>JAFEMH010000810.1:0-612059 GCA_022495995.1 Adenophora triphylla var. japonica | reverse complement strand
AGGATCGTTTTCTTTAGGTCGGTGGGACCCGCTTGCCCTATAGGACCCTCGCCCGGGGCTGTCCACCTGGGAGGTCGAAATACGGGTGGAATACGAGGGCGCTTATAGACGTAGTGACGGGGCCCACCGATCCCGGGATCCCGAGTAGTTTGCGAAAAAGAAGAGCAATCTTTTCCAACCGATTAGGTTAATAAAACATGTTTTAAGTAAACGTGAACAAATAACCGCATGTTGCATGAGCTCAATGCCCAAACACCTACCCTCCTTCCATTCCTGCACATCGAACCTTCGTGTCCTTTCCCCAGCAGCCTCCGCACAAAGCTTGGTTTCGGGCACCGGTCATCGTTTGATTAGTTGGGAAGAGTCAGCGCGCCATCGCCTTCGCCGTTTGTTCCGACTCCGGTTTTCAGAATGTACGCATCACCGGTAATGATGGGGATAACGTCACTCCGCCTACCGGGACCCCTCGGACAGAGCAACCGTGGAATCGCTAGCGTAACGTATGAGGTTACGACAGAAGCACGGCTAAACAGCCTTATGGAGGCTATTAAGAGTCACTGCCCGCCGCCGGCCTCAATCCAGATGGCACCTTCACCGTGGAAGAAGACGAGGATGCCAACCCCACTCGCCGCCCGACTACACCAGGATGCTGCCACCCACCTCCTATGGTGCCACTACGAGAACCCATGCTCCTCGATTCTCGGGTCGGCCCGGCTCCCCAACCACTGAGACCACGGATCCATGCAGCCCAACTAAGCATAAATCGGCTGGGGGAAAAATCGCACGGAATGTCTTCTCATGGTTGGGGCTATCTCGGAATGCCACAGCCTAATCGGGATCCCGCCGCCTCGGAACCGATCAATCCGGACCTTCACAAAGCAACAACCACAGCTCGGAATGCCGCTACAACTTGGTTCGGGGCCACGGATCGGGAGCCCCTCCTCGGAATCGCACTAGTTCACCTCGCCCTCACACAAATCCATTCCTCACTCGAGACTTCTATGGGTTACCAAGCCTCCATCCCGGTGTCATCCGAATCACTGTGACCGCAGTACCCCCTGGTTACACACCTTCACCACAGCGGCCATGCAATTCAACAATCCGGACAGCAGCTCCGCACTCAAGCCTACTTACGGGCCCCACTCTGGAAATCCAAGTTATCCGGCTACATCGGGGCTGCCTCCACCTACTTTGCCGCTTGAAAATCAACGCCAAGCCGCAAGGTTCTATCCTTTGCTCAGGCTCCTACTCATGCTCCCGAGGGTAACTCAGCCTCAGACGAGTTTTCACCTACGTCCCCGGATCGGCCGTTCCCTCCACCGATGCGCCCGCTCCGATGGTAGCTCCTCTCTCTAGCTCGGCCACTAGCTTGAATGCCATGGTTCCGCCACAAGACCCTCATCTGCCTCTGGTTCATGGAGCAAAGACAAGGAAATGAAAGCGCATCGCCGAAACCGATCGCCAAGAAGTCCGCCTTCCGGCCTGCACCGGACTCCATTGTTCCTCCGCCCCACAAATTCGTGATGCCTAATCTGGATCTCTTTGATGGGACCGCATGCCCGAAAACCCATTTGGACACATATACCTTGGCGATGAAAGCCAAAGGATGTACCAATCAGCAATTGTCAGCCGACTATTTCGATCTATCCGAAGTCCAAGGCCTTAAAGTGGTTCTTCCGTTTGAAACCCGAAGCTGTGGCTACATGGGACCAGATTACCAATGCCTTCACGAGAGAAATATAAGGCCAACTTGGAATGGGAAACAAATAGGGTTGACCTACAAACAACGGTGCAGCGTCCCGATGAGAATGTTGGGGACTTTTACAAGCTGTGGAATCTCGAAACTCGTTGAAATGGCCATCCCTTCTTCCGAAGAGGAACAACTCGGACATCTTCCGGTCATGCTTGAAACCACATTCCGAGAGCCTCCTCCTCTACTTCCCATACTGACTTACGGGCCATGGTTAACTCCTCGCAGCCTAAGTTTGAAAAGGCCTACAATCGCAACCGGGCCGCCGCACTCCGCCTACGTATATCGGGCTCCTCCCCGCAAACACGCCCTCGCTCCCGCTAAAGGCAAAGAGTTGATTCACTATGCGGGACAGAATGTAACAACACGACTCCTTTGCTCCCGAGAAAACCAGCTGAGCCTGCACCACGGGTCATGAATCTCGAAAACTTTGGAATGCCTCCCGAATGACATCTTTAGGGGACTCGGTGAAGGAAGGCTTGCCGCGGCCTTTGGAGAATTTCCAACCCAGAATCCCAATGCTCCCGTGGATACTACAAAGTATTGTGCTTTTCATCAAGCTCACGGACATCCGACCGACAACCGCTTTACTCTGAAAAAGGCAATCCAGGGGCTAATAGAGCAAGGAAAGTTGGAAGGCCCCGAAGGGCCTAACACAGCCAAAAATCCGCTGCCAAGGAACCATAATTAGGTGAATATGATTGAATGCGGAGAATCTTCGCATGCCCAGAAGATGTCGATGAAGGTCCCCAAATACCCGTGGCCAACCTCGTCGAGGATCCCGACTCGGATTCCCCCTCGGCCTTGAGGATATCGAACGAATCAACCCATCTTGGTCTCGGAGTCGAGACTCCTTGCAAGAATACGAGGCTCGCTATTTCTCGGATGAAGGGAAGGCCACATGCGAGGAGCTAGGGTTGTTCCGGCCAAAACATGAGAGAACCATTTACACAAGATGGTTAGAACAATCGAGAAGAATTGAACAAGAAAGCTAGGCGAGCGCACGTGGGGCTTATTAGCAAAGAAGCCGAAGAACATCTCGGAGCTAGTACACTTCTCGCAACCGGCTACTGGAGGAAGTCAAATACGACCCCAAAGGCAAGTAAACCGAAGAATTAGAGGAGGAAGAACCCTTCTACATTCCACTCGGTGTCAAATACGTGCCACCCCCTCTCACTCTTCCCCGCAGTTTCGGGAGGAGAAGTGAGTCACAATTGCCACTTCGGGAATGGGAGCATATGACAATTTCTCGCGGCTGCACGCACCCATATTCCCTAACGGGTTTGATCGGTGTTCCCTCTCCGCCGAAATCCCGGTAGTATGGGAAGAAGATTCCGATGACACGATGATGATGATGACGAGCGAAGAGTCAACCGAGGCCCCGTGATCCGGAAACAATGCGGAACAATCATGCCGAAAATGAGCCCATGGGAGCCAGGCACAATGGTTGGTTGTCGCAAGCGACGATGAAGACGCTTCGGAAGACGAATATGAAACCGAGGACATGAAGGCCATGAAGTTTCGGATTCCGAGCACGCGGACGTCTTAGAATTCAACATCGCCTACCATGCTTTGGGGAAAGGGTTTTCAGCATCCGATCCAGCCGATAGTCGAAGATCTCGATCGAAAGAGGAAAATTAACTCCCATCCGCCCAAATGAGAAAATAACCATGGTTAGATCAAATCCACCCTGCAACAAAGTAACACTCCTTGTCAAGGTTACCCAAGAAGAGGTCACCTTCCCGAATGTATATCGCCTTTCGTAGAAGTCCTAGAAACCGGCATGATACTGATGCGCCTCCCACACGTAACGCTATAATCATCTCCAACTCGAGTATTACAGTAAGGGAATCGAATGGCTGCACTATACCGGGGATGAGATCGAAAAGCCGCCGAGTCCCGACAATAGCGACTCTTGTTGCATGATAACTATGAGCAAGGCCGCCACGAGAGTGAATCTGAGGACGCCCTAGCTCGTGGGCCATCCAAGGGGCAACAACACAACCCCAAACCCAAAAGCCTCGTGACTTGGGAAGCGATTATAAGGGCCGCCCAGAAGGAGCCAAGATGACAAACCTCACCGTCTACTAGACTCCGTCGTAACTAGTGGCCAATAGCCAAAAGTGGCTCCCCCGTTGACCTTAGCAAAGCATTGAAGAAATCCACTAAGAGACGATCGATGAGGAAGTTAATCCGTTGACCCGATCCGGGCGTATCTTCCAAGGAAATCCCAAGGCGTATAAGAAGGCCACGTATCAAACACCAAAAGAAGATCGCCGCCCCTAGCGCTAAGACAAACAAACTCCAAACCCCGAAAAAGAGGATCCCGTGCTCACCCAAATTGAAGCAAACACAAAGCCAACATTTCCTCCGGTCTCTACTCACCTCGTCCTATCCCCATAAGCCGAAGCCGGAAGAAAGCCCGGCCCGCACTCGTGCCTATTGATGCTACTCCCGATGATGTGGTACAGCTAATTGGAAACATCCATTACGGGAATAAAATCACTTTCACAGATCTCGACCTCCCTCAATTTGGGGCCGATCATAACGAGCCTCTCTTCATCACAAATTCAGCTTGGATGAACGACGCCTCCTCGGGTCCTGGTTGATAATGGGTCCGGAATGAACATTCTTCCGGCAAAGATCATGAGCTTGCTTGATATCAAGACTACGCACTTGAAGCCTTCCTCCCTCACAGCCTCAAAGCTTACGATTCAACATCTCGAGCAAATTCTTGGAGTCGCTACCTTGGACCTCTGGTTTGGACAGAAATTGATACCTGTGGAATTCCAGGTTATTGACTCCCAATCACTTTTAATGCCTTATTGGGAAGACCTTGGCTGCACCAGGTCAAGGGGGTCACCTCAAGCCTCCACCAGTGTATGAAATTCGTCTCGAATGGGGATCTGACGACCATTTACGGGGATTTAGTCACTTTGGAGGGCACAGATACGGGCGGAATACCTATTCTGGAAATCAAACATGACGAGGAAGGTCACATGCTAACGGGCTTCACGGTCGAGCCTCCCAAGGCCCAAGTGTGCAACATAGATCTAACGGTCACTCGGGATAAAATCCCACCGGTCTTGAAAATGATGAGAAAAATGAGCTATCTACCTGGCCTCGGTCTGGGGAAGCACCAACAAGGAACTCACAAACTCATCGAGGTGAAAGGACAGAATACTCGCCACGGCCTGGGATATGAGGCCTCCTCAGTGGACACTGCAAAAGGAAAAAGATTTGAAGCTGCCACAGGAAGGGTCCTGGTCGACGACCCTAAATCTCTCCCCTTCAGTCCTAATTTGGCTGACTACTTTGTAAAGGGTCCCACACAACCAGGAAACATCACAGAGCCCACTCCTACGGCAGGATGGCTAAAGCTACAGGATAGCCTCAACAAGTTTAGAGGAACCAAGGCTAACCCGGTCCGTAGAATGTTCCTGGACCTACCCAAGATACCTGGGGCTACCACTACCATGAAGAGTGAGTATACCTTCAGAGGTGTGCCTGACCTGGTGGAACAGTTCGAGAAGCTTACCACCACAAACCCGATTGCCCAGGAAGATCCGAAGCCCGGGTTCGAATTGACATTACCAAAAGCTAAGGCCACGGAATTTCCCTCAGATGATTGGGGTGGGATGATACGGTTATGCAAAGAATTGTTCGAAGAAGATGTCCAGGTGCCAGACCTGATTGATCTCGGCTCGGTCCAAGAGATGATAGCAGCAATTAAGGAAGGAGGACAGAAACGAGACAGCCCCCGAGTCATGAGGCCACCAACAGCAAAGCCGCTAAAAAATTGGGAAAACCTCTCAGGCCCGTCCGCGACCAAGGAGGAAATGATCACCAAGCTTGGATTGGTCCCCCGTCCCTTTGTGTCAATCTAGGACAAGTCCTCCTGGGCCTTCTCTTTGTTAAGATCGAGTCTCTAGGGTCGTCCGATGGCCTTACGCCCGAAGACTACGAGTTCAGAGCAAGCGTTGTATTCCTTTTCGTTTTCAATGAAATGACGAACCTTTCTGAGTATCCCTTGATTGCCACTTTAACTAATGATGAATTAATTAATAAATTTTTTTTTAATTCATTAGATAAAGAAGCAGACACATTAAACAAAAAAAAATCAAACAACAAAAGAAATCTTTAAGCAGGTTGTCCGGAAAAAGGAAAATCGAGCCCATGCTGCCGAAGAGATTTTGACAAGTGTGAATCGGGAACCGCGGAAGAGCCTAAAGAGACGCAGATTGGTGATTTCTTCAAGGAATTGGAAAGGATGCTCCGCAAAGTCCTACAAAATCCTCAATTCAAAGAAAGTTGCCCTCTTCATCAAAGAAAACATCATGTGCAGATACGGGTTGCCACCGAAATCATTTCGTATAATGGATCCCACTTCGAAGGGGAATGCGACAGCCGCCGGGCAGATTCCGAATAACCCGTCACAAGTCATCTCCTTACTGTGCCCCAAACCAACGGAGCCGTCGAAGCAAAGAAACAAGACTCGGGAAAATATCATCCGGAAAATGGCCGTCCAAGGCAGTAGATTGGCCCGAGAAGTTACACTCGGCACTCGGCTGGGCGTAACATCGGGCCAAAACGACAACTGGGGAAACACCGTTTGCCCTCACATACGGAATGGAAGTCGTACTCCGAATCGAGCTGGAAATACCCTCGCTCCGTATACTGCTGGAAAGCCGGATCAACGAGGTCGAATGGCTCCAGAGTCGCCATGATGAATTGGCCCTACTAGATGAATGCCGACTGAAGGCCATGGAACACATCCGAGCCTACCAAGGAAGAATGGTGTGATGAATGTGTTGCCTTTTTCGCGGGAGAAATTCGATTTTTGCGTTTCTTTGAAAAACCAAATAAAACCGGAAAAAACACGGAGTCGCCACGCCATTTTAATTTTGAGGGCCAAAACTTTGAAAAAAGCCCGAGATCAGAGATTTAGGTTCGGAGGTCATGTTACGCGTCGGGAAGGACGTTAGTGTGCACCCGACGCGCCTCGTAAAAACGAGTCTTCCAAGCTGAAAATCATTTGTGTGTGTGTGTGTGTGTGTGTGTTTGGCCAAAATAAGTTGAAACTCAGAAAAGTAAAAATTGAGATATCTTTTCAAGACTTTAAACTGATCCCATGATTTTTTGGAGGATTTTTGGATTGAGATTTGGTACTCAAAAGACCTTTTGAAGTTGAGAGCCATTTCTGCCAGAATGAAAAAGGCAGTGGACCTTTGATTTTAAAAGGGATTCAAGGGTCTTAAAACTTCATAATCTGGATAAACTCAGAGAATGAAAGTTGTTCTAGACACCTTAAATAAAGTTTGTGCGAAGGAATTTTCCATTTTGGAGAAGATTTGAGGGGTCAAAACCTTCTGGAAACCTCAGATATGAGATCTGGATTCCCAGAAGCTGATGAACTAGCCTCTGAAAGAAAATTTGAAAAGAGGAGTTTTACTCACCCAAAAAATAAAGTAAAAATATGTCTGGAAAGCTCTGGATGTTGGCTACAAAAAGTATTTTGTAGTCAACACCAAATTCCAAGTTCATCTGTGTCCAAAAATTAAGACCATGGACTGAGGTCTGAGAAAATTGCTACTGGACAGCAACTTCTCAAGAAAGAAAATATGATTTTAAGGGGGGTTTTGCATCCATGCTTGTCCCCATTTCCCTAGGTTTTGGTTAGTGATCACTAGAAATTTTAGTGGTGAATCAACTATACCAAACCATCCTTGGGGTACATTAGGACTAAGCATTTCATTTGCTTGGGAAGGGGATTTTACCCTTTGAAATCAAGATTTAGTGCTTGAAAATGGTTTTTTAGGGTTTTGAAAGTGCATTTTTGCAAGGAAGCAAGAAAAGCTTTGAAAATAATGTTGATCTTTGTAGAAGATCATCCATGGAGATGGTCTTCCATGGTGATCTTCTTAGATCTAGAGAAAGAAGATGAAAGAACTACATTTTGTAGTTTGAAGATGCATGCATGGATGAGATTTAGGGTTAGGAAGAGGAGGGTTTACCAATCTTCCTTGTGTTCTTGAGTGTTTGGCTTGAGTGTATGAGTGTTTAGGGCTTGAATATGAGAGTGAGTGGATGAGTATGAGTTGGGAAAGATTGAGAGAAAAAGGTGACAATTCTTGAAGAATTCTCACCGTTTTCTCTCTATATTTCGCCAGAGGTTCGGTGCAATTGTGTTCTTCCTTCTTATTTCGTGACTCGGAGGGCTCAATTTATAGCCCTCTGAAAATGCATACTTATCCGCGCGGACAAGGCCGCAGGGCGTGCACCGTTCATTAATTACACCCAAATTTCTTGGACAGAAGAATAAAAATTCAAAAACCAAATTAATGTACCGCTTTTTGTGTTTCCAGCCTTTCTATTTATGGTTTTATTCTTTTGTTTTGCTTTTTAAGATGCTTTTCTTGGTTTAACTTCATTTGGCAATGCCCATTCTACCCTCCCTTTGTTAGAAAAGTTAGGATTGTTAGAATGTTAGTAATTGTTATAACTTTCGTTAATTTTATAACGAAAATTCTAACAAGCTCAAATTGGAGCACTTACAAGAGCCCTCGGCGACGGCGCTTTCAAGGAAGCGGGGTCGTCGATAAGAGTAAGGCTCCATATTTGCAGGATGATCGAGTGATCGGGTGGTCGAACCTAGCGATAGGCTACCTACGTATCCCGAACGGGAATCAAGCTGCCGTAGTTCGGGTCTGACCCCGAGATGATGGCGTTTTAGGTGCCTCGAACTCCGGTGAGCGAGTTCTACTGCGCCTCGTTTGGCCGGAAAGAAACTCGCTGGGATAAGAGATGACCATTTTTGGTCTCGATGGGTATCCGCTCCGTGGGATAGGAATGACCATTTTTGGTCTCGCCGGGATGATTGCGATTTATCGCTTGATAGCGTCTTAGGTGCCTCAAACCTTGAGATGGCGTTTTAGGTGCCTCGAACCTTGAAGATGGCGTTTTAGGTGCCTCGAACCTTGATGATGATAGCTTTTTAGGTGCCTCGGACCTTGAAGATGGCTTTTAGGCGCCTGACCTTGATGATGATGGCTTTTAGGCGCCTGACCTTAATTTGAAATGGCCTTTCGGTGGACTTCGTCCGCCGCCGAAGGAGAGGGTGACCGTTTTGGTCGAGGGGCTGGACCTAATGATAGGCTACCTACGTATCCCTAGTGGGAATCAAGCCCTTTCGTAGTTCGAGTCTTACTCGAGATTTTGTTGGCTTTTGGGATTCCGTTAACTTTGCTGGGGATTTCGTTAGCCTTTGCTGGGGAAAATCAGACATATTCGTCGGGGAAATCGGTCTTACGTTTTTATCGCCGGGGCAATTTTGATGAAAGATACGGGATCTCGTTATCTTTCTCGGGTCACTCGGTCTTACGTTTGATCGCCGGGGGTAATTTTGATGAAAGATACGGGGATCTCGTTATCTTTCTCGGGTCACTCGGTCTTACGCTTTTGCCGGGGATAATTTTGATGAAAGATACGGATCTCGTTATCTTTCTCGGGGCACTCGGTCTTACGTTTGATCGCCGGTAATTTTGATGAAAGATACGGATCTCGTTATCTTTCTCGGGCACTGGTCTTACGTTTCGATCACGGCCGGGTAATTTTGATGAAAGATACGGATCTCGTTATCTTTCTCGGGCACTCGGCTTACGTTTCGACCGCCGGTGATTTTGATGAAAGATACGGATCTCGTTATCTTTCTCGGGCACTTGGCCTTACGTTTGATCGCCGGGGTAATTTTGATGAAAGATACGGATCTCGTTATCTTTCTCGGACACTCGGTCTTACGTTTGATCGCCGTGGGTAATTTTGATGAAAGATACGGGATCTCGTTATCTTTCTCGGGAGATCGGTCTTACGTTGATCACGGTTGATGATTTTGATGAAAGATACGGGATCTCGTTATCTTTCTGTGGCACTCGGCCTTACGCTTGATCGCCGTGGTAATTTTGATGAAAGATACGGATCTCGTTATCTTTCTCGGGAGATCGGTCTTACGTTTCGATCGCCGATTGATGATTTTGATGAAAGATACGGATCTCGTTATCTTTCTCGGGCACTCGGCCTTACGCTTGATCGCCGGGGTAATTTTGATGAAAGATACGGGATCTCGTTATCTTTCTCGGTCACCTTGCCTTACGTTTGACGATCGCCGTGGCAATTTTGATGAAAGATACGGATCTCGTTATCTTTCTCGGGAGATCGGTCTTACGCTTGATCGCCGGTTGATGATTTTGATGAAAGATACGGATCTCGTTATCTTTCTCGGTGGAAATCGGTCTTACGTTTCGATCGCCGGGGTAATTTTGATGAAAGATACGGGATCTCGTTATCTTTCTCGGGCATCGGTCTTACGTTTGATCACGGGGTAATTTTGATGAAAGATACGGGATCTCGTTATCTTTCTCGGGACACTCGGTCTTACGTTTGACCGCCGGGGTAGATTTTCTTGACAAGGGGCCGACTTTGGTTAACTTTGGTTAACTTTGTCAAGTTTGGGACCGAATTGCAGTCCTGGAATTTTAAGGGGCAAAAGGGTCATTTTGACCCTTGCAATCCTATCCGCGCGGATAGGGATGGAAAGTCAGGGGTATTAATTAGGGCCAACGCCCTTCTTCTTCCTCAGTCCAATTTTTGAAATTGTCGAGAGCAGAGAGAGAGAAACTGCCATTCCGCCATTTTTGGCCATTTAAGCTTCAAAATTCCTTCGATTTTCTTGATTTTTCGAGCAATGGAGCACGCGGAAGGCGCTTTTCAAGGCCAAGGACGTGGCCCGGTAGCGGAGAGGCGATTGGAGCTCGTCCGGATGAGGAGGCATTACAATCTTTCGCAATCGGTCGCGGAGGAGCATTACCCCGATGCTTGGCAACATTGGGCTTCGGATCCGCATCTCCGAACGGTATACTTTGAAACCCTTTGATCCCTTTGTTGATTTCTTGAAAATTTTGGGTGATTTTTTGAATTTTTTTTTTTTGAAAATTCGAATGATTGATGTTCTTGGCTTTGAATTTTGATTTTAATGCTTTGCATGTTGTAATGAGTATATGAGTAACTCAAAATGTGCATTTTGCTTGGGAAAAAGAATTGGCATTTTTGCCACATTTTTTTTTTTTTCAATTCGAAAATTACATGTGAAAATTCGAAGAATTGTGATTTCTCTTTTTTTTTTTTGAAATTGAATATTGCATGTTGATGATGATGATGATTTTTTTTTTTTGTTGAAATTGAATTTTGATATTGATGAATGATGATGCAACGCATGCATTTTGTTTGAAAAGAATGGGCATTTTGCCAATATGGGATGTATGTATGTTTAGGATATATATTTTTTGAAAAGTGGGACGGATTTTTCCTCCCGTAGGAATGTAAGATGGATGATATGCATGTATGCATTTTTTTTTTGTTGAAAATGGGACGGAGTTTTTACTTCCGTAGGAATGCATCTTTTTTTTTTTTTTTGATGAATGCATTGGGACTTGCTGAAAATTGTTTTCTTTTATGCGAGAAAAATGGGGCTATGCTCATTGTATGCTGTCATGCTGTCGAAATTTCTCTTTTTTTTTTTTTTAATGTATATGCAAATGCAAAAAAAAATTTTTTTGACATTTTCTCTTTCTCTCTTTCAGGGCGGACACCGTTTTGTGACGGAGCAGCTGAACAAGATGAAGACTCGAGGATCGGTGGAGTCTCGTGGATTGACTTGTGGGACCGGCTTCCGAATGCGGGCCGAGGAGCTTTGTCGAGTCCGAGACAGCATTGTTGTTGAGACGGGGCTCGGGAGTTCGTCGAGTGCTTGAGGGGACCGGTCAAGTTCCCTAAGAGCAAGGGCTTCGATGTTTGCTCGGCGCAAAGATTGGTGGGACGCGACCCACACATTCCACTTCTTCCGGGGCGAGGCGACCGTTACGCCTTTCCGACTATGCCGCGATCACGGGTCCGTCCTTCAATGGACGCAAAGCATTGAGTGGAGAGATGGCTATAGTGACGCGGACCTGCAGGACCTTCTTGGATTTTCCCCTATTCCCAAAAAGGGGATGGGGATGGAGTATGCCGTGGTCTACGGTAAGATTGTGGAGACCATCGCGAGTTACGAGGCCGGGAGGATAGGTTTAGCGCCGAGCGCATTGCTAGGTCCTTCCCGTGGTTTACTTTCTCGAGCACGCTCTTTGGTCATGCCGAGGGGACGGCGGTCTTGCCTTGCCGAGGTCCTTGGAGGACATGGAGACGGTTGGAGATATTTCCCGGGGGAGGCCGGGCCGGGCCGAGCCGTACTTCGCTCTGATAGATACAAATGGAAGGCCGTGAGCTCCTTGCATCGCTTCGAGTTTGCTCCGGAGGTATAAGCTCTCTTTTGCTTTCCCTCTTTCCTTTGAGCACGCACTTCTTTATTTGCACCGGATTGATAGGATTTTTACCTTTCGCAGTATGGGCGTTGGAGTTTTTCCACGTCACGGTGGAGGCACTCGAGGCGTACGTCGGGCGTATCCGGCCATGCAGCCTTGGTCCAAGCATGCCCGGAGAAGATAAGCTCCAGGGGGCGTACGACTCTCGTGTACGCAGATTGCCTTCCTTCGACTGGGAGGCCGAGACAGATGAGGGGATGATATTCTTCCCCGGGATCGCTTGAGGTAGCGCACTCGAAGGGCGCCGAGATCCGGACAAAGGGCAAATGGGAGGATCTTGAGGGTCCGACTTGCGATGCCTATTATCTCGGGAGAGAGGGTGACGCGCCAAAGCATGGCGTGAACTCGCCTTTGAGGACACCGGTGGAGCCTCCCGCCGATATGATGCACTCCGAGCGATCGGTCCGTGACTGGGATGATTACCGAGCAGCCAAAGACTTCTCGGACTTCGTGGCGATTGAGCCATATGCGACATTCGTCTTGAGGAGGCCGAGGATGCCTCAGGTTTTGGAGAGGGAGGGGCTTGGGATCCCGCGGTACCCTCGGACGGATTTTTCCTACATCCAGATGGGGTCCGATTGAGGGTGCAGATCCCTCACCCCGAGCGGCTTCCACGAGCTTTCCGGCCTCGTCCGGTATGAAGGTACGGCTTCACCTTTTCTTTTGTTTCATCATCTCTAGCATCACTTTTTTTTTTTTTGACGCTTTTGCTTTTGTGCAAGTTTTCGGAGGTGGTCGTCGAGACACCGACGAAGCAAGTGATCGGAGCCAAGAGGTTCATACGGAGGATGGTTGCTTGCGGGCACCTCGTGCTAGGGCGAGGAGACCACGGCCGGCACTCCGTCCGACGGAGGCTTCTCCTATTCCCTGAGACTTCTTCCGAGACCCCTCTTTCTCCTCTCATTGATCACCGCGCGGCACCGCCTTCGGATCACGTCATTCTTGGGGATCCGTACGGCAGTGGACACGTCCGGCGGCATGGTGGGTCGTCTCCGTATGTTCGTGAGTCTGACGCCTTCACCTTCGGATTCGATTTCTTCAGGATCCGGGTTTACCCTATCGTAGTGTGCCGGTTGGTCCCGACGAGCCTCTTTCTGGAGATGAGGACGATTCTGAGCCCGAGACTTTCAGGGCTCCTGACGAGGCGGGCCCGAGTCGCAAGAGGGGCCGGGGGGAGACATCGGGCGCTGGAGACTCCGATTGATTTTTTATTATTTTTTTTTTGAGATTTAGATTTGTACAGATCATGCACATTTTTTTTTTGGATGTAATAATTTAGGATTTTATTTATGTTTGTTCGTTGTTTTTTTTTTGTACACTCTCTTTTTTTTTGGAATGTAATAATTTAGGATTTTATTTATGAATGCAATGCAATATGAATGCAGTTTTGCATGAGCCTTGGTTTTTTTTTTTTTTGCAAGGGTGTTTGGTATATGGACTGGTTTGGGGAGGTTTTTTTTTTGCACAAGTTTCGAACAACCGGGATGGAATATTCCTCTTTTGGTGTAGCAGCTTGGACTGTTGCAAAATTTTTTGGGAAAGCAATCCCATCCGCGCGGATGGGGACTGCATCTGACAGTGTCCTTTAATTTTGGTCCAGACCTGGTCTTGCTTTATTTCAAATTCAAATATCCTCTTCAACCTCCAAATTTCAAACAGCCATTTTCGGGAGAAAGAGAGAAAAACCATGGAAATGGCCAAAAATTCTCCAAAATTGTCCAAAGAAAGGCAAATGTTGTTCTTTGAAAAGTTCAAGGAGTGGTGTAGGGAGATCATGCACGAGAGAAGATCATTCTTTGAAGAAAGGTACAAGGTACGATGCTTGTGGTCTCTCAAAGAATTGGTTCCGGATTATGACCTCTTAAGAGCTTCTTCTTCGTTTTGGGATACTAGAAGGCATGTCTTTTGCCTTTCCTTCAACGAGATTGTTCCGACTGTGGAAGAATTTCGGGCCTTGCTTGGAGGTCCGGAGGTGGAAGAGATAGCGGTCCCTTTGCCCGGAGGGGCTTCTTTTGCTGACAGATTGTGCGTCCTCCATCATCTTTCCCTGAGGAAGCGCAAGGTATGATCCGCGGTCCCGATCATTTCGATATTTCCGGTCTTCCCGATGCATTTAGGGGCCTAGGCTTGGTGGATGATGCCTATTGGGATGCCTTTGCACTTTGTATGTTTGGCACCCTTGCTCATGGTTTATTCCTTTGGAATTTGCCATCGGTCTCGCTCGGATGTCGTCGTTCACCGTCGCCCGGCGTAGATGTCGTTCCTTTGATTCTTGGGGAGACTTTTCATGCTCTCGACAGATTAGCTACGGACGGCGGTATATGCACGGGGCAGCCCGTTCCTCTTGACCCCGTGGCCGATGGAGCGTTTGGGGGTTCTTCGGGAAACCTCTCGATATGATCAGGCCTTGGACTTTTGCCAGGAGAGGTGTCGATGTAGATTTTGATGATCAGGGCTCGTGGGCACGTTGGATGGCGGGTCGCCAGACTGAAGATATCAGATGGTTGGTGCCTCATTGGCGGGTGGAGACTCGCAGAGTGCTTCAG
Source organism: Adenophora triphylla var. japonica (assembly GCA_022495995.1). Lineage (NCBI taxonomy): Eukaryota > Viridiplantae > Streptophyta > Magnoliopsida > Asterales > Campanulaceae > Adenophora > Adenophora triphylla. The sequence continues at coordinate 597,351 of JAFEMH010000810.1, read as the reverse complement.
GACGGGTCCCATGTGGTTATGCTTCCGGGGCTTTCTCAGTCCAGTTTCTACATTCCGGCTCTGGTCCTGAGACAGTTTGGCTTGGAGCAGGTTCCTTTGGAGGGTTTTGATGATATAGCTTTCAAGCTCCTGAGGAAGATTCTGCAATCAGGATCTCGAGTAAATGGAAGGTGGAGATTAAAAAAATTGGAGGAAAGTTTTGTTTTCTCTTCACTGGTGTTATACTGTTATCTTGTTTTTACTTGTGACCGTATAACACCAGTGAAGAGTAAAACAGACACTGACAAGAACATGGCTGTGATGTTTGAGATCCTTAGAGAGAAAAGGACAGTGAAACTGGAAAAACTCTTATTAAACAGAAAATCCTTTGCTCAAACTGACAAGAACTTATTTGCTCTATCTTTCTTGATCAAAGATGGACGGATTTTGATAGTTGTGGGTGAGAAAGGCTCTCATCTTATTTATATTTTAAGATGTTATACACTATACCACAATACCCTAAGGTGCATCTAGGGTGCCAGGATTGATATCAGGCGCTCAAACGTAGGCGATATTACATCACCGTCCGCGATGCCGTCAATCGCCCCAAAATGGGATCTAGAACTACTAAGGTAGTGTGCGGTTGAATATGTTACATTATTGATACATTCACCCCCTTCCTCCCCCTTTGACTTTAAAAGACTTGAAAATTAGATATTTAAATACTTATCTAATTGTTGCATATGTAACATGTTATGTTTACTAAATATGTAACATGTTATGTTTACTAAATATAACATGTTACATATTTGATTATGAGTACGGTTATTTATCGTTTTCTTTATAGTGGCATATGTTTTCTTCTATTAGTTAATATTACTAGGATACGTAAACCGTATCCTAGTTTGTTTCATATAAGGTGCATCTAGGGTGCCAGGATTGATATCGCGCTCAAACGTAGGCGATATACATCACCGTACGCGATGCCGTCAATCGCCCCAAAATGGGATCTAGAACCACTAAGGTAGTATGCGCTGAATATGTTACATTATTGAGACATTCACCCCCCTTCCTCCCCTTTGACTTTAAAAGACTTGAAAATTAGATAGACCTAAATTATTACTATTGTGAATATTTTTAAATATTAATATTTAATTCTTTGTTGTAAAATATATAATTTTACAATGATGAATTAAATTAACATTTATAAACAAAATGAGAGTCGTTCTTCATCCACAACTATCAAAACCCTATCTCATCTTAGACCAAGAAAGACAGAGCAAACAAGTTCTCGTTGCTTTGATCAAAGATGGACGGATTTTGATAATTGTGAGTGAGAAAGGTTCTCATCTTATTTATATTTTAAGATGTTAACCACCAACCACAATACCCTAAGGTGCGTCTAAAGATTGATACTTTAAAAGTAGATTTACTATTATAATGAGTCGAGTGAAAAATATCAGTCTTTTGCACAAGTATTTGGCCCAAAGATTGAAACTTTAAAAGTAGATTTACTATTATAATTAATCAAAACAAGAAAATCCCCAACTCCAGCTTTTGTATCTTCTACAAACCGAAGTTGGGGATTTTCTTGTTTTCTCGATTAATTGCTAAATCTACTTTCAAAGTTTCAATCTTTGGACCTAATGCTTGTGCAAAAACTTGAGATTTTCCACTCCATATGTAACATGTTATGTTTACTAAATATAACATGTTATGTTTACTAAATATGTAACATGTTATGTTTACTAAATATAACATGTTACATATTTGATTATGAGTACGGTTATTTATCGTTTTCTTTATAGTGGCATATATTTTCTTCTATTCGTTAATATTACTAACATATGTTTTCTTCTATTCGTTAATATTACTAAATATGTAACAAACTAGGATTAATCACTTCTACACTTGGATAATGAAACCACATATGCTTAACCACTTCTACACTTGGATAATGAAACCACATACTGAATTTCCAATTTGTAATCATTTCTACGGCTGGAGCTGCACTTCATACATTTCAGTTCTTTCAACAAAAAATAAATTGTCCTAATAGTCTTGGCTTTCAGACACACACACCTCTCTTATATGCAAGTATACTTGAGGGCTTCAATCAAACAACATGGATGCCTCTCATGGGTAGATAGACCGACTCGCCATTAGTGCTTTAACTAAAGTTTCCATTTTTGTTTACCAACTAATCTACTTTAATTAACAAAAGCCTGCTTATATATCTAGAGAACCTTCTAGACCCCACAATCAACATATACAGATAGATAAGATAGAACAATAACAGATTTACTAAACTAGCATATACTGTATCAATTATAGCGGCGGAAAAGGTAACATTATTTCTTATTTGTTCCTAAACAATTTACAAACAATAAAGTCATTTTTTATAAATAATCTGACAAGTGAACTTTTTAAAAATAATTTGACAAATGAACTGCAACTAGGGGTTCATTACCACACCTAGGGGTTCATTTGGGTGTTTCTAATAAAGAGCGATAGGGGGCGTAACGGGGATGGAGATATATACCGTGGCGGGTTCATTCTTCTGATGAATTTCTCATACTCATCATCCAAAAAAAGGTGTTTGCTCTATGAATCTGTGTGGGGGTGGGGCTTCTTGTCAGTGGGGGAGCCATAAGCCCATCCAACTTTAGTGCATAAAACACAACCAACCCACACACAAATACGTAGAGGATACAACTCAACAAACAGATATATTTGAAATACCCTAAATATCAAAATCAAGTTGGCAAAAAAAAAAAAGATAATAAATACTACAAATGTAAGCCACCAAATCCCGTAAGGCAAACCCAGAGCAACAACCTCAAACAAAAATTAAGAATAAATAACAATTCAAAGTTTCAAACCGTTGAAGAAACCAAAACCTTAAAATCAAACACCCAAAAAGGATTAACACACACACACACACACACACACACACACACACACACACACACATATTAACACACACACACACATACGTATTTAATGCCACAAAAACAGAAAAAGGGAAATAAAAAAAAAAAAGAAGGTTGTACTACAATGAATCTTTCAGAAGGTTTGGCACAAAATCAAAAGGATAAATCAATATAATAGCCATGGCTAAGCTTTTTTCTTCCTCAAACAGAAAATTAAAAATAAAAATTGATCTCAGAAATTATAATTTCTGAGAAATCTATAACAAACTCATCTGGAAATCATTCAAATTTATCCAACACAAGATCTAGAAATCGAGATTAAGAGGGGGAATCGAAATACCTTGGTTGAGTACAGAGAAGAGAGAGAAAGACGGTGGAAGGAGGCGGACGGACGGAGACGACGGCTAGACAGCTCGAGACGGACGGAGACGGCGGAGAGGTGGAGGGACGGCGGCGGCGTGAGCTGCTGCTGCTTCTTCTTCTTCTTCTATTCTAGGTCGCAACGGGAAGAGAGAGAAAGCGGTAAGAGAGAGAGAGGGAAATGGCGTAATTGATTTCTGAGGGATAAAATCAGTATTTATAATTTCCCTCAGCGACGGAATATTCCGCCGCTAAATATTAATTATAGCGGCGGAAATTAAATTCCGACGCTATAATTAATATTTAGCGGCGGAATATTCCGTTGCTGATAAATCCGACGCTAACCTATACGTACGTTCACCTGGATCGATGACGTGGCACGCCAATGACGGAAATTTCCGCCAACGATTATAAATTCAAATGACGGAAATTTCCGCAGCTATTATTAATAAATATAATTGTTTTATTATATTTTTGAATAAATAAATAAATAATAAATATTTATTAATTTTAATTTAATAAATATCATTATTTTTATTTATATAAAATATGAAAGTTATTTTAAATTACTCTCAAAAAAATAAATATGAGTCAATAAATATTATTTTTTAAAAAATAAATAAATTCTAAACCCTAAACCTAATACCCTATATATACGTACACTATACACTATACATTATACCCTATACCCTATACCCTATACCCTATACACTATACCCTATACCCTATACACTATACCCTATATCCCTAAACCCTATACTCTATACACTATACAATATACATTATATACTATACCCTATACCCTATACCATATACCCTATACACTATATACTATACCCTATACCATATACCCTATACCCTATACCCTATACCCTATACCCTATACACTATACACTATACACTATACCCTATTTAGGGTTTAGGGTTTAGGGTTTAGGGTTTAGGATTTGGGTTTAGGTTTAGGGTTTAGTGGTTTCAGTGGCTTAGGTTTAGCTTTAGGTTGTGGCCTGAGCTAGTGGTTTAGGGTTTAGGTCTGGAGCTTAGGTTTAGGGTTTGTGGTCAGTGGCCTAGGTTTAGGAGCTAGCTTAGGGTTTGTGGGGCCAGGTTTCAGTGGTTTAGGGTCTGAGCTCAGGGCTCAGTGGCTTCAGTGGTTTGAGCCTGGTGGCTCAGTGGTTTAGGGTCTGGAGCTTGTTTGTGGCTTTAGGGTCTGGAGCTCAGTGGTTTAGGTTTGCCTAGGTCTAGTGGCCTAGGCCTAGGGCCTAGGGCTTCAGGGCTCAGTGGCTCAGGTGGCCTAGGCCTAGGGTGTGGCTTAGGGTCTGGAGCCAGTGGCTTGTGGCTTCAGGCTTCAGTGGCTCAGGTTTGGAGCTAGTGGTTTCAGTGGTTTGTGGCTTCAGTGGCTTTGTGGCCTTAGTGGCTTCAGGTTGTGGTCTGAGCTTAGGGTTTCAGTGGCTGAGCTTAGGTTTCAGTGGTTTAGGGTCTGGAGCTTAGGTTTTTGGAGTTTAGGGTTTAGGCTTGAGCCAGTGGCCTGTGTGGCTTGGTGGTCTCGGGAGCCAGTGGCTCAGTGGCTTTGTGGTTTGTGGTTTAGTGGTTTCAGGTGGTTCTGAGCCAGGTTTGTGGCTAGTGGTTTCAGGTTTGTGGTTCTGAGCCAGTGGCTTAGTGTTTAGTGGCTTGTGGTTTAGGCTCAGGCTCTGGAGCCTAGTGGTTTGTGGCCTGGAGCTTCAGTGGCTTAAGGGTTTAGGGTCTGGAGCTTAGTGGTTTAGTGGCTTCAGGTTCTGGGAGCTGTGGTTTAGGGTTTAGGGGTTTAGGTTTGGTTTGGAGCTTAGGTTTAGGGTTTAGTGGCTTGTGGCTCGAGCTATTCCCAAATTGGTAAATTGCATACAATTTTAAATTTTTTATCCAAAATAAAACAAAAACAAGATTAGTCCAAAACTAGGGACTAACTAACTATTAGACAACACTCTGGAGATTATTGTCTCATAAGTCATAACTAAGATATCCAAAACAAAGACCCACATCATTATCGCTGAGCACACCGCACTCTGGCCCCCACCACCGCGCATGTCATCATCTTCATCGTAAGCTTAATGCGCCGCCCGTTATTTTCTCGCGCATCTCATCTTCAATGTCGACATCGTGAAGGGTTGTCTCCTCGCACTCATCAAGCTCCATATCCGTCATCCGCGATGAAGGCTTAGGAGGCAAAGACACCCTCTAGTGGCCTTGCATTGTTCTAAGTCAAGGAATCTGGGAAGCTCGACCGAGAAGTGGATGTATAATTTGCCCATGTCATCACCCTTTCGCTTGAACTTTGGGTGCTCTTCGTTGTATTACAAAGACTATGTCTCCAAGAAGAGTGTATAGTGTATAGTGGTATAGTGTATAGGTATGTGGCATAGTGGTATAGCCAGATAGGGCATGTGGTATAGTGGCATAGGTAAGTATACAGATAGGGTATAGGCATGTGGCATAGGGCATAGGTATAGGGTATAGGGTATGTGGGTATAGTGTGCATAGTATAGTGTATAGTGCATACAGGGTATAGATAAAGTGTATAGTGTATAGTGTATAGATAAAGTGTATAACAGTGTATAGTACAGATAGCCAGTGTATAGGTATAGGCATAAACAGATAGGGTATGTGGCATAAAAAGTGGCATGTGGTATAGTGGTATAGGGTATGTGGTATGTGGTATAGGGTATAGGGTATAGTGGTATAACAGATAGAGGTATAGTGTATAGCGTATAGTGGTATAAATGTATAGCAGATGTATAGTGTATAGTGGTATACAGTGTATAGGTATAGTGGCATAGTGGTATGCAGTGGCATGTGGCATAGGGTATAGGCATGGTATATAGTGGCACAGTGTATAGGGTATAGTGGCATAGGCATTAGGGCATAGTGGTATGGTGGCAGTGGTATAGTGGTATAACAGATAGGTATACAGATAGTGGTATAATAGTGTATAGTGTATGTGGTATAGATAACAGTATGTGTATAAAGCAGATAGCCAGATGTGGCATAACAGATAGGGTATGTGGTATAGGGCATAGCAGATAGGTATAGGCATAGGGTATGTGGTATAGTGGCATATGTGTATAGTGTATATGGTATGTGGTATAGTGTATAGGTATAGTGGTATGTGGTATGTGGTATACTGTATAGTGGCATGTGGTATGTGGTATAGTGACAGGGTATAGGCATAGCCAGATAGGCATGTGGTATGTGGTATAGGTATGTGGTATGTGGCATAGGTATGTTGAACAGATAAGGTATAGTGTATAAATGTCTAGGGTATAGTGTATAGTTGTATAGAGGTATAGGGTATGTGCAGATAGTGGTATACCAGATAAAGTGTATGTTGCATAGGTATGTATAGTGTATAAACAGATAGGTATGTGGGTATAGGGCATAAGGTATAGGTATGTGGCATAGTAGGCATAGGGTATGTGGGTATGTGGTATAGGGTATGTGGTATAGGTGGTATAAACAGTGTATAGGGTATAGTGTATAAACAGATAGTGGTATAGTGATATACAGATAAATAGATAGGTATGTGTATAGTTTATAGTTGTATGTGGCATAGTATAGTGGTATAGGGCATAGGCATACAGATAGGGTATAGGGTATGTGCATGTGGCATGTGGTATAGGTATAGTGGTATGTGTATAACAGATAACAGTAATGACAGTGTATAGTTGCCAGATAGGGTATAGTGGTATAGTGTGATAAATGTGATAGTTATAAAGTTATAAACAGATATAGGTATAGTGTATGTGGTATAGTATAGGCATAGGTATAGATAGTATGTGGTATGTGGTATAGGATATAGTGTATGTGGCATGTGGTATGTGGTATATTGTATACAGATAGTGTATAAAGGTATGTGCATAGTGGGTATAGGTATAGTATGGTATAGTGGTATGTAGATAAATAGATATGGTATAAGGTATAGGATATAAGGTATAGGTATGGTAGTGGTATGTGTGGTATAAAGGTATGTGGTATAAAGGTATGTGGTATGTGGTATAGGGTATTTATTGACTCATATTTATTTTTTTAGTGTAATTTAAAATAATTTTCATGTTTTATATAATTATAAAGAATGATATTTATTAAATTAAAATTAATAAATATTTATGTGGTATTTATTTTTTTAAAAATAATATTTATTGACTCATATTTTTTATGAGAGTAATTTAAAATAACTTTCATATTTTACATAAAAAATAATGATATTTATTAAATTAAAATTTAAAAAATATTTATCATTTATTTATTTTTTTCAAAAATATCATAAATATTTATGATATTTTAATGTTTTTTAGTTTTTTATTTTTATATTTAGTTCTAAAAATAAACAAAAAATAAACAAAAAAAATAAACATTTAATTTCACCGTCAGAATATTTCCGACGCTGATAAATTAAAAAAAATTAATTACTCAGCGACGGAAATATTCCGTCGGTGTAATATTCCAAAAAAAAAAAAAAATATTTTAATTTCACCGTCGGAATATTTCCGACGCTGTTAAATAAAAAAAATAAAAAATGATATATTTCCACCGTCGGAATAATTCCGTCTCTGATAATTATTTAGCGGCGGAATATTCCGTCGGTAAATCAACCGCGAAAATAGTGGCGGTAATTAAACGAATATTCGAGGAATATTCGTTTTAGCGGCTGAATTTAGCGGCGGAATTAAATTCCGTCGCTAAATTTGACGCCAAAATAATTCCGACGCTAAAGCTTATATTCCGCCACTATTTAGCGACAGAATTAGTCCGTCGCTGATAATTCCGTCGCTAAAATACCTTTTTCTGGTAGTGTGTATCGTGCCAGCCACAACTTGGCCAACGCTAAAAAGCTAAGGTCTCTCGCACAAGCGAGTCAGGAGAGGTCATGCCCAAATTTTGGCACGATCCCCGCCTTAACTTAAGGATGTTGACTTCGACCGTGGCCCGTACGTCACACACGTTGAAAGTTTGCGTGATCAGCTAGCCTTAAGTTCACTTTTTCCTTTGTCGGTGGAACTCGCTTGCCTTATCAGACCTCGCTCGGGATAGTCCGTCCTGAGAAAGATGATCTACAATGGAAACGAGGGGCTTATAAGCGTAGTGACGAGATCCACTGATTAGAGCTCTAGGGTTAGTTGCGAAAAAGAAGACACGCTCTTTTCCAACCGATTAGGACTCTGAGAAAACGCGCTTTAAGTAAACATTAATCGGTAATTGCAAATTGCACAAGCCCGAAAACCTTGAGCCAAATACCTTTTTCCGAAGCCTAAACCCTTCCTTTCGTTCCCTCGCAATGAGCGTAAAGTGGTTCAGATTTCCGGCCGCCGCGCCGCCAGATCACAACGGCAGGCCGTACAGCTTCTTCGATTCCCCTCGCCCCTCAAATGTAACTTCCGACATGTCTAGCACACCGAGAAATCGTGACGGGAAGGACCCCGCCACCGGTAATGTATATGACATTGGAGGAAGCCATCCGGGCTTGTGAGGTTCACAAGAGGCGCAAAGAAGATCGCTGTAATTTCGTGGTACAGCCTTTCGAATGAGCATGGTATAGCAGCCTATCCTCGGGCCGGGACGGTACTTTGTCCCGGTCGAGGATGACGATTCCCGAAACCAGCTTCACCAAACCTTCAATCAAGTTCCTCCCCGCCAACTTACGGATGCCTTCCAACCAAGGAAACAAATGACCTAAGCTCCACGTTGCCACCTCTCGTGGCAACCCCGCCATTTTTGGCCACCCCAAAGGCTACTCCTATCACTCAATACCACCAAATACCGGCGCCGACCATCTCAGATGCCAATATCCCTCAATACCCTCCCGCCTGCCCCGCGTTGCCTATACACGAATCCCTAAACATCGGGACAAACCCCGATACAGCTTCGTAAAAGGCTCCCCGTATATTCTCATATACCAAGCCTTCCACCTCCAATCACTATCGCTCACGTGGTAGCACCCGACGCCGAGCCTCACAAAGCCCACCACTGGACCCAACCTTAGCCCGGATGGTCGAGCAAATGAAAGACCCAAAAGCCACCATGAGCACCAAAGCAGAAACGCTCAAATCCACGTATTCGTGAATGGTCACGCCTCTCCTCGCCAAGTTCGTAATGCCTGAGATGGACCGATTCGACGGAACCGAATGTCCTCAAACGCACGTCGACACCTACGTTCTCGCATGAGAGTAAAAGGAGCAACCCTCCAAAGAAATGGCCGACCACTTCCAAAGATACGCTCAAAAGTTCGCCGTTACGATGGTTTCGAGGGTCAAGCTCGCGGATCGCCACACCTGGGAACAGATCGCAACATCTTCCCCGGAACGGCATGCATCCAACTTAGAGCGGGAAACAAGTCGTGAGGACTTAATCATCACCGAGCGTAAAGCGGATGAAAGTGTTGGGGAATTCCTACAAGAGATGGAGCTGAAACTCTCCGAGATCATGGAGCCACTCTCCAAAGACGAACAGATGCGGATCTTCAAGTCCCGCTTTAAGCACCGTCCATCGTAACTCTCATCACCACAATTTCTTCCTGCATCTCCGGCCATGGTCAATGCCGGCTCACGCTTGAGAAGGATCTCAAGGAAAAGTTGGCTACCGCACGCCCATGGGCGTATACCGCCAACAGCTTGCATTCAATCCCGCACCGGCCCCTAAGCAAAGGGAAAGATACGTCCGTCAACTACGTCCATCGTGGACAACAATGGGTAACGTAAAACCTGGGCCCCACAAAGCAACAATTCTACTGTGGCGTACCCGCCGTACACTTCGACAAGTTGGACATGCCACCGAGCAAGATGTTGGAAGGGTTAATCAAGGAGGGTCTCCTTAAGCCCGTTGCCAATTACAAACCCAAAATTCCCGTAGCCAATGCGGACAAGAGCAAATATCGCGCCTTCCATCGCATCACGGCCATACCACCGACAATTGTTTGGGGTTACGATACGAAATCCGTAACTTGATAGAAGAAGGCAAGTTAGAGCGCCCCCGTTGGCCCAATACAGTCGGGAACCCTTTCCGAACAATAACAGCGTGAATTCCATTGAGTGGGTGCCCAAGAAGAGTGCCACGTAACCGCTCGCCTCTTTCAGCCGGGATCCTCCTCTAATGTCCACATCGCCTACGATGTTTACGATCGCTCCGCCCGCCCGGGAGTACGAGTCCCGAGAAACCGTCCGGAGCAATCCTCCGAGAAAACAAAAGAAGAAATCCTCTCAACAAAGAATCGAGAGAAAGATACGAAGCTTGAGATACCAAGTGTAGGTACACTGGGAGAAACCCTCCGGGAGGTTCGACTACTACGTGTTCGTACTCCAGCCTGGGCCCTTCTTGCCTCTGTGCCATGCAGCCTTTTAGAGAAAACAGGTGGGAAAGCCGAAAAGTCCCGCCGAAAACCAGCACTGTGCCCCGGGACACCGGAATACCTCGGATCTTGGTAATCTTATCGCACAATAAGCCTAACCCTCTCATGGGATCGCCCAAGATTCAATTTGTTCACTTCCGAGCTCGGACCGGTAAAGGAAGATCAAGGTCGCCTTGGCAATCGCACTCGATCAATGTGCTAACTAAGGGCGGCAACCGCCACAGCAAATTTCAACACACTCCCGAGGTTCCAAAGAAAGGCTTTACCTCGCAAAGAGGAAGACAGAAATGGATGGCCGGGATGACTCTCCTTCTACTGATAGAGACGAGATCTACGACTCCCGCTTGTATGGCGCATGATCACGTTCGTGACGAAGACCTACCGAGAGATGCCTCGGGGCACAACGAAGCTCGTACATCACTCTCAAACTCAACACCATATCACTCCCGAGTATTGGTAGATAACGGGTCAGCAGCTAATGTCCTCCCTCTCAAAGATGATGCGAGCTCTCCGCATCCACGAAAGCCACCCGATTCCTTCAACTTGGACTATCAAGGCCTACGACAACTCGTCCTCGTCCCATCCTCCGGGGACAAGTGACTCGAACTCGGTTTGAAACCCAAATGGTTCCAAAGAAAATTCCACGTGATGGACATTCCATCCGAGTTCACGCGCTCTTTGGGAAGCCCTTGGCTCACACCACATGAAAGCCATAGCTTCCACTCTCCATCGCGTGTTAAGTTCATTAACCGGCAGTGGAGATCTCGAAGTCATCCGAGGATAGTTTCCTCATAGGAAACGAAGCCGAGACAAGAGCCAAGCGTGTCCGCACTCGTGCACCGGGGTACCTCCTTCGAATCAACCAAGGGACTACCGGGCAAATCTCACGTAATCCTCGTAGTCCGGAGATGCCAACTATGTAAACGTACTCGAGCAAAGTGCACTCGAAGCCGTCCGATACATCAAGTTCAACTGTCGTTTCCAACATTTGGAGGCAGATTGGAAGTAAACGCTGAACATCGCCATGATGCGGGCACATAAACCCCCAGTCTCCAATCGAAGATTCGTCAGTATTCTCCAAACAAACTCTCTGGCCCCGCTAGGCGAAGAGATTTTCGTGATAAAGGTCAACAAGCACCGTCATTCTCGTGATGAAAATGCATGGAAGTTGTATGGGATGTCCTCCACGAGGAACTACCCGCTGCACCCCTCTTCTCCAACGACGAGCATGATGTTTTCCTAGCCGCTCCAAAGAACGCAAACCGGACGCAATACGCCCCTACGTTTGGATTGAACCGTCGATGATGATGAATCTGGACTCTCCGGAGTCGAGGACGCGTGCACCCGCAAGCGCACCTTCCTCGCATTCACATGCTCGCTTTGAGGACTCCGAACTCCTTCCGATCGTGTCACCTACGACCAAGGTTCCAATACCATGGAAATTGTCAAGCTCAACGTCCAAGACAAACCTATCCGACAATTGGAAGTTACCGGGTTGACACGACGAAGAATCCTCTCGATCAAGTGGATCGACGACGACTTCGTCAACATCATCTATTCCGTATACCCCGATGATACCAAGGATCCGGTCCTTATCATCTGGATTCTCGCAATACCAAGGTCACCCTCGACGATCGCTCGCTCACGGTAAACGAGGCTGCCAAGCGAGCTCGAGCTCATCACTACTTCCGAGTACTGCCCCAGCTGCCAACCGTCCCGTGCCGTCGCCAAGCTTATACCCTCAAGCGCCGCCAAGGCCAAGGCCAACAAATAAGGAAACCAAGCTCCTCACCCCGCTACAAGTCGTATCAACTCGGGAACGCTTCCAGCCCACCCCGAAACATCTCGTGGAAAGTCTTCCCCACAAGGCAGTAGCCGGCTTCCGACATAGGAAATGACCACCTCAAAGATCAACATGCTCCGCCTCGATTCTACTCCCAGCCTATCACGCCCGATTCGTACATCCCGCGCCGACCGCTAGCTCGATAGACTTGGCGATCGAACGAGATCACGAGACCGTCAACATTGCGGAATTCAATACCCCCAAAGGGGTCGATCAAGCAAATATGGGCGAACTTCTTGGTAACCGAGATCAAGGAAGGCCGCATGGAATGTCCTACCCCGACTTCCTTCGTCAACGTAATCCAAGTGTTCCCGCCATTCGGCGATTTGAATGTAATCACGGCTCGGGACACTAGCCGACGATGCGCACCTACGAAGACCGCCTAGCTCTCGCAAGGAAAGCCCTCATGGAACTAGCCGTCAAGAAAGTCGTCTTTGGGACGAAGATCAAGCTCGAAAAACCTACAGGGACCAAGCCCTTAAAGTGTCACAGCCTTCTGCATGTAAAGCTAGAGGCCACTCTAGACCCGCCGACCTCAAGAGTTTCGGGCTCATGGCAACTTCCTGACTACCGTCTCGTTCTCATCCAACCCCTCTCGCTGTGCAAGGGCGGTCAACGGTCCCGATGACCTAGGAGATGGAAAGACACAAAGCAGTAACGAATCCTGCCGCTTACCTTCCCGAGGAAAGCAAGTTCTCTCGTGAAAGCGACGATGAAGACGATGAAACCATTCTCTTCCAAGCCGGGCATGAAGTCAACAAAACCGGACTCCCAAGTGGTCCCGGGAGGATGGGAACGGATCATTTCCGCACTCAAATTGAAAGGCCAACTCGTGGAGGAAGGTCTATTTAAAAACAGGAGGAGGATGGAGATTCGTCTCGAGCAACTACTCGTGGAAATTCCACGCCTACGGCATTCGCTTACGTGAGACGATCAACCGGGCAAAGAACCACCACATGGGCCGATGTTCGGGAAGCCGTGTACTCACCTTCCGACATACCCGCCACTCGATAAAGGCGTAGGAGAAAACTCTCCCCGATGGAGGTTTACCTAGACCGCCGCACGCAGCTCAAAGAAGCACCGGCTATTCTCACATGGGAAGAAACGCAGCACTAACTTCGACGCAGCTCCGTTGCAAGAAGGTTGATCCGGGGCCCGTGAGCGGAGGAAAACTAGCAAACCACGAGTATTGTCGACCCAACTCAGAATGCCCCGAGTATGCTCAGAAGAAGGAAAAGAACGCGATATACCACGAAGAGATTAAGGAGACCGTTCGCTTGAGCCGAGAACTCTCCAACCTCCCCTGGAGGGTCAAGCAACGCACGCTCGGGCCAGTGCAACCATTGTTGTGCACTCGACATTCGAACAATCAAGCGCCAAACCGTAGGCTACTCTCCCCGCAGAGGCATCCAAGCCGCATCCCGGGGACAATCCGCCAAGCCGCCGAAGCTCCCGGAATTCATCCACAATCAATGAGTTGAGGGAAGACATATGGCCCTATGCTACGAGGAATCCTCCTCTAACTATGGCTCAACTCAGAGCACTGCTCGTAAGGGACCAAACCTCGATGTCGCGTCCTAACCCGATCGGGTCAAATCCATGCATTACCACCTAAGGCCACCAAAAAGCCGACGGAGCTGCACTGCAATCCGGCCACTCAAGACGCAAATTCCTTGAAAGAGGACCCGATCCTCACTCGCCAAGGCACTCAGCGAACATTTCCCTTTGGTCTCGCTACCTCTTCATATCCTCACAAGCTCAAGCTAGAGGAAAGCCCTGGCCCGTACTCATGGTCCCCGTGGACGCAACCCCGTATGAAGTCATCTCGATGATCGGGCAACATCCACTATGGCAACATTATCACCTTCACTGTATTTGGACCTTCCAAAATTTGGGGCCGATCACAATGAGCCGCTCTACATCACAATCCACTGGACGAGCGTCGCCTTCCCCGCGTGTTGGGTAGACGGAGGTTCCGGAATGAATGTCTTGCTCCGCCAAGATGATGGACCCGCTTGACATCAAGCCCACGATCTTAAGCCTTCACCCACATTGTCAAGGCCTATGACTCTACTTCCCGTACAGCTTCGGGGTTGCTACTCAACATCCGGGTTCGGCAAGCGGGTGATCCCCATCGAATTCCAAGTGTTGGACATTCCAATCACTTTCACAGCCCATCCTGGGGCGTCCCCGGGCTGCATCAAATCAATGGCGTGGCATCCACCCTTCACTGCCTCAAGTTCATGCAAGGCAACGAGCTAACTACGCCTACGGCGACAAAGGCCACCACCAAGGGGACCAAAGCACCAATGACATCTCCAAAGTTGTTGGAAATCAAGCATAATGACGACATGTCATTAACTCGGATTCACTCGGGAGACCTCCAAAATCCAAATATGCAACGTGGACCTTCCACTGTCTCACGATCGCATTCCTCCCGCCATGAGGATGATGAAACTCATGAACTTCATCCCGTGATCGGGGCTCGGCAAAAGGCTACAAGGCCAACACCAAGTTATTGAAGTCAAGGACCACACCACGGTCCAGTGGGCTTGGCTACGTGCCAACACCGCCGACATCAAGGAAGACAAAAGGCTCGCCCGCACCAAGGCAAAGCAGCCCCGCAAAAGGGGAACCTCCGACGGCACACCCACCTCCGACCTTACAGCCTTGACCTCGCTCATTACTTCACCAAGGGAACCGACATCGTAACCGAGGGACCAACAAGGGAACTGACAAAGCAGAATCGAGGGGACCGACAAATGAACCGACATAACAGAATCAGGGGACCGACACAGCGAACCGACAGCAGAACCGAGGGGACCGACAAGGAACCGATGAAGATGAGAAAGAAGCAGTGGATAGTCAAGACCGGGACTACAGGAAGAATGGAACAGCCTAGCACGGACCTCAAGCGTTTCGTAGGACTCAAAGCTAATCCGATAAGGGGAGCGTTCCTGACATCACGCTCTACTCGGGACCAACCGCCACCATACCCAAAGATGAGTACACATTCAAGGGAATCCTGCACTTGGAGGAGCAACTCAAGGTACTCTCCATGGGAAACAGATTGTTCGGATCGCCCGCCGAGGCCACATTCGAGACAAGAAGTCCAAAGCGTAAGGAACCGTAATTTATAGGAGACGCTCTCGGGACCAGCCTCTGCCGCAGTCCGTTTGAAGAAGTCATGGAGTTGCCAAACTTGGATCGATCGGGCTCCGACAACAACATGATCGCCATGATAGTGGACAGCAGGCCAAGCCTCTCGATCCCCGCACCCTCATCAAGCATCCAAAGCAATGCCACTAAAGAATTGGGTAACTTTCACCGGACCAAGGGCAAGCCAGCAAAATTGGAAGGCAAGCCGGGCCCGCACCCACATCTCCCTAAACCCGGTCTCAAACCCTCTCGAGTCGGGCCTCTTGTCGTAGTCCAGCCCTTCCGAGTCATCCAACGGCCTTACGGAGGACTATAATGTTGTAGCCAATCATGTATTCCCGTTCTTGTTTAATGAAAAGTCTCGACCTTTCTGAGTATCCTCTCATTGCCACTTTAACAACCGATAAGTTAACAAACAACTTAAAAGACGTTAATAATTCAATTGATAAAGAAGCGTACACATTAAACGAACAATACATTAAAGAAGTTCTCGAGCGTGTAGTTGACCAAGAGGACAACCGGGCCCAAGCCGCCGAAGAGGTTATGACCAAAGTGAACCCGGGGTCGCGCAAGAGCCTAAAGAGACACAAGTGGGCGCTTTCATCGCCGATGCGTAAAAGGAAGCCCCGATAAACCTCCTCCGGAGTATGTTGACGTGTTCGCCTCGGTCATACCAGACATGCCAGACTCGATCCTCAATCGTGGAGCATGTAATTCCCTGGATCTCGAATCCAAGCCTCGTCAAATGTAAGCCGCGCAAGATCAAGCCAGAGTGGTCCTTATAAGTAAAAGAAGAAATTGAGAAAATGCTCCGAGTTGGTTTCATCAGAGTGATTGAGTACCCGACTTGGCTCTCCAACATCGTGACGGTCACCAAGGCCAACGGAAAGGTCGATGCCGCGTAGATTTCGTGGATCTCAACAAGGCCAAATTTCTAAAGATGATTTCCAATCGCCTAACATCGACATGCCGGTCGATACCACGGCAAATTTCAAGTAAAGTCCTTCGTGGACGGGTTCGCCGGATACAAACTGTATTAAGATGTCCGAGGAGAATCGTGCCAAGATCGCCTTCACCACTCCATGGGGACATACTGTTACACCTGGCCATGCCGCTCGGGTCCGAAGAACGCTGGGCTACTTACCGGGGCCGCAACAAATTTCTCTTCCATGACATGATTCACAAAGAAATCGAGGTATATGTCGACGACATGATCATCCACTCCAAGGGATCGACATGCAAAGACATGACATATCTCGAGGAAGTTCTTCACCGTACTAAAGCACTCCATGAGGCTAAACCCGGCAAAGTGCACCTTCGGCGTCAAGCGCGGCAAGGTACTCGGGGTACATGGTTACGCAAAGAGGTATCGAAGCCGATCCTGCAGAAATCAAGGCCATCATCAACATGAAGCCGCCTCAAACCCCGACAAAAGTGAAGAGCTTCATGGGAAGACTTCAAGACATCGCCGCTTCATCAACCGCTTGACATCTTCTCGCGAGCCCATGTTCAAACCGATGAAAAAGAATGCCGACATCAAATGGGACTCCGAGTGCCAAACAGCCTTTCGAGAAAATCAAGACCTACTTGGTTAATCCCCCACCCCGTGCCCGCCACATGAAGACAAGCCACTACTCCGTATCTCGACAAGCAATGTACACGTCAATCGGAGCAATGCCGGCACAAGAACGTAAAAGATTCCAAGGTTGAGCATGCAATCTACTTCGTAAGTTTCCAAAGCTTCAAGGAAGTGAACTCACTACTCAAAGATCGTGAGAAAACTTGTACCGCCTTGGTATGGGTAGTCGGGAAACTAAAACACTACATGCGCAATGCATTCAAAGGCTCCCCGGGTCTCCAAAGTGGACCCCGTCCGATATCTCTTTGACAATCCATCCTCGTCAATGCGGCTAGCCAAGTGGTCATTCTTCCCGGGCCGAGTTCGACATCAAGTACATGGTCGAAAATCAACAAAGGGCGCAGTCATGGCAGATCGCCTTGCCGACTTCCCGAGCAAGGAACCTAAGGGTCCCGATCCGCAATTTCCTGACGAAGGAATCTTTTCACTGACAGCAAACCGCCGGCAACTCTTCTTCGATGGGGAAGCCAACAAGAAGGGGAATGGTATTGGAATGCTCCTTGTCGATCCCAAGGACGAGCATACTCCCATAGCCATCAAGTCAATTTTGAAGCGACCAACAATGCAGCAGAATACGAAGCTCGTGGCAAGAGGTTTGGAAGCCGCCCTCGAGCGCAACATCTCGTAGCCGGGATGTATATGGAGACTCGCATTGATCATCAATCAAGTATCCAACAAATGGAAGACGGTAGAATCTCGGCCTTCAAGTACCACGCGTACATGGAGGAACTCATTGCTCGCTCAAGGACATCTCTTTTCACTATTTGCCAAGAGACAGAACCGCCGCAGACGCCCGGCAACCCTCACCTCTCTTGTCGAAATTCCCGATGGGAAAGCAAGAAACCCTCGTAATAGTGCAAGACGGGAAACACCCGCCTATTGCCGTGAGATCGAAAAAGAAGAAGAAACGATCGACGAACCCCGGTACAATCAAATTTACCAAGACTCCAAAGCGGAGAAGCTTCCTTCACAAATGAAGATGGAAAATACAAAGAAGGGATCAAAGCCAAAAACATGATGGCATTAAAACGCCCGGCATCCCATTTCGTCATTCTCGGGGGTATATTGTACAAGAAGCGCCACTCAAGGGCCACTCCTTCTGTAAACAAAGAAAAAGCCGCCGAGCTAATGAACGAAGTTCACAACGGAACTCGCGGTCCGCACATGAACGCCCGAGCATTGACACAGCATCATTCTCTCGTATGGGATACTATTGGATATCAATGGAAACAGACTGCATCCAGTTCGTCCGAAGCTGCGACAAATGTCAACGTTTCTCCAACCTCAATCACATCCCTCCTCATGAACTCTATTGCATGACTACGCCATGGCCTTTCGCCACGTGGGGAATCGACGTCATCGGCAAGATCACTCCTCCAGGGAGCAATGGTCACGAGTTCATTTTAGTCGCAGTCGATTACTTCACCAAATGGGTAGAAGCCAGATCGTATAAAGTACTGAATTCTAAGAAGGTGGCCGAGTTCATCCGAGAGAACATCATGTGCCGATACGGAGTGCCCAACGAGATCATCTCCGACAATGGGACCCACTTTGAAGGAGATTGTGACCAACTACTGACCGAATTCGTAGTCACACGTCACAGTCTTCTCCTTACTGTACCACAAACCAATGGTGCAAGAGAGGCACCAACAAGACTCTCGCCATGATAATCGAAAGATGACCACTCGCAGGCCTGGATCGGCCCGAAAAGCTACATCTAGCTCCTCTCGGGATACCGAACATCGCCGTAACCGCCACAGGGAGACTCCGTTCGCACTTACCTACGAAATGGAAGCGATGTTACCCGTGGAATTGGAAATTCCATCCCTCCGAGTCCTCTTGGAAAACGGGATCAATGAAGTCGAATGGATACAGAGCCGTCACGACGAACTTGCTCTACTCGACGAGCGCAGATTGAAAGCCATGGAACACACTCGAGCCTACCAGAGCGTAAGGGCACGAGCATTCGACAAGAAAGTCAAGATCCGAGACATCGAGAAGGCGACTTGGTGCTAAAGGAAAAGCCTCCTACGCACTCAATCCCCTGGAAAGTGGGAGCCTACTCCGGATAGGGACCGTTCGTGGTACAAAGAATCTTCTCCTGAGGAGCCATGAAGCTAGCGTACTTGGACGGAAACCCTTTCGTTAATCCCGTGAACGGGAAGCAAGCTCCGCAGATACTTCGTTTGAGGAAGAGCACGAGTCAACTCTCCTTCCCCATACACCGTTCCCTCGCAAATTAAAGTGCTAAAAGAGTAATACCCAACCGGATACATTCCCGCTAATGATCCAGTAAAAATAGGGTCGCACTTCTTTTGCCTTTGTTTTTCTCAAATTCACCTAAAGTGTCGAACTACGGTGACTCCGAGCCCCTTAGTCCAATTGTAAAAGGGGAACGTAGGCACCATCTTTGGTTCGGTCTAAAAACAAAAATATACAATAAGCATCAATTGCTTGTGTTTCGAAAAACTCTTTTCATTTAACCTACAAATTCATAACGGTTAAAACATTCTTTGATGAGTTCAAGCACGGTCAACTCTTGACTCGCTACACGCTAGCAAAACTACAATAAAACATTAATCAATTAATGTGTCTCGCAATGATAATGGGTGGATACTCGGGACAAAGCAAGGTCAACCTAGTTTCCCGTACTAGGTCCTTCATCCTTCTTCCCCTTCCCTTTTCCCCGGCGAGTGTTCTTCACCTTCGCAGAAATATTCCTGTAGGCCTTCTACCTCGGCTCGTGGACTCTTCCCGATGCCTCCGTCAAGCCCGCGTGGCCGTCAACGCAGCCTCTTTCTCTAGCTCGTCTCGAGCCACCTCGCTTCGAGCCATCATTGCACAGTGCTTTGATTGGCCTCCCGATCAGCACTTGCCACATAATCAGCCATGGCACGCCCGTACGATTCCTGTGGTTAGCCCTTGCTTCGTCCTCCTCAAGGTCGAGCCGTCTGTGTGACGCACCCAACAAACTCACTCCGTCTCCACAAGATAGCCATCCGTGTCTCCCTATACACTCTTCGTACTCGCCGTATATCAAGTTGTGACAAGGCCCCTCTCTCCGGTGAAAGAGAACCCCGGGCAGAAAGGACGTGTATTGCCACCACCGGGTGATCGCAATAGCGTCGAAGGATCTTCCATCCGCAGAGATCCCACCTCAAAGGTAGCAACATAAATCAGATCGGGCCACTGGCACTCGCTCCACTGCATCGTCGCAGTAACCAATGATGGAATATAGAAAGACGTCCGAGACAACCCTCCGCACTCGACGATCACCGTACCCTCCCGAGCGGTCCTACAAGTCTCAGAACTTCCAATGGGGAACTCCACCATCGCAAGTGATGCGTGCAAAGTCTCGGCCATCCAGAGCTCCAGCCACCTCGATTGCCCCCTATCACCAGAGGACGCCGAGAGAAAGACCAAGCGTCACAAGACATTGGCACCTCGTGCATCATCTCGCAGCCTCTCCTCAACCACATGGTCGCATAGCGGGACTCCCTCCCCACATGTATTAGCTACGGCCGCCATCCGGCCTATGCCAAGGAACGTCTCGCCCAAGATCAATGGCACGATGTCTCCCCACTCCGGCATCGCCTCACTAGGTCCAGACACCGTGATGGCACACACCTGCAGACGTGAATGTGAACAGAGTAGCAATCGCGCACAGTAGCAAACACGCCCCACGAAAAGACGCTCCTCGCCTCCGGCAAATCATTCGTGCAAAGCCCCGAAATGTCAACGTAATCGGTATCCCGTACGCATCCCGTATGCTTCTCCAAATGAGATACCCAACAAAGACACTAGCTTCTCAACAAAGGGCCATGCCACCAAAGATACGGAAGAACTAGCTGCTCCGCCTCAGTCCTCCTGCACGGCCCTGGAAATCTTCAAACATAGGAGTGATTTCGTTGCATAAAAGCCGCACACATTCCTCCGTACGTCCTGTAACCGAGACGCGGCTCTCAAAAGATCCCAATCCGGCATGAGCTCCTTCAAAGCCCAAACAGATTTAATCCCGTAATGCCTTCGAAAACCTTTTGTTCCGCCTCGTGTGGTTCCGTACTCCACGACTCGAAAGTTGTCCAAATATCGCTCTTGCATCCGAGATGATAACTTGGGAAAGGGAGCCATGTCGAAAAATGAAGGGAACCTTAAGAAATGGAAAGGAATTCAGCCGATGAACAAAAAACTATGCGCAGCTTTCTTAAACAATTGCAAAGCCGAAACCGCAATTTAAAGAATCTGGAAATTCATTCCAAGTCCGGCGGACTTCCTCTCAGCTTGACTTGGTCAACTCATGCAGCCTACCGCCTTAAATTGGAAACATTTCCAAGCCACTCCTCGTTCACCTTTGAGAAATCTGCGTGCCGCCCATGGTTTCATGCAACAAATATTAGTATCCCTTCCGCCCGGCTCGTGCAACAAAGGCAAATAATTAATAATTAGTGCATACATGCTTAATTTTTGACCCGTTCAATTTTTAATGCATTTCTCATTTTATTTATTTTTGATTAACCTACTTCCTTATTTGCCAAAAATAATAGAAGGTGATCACGTAATGAATATGCTGGCATGTGTTCCGCCCCACGGGCGCCTTTTTGCAAATACAAGCTTCAAATCAAAATTTGTTCCCGACAAATACATGCATTTTGTCTAAACAAAGCAAGAAAGAAAGAAAGCAAGAAAAGGGGGACTACTCGAGTCCCGCTCGTCATCCGTACACTCGACGCATTCTCCGCCGCCGCCGGGATCCGTCGCAAATGTGAACTCGCCAAACTCCTCTGGGGCCGGAATAGGCAAAGTGGCCTCCTCGGAGTACGCGAACTCGAGGACTCTCTCTCGCGCCCGAGTGCGCGAAGAAGGAGCTCCAAATCCAGCCGTTCCGCCCGCGAACCGGCCAAACCCCTGTAAAGTCCTCTCCACCGGCATTTGTGGGAGCGAGGCGAATCTCTCAGCCTAGACGGCCCCCGATCACGGACGTCCACGCTCCTCCGGAACCGCACCGCATGAACTCCACGAGCCTCCTAGCGTAGGCGGGACTACCCGGCCCACTCACCTCATGGCGTCATTGTACGTACGGCCGATATACTGCGAACCAGAAAGTCATCGAAAGCGAGCGTAGTACGTATGCAACATGTGCGTAATGCTACTATCAAATGCGTAAAATCAAAAAAAAAAGGGTGCTTACCGAAGCATTGGGGTCCGCCCTGTATCGTGGTCTCGGCTCAGCCGGGAGCGGGATCACAAGTCGCCTACGCGAACCATCCATCCCCTCGTACGCTAGCCCAGCTCGCGGGACCGGAAAATCTCGAGGACCTCCAGGGACCTCGCCCTCTCTATGCTGTACTGCGGGCTCCTCACCTCATCCTCAAGAAAACATCATAGGCGGCCCCCGCTATGATGTACTCGATGTAGTACACGCCCGCATGTACCCTCCAGCTCATCCATCGGCATCTCCTGGGTGCTTCATGTACAAAGGAGGATCCACCGGCACCAAGGGAAGAGACTCGCCTATGCCGACGAGTCACCCTCTCCCCAGCATACATGGCGTCACAGTGAAGTCCCACCAGAGCTTCCGCCGCCGTGTAGTCTCGCTGCAATTTGCACCGCGACATGATCGAACCTACTCCACCAGGTCACTAGATCCTCTCGTAGAACTCCCGGCTCAAGGCCTGAGATATCTCCTCGTATGACACTCGAGTGCCAACTCTCGAAGAGACCGCCCTCTTCGCCTTCTTCGCCAAACCCGCATGGCAGTGGAACAGGGACGGTACGGCTCCTTGATGTCCTAAGCTCGCGGACCGAACACCTCGTAGCACTGCACTCCGCCAAGAGAATGGAAAGTTATGTCGGGCCTACAGCGTATACATACGAGTACATAAAAGAGGCAAGGAAGAGAAAAGTACGTAAACTTACATCCAAGACAAAGGTGGAAGGGCCTAAAGGAGTGCCTCCTTCCCGCGAGAACTCCGTCCAGGAATGGTAGAGCTCGGCCACCCAGCCTCCCCATGCAAACCCCCTCATGGCATCCAAGTCTACCAGCGACCTGAGCAAATGGAAGTGACAAGACGTGTCAGAAGTCGGGAATAAAGTCGCAGACAACGCAAACCAAAGGAACCCTCGAGCCAGACGCTCCGCGGTCATCCTCCAGGACCTGGGGCCTGTAGATAAGCGGCGACACTCCGCTCCGGATGCCTCTCCATCGGCTCGTACCGAATGCCTAAGCCCCGGCATCGGTAATATCAAAACCCAGCAGCCTGCATAAATGCTCCGGGTGTAACCATCAACCCACACTGCCGTGTTGCCATAAGTCGGCAACCCATGATAGCGGCAAAATCCGTGGGAGTCACCGTCGCCTCCCCATCCGAAATGGAAAGTGTGGGTCGTATCCCACTCGCATTACTCGCTCGCCGCAACATACATGGACTCGCTCGGCGTATCACTGTCGCAGCTACAAGATCGATAAACCCAGCCAACCCGGAGTCAAGCACCAGCTGCCGCGGACTCCTCTCTCCCTCTCGAGCCACGTCCGGGATAATGTCCCACAATGCTTGCATCGCCTCAAAGGCACCCCGACTCTTCTGGTTATGAGTATTAACCGTCCCTGTCCCCTGCAGACAAACAAGACAGAAGCAACGTCAACAGAAATGCACCAACGCATGTCAAAAGGATGCAATGCAGATGCGGTTCTCATTCATTTCCTACGTATATTCAAATCATTTCGAAAACTCCGTCGAATCCGGAACTTTCAAAACATTTCGAAAACTCCGTCGAATCCGGAACTTTCAAATCATTTCGAAAACTCCGTCGAATTCGGAACTTTCAAACTCCGTCGAATCCGAAACTTTCAAATTCTTTCGAATTTTTCGAAAATTTCGCTCCGTCCCGAATTAAAGCTACTTTAATTTTGGAAAATGCATCTAGACATGGAATTTTGCAACCAAAATTTTTATGTCATCCACCCATAGTGTCAATTGAACTACATCCTAGTCAATTTCGACAAAGGTTCATAGCAAAGTCAAAAGCCCCAATTCGGGCACCAAAATCCCTAAGTTCATTCCTAACAAATTTCTAACATTTAAAGAATGCACATTCTTAAAATTAATGGAATTTGTAGGAAGCTTACTTGTCTCTCGATCCCTCCCTTGGAGTTGTGGCGGTCCCTCGCCGGATAAAACTCCGCCGGATTCAATGGGTGAACAATGGTTCGAATGGTCCGAACCAACCGTGTTCTTTCATCATCGGTCCTTCCGTGGCGAGCCATTGGTCCTCCTTCACCTTCCATAGCGATTTTCCTTCACAAATTCGAGCAAACCTTGCAATTTGGGTTGGATTTTTTCTCTCTTTTCTCTCCTCTCTCGTCGGAATTAATGGAAGAAAATGGCCAACTCTTCTTCTGCCTCGGCGCTGATAACAACCTGGTCAAATTCAGTAAAAGTCCGGCCGGACTCTTACTGCACCAGGAAAAGATTCCTTCCATTTTGGTCCCTCAACTTTTGGCAATTCCAATTTTACCACTTTTGGCCCCCAAAAGTGTAAAATTTCCCCCAGTTAGACATTTCTAACACCCATCCCCCGAGGATAAATCAAATTTAGTTTTCACTAATGCTCGTCTCCTGACGTTAAATTCCGTCCAGTTGACGTTTGACATTCAAACGTTCAACCATGTCTCCAGACATTCCAGTTACTATTCCGTCTCCAGACGTTAAAATTTAATAATGGTCTTCACCATTAAATCCTCAATCGCGACCTTTCACGGTCCGATCTCAATCCTCAATCGCGACCTTTCACGGTCCGATTCCAATTCTTAATTGCGACCTTTCACGGTCCGATTCCAATTCTTAATTGCGACCTTTCACGGTCCGATTCCAATTCTCAATCGCGACCTTTCACGGTCCGATTCCAATTCTCAATCGCGACCTTTCACGGTCCGATTCCAAGTCTCAATCGCGACCTTTCACGGTCCGATTCCAATTCTTAATTGCGACCTTTCACGGTCCGATTCCAATTCTCAATTGCGACCTTTCACGGTCCGATCTCAATTCTCAATCGCGACCTTTTACGGTCCGATCTCAATCCTTAATTGCGACCTCTCACGGTCCGATTCCAATTCTCAATCGCGACCTTTCACGGTCCGATTCCAATTCTCAATCGCGACCTTTCACGGTCCGATTCCAATTCTCAATCGCGACCTTTCACGGTCCGATTCCAATTCTCAATCGCGACCTTTCACGGCCCGATTCCAATTCTTAATCGCGACCTTTCACGGTCCGATTCCAATTCTCAATCGCGACCTTTCACGGTCCGATCTCAATTCTCAATCGCGACCTTTCACGGTCCGATCTCAATTCTCAATTGCGACCTCTCACGGTCCGATCTCAATCCTTAATTGCGACCTCTCACGGTCCGATTCCAATTCTCAATTGCGACCTTTCGCGGTCCGATTCCAATTCTCAATCGCGACCTTTCGCGGTCCGATTCCAATTCTCAATCGCGACCTTTCACGGTCCGATTCCAATTCTCAATCGCGACCTTTCACGGTCCGATTCCAATTCTCAATCGCGACCTTTCACGGTCCAATCGCGACCTTTCACGGTCCGATTCCAATTCTCAATCGCGACCTTTCACGGTCCGATTCAATCTCCCATCTCGACCTTTCACGGTCCCATCTCAAACAGTTAATCCCGACCTTCGCGGTCCGACCTCCACTCTCCTATCGAGACCCTCGCTGTTCACCTCTTCGGCAACAGCAATAAGCCCGAACCCCAAGGCACGAACGCCTTGCAACAATCCCTCTTCGGCCATCCTCGTAAGCCCGAACACCTTTTCACTTCAGCAAGTGAACATTCATCTCCCCGGCCGCCAGTCGTAAGCCCGATCGTTCCACCTCAGCGGCAATGAATAAGCCCGAACCCCAAGGCACGAACGCCTTGCAACAATCCCTCTTCGGCCATCAAGGTAAGCTCCGAACGCTCATCCCTGCAGGATAAAAATGGCAACGGCAATAAGCCCGCACCCAAGGCACGAACGCCCTCGTCGGCATCGCAACTCCGGCTTGAGGCGCCATACGCCTCGAAGGTTTCAGAAGTCCTGTGTTCTGACGCCTCCCAGCTCCATTCGTGTAGTACCAGCGCGAATGGTCTCATCCAAGTTTAGACGCCTCCTAACAGTCTCGCTCAGGTCAAGGTCCCCATGCGTGGTCCTTGCCCCCCCCCTTTTCGAACTACGATCGGCTTGATTCCCGCTCGGGATACGTAGCAATCCTTTTCGCTAAGGGTCCAGCCAGCTGACCGCCCAGGTCTCCTTCAAAGTAAGGCATCCCGATTTGGATCCTTATCTTTTTTCAACGACCCCACCTCCTTCGGAGGAGACGTCGCTGAGGGGCTAACTGTAAGTACCCAAATCCGGATTGTCCAAATCCGTCAGAAAGTTAACCAAAATCCGTTAACTGGCCCGCTCCAGGTTAACCGGAACTCGTTAAACTCCCCGTTGCTGTGCCAACGAGACGTCTCGGGACTGCCCCATGCATCCCGACGTCGAAACGTACTTAACACGTGTCGTCACATGTAAAAGCACGGCTTTCCCTGAAAAACGCATTTTCCGGCACTTTCCGGGGGCGTTTCGGACATTTCCCGGACTGTTATTTTAAAAAACGGACAAATCCGGGACCGGGGGACAAAATCCCACATGGCTGGTGACTCAGAGGGGCACGTGGCAGCCATGCCACCTCCCTCTAGTCACCCTTCAATCAAATTCAAAGGGAAAAGACCAAAATACCCCTGATTTGCAAGCCTAGTCCGGCCGGACTCCCTGTGCACTTTTCTTGAAATTGCCAGCAAGTCCTCCAGATTTCCAAAATACCCAAAAACCCCCTGGATTCAGTCCAAGTCCGTCCGGACTCCTACTGCAATTTTCACCTATAAATAGAAGTTGCTGTCAAAGCTTTGAAAAGACAGAAAAATTACTCCAAAAATTCACCACCCCCTCGGCCCAACTGATTTTCACCCTTTCCGAGCTTCCGTTCTGTCTCGATTCGCGTGAAACCTTCATATTTCGATCAAATACGCACCCTACTACTTCGAAACAACCTTTCGAATCACTTTCCGTGTCCCGTACACACCTCCCGAGCCAAAGGAGTCGACCCTAGCCATAGGTATAACTCTCTCTCTCTAAATCTCCCGTTCCGTCTCGGTTTACGCGCCAGTCGCTATAACCGTTTCGAACGTCGTTACCAAAATGTAGACGCCTCCGTCTAACGGGGTCCGATACGTTTTAGCCCCTCGATCCTCTTCTCTTTCCGTAAGAGAAGTAATCGCGGGTTAAAACGGCGTTCCGACCCCGTTCCGTTTACTTTTATTGTCATTTATCAATTCCGGATCGATCGATCCGTTGATCGTCATTTAATTTCTGTCATTTACAAATCCGAGCCGTTTGGCCTCGTTGATCGTCATTTACAATTCCGAGCCGATTGGCCTCGTCGATCGTCATTTACGATTCCGGATCGTTTGATTCCGTTGACACTGCTTTAAATACTGTCATTTACAAGTCCGATCCGTTTGGATCGTGATAGTATTTACTTTTCAAAGTCCGAGTCGCAACCCGATTCGTTGATTGCATATCATTTAATACGCATTTTTCCCGTAAAAATCGTTAACAATGTAATGCCCGGTTCAAAACCGGAGTTCGTCCGTCGAACTCTCTTTCAAAACGCGCGAAATGACGTTCGGCCTCTGAATGCTCATCTTCAAACTAAAAGCCGCCATTTGACACTTAAAATCATTTAATACGTATTTTTCCCGTAAAAATCGTTAACAATGACTCGCACGGTTCAAAATCGACGTTTGCCACGCAAACGCTCATTTCAAACTCAAAATCGACGTTTGCCACGCAAACGCTCATTTCAAACTCAAAATCGACGTTTGCCACGCAAATGCTCATTTTCGTCTCAAAACCGACGTTTGACATTCAAACGCTCATTTCCGTCTCAAAGCGACGTTTGTCATTCAAACGCTCGTCTTTTCAAACAAAGTCACCTAATCAAACGTTTGTCATTCAAACCAAGATTAAGCTTGTCATTCAAGCCCCCATTTCAAAAGACACACACACACACGATTTCGAGAAAGGTAGAAAGACTCGTCATGCGAGGCGTTTCGGGCGATCTCGTAATACTCTACCCGAAACGTAACTTGACCTCCGAACCTAACAATCTCTGGTACTAAAAGCTTTTTACTCGTTTTTGCTGCCAATAAAAATGATCCCCCTTTTCAAAGCCTTTTCCTACGTTTTTGCTACCAATAAAAACGACACATTTTCACAATAGCCGTTTCTCAACATTTGGGCTCAAAATACAAAAACCGCGTGGCGACTCCTCATTTTGTTCCTTCCCATGAAGCGAGGTCTCAGACACCAACCCCCCGCGAAAGACAACCGCGTTTCGCGTCCGCGCGAAATCTCGGGTAATTTCACCTACCAAGAGTGAACACATAACTGATCATAGATCTCCTCGTGTCAACATCCATAGAGTAGTCCGAATCACAATAACCTTCAACTGCACATTCTGTACCACCTCCATAAATGAGCCTAATATCTGATGTACCCCTAAGGTACCTGTAGAGATCCTCTTCACTGCTTGCCAATGTTCCTTACCAGGATTCCCCAGAACCTACTAAAAACACTAACCGCATGAGCAAAATCTCGCCTAGTGCAAACCATAGCATACATTAAACTACCAACTGCACTAGCATAAGGTACACGAGTCATGTACTCTTTCCCCTCATCTGACATGGGTGCAAAAGCGTCCGACAGACATGCATTTGCTGCACTCGTTGAATCTAACGATTTTGCTGTAGACATGTCAAACTTCTCTAAAACTTTCTTGATGTAACCTTTCTGGGATAAGAATAGTTTTCGTTGGCTTCTATCCCTGTAGATCTCCATAACCAGAATTTTCTTCGTCACACCCAAATCCTTCATCTCGAACTCTGGAGACAGTAGACCCTTCACCTTCTAAATATTAGACTTCTTTTCAGCCGCTATCAACATATCGTCAACATAAAGAACCAGATAGATGATCGAACCATCCAATAACTTATTATGATATACACTACAGTCATACGCGCTCCTTGTGTAACCAATCTCTGTCATATAGCTATCAAACCCCTTGTACCACTACCTAGGCGATTGCTTGAGTCCATACAAGGTCTTCTTGATCCTGCACACGTAGTCTTCTTTTCCCAGAACCTGAAACCCATCTGGCTGTGTCATATAAATATCCTCATCCAACTCTCCATGTAGAAAGTTGTTTTCACATCTAGCAACTCGAGCTCAAAATCCTGATGTGCCACCATTGCTGATAGCACCATGATTGAAGTGTGTCGAACCACTAGTGTAAAAATATCATTATAGTCAATGCCCTCCCGCTGTGTGAAACCTCTTACAACTACACGAGCTTTATACTTGACCCCCTCTCATGGTGACATACCTTCCTTCTTCTTGAAAACCCACTTGCAAGTCACAATCTTTCTGCCCTCTAGCCTCTTGGTTAGCTCCCATGTCTAATTCTTGTGAAGTGATTCCATATCCTCCCACATAGCTGCGTGCCATTGAGTAGACTTTGAACATGTAACTGCTTCCTTGAAAGTAGTTGGCTCTGAAACATCGGGCTCTACTTCCTTGGCAACCTGAAGTGCGTAAGACACCATATCTTCAAAAACATACCTCACTGGAGGCTTCCCGAAATTAGCTCGTCTAGACCTCTCTTGAGCTAACTCATGTTCCTCGGAAACTAGTGATGAACTTTCTGGTGCTTCTGTCGGTAGATCCTGATGAACATCTGACTGTGAACTGCTAAACTCTGAAGTATCTTGTAGCTTCACCTGTTTATCAACACTACCAATACCTGATACAACCATAGATCTCATAATAGGGTTAAGCACCGAGTTTTCATCAAAAACAACATTTCTGCTTATTATAACCCTACCTTCAGATGGAGACCATATCCGGTATCCCTTGACACCGTCTCCATAACCCATGAAGACCACTTTTCTAGCCCTCGGCTCCAGCTTCCCATCATCCACATGATAAGAAGTAGTACAACCAAAATCCCTTAAATTAGACTAATCAACAGGTTTTTCTGACCATACCTCATTGGGAACTCTGAGACTGATACATGTATGTGGTCCGCAATTTATCAAGTAACATGCTGTACTAACCGCTTCTGCCCAGAACCGCTTAGACAACCCTGCATTGGAGAGCATGCAACTTGCCCTAGCTAACAATGTCTGATTCATGCGCTCTGCTACACCATTTTTCTGTGGTGTACCCCTGATAGTGAGATTTCTAGAAATTCTCACTTGCTTACAGAACTCATCGAACTTAGTACTACAGAACTCCAATCGATTATCTGTTCGGAGTCGCTTGATCTTGTGATATTCCTCATCCCACATCAGAAATATGTGGAAATTTAGTGTGATATATAGAAGGCTCATGCACTACTACTAAGCATCAAATCATCCATTGGACTTTTGGAGGCCTGTGATGGGCTGTGGTTGACCCAATTGAGGAGGTGCTTAGTGGGTCAGTGTGTGGTGCCTATGTTGCGGGTTGGGCTTCGAGCTCGAGTCGTTACAAATGGTATTAGAGCAGAACCCCGGTCTTAAGACTTGCAAGCTAGCCCGGGAGTACGATCTGGGTATTGCTTGACCTTGCCAGGGACGACAAGGGTTCGAGCGGGGGAGATTGTGATATCCCTCATCCCACATCGGAAATATATGGAAATTTATTGTGATATAGAAGGCTCATGCACTACTACTAAGCATCAAATCATCCATTGGACTTTTGGAGGCCTGTGATGGGCTGTGGTTGACCCAATTGAGGAGGTGCTTAGTGGGTCAGTGTGTGGTGCCTATGTAGCGGGTTGGGCTTCGGGCTTGAGTCGTTACAGATCTTCTTCCCTGTCTGATTCTCCACAAATGTCTTCCACTGCCTGAAATTGGTGAGAGCCTTACTCTTGTGCCTCATGATAATTTCCCAAGTTTTCCTGGAGTAGTAATCAATCATAGACAAGAAATACCCGTGGCCCCTCAATGATTCCTGACGTGAAGGTGCCCAACAATCCGATTGAATGTAATCCAGACTGCTCTTCGTTCTATGAACCCCCTTAGGAAACTTGCTTCGTTGCATCTTCCCAAGTATACAGTGCTCATAGAACTTAAGGTCCTTGAATTTATGGCCACACAGAAGACCATGATTCGCCAATATCTGCATCCATCTAAAGCTCATGTGCCCAAGCCTAATATGCCACAACTTGGTCATAACCTCCTTTACCATGCAACCAATACTGACCTAGAAAGCGTCCTTCATTGGAGGAAATACAAGGAGCCACACTTAAGGCCTCTCAGAATCACTTCAAAACCTTTGTAGATATACACTGCTCCACCTTTACCTTTGAAACTGTATCCTTTGTTGTGGAGCTGACTAAGAGATATCAGATTCTTCGCCATCTGTGGAACATGCATCACCTCGTTCAAAGTGCAGAACTTACCATCATGAGTCCGTAGCTTGATCAAGCCAATACCTACCACCCCGCAAGAAACACTGTTAGCTATATGAATATTACCTCCATCTACCTGCTCATAAGTTGTAAATAACTATCTCCTCAGACTAATATGATAAGAATCCCTAGAATCAAGAATCCACGCATCCGACTATTTTTCAAATTCTTCTACCACTAGAGCATAATCCCCATCAGAGCAGCCAGTATCAACTGTAGCAACGTTAGCTTTATTGCGATTTGGAGGCTCGCCTTGCTTCTTCCTAGGACAATCTGTCTTCCAGTGCCCCTTTCCCTTGCAGTAATTACAAACATCATTTGGTTTCGGGCCCCACTTGCCAGAAGATTTCTTCTTCTTCTGTTTACTGCTATAACCTCTGTTCCCTACCACAACCAATCCTGCCGGCTGATTATCTGTTCCACTATTACCGCTTACCCTTTGACGTAACTCTCTTATCTTGAACGAGGATTTCACCTCCTTCAGAGTCACCGTCACCGTCACCTTACCATTGCTAGAATCAACATGGTACTCATATGATAAAGGCAACGAACAAAGAAGCATTAATGCAGCATCCTCATCATCAACTTTATCATCTATATTACACTGTTCAAGTAATAAAGATATAAATCTATCTAGGTGATCCCTAATGGGCGCACCTTCCTGCATTAGGATAGAATATATCCTCTGCTTCAGATATAGCTTGTTGGTCAATGATCGTGTCAAATACATGTCTTCCAATGTAAGCCACAAAACACCTCCAGAATCGGTATCTGGAATATCCGCAAGAACATCATCATCAAGACACCTGATGATTTTAGAGTGGGCCCTCTCGTCTAGCACGACCAGATCTGCCTCTTCCTTCTCTGCTATCTTCTTCTCTTTCTCCTAACCTTCTGCTGTTGCATCCACGCCAGCACCAGTGGGAACGACTTCTGCTTTACCCTTTGGATCTTGGCGATCCTTGATTACAGCAGCCACTGGAGCCTACAATCTCTTGTCTCTTAACAAGGCTTTCATCTTTATTTTCCATAGAGAAAAACTATTCTTACCATTAAGCTTGTCGACCGGTGATTCAATTCCTCCTCCCATCTTCTTCTGCAGCGGAACAGCTCTAGACCTTTCTCAACCTGACCGACTATGATACCACTTTGTTAGAACAAAATCTATGTAGAAGATAAAAGCAAGCAACAATCACACAACACAAGAAAATACGTGGTTCACCAATTTGGCTATGTCCACGGGCAGAGGGAGAGAATATTATTATCATATGAAAATCAACCGAATACAATGTCTAATCTAGTGCACGAATCCTTGCAAGTATTTCTTATCTGTGAAAACCCTAGACCTAGAGAAATAAATGAGCAAAGGAACTTAGAACATAGGGTTGGCGGTAGTCTATATATTTATAGGCCCTACTCCTAACCCTACAAGGATTTAACCCAAAACAGATCTCCACTGCTGATTAGCCTGATACGGTATAGGGCACGATTGCCCCCTCCTTGGGCTTGGGTGCGATCGCCCCCTTAAGGTGCAGTCGCCTCTTTTAGGTAGAAACTTCGTGCGATCGCCCCTTGGCTTTGGGCGCGGTCACCCCCTTTGCTGCTTGTCAGGAATTCTGAGATAAATTGTTTTAATCCCCTAATTTGGCATCCCCAAATTGATGGCATCAAACCCAACAAATCTCCACCTTGACATCTAACCTCCGAAAATAAAAAGTACTCCCCCTCTGCCTCAGATGCTCTCTAATAGCTGCGAACATTCAGCAAATCCAAACAATGTTCTAACTTGCTAGTCGGAACGGTCTTCGTGAACATGTCAGCAGGATTGTCTGCAGTACCCACTTTCTTCACCTTGATCCGCTTCTCAGTTCTCAGAAAATGATACATCACATCTATTTGCTTGGTACTATCATGATGAACTTGATCCTTGGCCAAACATATTGCACTCAAACTATCACAAAATATTGTAGCCAGATTCTGATGTAACCCAAAGTCGCTGATCAGACCCTTTAGCCATATCCCCTCCTTAGCAGCTTCTGTCAATGCCATGTACTCCGCCTCTGTAGTAGACAATGTCATCGTAGATTGTAGAGTAGCCTTCCAACTGACAACTGACCCACCAAGATTGAACACATACCCGATCATAGATCTCCTCGTGTCATTATCCCTAGAGTAGTCTGAATCACAATAATCTTCAACTGCACATTCTGCACCTCCTCCATAAATGAGCCCAACATCTGATGTACCCCTAAGGTACCTGAAGATCCTTTTCACTGCTTGCCAATGATCCTTACCAGGATTCCCCATAAACCTATTAAAAATACTAACCGCATGAGCAAGATCTCGCCTAGTGCAAAACATAACATACATAACACTACCAACTGCACTAGCATAAGGTACTCGAGCCATGTACTCTTTCTCCTCATCTGACATGGGTGCGAAAGCGACCGATAGACGTGCATTTACTGCACCCGGAGAATCTAACGGTTTTGCTGTAGACATGCCAAACCTCGCTAAAATATTCTTGATCTAACCTTTCTGGGATAAGAACAGTTTCCGTTGGCTTCTATCCCTGTAGATCTCCACGCCCAAACTTTTTTTTGCCAAACCCAAATCCTTCATCTCGAACTCTACAGATAGTAGACCCTTCAACTTCTAAATATCCGTCTTCTTGACAGCCGCTATCAACATATCGTCAACATAAATGAAGATAATCTTGTTGCTTGTTCTTCTCTTTTCTTTGGTTTTTGAGGTAAGGTTTTATTTCCCCCTCGTTGTAATTTTACTTTATTGCTTATTCTATTAATAAAATTTAGGGGGCTTTGCCCTTTTCGATTAAAAAATATAAAATAGATAAATAAGTAATTAAATAAAAGGTAACATTTATGTTTTGGTCCAAAAAATTTAAAAACACATGATGAAGATAATCTCATTCTTAAGTAATATTTGAAATTAAAATAAAATTTTAGTCTATCTGAGAAATGAATTTTTTATTTTTTTTGAAATCAGAAATGAGGCCTTATTAAAAGATGAAAATTCTAAAATATTGTTTTTTAAATATTTATATACCAAAATAACACCCAATTTTTTTTTACCAAAGTATCACTTTTTTTTAGATCCGGAATTTCAATTTCCGGTTTTAATGTAAATCCTGACTTTCAATTTCCGATTTTAATTTTAAATAAATCCGGAATTTCAAATACCGGTTTTGATTTTAAATAAATCTGAAATTTCAAATTCCGGTTTTAATTTTAGGCAAATCTGGAATTTTAATTTCCAGATTTAAAAATATTTTTTTTTGTGTGTTTTCTGTTTTTGTCTCCGTTTTGATTTTAAGTTAATCTAGAATTTCAATTTCCGGTTTTAAATTTTTTTTTTTTTTGTCGACATTAACATAATTTGACTGAAAAAGGCCTGCCAGGTCTTTCTCTGCCAAACTACAGATAAGATATAAAGAGAGAAAATAAAAGAAAAAGGAAGTAAAGAAAGATGGAGAAATAAAGAGAAAGGAAAAAAAATTAGTAGAAGAAGAGAAGAAGAACTTCAGAAGGAAAGGAAGAGTCTTAAAGAAGGTAGAGAAGGAAGAAAATAAGCATATTTTCATTACAATTTTTGGGATAATTTTGTTAAATTTCAAGGTTAGTATTCTTTTGTTGTTTATTATGTAAATTTGTATTATTTTTTGTTTTGTATTTAATTTTTGATCTTAAGGAATTAAACATTGTGATGCAATTTTAAATAAACTTGTTACAATTTTTGTCTAGTTATGATTTTTTTTAAGTTAGGTTGATGGGATGGAAGGAGTAGCTATGAACTGAAATCTTCATCTCGGGATCAACCTTAACAAGTTCCAAAACTTCTCATCCTATGAACTTAGCATCTAAGTTTTGATGATCATTGCTAATTTATGTACCCAAGCAAGAATGTGGATCCGTGTAATTAGTTATTTCCCAATAACCACTCTTCTTCAAACTCAAATTCACATAAAAATTGCATGGAAAATAATTCACCAAACACTCAATACTCCACTTTCGGGTTGTGCATCTTTTTACCTTGATTGAAGATTTTTCTTAATATAAAACATCTTCATTTTATGTTTCACCTCATACTTCTTTAAAAAACACATACCTTTGGCAATATCATCAAATGCTCCATTCCAATCATCAAAGTTACATTCGTTATTATCATAAATCTCTAATCCTTCCTCAATATCACCATAAAATTGATAGTCTGCTCTCTCATACACGTTATTTTGCAGCTGTTCATAACCAACCAAATGTAACCCCAAATATTCCCTCACCCCATCATCACCCTCAATCTCGGTAACATCAGTAGCATTACTATAATCATCATATACATCATCACGATCATCATTTATAAGGGACCCAATATTTTATTTATAATTTGAATCATTATCTTCATCATTATACCATTTCCCATATCTCTCTTCCTCCCCCTCCTCCTCCCCCTCCTTCTCTCCCTCTTCCTCTCCCTCCTCTTCCTCTTCCTCTTCCTCTTCCTCTTCCTCTTCCTCTTCCTCTTCCTCTTCCTCCTCTTCCTCTTCCTCTCCCTCTTCCTCTTCCTCTGGCTCTTCCACATGTGTTTGTGTACTTGTTCCAGCGTCCCTCTCATCGTAGTAGCTTAAAGAATCCATCTGTAAGGTATCCATGTCATTAAAATATTTATTTTATAATGGCTCCTCATGGGTTTCAAACTCCTCAATATTCACATTATCAATTGAATTAATCTTAACATACAATTGCAAGCTACTCAACCCCCAAACTGAGCAGAAACATCAAACATGAGTTTCATACCCATATCATTCTCGATTAGAAATGAAATGTAATTTGAATCCCCATGGGCGACAATATGAGGATATCTACAAGTAACTTGGAATTGAATATTGACTCGATCTACCTCAATTTCCTTACATAACTTCTTATTCAACTTCTTGTACCTCAATCGAGTTTTAGCCTTAAGTGCACATTTTGGAGCCTTTTCAAAATTCTCAGCTTCAAACTAATTTTCATCACTTCCTCCCCAATAGCACATGAAAACAAGTGGAACTCCATTCATATTTTTTCTTAAAAAAGAAAAAAAATAATGTGTCAAAATCCTAATTTAACAAGCACTATATATAATTTAATTTTAAAAATCAATAATTAAATATACATTGCAACAAGTTTATAAAATTAATTTTAAAAATTTGTTAAAATTGCATTATAATTATTTAAATAATTCCTTAAAATACCTTAATTAATCATACAGATAATAATAGCTTTAACAACAAATTAAACAAAAAGAAAAGAAAAACTAACCTAATTACAATTTTAATAATTATTCTCTTCTTCTACTTACTCTTTCTTTTCTCCTCCTCCTTCTTCTCTTTCATTCTTTACTTCCTTTTTCTTTCTTTCTCTCTTTATCTCTTATCTGAAATGTTTGGCGGACCAGGCTGGCCTTTTTCAGTCAAATAAATACAATGTCAACAAAAAAAAAATTATTATTTTTAAAATCGGAAAATGAAATTCCGGATTTACCTAAAAAAATTATTTTTAAAACCGAAAATTGAAATTCCGGATTTACCTAAAATCAAAACCGAAAATTTAAATTCCGGATTTACTTAAAATCAAAATCGGAATTTGAAATTCCGGATTTATTTAAAATTTAAACTGAAAATTGAAATTTCGGATTTACATTAAAATCGAAAATTGAAATTCCGGATCTAAAAATAGTGCTACTTTGGTACATAAATCTCTTTTGGTGTTATTTTTGTACATAAATATTTAAAAAACAATATTTTTGGAATTTTCATCTTATTAAAACAGATTTACAATATTTAACTTGTCAAAGTCGTGCAATTTTAAGGTGAAATACAAGAAATAGTATTACATAGATTTCTTCAATAGTATGCCATATTTTTGAGTTTCAAAAGTGATTATAAGCCACAAAAAAGCACTCCCAAACTCACCCTAAAGCTCATTCGTGCCTCCCACGGAAATAGTACCTTTCGTGAGAGGTATAAGTCATATGTCCATGCCTCAAAGGCCCGAGCTTCTTGCTGGACTTCGTTTAATAAATCAACTGCTAAAAAAACCATTCATACTGATATGATCCAGCCTCCTCTCACAAAGGAGGTAGAAAGAATCGTGGTTGAAATGAGGATAGGAACCCCAGCTCAGAAAGTATTCCTAGTATTTGACACCGGGAGTTAACTTTCGTGGACACAGTGTGCTTCTTGCACCACATGTTTCCCCCAATCAACAGCCAAGTTCAATCCCCAACTATCCACCACCTATCGTGAAATGTCTCCTTATGATATCAACTGTAAGGCCCCATTTACACAAGAAACGGACGTCAATGCCAGTATGAATTTGAATACATAAAAGGACAATATACCAAGGGAATTGCTTCCTATGACACTTTTTGAAAGTTTCGTGTAGCTAGGAAGCGCAATCAACTTCAACAGAA
Source organism: Adenophora triphylla var. japonica (assembly GCA_022495995.1). Classification (NCBI taxonomy): domain Eukaryota; kingdom Viridiplantae; phylum Streptophyta; class Magnoliopsida; order Asterales; family Campanulaceae; genus Adenophora; species Adenophora triphylla. The sequence continues at coordinate 559,044 of JAFEMH010000810.1, read as the reverse complement.
TACGGATGTGAGTACAGATGTGTCTCACAACTGTCCACACATCCACAGATAATGCAGCGGAATAAAACAAAATAGAACGATAACACAAGGGTTATATACGCTTACTTCTTGAGATCAGCAAACTAGGCTTACGCCCAAAAACTTTTCACTATAAAACTTTTGATGCTTACAAAAATAAGAATAAGTGAAAAACTAAAAGACGAAAATACTAAATGAGTTCTAATCACATTCTACGACAAGAACAATTCCCCTTTCCCAAGTAGGACCTATTCTTGTCAGAAGTAAAACAAAGAACTCAATGAAACCTACATGTGAGTTACGGATGTATGTCACAACCTTCACTCACAACCTAAAACAACAATGTTGAAAAACTGTGAAGAACAAGTATTTTTCTCTCTTAAAATCCATGTCTTCTCTTGTGCTGATAGCCTTGTATTTATATGCACCAAGGAGAAGGTCTTCACGTAATCAACATCTTACTTTATGAGATCTCAAATCCTATTAGGAAACATATAACACACTCACAAAGAAATAGATTATTAGTAGGTTAGTCCTAATATAAAACTATGTACATAAATAAAAGATATTTACTTTATTTACAAAGTCCTAGTCAAAGTAGGACATAATAAATCTTCCATGAAAGTCACAAAATCTACTTACCATATTTGAAGATATTTCGAAAATAAGGAAACAAAGATTGTTCCCAAAACTCACGTTTTCATTCTCCCCCTATTTTGGACTTTCTGTTCAAAACCAAAGATTTATGATTTGATCATTTAGATCAACATTTTCAGCACAAACTCCCCCCTGAATGGATGTGTGTGCAGATGTGTTCACACATCCACACACAAAAACTGCATACAACAGATTAGAGTAAAAACTAACAGTTTATACCATTAAAAGCAAAAACAAACCATTCAGCAGCAACATGTATTAAGTTATTACAGACCAATGTTTGAAATTTAAAACTGAAATTAAAATTGTCTTAAGAACCACTAAAGCAAAAAATTCTTCTTCAAGTCTTCTCCCCCTTAATTAAAGTTCCCAGTTTCTCCAAGTACCAGCAGCAGCAGCTTCAGCACCAGCACTATCCGTAACTCACATCTAGGTTTCATTGAGTTCTTTGTTTTACTTCTGACTAGAATAGGTACTACTTGGGAAAGAGAAAGTGTTCTTGTCGTAGAAGGTGATTAGAACTCATTTAGTATTTTCGTCTTTTAGTTTTTCACTTATTCTTATTTTTGTAAGCATCAAAAGTTTTATAGTGAAAAGTTTTTGGGCGTAAGCCTAGTTTGCTGATCTCAAGATCAGTAAGCGTATATAACCCTTGTGTAATTATTCTATTTTGTTTTATTCCGCTGCATTATCTGTGGATGTGTGGACAGTTGTGAGACACATCTGTACTCACATCCGTATTCTGTTGAAGTTGATTGTGCTTCCTAGCTACACGAAACTTTCAATTGGTATCAGAGCTAACTCTCGATATATTACTGAGTGTTGATCCAGAAAGTGTAGTCATTATGGAATGCCAAAATAACCAAAATAGGCCTCCTGTCTTGGATGACACCAACTATTCTCTTTGGAAGTCTAAGATACGAAATTACATCAAAAGTATTGATGAAAGGGCTTGGATGTGTATCCTTGTTGTAGTGCAACCTCCTATTGTGGAGAAGAAGCCTGCGTCGTGTGTTGGTGAGTCTATTTTCAAAAGAAAACCTGAAGAGCAATGGACTCTTGAAGAAATACAATCTGCTAATTATAATTCGAAAGCAATGGGTGCTATTTCCAGCCATGTTTCTGGAAATATGTACAAGCTTATCACTAATGAAAGTGTTGCAAAAGCTGCTTGGGATATATTGCAAACTCAATGTGAGGGAGCACCAAGTGTGAAAGCTACTAGGCTTAGAATTTTAATGGATAGGTTTGAGATCCTTCGAATGGAAGGATCTGAGGACTTTGTTTCATATGCTGCTAAAATTCATGAAATTTTGAATGAGTGTACAAGTCTAGGAGAATCTATCTCCAATGCAAGACTTGTGAGTAAAATTTTAAGGACCTTACCTGAGAGGTTCAACATAAAAGTGGTTGTGATTGAGGAAACTAATGACACCAACACAGTAGGTCTAGATAAAATTGTAGGAATTTTGACTGTGTTTGAGCTAAACCTTGAAGCTCAGAAAAAGAACAAATCTCTTAGTCTTGCTCTCAAAAGTGCTGCTGCTCTTCCTAAAGAGCTTGTGGAACTATCCTCTGAGATTGACAAATCAAATCTTGAAGAAGAGGATGTGTCTTTTATTTCAAAAAAATTCAGTTCCATATTGAAAAACAAAAGGATGAGTAAGTTTCCAAATAGACCTGCTCCCAGTGCTGCTGAAAAGCTAAAACCTAGCACTGAGAATGGATTCAAGAAACCAAGCTTTGACAATAAAAAATCCTCTGAATCTGTTCAATGTAGGGCATGTCGTGGCTTTGGTCACTATGCCAATGAGTGTGCTAACACACTTAAAAAGAAGGGAATGAGCTTAACTGCTACCCTTAGTGACAGTGAGGATGAAGATGAAGTGGCTAACATGTCTATAATCAACTGCCATTCTGTGTTCAATGCTTTTTCTGCAGATATAGAAGAAGGAATTTCTGAAGAAACTGTGGATGTGGTCACAGATGTGAACACATCTGGTGTCACATCTGACCTTATGCTGAACTGTTTCTCTGTAAAAGGAGATTCTGATTATGAGGATAGGGACATTTCCTATGAGGAACTCTTTGCAACTTACAAGGAGTTGCATACAGATTGGTTAAAGAGAATGGACAAAAGTGAGGTACTTGCTAAGGTAAATAAATCTCTGTCTGATAAATTAGCTGCTTGTGAAGATGAAAAAGCCATACTTTCAAAGGAAAATGATGTTCAAAAAGATACCATTGCCAAACTTGAAGTCCTTGTGACCAAGAGAGAAGTTGAGCTTGAAAAATTCAAAAATGAGTGTTAAAAAGCTGAAAGTACTTTTACCAAGTTGAACAAAAGTAAAATGAAACTGGATGAAGCTATTTCTATGGGACAGCTTAACAAAATTGGTCTGGGCTTTGAACAAAATAATTTTGTAAAGGAGGGATGTGAGGCTTCTACTTCAAAAAGTGTGGAAAAACCAAGTTTTAAAGAAAAATCCTTTTTGAGTAAGAATAGGCCTAGGAAGAGACACTACATCTGTTATTATTGCTTTGCTCCTGGGCACATTAGACTCTTCTATTACAAACTTAAGGCTGATAAAAAATCTAGTTACTTCAATCAGCCTCAGATGTGTGAGAAGATGTATGCACATCCGACACTACAAAAAAATTGAGATTTTGCTACGAAAATATTTGTAGCAAAATGTTAAGATTTTGTAGCTAAAGAGTATTGGCGACGAACCTGTTGTCGTCGCAATTTCGTCGCCTATGCAACGTCGCTAAAGGGTATTAGCGACGAAATAATGTTCGTAGTCGTAGGTATATTTTTTAGCCACAAAAAATAAATTTCGTCGCCAAACAGTTTCGGCGACAAAATATAAAATCGTCGCTAAAGGGTATTTTTCGTAGCCAAATGAATTCTTTTAGCGACGAATTAATTCGTCCCAAATTATCCGGTCTTGTACTACAAAATATTTTCGTCGCCGAATGTTACTGTCTTGCTATGAAACATTTTCATAGCTATAAATACATTCTTCTACTACAAAATATTTTCGTCGCCGAATGTTAATGTCTTGCTATGAAACATTTTCATAGCTATAAATACATTCTTCTACTACAACATATTTTCGTCGCCGAATGTTAATGTCTTGCTAAGAAACATTTTCATAGCTATAAATACATTCTTCTACTACAAAATATTTTCGTCGCCGAATGTTACTGTCTAACTATGAAACATTTTCATAGCGTAGCCATCTTTTTTACTACGAAATATTGTGTTGCAAAATATGATTTTAATCTAATTCTTTGCTCCAAGAAAAACAATATATATGTGAAAATATTATATAGAATCAAAATACTACACGTTATCAAAATATAATTAATTATCATTAAAATTGTCGGTACATCCCCAAATAACGAAGGCAAAAAATACATGTCTCTAATATCTCAGTTGAACATCCAAACACATATCTTCACTATCTCAAATCTTCACTAGTTGAAGCGACAAAAACATATCTTCACTATCTCAAATCTCCACTATTTCAATGTCCAGCTATATAAATTTTCTTTCCATAAGTAATTACGTAGTAGCTCTAGCCAAATGACTGTACAGAATAATAATGATAAGCTGCAATATTAAAAAATAGATAATAAGTTACTAAAATTTCATGGAGGTGATCACAATGAGCAATAACATTCACGCTATATAACATATAAAACTTACAATATTTTGATGCGTAGACTTCGTTCAACGTACCCACTAAGATTTACCTGCACCTATATGATACACAAAAAGAGAAAAAATTGAGTATATAGTTCTTCATAAGTTTTTTCCATAAATCGAAACAATAAACTTTAAATAATAAAAGATATACAGTGAACTCCAAAATGATCTCTTATTAAACTAAAGCATATAAAACAACTAAAGAGGACTCATAAATAAAGAGGTTAACATATCACCGTTAGTTGAAGAAGCATTCACAAGTTTAACTACCATCTCTTCTAATTGTTTAATCTTGTCATCTTGAGATTTTATCTCGCTCTTTTTGAGATTTTAACTCATCTTGTTGTGACAACACAAGAGACTCCATGGAGGCATCTCGAAGTGAAATTTGGACTTCTCTCGGTCTAGGACCAAAGCCAAGCCTGTGTATACGTCCCGTACTTCTTTCCAAGGACAACATCAGCAACTTCATCCGGTGGCATTTCAGGATACGTTTCCTTAACATTTTCCAAATCTTTCTGCAAATATAAAATATCTTTAAATACTAAGTATTAACTTAATAAAGAAGTTAAAATAGTGAAGAACAAAATAAATTATAAACATATGTTGACCATACATAATTATGCTCAACTAGTTTTGTCTTAAAATCCTTCATTTCAGGGCCGCCATAACATTTTCCATAAAATTCCACGCGATTGGGATTACCCTGTAATTCCAATTCCAATTCCAATTAAAGTAGTGTTTCATACAAAGAATGAAGACATGATTGCAAAATAAGAGAAAATGATACCATTTCATTACGGGCAACCACATAAGACATAGAACCCATCACATGGTTCAATTCATTCTTGGCTCGATTTTCTTTATTTTTGGCACATTTAATCTGCATGTAGAATTATAAGCAAGAGACATTCGATCATCTCCCTTTTAAATAAAATAAAAGAGAGTTGCAAAAAAGATATACCTGATACTCTTCGTTCTCCCACCTACCACAACGAATCATCCAATCATCTTCTGCTACCCCTTCAGGAGGATTTTGTCGGGCTTCGGCATAGGATTTTCCATCTTTAATCATTTTTTCCCACTTTTTGTGTAGCTTACAAATGTGGTCCCTGAAACGACTACCAAGAATAGTATCGATGCACCTCTTCACGTGTGGTCCATCATCGAGCAAATTAAACTTATCCTGCAATGTACAAGATGGCATCAAGCTCTTCATAAATAAAAATATATGTATATCAAACAAAAGATCTAAAAAACTACTTGATAATCAGATTTTATACCTTGATGCGCTCATAAAGAAGAGCCTTCTCGTCGTTACCAAGTTTCTTGTAGGATGTTGTTCCAACCGGAATGTTATTACGTGCAATTATACCCAGCTCACTCGAAAACTTAGCAGAAGTTATCCTGTTTATAGGTCTTCCCTTTGATTCAGGGATGTGCACAGGAATCTTTCCATAAGCTTTCATATACCTGTCTAATCCTTTTCCTTTTGTTTTTCCTCGTGTTGCTAACAAAGCAAATAAAATAAAGTTAGGACTGCAACATTATCCTTCAACTACCAACATAAATGCACCTCTTCCTGAATACACACACACACACACATAGAATGGGCTTAATGCACAAGCCTCCCACAATTGCAGGATCTAGTAAAAGGTCAAATGACTGCAGTTTAATCTCAGCAAGCGGAGACTGTTAGTGTATACATACATACATATGTATCTACGAACTCATGCATGTCGGAGAGAATGATATCCATGAGAATCATACCTTCTTAATCGAGCCCATTATCCTAGTGGCTTAATTATACTAATCAAATTCATGACAGTATGGAATCTTTACTGACCTAAGTTACGTCATAGCCCGAAGTAATGCCTGTTTTAGAACTGTTCTTAGGAGGCTATTTCTCCATTCTACTTGCAAGATGTGGGGATGAAGGTTTTCTGATTTTCTGGAACACTATTCGGAGAAATGTTAAGTTCAACAACTTAACGGGAGGAGAACATGGAGATAAAGCATTCATGATCTAAAATGTCATGGGACTTGAAGAAATTCTCTGTGGAACAAGGTTTCTCGTAAACCAGTTGTGGAACTCTCTTAAAAGAAAGATAATCAGACTCAATATCATCTCAAACTCAAAGGCGGCTGACGTAACCAAGGGGTAAACCTGGAGATTCAGGGGATACTCAATATCATCTCAAATGTTGGTCATTGATAACTAAGCATAATTTAACAAATATCCTACAGCTTACAGAATCTGACTTCCCTCCAACACACTTACTTAGTCATCAGACACAGCATCAGGCCATGACTAGCAAGAAATGACACATTAAAAAAAACATCTAAACCAAAAACAAGCAAAATTAAGACCGGGAAACATTGATTTAGCTCCATGCCAAAATGAACCGAAGACGGAAAAACATAGAAATGTATATACTAGACATCAATTACTACATGAGATAACTAGAGGCTCCCAGGCTAACATGTTCTGATTTCAGCCATCGATCTACAAAGCCATATACTAACCACCAAAACAGCATCAGTAATCAAGGATTCACCACTCCACTACCAATTAAGAAACAACCCGAACAATTTACTAACTTAACTCCCACAATTGCAGGATTTAGTAAAGGTCAAATGACTGCAGTTTAATCTCAGCAATATCCAAATATGTTAATAAAAATGTTTTGGCCAGAAATATCACCGAAAAGGGTAGTCAAGATCTTTTGGACAGGAACCGTAGGCGTTCAAGAATTAGGTTCTTTTGATCTGAAATCTATGGCTGATCCTTTTGAAACAGAAGAAATATGCTAATCTATGAATACATAAGTTTTTTCCTATGAGTGTTAGATGTTGGATACAAGGAAATATAAGATATTAGGTATTTATAAGGTCAAAAACAGAACTATACCGCTGTTTTAATAATGACTGCTCTGTTGTACTATGTGAGCGAGGTCCAGGTCGTGTTCTATAACCAGGAGGCGGAGGAGGAACATAAAAATGATCACATGGATTGTCCTGAGCAATCACAGACCCTCTAACCAGCAGTCTCTAGCTAGTATTTGAAACACCGGTGCCAGGAGTAGCTGTTGTTGGGTATTTGGAAGAGAATTTTTCTTCTTTATCAATGCACAATCATTACTAGTAGTATTAAAATGTGATCAGCCTTTAAATACTGCTGATTTTTGGTTCAACCACCCCCCCGGCAAAAAAAGTAGGCCCTATACAACAAAGAAGGAAATAACCAAAGTAATGGCAGTAACACAGGTTGTTGATGAACTCAACAAATATATAAACCAAAGGATTTTGTACTTACCATGAATTTGAGGCTCATTTTTCTTGGGGCTGCCATCTGCACTTGATATAGGGGAACCAACATTTTTTTTTTGAATTACCTCATGAAGTTTTGCCATTGAGGTTGGTACTTGAGCAAATTTTCCTGGAGCCATTCTGAAATAATTCCAAGATAGTATAGTCAATAACTAAAAAAAGCAACATATTAAGGAGGAACTGATCCTGAAAACCAATGAAGAAGCTATTAACAGAAGAAATGTCAAAAGAAGTTGTAGCCAAGAAAAAGTCACCAAGTGTTTTAAAGCCAAGCTTTGGACAGAAAGACAATGCTGACCAAAAAGTCACCAATCCATAAAAATACGTTGAGCCTTAAATTTAAACCATAAAATTAAAGAAAAATGAAGCAATTTGAATGTTTAAAATGATTTACATTATAAAAGCTTTAAATTAGAAAACTCAAATATTAACTAAATTAATCTATGTCACTATCATCAGAAGTATGTTGATCCTCTTTTTCATTTTCACTACGATAATTAGCAAGAGTATCATCCTCTTCATCTCCTGTTTCGTCTCCTATTTCATCTCCCTCTTTATCCTGCACTATTGCACGATCGACGACCAATGGTTCTATATCAGCCCTACACAATCTTGTAGACTCAACATCTTCACCAACTTGAACAATTCTTCTTATCTGCCTTGAGTCATTTTCTTGATAAACGTCCATGGAGGATGGTAATGGATCAATATTCAAAACTTCATTTTCAGGAATATTCCACAAGTGTCTATGTTGAAACTTTTGTACAACTTGCCAATTTTTCCCCAACTTTGTGTCATTGAGATAGAAAACTTGTTGTACTTGACTAGCTAGTACGTATGGGTCATCCTTGTACCACCTTCCACTAACATTAACACTCGTGAAATAAGCATCGGTCCGTATTCCTGATTTAGAGTTGGTATTAAACCATTCACACTTGAAAAAAACAGGACGCTTTCCTTTGATGTAGACTAATTCAATCACATCAATCAAGACACCATAGAAGTCAATTAAATTCCCCTCATGGTCACCTTGCACCATTACTCCACTATTTTGACATAGATGGCGATTATCACGCTCCTTTATGTGGAACCGTACACTATTGACTATGCAAGACTTGTAAGTACTTCCACGCTCAATAGGCCCACATGCGAGAATGTATAACTCCTCTGTAGCTTCTTCAAGTTTCTTCGTATAAGAATTCATCATCTAAGAGATCAATTTGATATACAGTTAGAACATGTTTTACCATTTTAAACACTATATAAATGAGAATATAAAATTCTAAACTTACACGTCTTTTAAACCAACCAGGGAACTCATCTCGATGTCTTCTTTGTAAATCCAAAGAACTCACAGTTTCCAGCTCTCTCTTGTGTTCACTAAATAACAAAATATGTGGTAGGTGTGAAAATATAATTTTTAAGTTGATTATGTAAAGAAAATTTAAATATTTTTCAAAATCTTACTTCATAAATTTATGCACATCATTACAGTTGTCTAACATGTACCAATGCATCTTCTGAAGCTCCACTGGATCAATAAAATCAAAATTTGAAGCGCCAAACGGACGAACATTTTGACAAAATGGAGATTGTTCATCTTGTTCCTCCGACTTTCCTCCATCATAATTGCGTTCCTCTCTATCAAACTTAGTTTCAATGCCATGAAGATACATCGAACAAAAAGTTAGGCATTCATTTGCTATATATCCCTCGGCAATTGAACCTTCAGGACGAGCTTTATTTGTTACATACTGCTTAGTTGTGCCAAGGTTCCTTTCAATCGGATACATCCATCGAAAAAAAACTGGCCCACCAAGTATGGCCTCCCGTGGTAAGTGGATAGCTAAATGAACCATAATATCAAAGAATGCAGGTGGAAAAATTTGTTCTAACTTGCATAAGATAACCACAATATCCTTTTCCATTCTCTCAAGCTCTTTCACCTCCAACGTCTTACAACACAAGGATTTAAAGAACTCTCCCAACTCCACCAATGCATTATGAACCACACTACTCAAGAATCCACGCATGCCTATGGGAAGTAGCCGTTGTAACATAACATGGCAGTCATGGCTTTTCATTCCGGAAACTTTGGCTTCATCAACGTTCACACACCTTGATATATTTGACGCATATCCATCTGGAAACTTAACAGATTTTAAAAATTCGCAAAATTCCTTTCTCTCTTGTTTTGATAGTGTGTAACTCGCAGGGGGAATCAAATACGACTCCTCATCAGCACTACGCATTAAGTGTAATTCTCTCCTTATTTTCATATCAGCCAAATCTTGTCTAGCCTTGTATGTATCCTTTGTTTTCCCATCAATGTCAAGAAGTGTGCCTAAAAGATTATCACAAATATTTTTCTCTATGTGCATGATATCAAGATTATGTCGTATTTTCAGTTTATGCCAGTAAGGTAACTCAAAAAAGATGCTCTTCTTTGACCAATTAAGCTCCGCATCACTACGCTTTCTTTTCTTGTTGTTTGGGTGCTTTCCTGGAGGTATATATGGAACATTAGCGAGTTGCTCTAACACGTCATCGCCTGACAACTCTCGAGGCTTCACACCTTTTTCAACCTTTCCATTAAATATCCTACTTTTTTTCCTCCAATGGTGATTATGATCTAGATATTTTCGGTGTCCCATGTAACAAATCTTACTTCGTAGTTTTTGTGAATCTGTTTCCTCGTTACAAGTAGGACAAGCTTTATACCCTTTCGTACTCCAACCAGAAAGATAAGCATATGCTGGAAAGTCATTTATGGTCCACAGAACCATAGCATGCATCTTGAAGCTCTGTCTCATAGATGCATCCCAAGTTTCCGCACCATCATACCATAACTCTTTCAGCTCATCAATCAACGGTCGCAAATAAACATCAAAGTCTTTTCCAGGCGCCTTAGGTCCTGGAATGAGTAGTGACATTATAAAAAATGACTGCTTCATGCATTTCCAGGGAGGCAAATTGTATGGGATAAGAATGACCGGCCACATGCTATATGATGTACTCATGTTCCCATTTGGATTAAAACCATCGGTAGTTAGAGCAAGTCTTACATTGCGAGAGTCTTTTGCGAACCAAGGGTACTCCTTATCAAAGTCCTTCCACGCCAGCCCATCAGCAGGATGCCTTAGAACGTTATCTTCATTAACCCGCTTCTCTTTGTGCCACCGCATATCATCTGCTGTTTTCCTGGAGATAAATAATCTTTGAAGACGTAATTTAAGAGGAAAATGACGAAGGATTTTATGGGGAATTTTCTTTCCCTTTCCGTCATTAATCCTCCATCTAGACTCACCACATATTGGGCATTCCTCTTTATCTTTATATTCCTTCCAAAAAAGAGCGCAATCATACTTGCAAACATGGATTTGAGTATAACCCAATCCCAGTTCACGCAACATGCCCTTTGCTTCGTAATGCGACTTCGGAAACTTGGAACAATCGGAAAAGACATCTTTCAAAATCTCCAGTAACATAGTGAATGACTTGTTACTCCATTTATTTAGCACCTTCACATGAAGCAACTTTATGATAAATGTTAACATTGTGTAGGCTTTACAACCCTGAAACAATTCATCATCGACACCCTTTAATAGTTTCTCTAATGTTTTTACCCCTTTTTCACGTACATTAGCGGTACCTGAACTATCCTCGTGTCCCAAACTATCATCTTCCATTAAAGAACCCCTTTGTATGTCCTCGAACATTTCCTGAATTTCATCGTCATCATCAATTTCATCTCTATTCTCATCATTCTTTTCCTGAACCTGCTGACTATAAGAATATGATTCCCCGTGATGTACCCAAACTTTATAGTTCAAGTTAATCCCATTCTCATAAAGGTGATCTGTTACAAGAGCGGGAGGATGTCGATCGACGTTCATACATCTAACACAAGGACATAACATGGTACGTTTTTCACCCAAATTAGCATATGCGAATCCCATAAACATATTGACACCTGCTGTATATTCTTTACTAAATCTATTGCGAATAGACATCCAACTTTTATCCATAGTTCCTACAAAATAGATAAAACCATACTTTAAAACTGAAGTCAAATGAAGTGAATTGGGAAGACACCTATCGTGACGAGGCTAGTTATTTCAGAGTGAAGGAGAAAAGATGAGACAATATAATCCACATTTTAAATGGTAATACTAATATGCTACTTATATAAGCCTCTCAGTAGAATTCAGCACCCCATTATAGGTCAAGATAGTTTAGTAAAACTCAGGTCAAGATACTTACATACATTTTGTTATGTTTTTAAGAGTGCATGTTAAAGGCTTACAGCCCTTCCCTATCTAAAATGTGCCTAAAATTTGTCTCCAGCACAAAGTGTTTTCAGTATCTATGGTTCAGTCTTTATTGCTTCCTTTATCAATAACACCTTCAAACTACACTGCAATTATTTCTCATACTTATTTGTCCTTTCACAAAAGTAAAGATTATACACCATACAAAAGTTAACGAAGGGAAGGATCTTCCTGAGGCACCACATTGAGAGCAGACAAATACACGACATACAATCCCAAATGCATGATCCATTCTGAACATTGAGATTCTCAACAGCAATAACGAGAAAAATTGCATTGCACCATTTGTTACCAGAAAGAACAGAGTAGTATTCTTCATCAGCCGAACTAGATTTCTTCGATTATACTCGTATTTTTTGGGATATTCAAAATCTTTTAAGTTTTTAATGCAATACGATAAAAGGTTATGTAGTGCGGATATTCAAAATCTTTATTTGTAATGGGAGAAAAGAATCACTGTCAAGTGAAACCATACTGCTGGTGCAGAGTTTGAAGACAATGTGTTTATGAAGATATATGTCTGAAATCAAACTAACAGGAGTCTCTGTCTGAAATTAAAATTCATTTGGCATACTCAAATATTAGTATTATGTTCAAATTTCAATCATCTCCGAAACCACTGCAGCAAATAGACCAGAAATATCACCGAAAAGGGTAGTCAAGATCTTTTGGACAGGAACCGTAGGCGTTCAAGAATTAGGTTCTTTTGATCTGAAATCTATGGCTGATCCTTTTGAAACAGAAGAAATATGCTAATCTATGAATACATAAGGTTTTTCCTGTGAGTGTTAGATGTTGCATTTGGTCACTGAGGTGCAAATTCGATGAGATCATATGGTACCTCCAAGGGTGGGTTTGGCATTAATAAATAGGGTCAAGCCGTTATATCAATTAAACAATCAGACGAAAATCATTCCCTGAACCCTAATTGAGACAAGGTAAGCTTCTTTTACTATTCCATAAAATCGACCAGAAAATTATACAAGCTTTAATTCATCCATATAATCAACAAATATATGAACTTTTTACCCAATTTCAAGCGTAAACATGCACAGACACACGCACATATCCACACACATAAACAATCGATTGAAATTCACATGCATTGGATATCTAGATTGATTTATTCAAATCAGAATATCAAGATGAAATCCAATACAGTATAAACTTTTGATGATTCAAGTAAAGAATTGAGATTTATCATACCCCTTTAATTGATTGTGAGCTGGGAATTAGGTTGCAAAAACTTGCTGATGTGGGTTGCCGCCGTCTCTCAATCGCCGCTTTCTCTGTCGCCGGTTGAGAGCGTCCGTCTCTCAAGCCGTCTCTCAATCGCCGCTTTCTCAGTTCGCCGTTGTCGTTGTTCTCTGTTCTGTTGCTGCGGTTTATAAAATAAAAAGGGTTGAGGTATAATAGAATTAGGGAAGGAAAAGGATTTTACATTGAGAAAGGCTAATGGCACCTTTTAAATTGATAAGTTAATTCCACATATTTATTAAATAAATTGTAATATATGCATTATAGAATGTACTTAAGTTTTAGGGGTGATTTTAACATAATGCTATGGGTGATTTTAAAGGTAATTTTAGCTATGCAATAATTTCATAGCAAATGGTTTATATTTTTGTAGCCAAATCTTATTTACATTTTGACTCTGGAGGGAAATTTAGAGCGCCAAAAATTTTGCCTGGAATCAAAATTTTAGCAATTCATTCAACGACAAATTTTTTTATTTTGTTTTCTTAGTCTATCTTTTGGCTACAAAACTAATATTGTCGCAAAAACAAAGAGAATTGTCTACGAATAAATAATTCATCGCTAATGTAAATCTTTTAACTACAAAATATTTTTGTAGCTAAAAAATTTGTAGCTAAATCCTCATTTTCTTGTAGTGCGAACACATATCTTGGTAATCTGAGACCTCTGAACCACAAAATGAAAGCTGTAAAGTAGTGGGTGGCCAAACCAAGTGCCACCTGCAATGTTGTTTACTCTTCCCTCAAGAGTACTGTCTCTGGCTCTTGGTATTTTAATAGTGGGTGCTCTAGGCACATGACTGGGAACTAAGCTGTTCTCCTTGACTATGAATTAATTAGTGGGGGGAAAGTAAACTTTGGTGGAGGTGCTCAAGGAAAGATTGTTGGGAAAGGAACCCTAGATGTCAAGGGTCTCCCAAAATTGCACAATGTGTACCATGTGGAAGGCTTGAAAGCCAACCTGATAAGCATCAGTCAAATGTGTGATGATGACCTTTATGTGAAGTTTGATAAAAACTTGTGTGAAGTGTTTGATAAGGACAATAAATGTGTGTTTACTGGTCCTAGATCTGCTGATAATTGTTACCAATTTGGTGACAATCTCTCTTGCCTAAGCTCAAAAGCTAATGATGTCAATCTGTGCCACCAAAAATTAGGGCATGCTAGCTGTAGAACTTTGGAGGAACTTCAAAGATTTGAAGCTATTAAAGATCTCCCTAAGCTGAACTTCAAGAACCCTAATGTCTGTGGTTCATGTCAAAAGGAAAAGCAAACAAAAGCATCACATAAAAAGGTCCAACAGTGCTCCACATCTAGGTGTTTAGAGCTGATTCACACTGATCTAATGGGACCTATTGAAGTAGAAAGCTTTGGTAGGAAAAAGTATACCATTGTGTGTGTTGATGATTATTCTAGGTACACTTGGGTAATGTTCTTAAGAGAAAAATCTGAAGCAATTGGAGAATTCAAGAATTGGTACAAAAGGGTTCGAAATATTTATGGTCTTAAGACTGTGAGGATTAGGTCTGACCATGGCACTGAATATGAGAACCAAATGTTTACTGCCTTCTGCAATTCTAAGGGAATCACACATGAATTTTCTGCACCAATAACACCACAGCAAAATGGAATTGCTGAAAGAAAAAAATAGAACTTTACAAGAAATGGCTAGGGTTATGTTAAGTTCTAAAAACCTATCCAAGAAATTTTGGGTAGAAGCTCTGAACACTGCCTGTCACATTGGCAATAGAGTGTTCCTTAGGATTGGTAGCACTGTCACTCCATATCAAATCCTCCTTGGAAAGAAACCAACTGTGAAGTACTTTCATGTATTTGGGTGCATTTGTTACATTCTCAATGATAGAGAATATCTGTCCAAATTTGATTCAAAGAGTGACAAAGCAATTTTCATGGGATATTCCACTAATAGTAGAGCTCATTGAGTGTTTAATCTCAAAACAAAGACCATTATGGAGTCTGCTAATGTTGTTTTTGATGACTCACTTGATCTTAACCTGAAAACTGCTGAGGATGATGTTTCAAGTTGCTTACTGGACTGGAAAGATACAGAAACAGGTGCTGGAGAACCAACAGAAACTGCCAGTGATAAACTTGTTGAACCTGCTAAGGATGTAACCAAGGATGTGGACACAGCTGCATCCACATCTGAACCCACATCTGCTCCCACATCCACCCAAAATCCTGAAACTGAGGACAGTTCCTCTGAATCTGATCAGGATGATGCTCCAGAAGATAATGTGGATGGGTGTGTGGATAGATCAAGGGATATTCCCTCTAAAATCCAGAAAAACCACCCCACTTCACAAGTTGTGAAAGATGTGCATGCTCAAGTGAGAACTAGACAAAAGGACAAAGTTGACTATAGAAAGATGGCTGGTTTGTGGAGTTGCTCATCAGCATACTTCCAGGTAAGCTATTGCTGTTTTGTTTCAAAGATAGAACCTAAGAATATTGCTGAAGCATTAAAGGATCCTGACTGGATTCTTGCTATGCAAGATGAGTTGATTCAATTTGAAAAGAATGAGGTTTGGACTCTTGTCCATAGACCCCCTCACGGAAATGTCATAGGAACCAAATGGATTTTCAAGAACAAAACTGATGAGCAAGGTGTTATCACTAGAAATAAAGCTAGATTAGTTGCTCAAGGTTACACTCAAATTGAGGGAATTGATTTTGAGGAGATATTTGCTCCTGTTGCAAGGATTGAGTCCATTAGGCTTCTGTTAGCCATTCCTTGTTACCTCAAGCTTACTCTTCATCAAATGGATGTTAAGAGTGCCTTCCTAAATGGGGTATTGAATGAGGAAGCCTATGTTGAACAACCTAAAGGCATTGTGGATTCCAAATATCCTAACCATGTGTATAAGCTGAAGAAAGCTCTGTATGGGCTAAAACAAGCCCCTAGAGCTTGGTATGGTAGGTTGACTGACCATCTGCTTCACATAGGATTCAAGAGAGGTGAGGTTGATAAAACATTGTTTGTGAGAAAAAATAAAAAGGAGATTCTTGTGGCACAAATCTATGTGGATGATATTGTATTTGGGTTAAATTCTGACCCTATGCTAGCTGAGTTTGTGGATAGTATGACCTCCACATTTGAGATGAGCATGGTAGGTGAGTTGAATTATTTTTTGGGCTTACAGATAAAACAATTCAAGGATGGCATGTTCATCTCTCAGTCTAAATATGCCAAGTATCTTGTGAAAAAATTTGAACTTGAACACTCCTCACATCAAAGAACACCAATGGGATCTTCCCAAAAGCTGAGTCATGATTCAAATGGTGAGATTGTTGATCAAACCCTGTACAGAAGCATGATTGGAAGTCTGCTTTACCTCACTGCAAGTAGACCTGACATAATGTATAGTGTGTGTCTCTGTGCAAGATACCAAGCTAACCCAAAGGTGTCCCATCTTAAAGCCTTGAAAAGAATCATTAGATATGTGAGTGGGACTGTGAACCTAGGGCTGCATTATTCTAAAGAGACAAACACCAATTTGGTTGGCTATACAGACTCTGACTGGGCTGGAAACAATGATGATAGGAAGAGTACTACAGGTGGATGCTTCTACCTAGGAAATAAACTTGTGCCCTGGTACAATAGGAAGTAGAATTGTGTGTCTTTATCCACTGCTGAGGCTGAATATGTAGCCCTTGGAAGTTGCTGCACACAATTGCTTTGGATGAATCAAATGCTGAAAGATTATGGGTTAAATAGCAAAATTTTGACTGCTTTTTGTGGTAACAAAAGTGCCTTGGACATATCTAAAAATCCTGTCCAACATTCTAGAACAAAACACATTGATATTAGACATCATTTCATTAGGGATCTTGTAGAGTAAAAAACTGTGTGACTGGAATTTGTTGGGACTGAAAATCAATTGGCTGATATATTTACAAAGGCATTAGATTTGGAGAGATTTTCCTCCTTGAGGAAGTCTCTTGGTTTGTGTGATATCTAAGGCTGTGAGCACAAATGTGTCTCACATAGTCTAACACATCTGTATACTAGATTAACTGGAAAAAAATATCATGTATTAGCACAAAATATCTCAGTGTGGTCACTTGTGAGTTCTCATCTTTGACATTGCTCTGATCACTTAATTGTGAGCACTTCCTGTTCTTGTCATCTTTTGATGACTTGATATAACCTTCCTAGGTATCTCACAGTGGGTGCTATAAAAAGAAAAAATATAGTGAGAAACAGCTGCTTCACCCTTAGTATGAAGCCATACCATTGTGATCAAGTGATTCTCATAAGAAATCTTGAAATCAAACTTGATAAGATCATTGGGAAAAAGGGCTACCTTTGGGATCAAATAAAAGTGAAAGCTACTCACAATGCAAAAATCCAATATAAAAAATGGGTGGATGCACCCTAGAGGCTGTGCAGATTGGATTATTGCTCATTGACTTTTTGTGATCTAAATGTGTCCCCAAATGTGACTCACATCCTATGCCACATCTATAAGCTGAGATTTTTCCTTCACCTGTGTGTTTGCATCATGCTAGGCATTCTGCATTTTTAAGGTCATATAGGTTACTTTGTAAATATGCTAGTTAATTTATTTTCATTCTTAATTTATTCTTTGAATTAACATGTTTTTGATCTTCAATATCTCCCATGAAAGAAAAAGATGTGTATCAATCCTTATTTGAAAAGAAAAGACAATTTTGAATGGGATTCTGTTTTGAAAAGGATATGGCTGAAGAATTTTTGTTTCCATAAAAATTCTGACAAAATCTTGTTTTATTTCAGTCCCTTATTTTTCGAAGGTTGTTGTGTGTGGTAATCTCAAGGGGTTCTAGCCGTTGGAGGACTTCTAAGGTATTTAGGATGTGTGAAACCTTTTTGGAAAAGGAATACCTGTTTAAGTTGAAAAGGGGGAGTTGTGAGTATTTATTAGGGCTCACATCCGTCCCATCCCCCATAAACCCTCAGCTAACCTTAATTTCCATTGTACTGTTCAACCTAACCTTATTTGTGCAGATTAAATGGCCGCTCATAATCAAATTCGTGAAGAAGATGTCCTTGACATCGAACCAATCTCTGTCGCCATAGGTGAAGCTCCCATTGTCGCCAATCCAGCAATTTCCAAATTTTTTGCTGAAATTCCTCCTCCCTCGTCCTCGTCTGGCTCATCCATGGAAGCTCCATCTACGAAATCACCCACATTGAAACCCTCGAATGTTCTAGTGTCTTCCAAAAACCCTAATCCTTCAGCTTCTCCGGTTTTACAACCATCAGTTGAACCCTCTGTTTTGACCTCAGTTCCAGCTGTTGAAGCCCCTTCAACCAAAAAGAGGAAGCTAACTCCCTCGAAACCCTTGGGCCACTTTGTTAATCCAGCGCCCCCAAAGAATCTACGTCGATTGCACAGGGTTCGAAAGCTGTCAGAGGCTGAAAAAGCCAAAAATCTCAAGAAACCTGGAGGTAAACCATCTTCTGCCATTGTTTGTGAAGAAGAAGAAGAAGAAGAGGAAGACCATCCTCTTATCAGAATCAGGGCTCAACCATCCAATGCTCCTCCCTCTGTAGTGATCCCTTCCACTATTGCTACTCCTTCTGAGCCAATTAAACCTGTTGATCCTGCTCCTGTTGTAGCCCCTACTACTTCTACTGATCCTGCCCGTGTGATCCCAACTGTTGTTGCTCCTGAGGCTGCCCCTGCTGCTGCTGAGCCTACTGTGGTAAGTGATGAGGAACCCTTGGCTAATATCCTCATGGAATTGAGAGGTAAGAAGAAGATGGCTGCTACTGACTTAGAGCCAATTGCTGAAGAAGCTGGTGACTCAGAATCCAGCTATGAGAGTGATGATACTGCTTCTGATGAAAATTTCAAACTGGGCCGTGCTGAGATAGAGCAAGAAAAAGAGGATCAAAATATTGATGCCTCCTCTGGTGATGAGACAGAACCTTAATCTATCAAAGTGCCCTCTCCTGCAAAGGATGTGCCTGCAGATGTGCACACATCCAGGCGCACATCCACCAGAAAGAAAGCTGAAAAGGGTAATCCTAAATCCCTCTCCACAACTCCTGCCTTTAAACCCTTGTCTTCTAAATTTTTATCAAAGGATGCTTCTGATAGATTTGGTCTGATTGTGAATAAGGCCTTCATAGTTGAAATTAAAAGGGATAGAGACACCTTCTCTAAGTTAGATATGGATAAGTTTTTTGAAGAGAGAGGTTTATTTCTGACTGTGGATCACCCTCTCCCCTTCTATCCCAAAATAAATTATGAATTTTATGCTAATTTGACCAAAGGGCTAGATAGACCTTCTTCCTCCTACTCTGTTTATGTGAGAGGAAAATTTGTTCCTTTCTCTCCTTCTGTGATCAATGATTTGCTTGGGTTAGAAAATACTTTAGATTAGGTATGTGATGTTTCTGAGGATGCCCTTATTTCTACCATAACCCATGGTAAAGTGACTTCTTGGCCCATTAAGCCAAAAGATTTGGGTACACTACTACATTTCTGACCTAATGTAACGCATCTAATGCAACGCCAGAGCTAATGTAACGCATCTAATGCAACGCCAGAGCTAATGTAACGCATCTAATGTAACACCAGAGCTAATGTAACGGCTAATGCAACGCCAGAGCTAATGTAACACATCTAATGCAACGCCAGAGCTAATGTAACGCATCTAATGCAACGCCAGAGCTAATGTAACGAGTCTAATGCAACGACAGAGCTAATGTAACAGCACATTTTGATTAATGCAACGGCTTTGATCTCAGCGTTACATTAGATTTTTCTAATGTAACGGCTAAATTACTAATGCAACGCCTAAACCCTAAACCCTAAACCCTAAACCTATATCCTATATCCTATACCCTATACCCTATACCCTATACCTTATACCCTATACCCTATACACTATACCCTATACCCTATACCGTATACCATATATACTATATCCTATATCCTATACCCTATACCCTATACCCTACACTATACCCTATACCCTATATCCTATATCCTATACCCTCTACCCTATACCCAATACCCTATACCCTTTACACTATACCCTATACCCTATATCCTATACCCTATGCCCTATACACTATACCCTATAACCTATATCCTATACCCTATACCCTATACCCTATACCATATACCCTATACACTATACCCTATACCTTATAGGGTATAGGGTATATCCTATAGGATATAGGGTATAAGGTATAGAGCATAGGGTATAGGGTATACCCTATAGGGTATAGGGTGTAGGGTATACCCTATAGGGTATATGGTATACCCTATAGGGTACAAGGTATAAGGTATAGGGTATACGGTATAGGGTATAGGGTATACCCTATATCTTATACCATGTACCCTATAGGGTATACCCTATACCCTATGCCCTATGCCCTATACCTTATACCCTATACCCTATAGGGTATATCCTATACCCTATACCCTATAGGCTATACCCATAATGTATAGGGTATAAGGTATATTAGATAGGATATAGGGTATAGTATATAGGGTATAGAGTATAGGGTATAGGGTATAGAGCATAAGGCATAGGGTTTAGGGTGTAGGGTATATGGTATAGAGCATAGGATATACCCTATAGGGTAAAGGGCATAGGGTATATCCTATACCCTATAGGATATGGGGTATACCCTATAGGGTATAGGGTATAAGGTATAGGGTATACCCTATAGGGTATAGGGTATATAGTGTAGGGTATAGGGTATAAGGTATAGGGTATACCCTATAGGGTATAGGGTATACCCTATAGGGTATATGATATAGGGTATAGGGTATAAGGTATAGGGTATACCCTATAAGATATATGGTATAAGGTATAGGGCGTAGGGCATAGGGTATAGGGTATACCCTATAGGGTACATGGTATAAGGTATAGGGAATACCCTAAACCCTATAGGGTATACCCTATACCTTATACCAGATACTTTATACCCTATACCATATAGGGTATACCCGATATCCTATACTCTATACCCTATACCCTATAGGGTATACCCTATACCATATGCCCTATGTCTTATACCCTATATCCTATAGGTTATACCTTATACCTTATACCCTATACCCTATAGGGTGTATGGTATAGGGTATAGGGTATAGAGTATAGTATATAGGTTATAGGGTATAATGTGTAGGGCATATTTTAGACATTTTTTGGTAAGGAAGTTTTTTTTAAAAAGTTATATAAAATAAGTTAGAAATTAACTAAATATATCTATCAATTATTACTTAGGTATATTAATATTTCTTAGAAGTTTAAATTATTAAATTAATGAGTATTATTATTAATTAATAACATTATTATTATTATTAATTATATAGTAATAATTATTAATATATTCAATTATTTAATTGAATAATTAACAATAGCATCATTATTAGTATTATTATTAAGTATTATTACTAATAATTTTTAGAGAAATAAAAGTATATAATATAAAAACATTTACTTTTTTATATTATGTATTATTACTAGTTATTATTAATATTATTATTAAGTATTATTATTAATTATATAATAATAATTATATATTCAATTATTTAATTGAATAATTAACAATTGCATCATTATTAGTATTATTAATAAGTATTATTACTAATAATTATTAAAGAAATAAAAGTATATAATATAAAAACATTTACTTTTTTGATATTATGTAATATTACTAGTTATTATTAATATTATTATTAAGTATTATTATTAATTATGTAATAATAATTATATATTCAATTATTTAATTGAATAATTAACAATAGCATCATTATTAGTATTATTATTAAGTATTATTACCAATACTTTTTAGAGAAATAAAAGTATATAATGTAAAAACATTTACTTTTTTATATTATGTATTATTACTAGTTATTATTATTATTATTATTATTAAGTATTATTATTAATTATATAATAATAATTATATATTCAATTATTTAATTGAATAATTAACAACAGCATCATTATTAGTATTACTATTAAGTATTATTACTAATAATTTTTAAAGAAATAAAAGTATATAATATAAAAACATTTACTTTTTTGATATTATGTAATATTACTAGTTATTATAAATATTATTATTAAGTATTATTATTAATTATATAATAATAATTATATATTCAATTATTTAATTGAATAATTAACAATAGCATCATTATTAGTATTATTATTAAGTATTATTACTAATAATATTTAAAGAAATAAAAGTATATAATATAAAAATATTTACTTTTTTGATATTATGTATTATTACTAGTTATTATTAATATTATTATTAAGTATTATTATTAATTATATAATAATAATTATATATTCAATTATTTAATTGAATAATTAACAATATGATCCATGTGGTTATTTGAGACCCAATCAAACAATGCCACATGGCATTGTTTTATTGGATCTCATATAATCACGCGGATCATGAACTAAACCAAATCCAACCATTCACACATTCAATCCAACGGTCCAAATTTCTTCTAAACAAAATCAAATTATCTCTCCCTATTTCTCTCCTCATTTATCTCTCTTTATTTTTCAGTTTATCAAAATTAAAAAAAACAACCCACGCCTACCCAGTACCCATGCCTACCCGTCTTCTTCTCTCTCTCTCTCTCATTTCTCTCATTCTTCTCTCTCTGTCAAACATCATCCCCTAAATAAACAACCCACGCCTACCCACGCCGTCGCCATATTCCATGGATTCCGACGAACTAAAGCATCTACCCACTACCCTTCATCGTCTCCGGCGACGGCGATGGCAACGGTGGATCCGCCGAGTCACCGGCCGTCCCCAACCCCTGGATCCGCCGGTCCCCTCCAACGTCTTCTTCTCTCTCTCCCCAACGCCGTCTTCTTCTCTCTCTCCCCTAACGCCGTCTTCTTCTCTCCCCTTCATCGTCTCTGGCGAGGCTCAACCATCAAGATCTACATGATTCCGACGAACCCAAACTTATTCCATGGATTCCGACGAGCCCAAACATATTCCATGGGTTTCCTTTCGATTTGTTATTGTATTTTGTGTTTTATTTCGATTTGTACAAACTTTTGTTTGATTTGTGGATGGTTATGGACGGTGGTGGATGGTGGTGGAGCAAAGTGAAACTTTTGAAAATGTAAGAATTGATTTGAATATAAAAAAAGTTAAGTGACTGATTTGAGAATAAAAAGCATTAAGGGACTGATTTGAGAAAAAAAGTTAATGGATTGATTTGAGAATAAATATATATATATACATATATATATATATATACATATATATACATATATATATAATATATATATATATATATATATATATATATATATATATATATATATATATATATATATATATATATATATATATATATATATATATATATATATATATATATATATATATATATATATATATATATATATATATATATATATATATATATATATATTGAAAAAAGAAAATTAAAAAAATTAATAAAATTGTGAAATTATGTAATAAATTTTAGGGATTCATCTACTTTTTGGCGTTACATTAGGTATTCAACTACTTTTTAAATTGGCGTTGCATTAGGTACTCATCTACTTTTTGGCGTTGCATTAGGTGTTCATATAGTTTTAAAATTGGCATTGCATCAGGTATTTACCTGATGCAACGCCAAAGCTCTGGCGTTACATTAGCTTACTATCTCGTTGCATTAGGCCTAATGCAACGCAAGAGAATGCAACGACCATTTGGCGTTACATTAGGCCTAACGTAACGGTTTTTGGGCCCTAATGCAACGAAAATTGGCGTTACATTAGGTCAGAAATGTAGTAGTGGTAGTGGTTCTCTCTCCAACCTTTACTGTTTTCTCCATACAATCCTTACTGCCAATCTGTGCCCCTCAAATAATAAGATCTCAGTCACTAGACTTCAAGCTGACTTGCTTTATAGGTTGGGTGTTAAAAGGTACATCAATTTTGGAGAATTCATTTTTAGGAAAATTTGTGGTTATGGAGATTCCCCTTCAAAGAAATGGTCTTTGCCCTATCCCTCTCTCATCTCTCAAATTTTGGTTGCTCAAGGAGTTAGGTCTGAAAAAGGTAAGGAGAATAGTTGGTGCCATCCAAGACAAGAGGCCTGTTTTGGTGATTTTGGCATTTCATAATGACTACACTTTCTGGATCAACACTCGGTAATATATCGAGAGTTAGCTCTGATACCAATTGAAAGTTTCGTGTAGCTAGGAAGCACAATCAACTTCAACAGAATACAGATGTGAGTACAGATGTGTCTCACAACTGTCCACACATCCACAGATAATGCAGCGGAATAAAACAAAATAGAACGAAACACAAGGGTTATATACGCTTACTGATCTTGAGATCAGCAAACTAGGCTTACGCCCAAAAACTTTTCACTATAAAACTTTTGATGCTTACAAAAATAAGAATAAGTGAAAAACTAAAAGACGAAAATATTAAATGAGTTCTAATCACCTTCTACGACAAGAACACTTCCCCTTTCCCAAGTAGGACCTATTCTAGTCAGAAGTAAAACAAAGAACTCAATGAAACCTAGATGTGAGTTACGGATGTATGTCACAACCTTCACTCACAACCTAAAACAACAATGTTGAAAAACTGTGAAGAACAAGTATTTTTCTCTCTTAAAATCCGTGTCTTCTCTTGTGCTGATAGCCTTGTATTTATATGCACCAATGAGAAGGTCTTCACGTAATCAACATCTTCCTTTGTGAGATCTCAAATCCTATAAGGAAACATATAACACACTCACAAAGAAATAGATTGTTAGTAGGTTAGTCCTAATATAAAACTATGTACATAAATAAAAGATATTTACTTTATTTACAAAGTCCTAGTCAAAGTAGGACATAATAAATCTTCCATGAAAGTCACAAAATCTACTTACCATATTTGAAGATATTTCGAAAATAAGGAAACAAAGATTGTTCCCAAAACTCACGTTTTCACTTTTTCTTCCTTAGATAATAATCCAGCCCAAACTGCTTCCTACCTACGTTTCGGGTGCTCATTGGTGTCAGCTGGTTTTGGATTCCCTTCCAACACTATAATACCTGGAGTCTTAGGAATGAGTAGGGACGCAGATTCTTTTCCTAGGCAGTTGAGCCAACGTGGCGGAAAAGGCCGATTCTCTTATTGCCTCATTGATGTCAACACAGCTCCAAGTGTGGTTAACTTGGTCACCTTTGGAGATGATATTCCGAACACCCCTGAAGGAAATCTTCAAACGGTCCCTTTTATTGAACACATCTATGCTCATGGATGGGTTATCAATCTACTTGATATCTCGGTTGGAGAAGAGCGCCTTAATCTTCTTCCAGGGACATTTGCTCCAAATCCTAATGGTGGCAACGGGGGTTTACTCCTCGACACTGGTTCTCCATTCACGTTATTAACCAGAATCGCTTACCTTGGAATCAAATCCAAGATTCAGGAGCATCTCTCAAATACTGGATACTTCACTCGAATTTCTGGCATGTCAGATCTCTGCTATCGCTATAACCTGCTATCCCGTCAACTTCTAATGGACTACTTACAGACCATTTCGTTTCATTTAGAGGACTCTGCTCAACTTGATTTGCCTGTGACAAGTGTGTAGCTATTCAATCGGGAAGGTAAAACTTTCTGCCTTAATATGCTGGAAGCCAAAAGTGATTGGCCTAACATTTTGGGATCTTTGCAGCAACAGGATACGCGTTTCGTCTATGATCTTAATGAAAATTCCCTGTTCTTTAAACCTGAAACATGTGGTGGTTGATTTTCACTTTTATTAACTAGTGATGGTGCAGGAATGTGTTTGGGCTCAGGTATTGATGTCCAGCGAGATAATTGAGCTGACTTCTTGATCTGCACACCACAAGAAAAGAACCGTGAAACTGCACTGGGGGTCTTCCGGCAAGCCCCTCAGGCGTGAGAATCAGTGTATGGACTGGAAAATAGTGAAAATAGTATGGAAAGTGTGTATATGCATGAACATGCAAATAAGCATTACCTTAGTCTATGATTCTGTTCCCATATTTATAGTTGATGAGGTGATATTAGGGTTTTCATCTGAACCGTTGGATTGGGTTGCTGCCAACCGTTGGATCATCTTGATTCCCTAGGCGTACGCGTTTCGCGCCATGATTGATCCGCCTAAATGAGGACACTGTTGTGTCTGACACGGATAAGTAGTTTGGCTTATAAAGGAAAGTCAACCTGCACACCTTTTGGCATTATTACTGTTTCCATGATTGCACGCCCAGAATGTCCCAGTGTCAGGTCTGACTTTACCCCAATATACCTAATTAATCAAGCTTACTGAGGAAGCTAAGTGAAGGGACGACCTTGGAGCTGTATGTCCAGGAAGGTCGTCGCCTTATCAGGACTCGACGAGCGAGTGCACGAGTGAGTTGGATCGCTCAATGACGACGACCATCGTTTTATGTTGTAGACTGGCTTATGGCGGGAAGGCTCGTCGTTAGATGGGCTCGGTCGCTCATTGGAGACGACCGCTATCTAGCATATCGACGGGCCGTGTCTCCAAACCTTGATGGGCTTCATTGGTCTTGATCCATTATTGGGCTCGTTGGGCCCCGATCTCGTAGATGTGTGTTGGGCTCGGCCCATCACGAAATATCCTGTTCAGTGGCCCCCCAACTCATGGGTCATCTTGACGGGCCAGGAGTTCGCGCTTTATTTTAGGGTTAATCCGTACGACCGTCAGTTTGAAATTTGAATTGTGATGACGTCAGCATTGATGACGTGGATGGCCAGGATTCCTTCATTTATTGACACGCATCCCATGATGGGACATTCTCCTCGGAAATAACAGAGGGTATTTAATGCCCCCATTATTTTGCCGTTTGGATTTTCCAGGTATAAACCCTTCATCTCCCCCAAATATAAAAGCTTTCTCCCTCCTCCATTTCAAACTTTTCGTACCCTAGAGCATTGAGAGCAAATAGCAAAGGCGATTTCCGGCAACCAGCAAAAGGAATTCCGACGAGCAAGAACCACCGTCTCCAGTGACCTGATCTGTTCTAGCTACTCAATTCGTAAGGCATTTGGGAGCTTGGATAAGGGACTTCTTCGATCTCCCACCGGAAAACTCATCGGAAAATTCACCGGCAAACCCCTCACCAGGTATTACCCTTTATTTGTTCTTCGTTTTCTGGGTTTTTCTTTGGGGTCTAAGAATCTGTTTAATGGGGCCCAGAATGGTAAGCTTTGAGAGAGGAGTTAAATTTGGTTTTAGGTTAAATCAAAGGGTGTACAAATGTGCTAGGGGTATTTGTAGGGAAATTCCATTAATTGAGTGTTCTTCAATTCTGGTAAAATTTCACTTTGAAGATGAGAGCCTTGGGTTTCCCACTGGTGAGGTCCTTGGAGAATTTGAGGAAGATGACCCCAGGGTAACTCCTTTTAGGTCAATGAACGACCTACCCAACCACATCCAGACTCACTACTCGTTGTCCCGTCGTGATTCACTTAGGGATTTGGTCTTAGGGGAATCTAGGTTGCCCTTAGATAGGTCGTCGCCTACGGATGTTAGGACTGATTCCCCTTCTCATTCTCCTTGTTTTGTAGACATGGATCACGACGGCCGCCCTAATCAACCAGCCCAAGAAGCAAATGAGGCCAGCACAAGCGCTGGGAGCATTCGAATTGTTGACGCCTTTCACACTGGTGTACGAGCTGGGAGGAATGAACGAGGCTTTGGAGCCGGGGCACAAGGTGATTGGGCCATTACCAAGGTTAGCACGAGGAAGAAGGGTGACACTGGGAAGCTGATGATTGACTCCCTACGAGACTCCTTCAGAGTCCATGCTGCAGCAAACAGGCTTGAGTATCTCAGCCAAAAAGAGTACGAGCCTCGTAGACAGGCCCTCCTTTCTAGCGAAGAGAAAGTTGCCTTCTTCTACAAACAGTTCGAGCTTGGATTAAGGTTGCCCCTAGATCCCTTTGTCAACGAGTTCCTTGAGGATTCAGGTTGCGTGCCTATGGAGCTAAGTGGCAACGTAGTTAGGATTTTGTCTTGCTTCATCGTAGTCTACAGATTCCTCGGCTACGAGCTGTGTAATAAAGTATTTCGCCAATACTATCGGACGATCCGAACCACCGTGAAAGGAAAGTCTGTGGTGAGTGTGTCCTCAATTAGAAACGTACAAGGCTTGTTTTTGGACACCCAGAACAAGGTGTATGGTTGGGATCATCACATGATAGTGGTGGAGAGCAGGCTAGGTTGGCAATTTCCTTTTCCGGAGAGTCAAAGTATGGTTGCCGACGAGCATGTGTGGCCGGCGCCATGGGCCGACGAGCTGAAAAAGAAAATTGATGATTTGTTGAGTCTTGGTTGGGTGTCGTATTAGGACATAGAGGCTTCACACTGGAGATATATAAGGGTCGGCATTATGTCTAAGCCGTCGAGAGGCCCCGATCCCTTGGTGAAAATTGACCTTGACGCTCGTTACCCGGTTTGGGTCGTTCACGACGACTTGACTTGGGAAGAAAATTGTATAAACTGTGCCGGTGCCCGCTTCGATCATCCCGAAGAACGTTGCTCGAACCTTGAAATGATCGGGGGTTGGGTTCTTAATACTTGTCTATTCTTATAGTCTATTCTTGTCTCGTCGTGAAGTACCTAACCTCTCTCCATTTTATTTGACAGTTCTTTCTGCAAAGGATATTGACCACATTGAACGCGACATCATGAGTGGAGCAATCAAGGCCAATGATCGAAGCAAAGCGAAGAAAGATAGGGCGGCGTCTAATGCCATCTACGACCGTCAGGAGAATATGACGAAGAGGAATGATCAGCTGCCCAAGGACAACACCATTGGTGCCATACCCCCACTTGAAAGGGAGCCCCTCGTTGAAAGTTTGAACACTGGAGGTCGTCAAGTCCAAGTCGACGCGCTTGAGAGGGAGTTTAGAGTAGAGACAAGTGTTGAAGCTGCCAATGTTGATAATCAGTTGGTCGTTGTTACGGAGGGTGAGCAGGTTAACCCTGAGGCTGTTGGAAGCTCCGACTCTAACCCAGAGGCTAACCGTCAAGCCCCTAGGAAGAGGAAGGACCATCCTGCGGGTTTTGAAGCAGAGGGAGAGAGAAGTAAAAAGGCTACCTACGATCCACCCAGTTCCTCCGAGCAATCTACCCCCCAGGCTGACACTCCTGGCTCGTCATCAGGGGTCCTGACCAGGAAACAAGCCATGGAAATGGCAACCAAATATGCCAAAGTTCCTCAGATTTCTGGGATCCCTTATTTGGCAAGAAGTGGTCCCCCTCTCATCCTGGGGGCGGCCTTAACAAAAAGGGGCAGGGACGTTGATCTCGTCCGCCAGATGAGGGAGGCCAAGATCAAGCCTGAGACCTATCATGCTCGCTTCGGCCTGATCCAGACTGAGGTAATTCAGTCTTACGCTCTTCATGCCTCTCTCATTATTTTACACTTGTAATAATAATGACCCTGTTATTGCAGATGATGTCGATGATGGATGCCATGACGGCAGATTTTAAGGCATGCCTTGACGCCGAGCAAAAGGGGAACAAGCAGCTGATCCAATCTGTTGGGGCTAAGGAGACTGCTGAGCAGAAACTGAAGGAAGCTGAAGATAATGTCGGCCAATAGACCATTGCCTACGAGTCCCTGATGGCTCAGAAAAATGAAGTTTTGAAAGAAGTGGAGACCTTGAAAGCTGCTAAGGCCAAGTTGGAGAAGGAATCTGGGATCTGGGCCACCAGCCTTCGTGCTGCCGAGGGTAAAGTTGAGAAGCTGACGTTTGACTACGAGGCTGCTCGAAATCAGATTGAAGCGATGCGAGCTGATCACCAGGTTGCTTTGACGGATGCTAAGCTAGATGCCGTTGAGCAGTTTAAGAGAGGCGCTGAGTATGTCCAGGCGGTTACTGAGAAAGCCCAAGGATTTTTTAAGGATGGGGCTAAGCATTTGACGAGGCAGATCCTTGTGGATCCAGAGACCAAGGATTTGATGTCTACGAGGAAGCTGGCTGATCTCTGTACTGAGGGGTCGTACGACCAGGAGGCTCGTTCAGTCCATCCTCTCGTTCCTTTTAGTGACAATGACTTGCTTATTATCAAAGAAGACGACGAGAAGGATGGGAAAGACGAGTGGCCCATCTCAGCCGTAGACCCAAAGAACTTTGACGCTTATTATGCTTACTTCCTTGGAGACGGTCCTGATCCTGACGAGGCTCCATCCAATGCCGGCGATCCTCAGTGATTTATCTTTTCGAAATGATTTGTAAAGTATCAAACAATGCTTCATCTTGGCTTTGTGGTTTAAAACAATGTCCCAAACAATTTTTAATTTTTGTTACGTAACTGACCCGTTTCCTCGTAGTTTAGAGGGGGTCGTACAATTTGTTCAATGTTTTAGTTATTCAATGCCTTTGTTTTCGTTTGTTAATCTGTATGTTAACGTAGATAGCATGTGATAACTTATTAAATGAGTAAGTTTGAGGACAAGTGTGAATGGTCGTCATAAGTGATGACCAAAACATGGGTCGTCCTAAAGTGACTGATCCTTTATTCATACTTGTGTTTTCTCAACTTCTCAATGGCTCGTAGGAATATTACGAAGGTCTGTAGGTATTTGCTCGTAGGCAAGATTCTACAGACGAGTCGTCTTATTCCATTATAGCAGTCGACGAGGTATGGCCTCGTCTGGCCTTTATACTTGGCTGAAATGGCTGTAAGTGTCAAAGTCTTGGCCTCGACTGATCTTTATACTTGATCAAAGCGATTGCAGGGGTCGAAGTTTTGGCTTCAACCGATCTAAGTGTCATGAGTTTGTAGAGAAAGGTCAACGAATCGACGAGTTTCATTGATAACTTTTGTTGACAACGACCTTACATTGAATTTTCTTCCAATCGCTTTTCAAACTAACGGGATTTATAGTCCATCCCTTACAAATTTCCAAAAAATTTTAAACATTTTTTTGACAGTTAGATAAAGAACCACAAGTAGGGTGCCCTGAGGGCACTGAGGGGTTACGACGATCTTAAAAATAATACTTCATTAGATGATTGGCATGCCATGGATGTTTGAGCTGTTCACCACTTGGCCTGGCAAGACAATAATATGTTCTTTCCCTAACCACACTGGTGACAATGTAAGGCCCTTCCCAGTTGGGGGAGAGTTTGTTCTGACGGGCCTTAAGTCCTGTTGCTTCAATTTTTCTTAGGACGTGATCTCCGACCTTGAAAATTCTTTTCTTCACTTTCTTATCGTGGTATGCCTTGGTTCTTTTCTTGTAATTCTCCATCCTCAATTGGGCATCTAAGCGTCGTTCATCTACGAGGTCAAGGTCGACCTGTCTGTTATGGATGTTCTTCTCAACGTCGTAGAGAGCCACTCGATCAGTTGGAAGCTGAAGCTCGGCGGGGGCCATGGCCTCAGAGCCATAGGCTAAAGCAAATGGGGTTTCCCCCGTAGGCCCCCGGGTGGTTGTGCGGACTGCCCAGAGAGCTGAAGGGAGTTCGTCCAACCATCTCGTATCCCGTCCTTCAAGATTTTTACACAAGGCTGACAAGACGAGTTTGTTTGCTGCTTCAGCTTGTCCATTACCTTGGGGATAAGAAACAGACGACTTGGAATGCTTGACGCCCATTCTGTTTAGATCTTGTTCAAACTTCCTTGAAAACTGTAGGCCGTTGTCGGAAACAATTACCCTTGGAATCCCAAAGCGACACCATATTGAATCATGGATAAAGCTTAGGGCATTATTCTCTGTGATTTTTTCCAGGGCTTTGGCCTCCACCCACTTAGAAAAATAATCAACTGCCACGATCACATACTTCACTCCTCCCTTGGCCTGTGGGAATGGCCCAATTAAGTCAACACCCCACATGTCAAATGGCCAGGCTGCCATGACTGGGGTCTATTCTGTCGTCGGTAGTTTTGGGAGGTCGGCGAACCGTTGGCAAGTATCGCATTTCTTCACAAATTGCTTGGCATCCTCTCGGAGATGGGGCCAGTAATACCCCATGGTGATTAACTTGTCTGCCAATGTACGGGCCCCAGGATGGCCCCCGCATTCTCCTTGATGTACTTCAAAAAGTAACTTAACTACTTTATCAGGGTGGACACACTTCAACAGTGGCCTTGTGATTGATCGTCTATAGAGTTCGCCCTCTACGACTGAGAATCGGGCGGCCTTCCTCTTGACTTGCCGTGCCAAAACTTCATCGGTTGGTAGCTCGTCTTTCTCAATAAAGGCTTTCAGCTCGTCAATCCAACACCTTGGGCCGTCTCCCATGCACATAATCTTCTCTCAATCGTAGGCCGGCTGTTCGAGGTAGGCCAGGTGGTGGCCATGTTCATCCTCAGGCAATTGATCGGTGGCTAATTTGGAGAGTAGGTCGACGTGTTCATTATCTTCTCTGGCTATTCTCTGGATGGCCCAAAACTCTAGCCCCTGAATTAACTCGCCGACCAAGGCATGATACTTCTGCAGGGTGGAGTCGACGACCTGGTAGTCTCCACGAACTTGGTTTACAATTAACTGAGAATCACAAAAAGCTGCAATCTTAGTAGCCCCAAAACACTTAGCGTACTTGATCGCCGCTACAAGTGCTTCATACTCCGCCTGGTTGTTCGACGCTTGAAATTTGAACCTCAACACTTCTTCAAAGACCGTGCCACTTTCTTGCTCGACGAGCACAATTCCCGCCCCACTGAGATCTCTTGTTGCCGACCCGTCTGAAAAAATCTTCCAACAACCTACTGGCAAGATCAGTTCTTCCGGCTTGTCGTCGACCTGTTTGCCCTTGTTCATCTTTTGCAGCAGCCTTTGGTCGTCGTCAATGGTGAACGACGTCTCCACTAGGAAATCAGCCAAGGCCTGGGCTTATAAGGTCTTCCTTGCCATATATCGGATGTCAAACTCCGTTAGTTCGATGCTCCAATTCAGTAGACGATCAGAGCTCTCGGGGCAGTGAAGATCTTGTGCAGTGGGGCATTTGTGTACACAACAATGGGGTGAGCTGAGAAATAGGCTCGTAGCTTTCGTTCTGTTATGACGAGAGCATAAGCTATTTTTTCAGCATTGAAGTAACGGGTTTCAACGTCGGACAAAGCTTTGCTTACATAGTATATGGGTCTCTGTATCCCATCCTCCTCTCTTACCATCACGGAGGCGACGGCCTTATCACTCGCCGAGAGGTATACAAATAAATTTTCCCCTGCAACGGGGCTACTGAGGAGAGGTGGGGAGCCCAGATATTCTTTAAGCTGCTCGAACGACTTAGAACATTCTTCTGTCCATTCAAAATTTTTGGCACCTCGGAGAGCTTTGAAAAATGGGAGTGATCTCTCGGTGGATTTGGAAATGAAACGGCCCAAGGCCGCCACTCGTCCATTCAAGCGTTGGACGTCCTTGATGCTCGTCAGTTCTGCCATATCAATCAGGGCCTTGATTTTCTCGGGGTTGGCTTCAATTCCCCGTTGTGAGAGCATGAATCCCAAAAATTTTCCTGCGGCCACTCCAAACACACACTTGGCAGGGTTAAGAACCATATCATTCGCTCGAAGGTTGGTGAAGGTTTGCTGGAGATTGTCGACATGCTTTCTCTTCTTGGACTTGACAACCATGTCGTCAATATATGCCTCCAAGTTGTTGCCGAGCTGCCCCTTAAACACTTTGTTGATCATTCTCTGGTATATTTCCCCGGCATTTTTGAGCCCAAAGGGCATCTTTGTATAGCAATAAGTTCCCCCTGCGGCCTGAAAGGCCGTCTTCGGAATGTCTTCTTCGGCCATCTTGATTTGGTGATAGCCATAATACGCGTCTAGAAAGCTCAAAGTCGTATGACCCGCCACAGAATCGACGAGCTTGTCGATTCTGGGTAAGGGGTAACTATCCTTGGGGCGTGCCAAATTCAGGTCGGTGAAATCAACGCACAGCCTCCACTTTCCATTGGGTTTTTTGACCAGAACCACATTAGCCAACCATGTTGTGAACCCAGCGTCCACAATGATACCAGCACTCAAAAGCTTTTCAATCTCTTGCTTTATGGCAACCTCTTTCTCAGTTGAAAAAATTCTGCACCTTTGCTCCTTGAACTTCATTGTGGGATTCACTCCGAGCCTATGGATGGCTACCTCTTCTTTAATACCCTTCATATCTTCAACTCTCCAGGCAAAAATGTCGAGATTTTGTTTAAGTAGGGAGATTATCTCTTCCCTCTCCTCAGTAGATAACTGAGACCCCAGTTTGATTTTTTGCTCTGGATAGTTTGGGTTAATGATCAGTTCCGTTAGCTCGTCGACCGGCTTCATTTCAGGAGCATCGTCTCTAAAGTCCATTTATTCAATAACAATTTCTTTAATTTTCTTTCTTGCCTCGGGGGTGAGGTCTGGAACCTCGTCTTCAATTAGCTTGTCTAGCTCGACCCCCGATTCATGGGCGACCAAAAGTTGCGGTTCTCCAGCTTTGTCGTCCATGAATGTTTCGCCAAAGACTTCTAGGTCGTCTATACACTTGATGGTGGCGACATTGGCATAAGAGGTCGTCGTTTGTTTAATTGACTTAGTGAGCTTCACAATGTGATCTGGGTCGTCTATTTCAACAGTCCGCTTTGTCTTCAGCACATGCTCTAAAAATTCTGGGGCCGTCCCCAGCACACATCCAATTCCCGAGCGCGTAGGAAATTTAACTCATTGATGAGGGACCGAAGCGACGATCCCTAAGGCAGCTTGGCCAGGTTGGCCGAGAATGGCATGGTAGTCACTGACGACATCAATCACAATAAAAGTCACTGTTTGAATGGTTCACAACGGGTGATCTTCAATATCAACTTGAAGGTCAATCTGGCCCTTTGCATCTACCCTGTGGTTGGTGAATCCTTCTAGACGACCTTAGTAGGGACTTAGGCGGCTATCAGGTAGACCCATCCGCTGGTAGACATTGTAAAACAAGATATCTTTGGCTGCACCAGTATCAATCAGAATACGTCTCGACTCACAGTTGTCGATGAAACCAAGGATGACCAGGGTCTGTTGACGAGCCAATGGGTTGGCTGATAGCTCATATGGGTAGAAACTTATCACATCATTTGGGGTCTCAGACTTTTGGGGAACATGGGGGGCTTTTTTCAGGTGATAGATGGCGATTTTGATTTGATTTTTACTGTTTCTTCAGAGATTACAAAGACCATCCTTGGTTGTCTCTCCGGAGGGTCGTTGTTAGCAGCTCGAGTGTTGGCTGCTTGATGATCCTTCCTCACGTATTGCTCAAGACGACCATCATCAATCCACCTTTGAATAATCTTCTTCAAACTGAAGCATTCTTCAGTGTCATGTCCCTTATCCCGATGGTACTCACAATATTTATTCATATTTCTCTTCCCCTTTCCATTGGGGTTCATCTTTGGCGCCGGGCCAAAATCTACATTGCTCAAAATTTCAGCCCGTGACACCGTCAGGGGAGTATACGATTCTGGAACCTTTTCTGCCTTTACCTGCTTGTTTTTTCCTTTCTCTCCAGCCTTATCCGTTTTTTATTTTCCCGTCTCTCCATCGTCGACGGCCTTTCCTTCTCTTTGCAATTTTCTTTCCTCAGCCTCGGCTACAGCATATGCTTTGGCGTAAAGATCCTTTCTGGATTTGGCTGGATGGACCTGAAGCTCGTAGTCTAGAGTGGAAGAAACAATGTCGTGCCTGAAACAATTGATAATTTCCCTATCCGTCAGATCTTCATCAATCTGATCCACTAACTTTTTAAATCTTTTGAAGTAACTCGTAGAGCTTTCATTGGCTCCCTGGGATATGTTGCTGAGGTCGTTGACAGTCTTACGATGTTCTCCCGCTGTTACAAATCGTCTCAAGAACTTTTTCCTCATCTGCTTCCACGACTCAATGCTCCCCTTAGGAAGGCCTCTAAACCATCGTAAAGCAGCGTCAGTTAGCGTGCTTGTAAGGGCTTTACACATAACGTCGTCATGTCCGGAAGCTCTTGCCACCACATACATCTGAGCCTCAAGATGCTGTATGTGATCTATGGCGCTTGTAGAGCTGTCATATTGCTTCAAATCAGGAAGTTTAAAACCTGGTTCGGGGGGTCACGTCTCCAACATCCATGGCGCTAACGGATTCATTGTACCGCCATCATCCTCAGAATCGTCACTATCCATCTTATTTCTTTTGGTCGTCAACTCCTCCACCTGCCGCTTGAGTCTTAGGAATTCTCTCATATCGACCTCTCCTGCTGGGCCGGCGGGAGGGATCCTATCTTGACGAGGCCCCCGAGTTACGGTATTGGATCGTTGTCTCTCGGTGGGGGCCGGTCGTCATGAGATGGACCTCTCTCTCCTGTAGCTCGGTGGTGGAGACGGCCTGTAGGATCTTGACAGCTCTCGTTCAAGACGAGGGGGAGTACGCGTTCTTTCCCTATAACTTGGGGCTCGTTCATTTCTTAATGACGGGGTCATTTGACGACCTCGTACAACCTGGTTTTGGACAGGATTTTCATTAGCTAACGATCGATGAGGCTCACCATCTGCCTCCTCCCGTCGTCGTTGAGATGGGACTCCCTCACTTCGTCTTTGGTTAAGATGCTCTCTTAGATCAAGTTGTGGCACAATGCGTTCGTTTTCAGCGGCGGTTTCTTCACGACGACCATTATTCTCCCTCTGGTTTCTTCTTCTTCTCCCCGACGAGACAGTGTTGTGAGATGCCTGTGGGGGCTGGTACTCAGCCAACTGTATGAGCTCGTTCTGGATTCTTAGGATACCTGGCTTTCACCCAGGCGACCCGGGTTCGATTCCCGGCAATGGAACCAATCTGATGGTGCAGGAATGTGTTTGGGCTCAGGTATTGATGTCCAGCGAGATAATTGAGCTGACTTCGTGATCTGCACACCACAAGAAAAGAACCGTGAAACTGCGCCGGGGGTCTTCCGGCAAGCCCCTCCGGCGTGAGAATCAGCGTATGGACTGGAAAATAGTGAAAATAGTATGGAAAGTGTGTATATGCGTGAACATGCAAATAAGCATTACCTTAGTCCATGATTCTGTTCCCATATTTATAGTGGATGAGGTGATATTAGGGTTTTCATCTGAACCGTTGGATTGGGTTGCTGCCAACCGTTGGATCATCATGATTCCCTAGGCTTACGCGTGTCGCGCCATGATTGCTCCGCCTAAATGAGGACACTGTTGTGTCTGACACGGATAAGTAGTTTGGCTTATAAAGGAAAGTCAACCTGTACACCTTTTGGCGTTATTACTATTTCCATGATTGCACGCCCAGAATGTCCCAGTGTCAGGTCTGACTTTACCCCAATATAGCTAATTAATCAAGCTTACTGAGGAAGCTAAGTGAAGGGACGACCTTGGAGCTGTATGTCCAGGAAGGTCATCGCCTTATCAGGACTCGACGAGCGAGTGCACGAGTGAGTTGGATCGGTCAATGACGACGACCGTCGTTTTATGTTGTAGACTGGCTTATGGCGGGAAGGCTCATCGTTAGATGGGCTCGATCGCTCATTGGCGACGACCGCCATCTAGCGTATCGACGGGCCGTGTCTCCAAACCTTGATGGGCTTCATTGGTCTTGATCCATTATTGGGCTCGTTGGGCCCCGATCTCGTAGATGTGTGTTGGGCTCGGCCCATCACGAAATATCCCGTTCAACTAGTATTCCTTAATTGCCTCTGGGCAAAAATCAAATTTGCATCAGAAACATTTATGTACCCCAATATATTAAAATAAAAAACATTCGTTGTCATGTGGGTCCTCAATATTTTTTTTATAACTTTGTTAATGACAATGCCCGCAATCAATCATTGAGATTTCGTTAATTAACGGCCGACCAGCAGACCTATAAGTACCACATCCTGGAAATCATCTATTTCTACAATCTGGAGGACTCCTAGACATATTTAGGGTCTTCCATGGACCATTCTGTAATTCAGTTTAAAGCCTACAAAAATACAAGGATCTAAGATGATATTTCTAAAAGACTTATTATTTTGGTGACGCATAGCAAAATCGTATACCGTTTGGCCTATACGTGTAACGCGCATACTCTAATTATTAGGAAATTTAGTGATACTCACGCAATCAATGACAACAATCAAACACACCCACATAAATATATGGAAGAACACACGCAAACACAAGTTATTGCTAACCCGGTTCCTTGAACAAATCAAGTACGTTCGGTGGCGAGGCCAATTCAGGATTAAACTAATTATTCTCTAAAATATGTGCTACAATGTGTTCTAGGTCATGTCTATTTATTTATTGTTGTACAAGGAAGTTCTAAATCTATTCACAGAAGAGATCTCGTTGAAATAGAAAACAAATCTGGCTGGAGTGTTCTGCATGAACAGACACGCGGTCGTGTGCCTATTTGGTGCACGGTCGTGCTCGAAAAAATCCAAGAAAGTGATCTTCAGTGGCACGACCATGTATGCATCCTTAGCATGGTCATGTCACCCCTCCCGGTCAATTTCGCCTTCCTTTTTATCCTTGGTTTGCAATTCGATCTCAACCCAAACTCCTTAATGATTTAGGCTTCCTTTTCTCCTCCGTCATCCATGTTATTTGAGGACTCCACTCCCAACAATCTCCCACCAGGAGACTAAAACCACAACCATAGACCCTAACCGTCAACTCACGCCATGGAATGATCCTCCGAACACATTTGATTCCCAAACTGACTTGACATCACCGAGCATCCCCTCAAGTGCTAAGGCGAGTTCAAGCCAAGCGACACTTAAACCTCTCCATGTTGGGTTCCTCTTGCCTCTCTTAACCAATTTCTCCTTTGATTCCTCTATGCAAGTCCAACATCGCCTTCTCTTTTCAAACCCACTTTCCTTGCAATACCCCTCCTTGAAACACGGTTTCCCTTTGTCTCTTGCATTGACTGCTTGTGGTCTTTCCTCGCTCTCTATTGGTTCCACTTGACTTGTTCTCCGCGATGATCAACTTTGAGTCATCCTCCCCCTACCATGCCGTTGATGCCTTTCCTTTTTTCACCAAAAGGCCAGTCGGCTAGCCTCTTGCTCCCACCCGAGGGAATAATGTTGTTGCAGGTAGTGTACAATATCTTCTCCTTTCTCCCTAAAGCTACTACCTCCTCTCCTTTTCTGATTTCCATGACCCACCATTTAAAGTTACTCCATACCCTTCAATGTATAACTTTCCAACGGAAATCAATCTCCTCTTCAAGCTAGGAATGTGCCTCACATCACGCAACTCCAAAACAGCCCTACTTTGTGTCTTGATCTGTATATCCTCTTTTCCCGCGATCTTCAAAGGTTGATCATCACCAAGATAAACCACCCCAAAATTGCGTGAGGTGTGTTGCTCTATCTCATCTAAGTCACTACATGAATTAAACGATGCACCTGAATCTAATACCCAAACTTCATCCGGCTTCTTTTCTCTCAAGAACAATGCATCTGCAATGTACTCCTCCACGAGTCCTACGTGACGGTCACCTATGTTAGAATTATCCGGACAATCATAACTGCTATGACTCTTAGCACCACACTTGTAGCACTTGAATGGATGCTTCTTAGATATCGGTCCTCCCTTCCTCCCTTTACCACTCCCTTTAGTGGTTATGTTGAAGTCTCTCCCTTCCTCTTCCTTCGCAACTCCATGTCAAGGACGAATATCGAACTTGCGTGTACTTCAATGGTGCCTCATTTGTTGACGCACTTAGCGGCATGACAATCGGATCCCAAGTATCGGGCAACGATGAAATTAATATCACAGCCTGCACCTCTTCGATAAAGGTAATAGCGACGATTCTCAATTGGTCCACCATACCTTTGAAACTGCTTATATGAGCTGCGCAACTCATATCAGCATGCTTCCGTTATACACTCCGACATCTTCAGGTTAAACATCTTCCTCATTAAGTGAACCTTGTTGATGTTGGATGGTTTCTCATACATAAATCGGACATCAGTTGTAGCATCTCCATCGTTGTCTTGGTCTCCAACGAGTTTTGTGCGATCTCATCGATCAATATGCATCTCACCACATATATCGTCATTCGAACTAGCATCTCCTAATCTCTTTTTGACATGGTTGTAGGTTTCTTTCTTAAGGCAAGATGAAGATCCGTACTATAGAGATAGTCTGTGATCCTCGTCATCCAAAATGTGAAAATCCCTCTGTTGAATTTCTCAATTGTTGATTTGCCCATTTTGATTGCTCCACATAATTCCGAAGAACTCGACCCAAAAATCAACTAATGATTTTTGGATCAATAACCAAAGCTGTGATACCAGTTGTTGGGAAATTTTGTGATACCCACACAATAAATGGCAATAATCAAACACACCCACACACACCAATATATGGGAGAACATACACACAAACACAAAGAATTGTTAACCCCATTCCTTAAACAAATCAAGTATGTTCGGGGGCAATGCTAAGCCAGGAATAAACTAATTATTCTCTCAAATATGTGCTACAATGTGTTCTAGGTCATGTCTATGTATTTATAGTTGTACAAGGAATTCCTAAATATATTCGTAGAAGAGATCTCGTTGAAATAGGAAACAAATCTAGATGATGTGTTATGCACGTATTGACATGGTCGTGTGCCTATTTGGTGCAAGGTCGTGCTCAAGAAATCCAAGAAACAGATCTTAAGTGTCTTTTCCTCCTTATTTTGCAATTCGATCTCAACCCAAACTCCTTAATGATTTAGGATTCCTTTTATCTTCCGTATACATGTTGTTTAGGACTACACTCCCAATACTGATACCATCTTAAATTATGAGTTTTCACTTTAAAACCAATTGGTGATAAGAGGAGTGGCCCAAAATCTTCATATGTTATAGATAATGTTATTCAATTCCCAATTTGAGATAATATATCTAACAATATTCATATGAATGTTACACGACATCCTCCTTGTCGTACTACAAGTCCCTTCAGTCTATTTTTATCTATTAATAACATACCTCTTCAACAAGTAAATGATCTAAAAGTTGGTATTAGAAATAGAAGGGCATTGCTGCCAATTTTTTGTCCAAGCACTCTTTCTCTATCTCCAAGACCTAAGCACATTTTCTCTCCTAAATCATTCAAATCAATCATCCAAACCTTCAAAATTGGGTCAAGCAAGGTTCGAATATCAAGCAATCTTCATTCTTTAAGTCCCTACACCATGAGGATTATGATAGCTGAACATTTTGAGCATCATCATATTGGTTTTCAGCTTTAATGTTTGACAAATACTATGGTTTTTGGATTAAAAGGATGAT
Source organism: Adenophora triphylla var. japonica (assembly GCA_022495995.1). NCBI lineage: Eukaryota > Viridiplantae > Streptophyta > Magnoliopsida > Asterales > Campanulaceae > Adenophora > Adenophora triphylla. The sequence continues at coordinate 517,475 of JAFEMH010000810.1, read as the reverse complement.
TGAATAATTTCAGTGATTCATGTGATGCTTAGTGAATTGGTCCAGTTTATTACGTTTTGGACATGGTCAATCATATCAATCTTAGGTAAAAAAATAAAAATGAATTGGTGTCATAACTTATTGTAGTTCTGAAGGAGTACGAAAATACTCCTATATCTTTATTAAATCTTTATGATTCTGATGTTTAAATAAATTTTTATATTATATACTCCCTCCGTCCCGGTTCACTTGGCACCAAAATGAATGGCACAATAACTAAGAAAAAAGAATAAAATAAAAGAAATGTGTGGTAGAAAATGAAGAGAGAGAATGAGTGGGATAAATAGTAGTGTTGGTTGAATAAATTGAGTGGTGGAAAATGAAGAGAGAGAATGAGTGGTGGGGTAGAATGAATATAAAATTATAAAAAGTTTGCCATTTTGGGTAGTGCCAAGTGAAGTGGGATGGACCAAAATGGAAATTAGTGCCAAGTGAAGTGGGACGGAGGGAGTATAATTTAGTTTAGGGAATAATTGTTAATATATAATTAGTTGACTAACGACTAACAAGTTCGTTTAGATATGTTTTGTATTTTATTAGGTATTTTAATCAAGGAAAGAAAAGATTCTTGGGTTGATAAGGAAAGAAGAATCCTTTTAAATAAAAGATTGATCGAGTCCTTGTTGAATAAGGAGTATTCTCCCTATATAAAGAGACCACCACTTTAATGATAAATTGCGGATTTTCAATTAGAGAAAGACGGAGCTTAAAAAATTCCGTGAGTGATTGTCATTGTTTCTTGAAGTTCAGACCTTGATACATGAAGATTGCTTTAGTGTTTGATAGTTATTAGTTTAGAACGTATTTTGTTCTTTTCATAAGATTGTTTTCTTTTCATTGTAAGCATTTGCTTTGCAACCTGTTCTGAAACAAGGTTGTGGTTTTTATGAAAATGTTTCCAGCAAGAAGTTCTTGCTGAAGTGTATATTATTCCGCTAGATTTAATTTTGTTAGTGTGACTTATCTTATTGTCAAAGCTGTTTAAATAGTTGTGCTGACACTTGTGTGAACAACTGTACGCACAAGTGCTTACAGTCCTAGCTACAATTCTTTCAATTTGTATCAGAGCCTTCTCTCGACTCAAATGAGATCGACCCTTGAAAGTAGCCATTATGGACTGTCATCATAGCCATAACAAACAGCCTGCCCTAAATGGTTCAAACTTATGTGTGGCTATACTCCTCCCATGATTTAAATTTCTCCATCTACTTCTGGAGGTGAGGAAAAAAGAGAGGAAATTTATGGTCCAAAGCCTATAGAAACTTGGAACATTGAGGAAATTGTGTTAGCAAACTTTAGTGCCAAGGCCATGGGAGCAATCTCTGACCACGTGGATCCTCATATGTTTAGATTATTTTCTAATCAAACTGTTGCCAAAGTTGCTTGGGACATTCTTCAACTCCATTGTGAAGGTCCGGCTAGTGTGAAACAAACTAAGCTAATGATGTTAATGACAATGTTTGAAACTTTAAGGATTGGAGAAAATGAAACTATAAAAGAGTACTCGACCAAAATTTTGGATATCTCAAACGAGTCATTTGCCTTGGGTGAATCTATATCCAATGCAAGACTTGTGAGTAAAGTTCTAAGAACTCTCCCCGAAAAGTTTAACATAAATTTTTGTTATTGAAGAAACCCAAGACGTCCAAACTGTAGGACTTGATGAAGTCTTGGGAATTTTAACTAATTTTGAATTAAACCTGGGAGTACAAAAGTCAAGCAAAGCAAATTCAATTGCTCTTGCGAGTGCTCTCAAGGTATCTCAGAATCTAGTTCAACTGTCCAAAGATATTGATGAGTCAAACCTGGGAGATGATGAGTGTGCCTTGATTACTAAAAAATTCAAGAATATGTTGAAAAAGAAACGATTTACTAAGTTTCCTAATTCGACACCCACTACTCCTTCCCCGATTGAATCATCCAAAAAGGAAAATGTTGCAAAGAAACCTGCATCTGAAGGAAAAAGGTCCATTGATTCAATTCAATGCATGGCTTGCAAAGGTTACGGTCATTACGCAAATGAGTGTGCTAACACTCTTAAAAAGTGTGGAATGAGTTTCTCAGCGACTTTGAGTGATTATGATGATGATGAGCAGACTGAAAATATATCTATATGGCATCCATCTCAGATCAGATTGTCTGATAGTGATTCAGATGTAGAAGATGTGCAATACTCTTATCGCATAACTTACCACACAACTGACTACACAATTGAGAACAGTGTGTATACCTACTTTAATTCTTCAACTGCTGGTGAAACTAGCAATGATCCAGCAGATGAAGCGAGTGCTACCTATGAGGACTTGCAAAATACCTATATTGAACATCATATTGAATGGGCCAAGTGAATGGAGAAACTCAAGGTATTCAAACAGGTAAATGAGAAACTAACTACAGAAAATCTCAAACTAAAATCTGAAGTTGAAAGTCTTTCAAAATAATGTGATTCTCAAAAGGACTCCATAGCCAAGTTAGAAGTTTTACTCACAAAGAAAGATATGGAATGTGAAAAATATAAAACAAATCTTGAAGGAAACACTAACAAGGGAAGGCTGAACACGGTAAAGCTAAGTTGGAAGAGGTTTTGAAAATGGGAAACCAAGGAAAATCAGGAATTGGCTATGGAGATACTGTTTTTGTGAAAGAAGGAGAAAGCACTTAAAAAATTCAAAGAATTAAAACTACCTCCTCTGTTATGCCTGAATCTGCTGTTGTAAGCAGACAATACAGAAAAAGGAGGTATTTAAGTTATCATTGCTTTGCTCCTAGTCAGATTCGACCATATTATTACAAATTAAAACAGGAACTTGGTTTTCGAAATATGCGTGGACACTTGAGCGTACAGATGTGTGCATAACAAAACACAAAACTGAACACATAACCCAAAGCTGGAACAAAAACTGCCTGGGTAAGGAAGGAAACAATGAATTGTCAGGTTGCCTTCACTTCTCTTAAGAGTAGTGTTGAAGGGTCCTGGTATTTTGACAGTGGCTGTTCTCACCACATGAATGGGACACGTGAAAACTTCAATGACAACGAACCTTTCAAAGGTGGAAAAGTTAACTTTGGTGGAGGAGCTCAAGGTAAAATCATTAGAAAAGGTACATTGAATGTATCAGGTTTACCTAAGCTACACAATGTCCTACATGTGGATGGACTCAAGGCAAATCTGATAAGCATAAGTCAACTGTGTGATGATGACTTATTTTTTAAATTTGGCAAGTCCAGATGTGAAGTATTTGATAATAAAAATGTGTGTGTGTTAAGTGGTGTCCGATCCTTTGACAAATGCTACAAGGTTGGCAGTAATTTATCTTGTCTCTCCACTAAAATGGATGAGACTGCTATCTGGCACCAATAGCTTGGTCATGACAGTGAGAGAAAAATTGGTGAATTAATCAAATTTGGGGCAGCAAAAAATTTGCCCAAACTGAACTTGAAGAAATTAAGTGTGTGTGGGTCTTGTAAAAAAGGGAAACAAACCATTCATAAGAAGGTTCAAAACTGTGGAAAATCAAGGTGCCTTGAATTGATCCACGCTGACCAAGTGGGTCCTATAGAAGTGGAAAGCATGTCTCAAAAAAAAATACTGTTTTATATGTGTGGACGATTTTTCTAGATATACTTGGGTGATTTTTTTAAGCGAAAAGTCCAACACCATTGATGAATTCTAAATTTGGTATAATAGGGTCAAAACATATATGGTTTAAAAGCCATTAGAGTCAAATCTGATCATGGTATCTAGAAAACCCTTAGCATTGACGTCCTCATAAACACTATTTAAGAATGTTTCCGGGACGGCATTCTTCATGATCATTAGGCTCACGCGGTTGGAACAGTTCCACTTCTTAACACTTAAGCGATCTTCCTAAGTGCTTTTATTAGTGAGAGGAGCGGGACTTGGTTCCCTTAATGCAAGATCAATGTCCATACAGCCTAAGATCATAGTTATTTTGTTTTTCAAAGTTTTAAAATTTGTCCCATTAAGCATCGGAATGTTATTCATAGCAGAAGTGATTGACGAAGCATTGGGGTAAGAACAAGAATGAAATACAAAACATGTATAAGTAACTACATATAAGGAGTGATTAATCATATGAAGTGAGTTCCATCTTTAAGATAATTAACATGACATCAAAACTAATCTTTGGATTGCGAATTGATTCAAAATATAACTATCTTTAGGTAACCAAGAAATAAAACAATGTCTTAATCAAATACTTAATCTTCCATCTGGACGATTTAAGTACCTGAAATACTAACTAATGTTCTCTTACTTGTTACCAAATGAATGTATAAATTTAGTCAAATAAACGATCTTCTTTGGAAAATTCATTTTATCCACATATTAAAGTATATGTTCATAACTTAACAACTTTGGATCTAAACAACGTAAATCGCTTTGGTAAATATTATTTAGACAATTTATGAAAATGTTAAGCATATAATTAACAAGAAAAAAAGGTTTGAAAAATGTATGTTTTTGCTCTTGAAAATGAAGGGAAAAATTGAATCTGCAGTTGCACGGCCGTGCGTCATAACATGCATGGCCATGCAAATCCTATTCCAGAAAATCTAACATTCTGCACAATGGTGATCGACCGAGTATAGAGAGGTGCTCGGCCGATCAAGTAGGTCCGCACGGATGTTCTTACTCAGTCATTATTCTGCACAATGGTGCTTGGCCGAGAATAGATAGGTGCTCGGCCGAGAAAGTAGGTCCGAACGGACGTGCATCATACAACGCACGACCGTGCCAATGGGACAATCTTGATGAATCATTGTGCATTTTGACAAATTTTATGCCTTTTGAGCCAAAAACTTCAATCCTTTCCGGATTTTAAACTAGATAATTATTATTAACACTCTGTGAATGAATTAGAGTGATTAAACAACATCAAAACATAATGATTTAAACATAATCAATAATCAAAGTAAAGCAAAAATATGCTATCATGAACTCAAACTTAATCAAGAACATGAGCAGGCTCTGATACCAATTTAAGGAACATTTCTATTCCGTTAAACCCAATGTGTACTCATTTCTTAAAGAAGTATGAGAAAAGGAAATGGAGGCAGAAGTTTAACAAACCTGTTGAATCCATTTGCCTTGATATTGTGAAGAAGAAGAAGATAGAAAGGAGGGAGATGTAGCTCTTCTAAATGATGAATGCCTTCTTATCACTCAGATTTATGGAGAGAGTATAAGTAATTATATGTATGTTTCTAGGCTGAGTCCTCTATATATAGGAAGCAAATAGGCATTTCATTTAGGGACCACACCCTTTCATATATGTAGCAGTGAAAAATTACCATTTTGCCCATCATAAATAGGTAATATCCACATCAGAAATTCTACACATTTATTAATTTTCTATACTTTATATTAACATTATATTTATGATTTATACATGTAGGTCTACATGTTTATGTATATTTATTAAGTTTACACATTTTTTAATCCATGTTCTAACATAAAGTACTAGTTTATTTTACAATAGACATCAATAATAACCGCCACACAAAGAGTGGCTTAGATTTAGTTACAAAAAAGACAAATAACGGATGAGATTAAATTTGAAAAAATTGTTCCATGCAGCGGTTCATTACAGTTGAGCGGTTTCCACTTTTCCTCCCCAAACACAACCATCGCCCTATTCCAAATCTAATAACAATCATCAGACTAGACTGCCATGATTTTACCCCGCGATATCCATTTCATATTTAATCTCTTTTCATCATTAGTTTCTTTCACCATTGATTTTCTCTGTTCACAGGAATTTTGGACCACTCGAGTATATAACAAATATTTCCTTAATTATTGTTCATTAATAAACAGATATTGTTAATTTACAATATCCATCAAATAGTGTTGCCAATCTCTAAGAAAATGGACGACAGTTGTCATTTCCTTCTCTTGAACCGTATAACGACGTTCCGTGTCATTGAGCTTTCTAATCTCGAACGCCATCGGATGCCCTTCTTGCATCAATACTCCCCCAATAGCAAAGTCGGAGGCGTCGGTGTGCACTTCAAATGTCTTGCTAAAATCGGGCAATGCTAGGACCGGCTCTTTGCTCATGGTAGTCTTTATGTCATCAAATGCTTCTCGACACTTTTCAGACCATTCCCACGATTTTCCCTTCTTAAGCAAGTCCGTCAAAGGTGCCACTCTGGCCGAATACCCCTTTATAAACAGTCGATAGTAGTTGACTAAGGCAAGGAAAGCCCTTAGCTTGGTCACTTTCGTTGGCGCCTCCCAATCTACTATAGCCTTGATCTTGGTGTCATCCATCTTAAGCTTCACGTGCCCAATGACATGTCCAAGAAAAGGCACCTTCTCTTATGCAAAGGCACATTTCTCCTTCTTAACATAAAGCTCATTCTTCCTTAGCACTTCAAAGATGGTCCGCATATTCTTGACATGCTCTTCCATTGAGTTGCTATAGACCACAGCATCGTCTAAGTATACTACCACGAACCTATCCAAATACTGGTGAAAGATCTCGTTCATTAGTGTGCAAAAGGTTGTCGGGGCGTTGGTTAGCCCAAATGGCATGACCAACCACTCAAAGGACTCGTAGCGAGTCACACATACTGTCTTTGGCTCGTCCCCTTCCACTATCCGAACTTGGTAGTACCCATTTTGCAAATCCATCTTCGTATAAACCTTAGCTCCTACAAGTCTATCAAAGATATCGATAATTAGCGGAATAAGATAATGATTCTTGACTGTTACCTTATTAAGGGCTCGGTAATCCGCACACATCTGTAACAACCCATCTTGCTTCTTTTGGAACAACACCGCTGCGCCATAAGGTTCTTTAGACGGGCTGATCTTCCCCGTATCCATCAATTCTTTTATTTGTTTCCTTAACTCCTCGAGCTCGGGTGGTGACATTCGGTACGGTGCCATAGCGGGCGACTTAGCTCCCGGTTCCAAATCAATTTTGTGGTCCATCTCCCTCCTAGGTGGAAGCTTGTTTGGTAGTGTCGCGGGAATTACATCCTTTCTCTACTCTAGCAAAGCTTGAATGATTGGTGGCACATCAAGATTTTTAGGTTGGAATTCTTCCTCCTCGAGAACCGCTAAGTATGTTGGCTCACCTTTCTTCAGTCCCTTAGCGAATTTCATTGCCGATAATTGCTTTCCTTTGTCAATATTTCCGCCCTCCATAGTAGGTATCATACACGGAGACTCTTTCTCCAAAATGCACATTGTGCTATATGAAGGCATGGGAATAGCAGGCATTTGTCTCAAGAAGTCCATACCTAGAACCACTTTGAAGTCATCCATTGGTGCAACAGAAAAGTCCACTCGACCCTTCCAAGTCCCCAACTTTAGCTCTACTCCTCTTGCTACTCCATTAAATGGTTGATCTTTAGCATTCACGATCTTGAGCCATCCGTCTCCCTTTGACATTTGCAAACCCAAATTTTCGGCCTCATCCTTGGTAACAAAGTTGTGTGTTGCTCCTGTGTCAACCAATGCTTTGGTTGGTTTTCTATTGACCACCGCCTCGACATACATTAGCCCCTTGCTATTCTTCGTAGGCATTGACTTGACCTCGAATTCATTGAACAACTGTAGTGATCCCATGTGGGTAGATTCTCCATCAAGAGCTTCCGTCTCATGTTGCTCCACAATAGCGGACAAGGATCCCAACTTTGGACAATCATTCATCGCATGCGGCCCCTTGTACATATAACATCCTCCTTTAGGAACAAAGGCCTTCTTCTTGTCTTCGTACTCCTTTCAAGATGACCCCTTGTCATCTCTCTTCGGTGGTGGCATCCTTCGGTCTTGCTCCTTGTTGTCTCGCTTATATTCCCATCTTTTAGCTTGGTACTTTTCCTTTCCCTTCAAATGATCCACCGGGTTAGCACGTTGGAACTTCGTGAGGGGCTCAGCCTCAGCAATGGCCTCGTCCACCGACCTTATCTCCCTTTTGATGTAGTTCTTGCTTAGCCCAATTCTGCAGCCCATCCACAAAGTAGGACCTCAAGTCTTCGCCGGAAAGGTTGGGAATTTGAAGCATTAGAGTGGTGAATTCCTTGACATAGTCATAGATGCCACCCCTTTGCTTCAACTCCCTAAGTATCTTCCTCACCTCATAAACCACATTCTCTAGGTAAAAGTGTCATTTGAGTCCCCTCTTGAAATCTTCCGAAGTGTCAATTTGGCTAGCACCCCTTTCAATATCAGCATGCTTCCTATCCCACCCTAGCATAGCGATATCTGTGAGATAACGAGAAGCGGACTTCACCTTGGTTGCCTCATCTACCACATTAAGACTCTCGAAGTACTGCTCCATGCTCCAAAGAAAGTTCTCAACCTCCTTAGCATCCCTCTTCCCATTGAAGCTATCGGGTTTGGGACATTCCATCCTTGGATCATAGGTAGCAGGGTTAATCCCTCCCGCAACGACATCGCATTTGCACAAAGTCAAGTCTTCTTGCATCCCTTTGACTCTAATACGAATAGATTGTATGGCTTCATTCACTTGAATCCTGAGCCTATTGAAGTGCTCCTCCAATAGTTCATACACATTGTCATAAGCTTGGAGATCCTCCTTGCTCTCTTCAAGTTGCTTAAGGACATACTCCTCGAGCGTCCCCATATTCTGCTAAAGAATTGCTACCCTTTCGTCAAGCTCCCCCATGGCCCTCTCCAATGTCGGAGCCCTACTTTGGGCTCGCTTCTTCTTTCCTTATCCCTTGGGGATGGTTGTTTCGCTTCCCCTTTCCTCCTCGGTCATGTTGGACAACACATCGTTGTTTCCAACCATTCCTTTAGGATCACAACCAAGAATAACTTAACGGGGCTCTGATACCAATTGTCACAGACTTGTTCTCATAACAACGAACCATGCGGCCTTAGCTTCTTTTGTTCCCCTTGCGGTCACTAAGTTAGCCTAGTCGACCCCTCGTCGTGCACTAAAAACTTTGATAGAAATAAAAGTAAGAAAGTAAGAGAGAGTTTGAGAGAATGTTTTGTATTACTCAAGAATGTTTACAAGTTTTTGAATGGATTGGCCAAATGAGGCCTCCCCTTTATATAGGCATCCAACTTCTCAATGTACGGCTAGGATCTATTTACATGAATGGCCTTGATCTACTTATCTAAAATATTCCCTAAGAAATATCTAGGGTATATTTACAAGTGTATTACAAGGTGGAGTATTATAGAATAATCTCCCATATACTTACATAATTTTAAGGCATTATTGGGGTAATGTAGAACTTTATAGAAATCTTAGCTTCCTTAGCTTGTCCACTTTGTCAAAGTGTGACATTAAGCTGAACTTTTTGATTGGATCCACATGATTCAATCTGAAAACATTGCCCCCAAACTTTGAAAAAGATCGGGGTTTGTTCAAGCTAAGGGAACATGACTGCAAGGAATCATCAAACTCAATGTTCCTTGCATTTGTCCAGAGATTTCTCCATGTCTTGGAGACTGGGGAGGTTGAAATGGCAAATAAGGTTGGTATAAGACCATCTCAAACACTACGCCATTCCCCTACACCATCTCCAAATTGGCGTGAAGACCAGCTTCAACAACGATGCCAACTTCATCGCCAAAATAGCGATGCCTCTTCCACGCGCCAAATCTGGCGCACGTAATCTCTTGCGCCATTTCTTTTTAGTTGAATACCCAGTACTATGCGCCTACTCTTTACACCTTTTCCTTTTTTTTAATTACTAATTCCTCCTCCATCTCAAAATGTATTATCAATTTTTTTAGATATTAATTTTGAACAAATTTTTTTACATTCATTTTGAGACGGAGATGGTATATATTTTTAATTTAATATTTTTTATTTATATTATGGATTTTTTTTTCATTTAAGCAAAACTATTCAATTTGCACCATTAATTTTTTAAACAAAATTACAAAACTTTGAAAATATGTTAAAATTTTAAAGATTAAATAAATAACAATAATTAATTGGAGAAACTCACATGAAATACTAATTTAAAATACAAACACAAATAAAAATACATTAAAAGTGGAAATACACATTCAAATAAAAAATACAAATACAAAAACAAATAACATTTGTATTTGTAGAATATTAAATATGATTTATGAAAAACATTTTAATTAAATGAAATAATAAGAATATTTTGAAAAGATTCTTATTTGGTGAAAAATTTGAAGCAAGCTGTTGGAGGTGGTGGAAGATATTTGGTGATGAAATTGCACCATTTTAGTAATTTGGAGCAATTTCTGCACCAAACTGTTGGAGATGGCCTAAGAGATAAAATGTACAACAATATTTCATCAGGTAAGTAGCTGATCCGATCCCAATTGTCAGATTTGTTTTCACCCTTGGTCTTTTTGGCAAAGAAATCGATCATAATTTGAGCTGATTCATAGTACCCGCCAACGCTAAGAATTCTAAAGAGCATAAAAGCTAGGGTTAGTGTTTATATTAACACCTGTTCAGATTCCAAGAACCAATATTTAATAATCAGTCTTTACCAACAAGTTATTCGTTTATACATGAAAGAAATGGAGCGGCTAGGAACAACACAGGAAAGAAAAACAGACTGATGTGAGTCCTGATGCTATCACACCAGTACTAACATCAATAAGAACAACAACGGAAATGAACAATTAAAAATGAAATGAACACAGGAAATAACACTTATCTACAGCAATTCGTTGTAGACAATAAAACTTCTCTTATTAAATTACTTATGAGTCGGTTACACAACTGATACTAAGAGAAGACAAAATAATCAAAGAAACTCTCACACAAAAACAACTCTCCTGAAGCTTGTATTCTTCAGCATGTAGGGTTCAAAAAACGTATCTTCAACTGAGGTGTGAACCTCATATTTATATTTAAGGAGTCTTTGGATTTGGATGACTAAAGCATGGAGAATATATCTTCAACTTAGTTTTCTTTATCCCTTTATCCACTCAGGCAATCCTTTTCCTTTAGACTTCTTTTCCTTGTATGAGAGACCTACATAAATAAACAAACTACACAAAAATTAAACTTAAATCTCGGTTAGTAGGTTAGTTCATATATATATAAAATACATATTTATTTACTTAAATGAAAAAATTAAGAAAGTAACAAAACTAAATTAAGTCAACCATTGACTTGTCAATGTATGTGATGTCCACATACTTTCAATCTCCCCCTATTTTGTTGCTTTCTGTTAAAAAAAATCTCAAGCCAAAAACATACAACAAACACAAAACAATTTTAAAATGGGAGTTCGAACACTCCCCCTATTAAACATAAACCAAAAGATCCAAAGTATCCAAAGTATCCAAAACAAACACCACCATTGTACCTACTGAATGAAAACAGACATAGACATAAAATTAATTTTTTTTGAAACATAGAAAGCAAACACAGAACCACACAATCAGAAGGATTTGTCCCAATCCTTCCTTGCTTGATCCATCTCCTCCCTGGTTTCTTTGAGCAGCTCCCAGCGAAACTCCTGACTGATATCTTGAAAAATGTGTCTTGAGCTAGCTCCCCCTTTTGAGCAGATAAGCTTTCTCGAGCAGCCAAAAGCATGTTCCTTCTGGTAGACATTTCTTTGAACTAGACCCTAGCATAGAGCATTGATCTCTCTAAATACCTGATTTCTTCTGTGTATACATCTAATGGGTCAATTGGTGGTATTGGTGATGCTACCTCATCATCCCCAACATTTACAGAGTCATCCTCTTCATCATCATGAGCTTCAATTACAGGATCATCAGGAAACACAACAAGAAGATCTATTGTGCGTTTAGTGCACTCCAAAACTACCTGTATCCCAAATGGCTCAACTTTCTCACATAGCCTATCAGACATTAGAATTTTTACCCCGTACTTTAAACATAAACCAGAAATCAAACAGGGAAATGGAAGGTCTGAGGGTAACTCCTTCTAAATAAACTGAACAACACTTCAAAACACTATTTAACAAAGGTTGAAATCTAGGCCAATAAAAATTATGTGGATTAGATCAACATGGGTTACAGTAACAATGTTCCGATTTGAAGTAGGTTTTCAGTTGAAGGTTGCAATTTTAAAAAGAAAACCACACAGGGATGTGAGCATCGTGCACTTATACTGATTGTGCCAGGTGGGGTCAAGACCATTGGAGATAGAATTTGCAACCTTATTTTTGGGAGGCATGTGAGGAATATTCAAAGGATTGGGTGTTTGGAGGAATGAATTTATCATGGCAGGAGAGAAGGAGATAGTTTTTCCTCTGATGGTCACCTTTTCAAAAGAATTAGACCTAGGGTCTTGGATAGATTGGACTAGATTTGCATAAAATTTAGAGACTAGAGAAGGAAAGAAACTAGATGGGTGGGTAACAGTGTATGGGAGATTCTTTTCTTTCAAATACCTAGACATCCCAACCTCTTCAAACTTTCATCTAAAACCCTTTCAACTATAAAGCCTTTCATCCTGAAAAAAAATTGAACCTCTCTCTCACATCCTTGGACATAAACATTTCAGGGGAATGTGGACATACATTTCTTGTAGGAGGCTTGGTTCTTGAGGTACGCCTAGAACAGGCATTGAAGCAACTTCAGCTTTGGCCTTCCGTTGGCTTTTACGTTTTGGTGTTGGTGCAGATGTGATCATATCCTCAACTGCATCTTCCTTCTCTACTTCTATTTCCACTCTCCCCACCTTATACGTCCCATCTTCTGCCTCATCATCTTCTGAATCCACCTGAGGCACTTGAGCAGCAATGGAGGCAGTAGCCTCAGTCTTTAACTTTCTAAATTTTCCTTTGCCCTTCCTCTATTCTATGAGTGCTTGTAGTGGGATGTACTCATCATCATCCTCCTCTTCATGTGCACAAGCATAAGGGAAACCTCCATAATACCAATTACCACTCCCAGAAATTGGCTGAGATGAAATATTAGAGGGAATGCTTGTGGAGGGTGGAATTGGAGATGTGGTGACATCAGGGGTAGCATGAGTAGGTGAGAGAGCAGAGGTATCAACATCTTCAGTAATGGGATTGGGGCTTTTACCTTTAATAGAAGTCAGATCCTCGGGGGTAACAATCACATGAGGAAAGATATCCTCGATATCATGGGTTGCAGCCTCCATGATTTCCTCTGTAGCGGCCCTTAAATCGTTAATCTCTTCAGATTGAGCACACCTAGACACCACCTCAAAGGCATCTACATCAGGTTCATCAGAATCATTAGAGTAAACAGAAAGGTCCAAGTACTTTCTTCGCCGTGGCTGGGGATGTGCAGCCTTTCCGAACGAGCTGTCGAAGCCAGTTGCAAAGGATTTACCTCTTTTTCTTTTCAAATCAGCTGTGGGATCGTAGTATTCATCAAATCCTTTCACAAAATTAGGTTCAGCCATGTTTGGTCGAACCTTAGGAGTATATTATCCAATATTGGGTGAAAACCCCCTTTGTCCCTTTTCAGAGCCTGCGAACTCACCAACAGATTTCAAGTCGCCTGGGTTTTCAACGTCGATCACATTGTCAGGTGCTCCAGGGAGTGACATTTCTATAGGCGAAGCATTAGTGTCAACGAACAGCTCAACTGTACCATTGGTTTGGGCTGTCAGAGATGGAGGGGATGAGACATTGACGGTCGGAGAGGCTGGACGGGAAGGTGACGCCATTGAACCTGTGAGAAATTTAGAGAGATAACAGAGGAAGGAGATGAGAAATTCAAAGGGGTTTGGTGAGAGAGAGAGCAGTTGAGGGTTTAATGAAAAGGGGTTAGGGATTTATATTGATGCGATGGCATGAGATTAATACCTATTAGGCTAGGGTCTCTAGGGAGAGTTAGAGTTTAAAAAGGAAAATATTACCTTGGTCATCCGAAATTTCACATAAAATAGCTTAACTCCTTGGACTTCTTTTGATGATAAGGATCAAAACAATTATCTTGAAAAAAATCGAATTCCTTTTTCCTTTTGTAAATAATGTACCTGCCATAAAACAAAAAAAACACACATACAATATACTCCCCCTAAACACATGGACATCAAAAAAAAAAAAATAAGAAATTTTGTTGAACACAAGATCTTTTTTAGAAAATTAATTATGGAACAGAAAAAGAATTGATTTATATTTTCACCAATGACCAGGTAAACCTAAAACTAGGACTAATAAAATGATACATAATGTATAAACATGTGACGGATAAATCTCAGTATAAGTGTGGCATGGGATGTGATTACATCAGGGGTCACATTTCCTCTAAGAAAGTCAATGAATATGAAATCTTGTCTTGTTTGGCCTCTAGGATGCATCCACCTATTTTTTATTTGTGGATAATGATTTTTGGATAGCTTTCACTCTTCTTTACTTTCATGGATATCCCTCTTTCGAATGATCTTGTCAATTTGACACAAACTTTCTCTTGATGTCATTTTGATCACATTGAAATGACTTCATACTATGAGTGGATTAGCTGTTTCCCTTTAGTTTAGGCACCCACCAAGAGACATCCAATAGGATAAATTTTGAGTCAACAGTTGTTGATTTTTTTTAAGAAAAAATCACAATTCTAAGATGAGACGAGTCAAAGATGTAATACAAGTGACCACACTGAGAAAAATCATGAAATGCATTTTTATGATGATTTTTTTTGTTAGAAATAAAATATACAGGTGTAAGCTCTGATGTGATCACACAGGGGATCACATCATCAGATGGCACACAAACTCAGAGACTTCCTTAGGGGTAGAAAATCTCTGAAAATCAAGGGCTTCGGTGAAAATATCAGCCAACAATTTTTCAGTACTTATTGATTCAATGCTAATGATTTTCTGCTCAACAAGATCACGAATAAAATGATGTCTAATGTCAATGTATTTAGTACGTGAGTGTTGAATAGGATTTTTTGATATTTTTATGGCACTTAGATTATCACAAAAGATAGTTAGAATATCACTTTTAAGACCATAACCCTTAATCATCTGATTCATCCAAAGAAGTTGAGAACAACAACTGCCCAAAGCAACATATTTCGACTTAGCAGTTACCAAGATACTAAGTTGCTTCCAAGATAAAAAGACCTTTCAGTTGTTCTTTTCCTATCATTAGTGTTGCCTGCCCAATCAGAGTCACTGAATCCTACCAGATTTGTATTAGTTTCACGAGTATAGCTTAGCCCTAAATTGACAGTACCCCCAACATATCTAATGATCCTTTTTACAGCTTTAAGGTGGGAAATTTTTGGGCAAGCCTGATATCTAGCACACAAGCACACACTGAACATGGTGTCAGGATGACTTGCTAAAAGGTACAACAAGATTCCAATCATACTTCTATACAAGGTGGGATCAACATCCTCACCATCCTCATCTTTACATAACTTTTGGGATGATCCCATAGGAGTCTTAAGATGAGAGGCATTGTCAAGAGAGAATTTTTTAACCAAGTTTTTGGCATATTTACTTTGTGAAATAAATATTCCTTCCTTATTTTGTTTTATTTGAAGGCCTAGGAAATAATTTAGTTCACCCACAATACTCATCTCAAAGGTGGTAGTCATACTAGTGACAAAGTAGTCTAACATATCATTGGATGAAGATCCAAAGACAATGTCGTCTACATATATTTAAGTCGCCAAAATCCCATCTTTATCTTTCAAAATAAATAAGATTTTATCTACCTCTCCTCTCTTAAAACCCATTAGTATGAGATGCTCAGTTAGCCTCCCACAGTAAGCCATAGGGGCTTATTTTAAGCCATACAAGGCTTTCTTAAGCTTATAGACATGGTCGGGGCAATGGGGATCAGTAAAGCCCTTTGATTGCTCAACATAGGCTTCTTCATTTAGGACACCATTTAAAAAGACAATCTTAACATCCATTTGACATAGAGTGATGTCCAAATAACAGGCAATTGCAAGTAAAAGCCTAATTGATTCTATCCTAGTAACAGGAGAAAATGTTTCTTCAAAATTAATCCCCTCTATTTGGGTGTAGCCTTGGGCTACAAACCTAGCTTTATTTCTAGTAATTTACCCATTTTCATCTGTTTTATTCTTAAAGATTCACTTGGTTCCTATTACATTTCCTCCTTTAGGTCTAGGAACCAAGAACCACACATCTCAAATTGATTTAATTTCTTTTGCATAGCAACTATCCAATTATCATCTTTCATAGCCTCAATGACATTCTTAGGTTCAATATTAGAAACGAAACAACAAGACCTTACCTTGGTTACCTGTGAGTCAACATAACCCAATCCTGCCAGTTCACGGTAGTCAACTCTTGGTTTATCCCTTGTATTTACCTTTTCATTTACATTTCCAACCACATGGGTGATTGGATGATTATTCTGAACAATGCTAGGTATGTCTCTGGTTCGGTCCATATTTTCCTCTTCACAGTCTGAGCTTTCTGATTCTGAAACAGGACATTTTTGTTCTGAAGTAGGTGGTAATGTGGTCACACCAGCACCTGCATCATCTTTCTACAGCAGAGTTTGCTGCGTCTGTTCAGTTGGATTTTAAGAGTCCTCCATTATTTCTACTCAACCTGAGAAATCATCTTCAAGAGTTTTTAGACTTAAATCAGCAGTATCATCAAAAGTAACATTAATGGACTCCATCACAGTTTTAGTACTAAGATTGTAAACCCTATAAGCACGACTATTTGTGGAGTATCCTAGGAACACTGCCTTGTCACTCTTAGAATCAAATTTAGATAGATAATCTCTATCATTTAGAACATAGCATATCCATCCAAACACATGAAAGTATTTGAGAGTAGGTTTTTTACCATGGAGTATTCATAAGGAGTCATAGTTTACCCAACCCTTAAGTATACTCTATTTCCTATGTGACAAGCAGTGTTAAGAGCTTCGGCCCAAAATCGTTTAGAGATGTTTTTAGAACTAAGCAAGACATGAGCCATCTCTTGCAAAGTACGATTCTTTCTTTCAGCCACCCTATTATGCTGGGGAGTTTTAGGGGCTAAAAAATTATGGATTATTCCTTTGGAGTCACAAAATTTAGAGAACAAGGTGTTCTCATATTTAGTCCCATGATCAGACCAAATTTTAATTACTTTCTTACCATGCAAATTTTTGACCTTCTTATACCAAACTCTAAACACTTCAATAGCTTCATATTTTTCTTTCAAGTATAGCACCCAATTGTATCTAGAGAAATCATCTACACAAACAAATGAGTATTTGTTTTTACCTAAGCTCTCAACCTCAATGGGTCCCATAAGGTCAGTATGAATTAATTCCCAAATTTCAGAAGTGGAAATTTTATCAACCTTTGATGAGAGGCTTTGATTTGCTTGCCCTTTTGACAACCACCACATACACTTGTTTGTTTGAAATAAAGTTTGGGCAAGTGTTTAACAACATTAAATCTCACTAATTCTTCCACTTACCTAAAACTAGCATGACCTAACTTTTGATGCCAAATTTCAAGATCATTAGTTTTGGAGCTAAGGCAGGAAAAGTTATCGCCAAATTTATAACAATTGTCTTGGGACCTTATTCCAGTGAACAAGCAGTTATCAGTGCTATCAAATACTTTGCATTCATGTTTGTCAAATTGACATGTAAATTGTCATCACATAGTTGGCTTATACTAATTAGATTAGCTTTTAAGCCTTCCACATGATAGACATTCTTCAATTTAGGCATATGATTTACACACAAAGTACCCTTACCTACAATCTTACCTTGGGCTCCTCCCCCATAATTCAAATTTCCACCTTTGATTGTGGTGTAATCTGTTAGAAATTCAGCATTACCTGTCATGTGCCTTGAGCACCCGCTATCGATATACCATGAGTTAGCAATGCTTCTCTTGAGAGAGGTAAAAACAACATTGCATTCCTCGCTCTTCTTTTCCATCCACACGAACTGACCAGTTTTCTGGCGATGTGAGTGGTGATGTTAGTGCATCCGGGCACTCATCTGTGGAGCATCCTTTCCCAGATCATGAATTCTTTTGTAGCAAAATGGTCTTATGTGACCTGGTAAGAAGCAGTAGTGACACACAAATCTCTTCTTCTTGGGTGTAGTTTTAGGAATGTGAAAGTTCTTAGATTTTGAGGAACTCTCTCCTTCTTTCGAAAAATTTGATTCAAAGCCTAGACCTATTTTAGAAAAATGACCCATACTTAAAACCTCATCAAGAGTTGCCTTTCCAGTATTCATTTTTGTAAATGTTTTCTTGGCCTCTGTGAGTTCCGTTTTGATTTTCTCAAGTTCAATGTCACGTTTAGTAAGCATGACCTCAAGTTTGGCTATGAAATCTTTTTGGTTGTCATTTTCATTGGTGACTTCTTTAAGTTCACCTTTTAAAGTCAAAATTTCAGTAGAGAGTTTCTCATTGACCTTTTCAAAAATGGCAATCTTTTCTACACGTTTTTCCCAATCGACATATAAGTCAGCCTATGCATAAGGAAGTTCTTGATAACTTCCATCATCCTCTTCTTCATTCTTTGTTTTCTTAGTCAGCGAAGAATTAAAACAATTTACCACAGAGTCAGAAGATGTGATGGCAGATGTGACAGCAACTGAAGATACATCAGATTGATGTTTATGACATGGAGGTGAGATTTCCATGATTGCTAAGTTTAGCGTTTCATCTTCGTCCTCACTGTCACTAAGGGTCATACAAAAGCTCATCCCCTTTTTCTTCAAAGTGTTGGCACATTCATTTTCATAGTGCCCAAAGCCTTTACAGGCTCTACATTGAACAGTATCAGATCTATTCTTAGTGAAACTAGTAGGTTTCTTGAAACTACTCTCAATATCCTCCTTTGGTTTTACAAAAGAATTTGGATTTTTAGAAGGAAATTTGTTGATCCGTTTTTTTCTGAGAAAATATGTAAATTTTTTGGTTAAAAGGGTAACATCTTCAGTTTCCAAGTTTGAAATATCTATTTCATTAGAGTTTTCTTCAATCTCTTTTGGCACTGTGGATACTCTTGAGAGAGCAGACGCAAGAGCAACACTTTCAACTTTATGTTGTTGCTAAATAAATGTGTTCATCTCAAACATGGTTAGCTTACCCACAAGAGTATCTAAACTCATGGTTGTAGTATAATGTGCTTCTTGAATAGCAGCAATTTTAATATTAAACTTATTAGTAATGGTTCTTAACATTTTGCTTAATAATCTAGCATTTGATATAGGCTCACCTAGGGAGAGACATTTATTTGAGATTTCTCTCAATTTAGCAGAATAGCTTTTTATGTCCTCAGTCTCATTCATCCTCAAGTTTTCAAACTTGGTCATGAGAAATCTCAACCTAGTGGCTTTAACACTATCATCACCCTCACAGTGACCTTGCAAAATATCCCAGGTAGTCTTTGCTACATTTTGATTTATTACAAGTCTAAACATGTGTTCATCCACATGACTTGATATAGCACGAGAGCCTTGGAATTATAGTTAGCAAGGGTGGCTTCATCAGTGGTCCAATCTTCCTCCTTTTTGACTTTGTAGGCTTTTTATGAGGTTTCCCCCTCTTCACTACTTTTAATTTCAATCTTAGTAGGGGACCATGGAATAATTATACTAAGCCACGCTCGTTCATCAATTGCTTTGATGAAGAGACGCATCTTAGCTTTCCAAATAGCATTGTTAGATCCATCTAAAACCGGTGGACGGTATTGATTCAAGTGTGAATCCATAATGACCACTCTTTCTTGGATCTCACTCAGTGAAGTCGAGTGGAGCTCTGATACCAATTGAAAGAAATGGAGTGGCTAGGAACAACACATGAAAGAAAAACAGACTGATGTGAGTCCTGATGCTATCACACTAGTACTAACATCAATAAGAACAGCAGCGGAAATGAACAATTAAAAACGAAATGAACACAGGAAATAACACTTATCTACAACAATTCGCTGTAGACAATAAAACTTCTCTTATTAAATTACTTATGAATCGGTTACACAACTGATACTTAGAGAAGACAAAATAATCAAAGAAACTCTCACACAAAAACAACTCTCCTGAAGCTTGTATTCTTCAGCATGTAGAGTTCAAAAAACGTATCTTCAACTGAGGCGTGAACCTCATATTTATATCTAAGGAGTCTATGGATTTGGATGACTGAAGCTTGGAGAATATATCTTCAACTTAGTCTTCTATATCCCTTTATCTACTCAGGCAATCCTTTTCCTTTAGACTTCTTTTCCTTGTGTGAGAGACCTACATAAATAAACAAACTACACAAAAATTAAACTTAAATCTCGATTAGTAGGTTAGTGCATCTAAACAGAAAATACATATTTATTTACTTAAATGAAATAATTAAGAAAGTAACAAAACTAAATTAAGTCAACCTTTGACTTGTCAATGTATGTGATGTCCACACACTTTCAATACACACACACACAAACACACCCCACATACACCCACATAAGAGCACCTTCAAAATCATTAAATGAAACTTTAAAATTATAAGAACACCTTCAAAATCAGTGCAAATTTTTTTCATTTCAGTAACAAGACATTCCATCAGTTACACTCATTTACACCGTAAATTAATTGATAGAACATCAATTTCATAATCATAAATTTAAAGTTTTTAATTTTTATTATCTTGATCCAAAAACAAGTTGTTCCTACATATTTACACATTTCACACACACACAAACACACATAGAGAAAAGGGTGTACCGAGCTTGGAATAAAACTGGTGCAGATGTCTCTCTTCTACCTCTAGCTACTCGAGATAGCCGAAACTAAAGGATGTATAGTTGATATATCTCTCTGAAGAATGAATTGAGGGGATTTAAGGCTAAAAGCTGCAAGATCATGAAAGCAGGTGCCCTACGCAGTTGGCTCTCTTGCTCTATTTATAGTGTTTCAACTCAACCTCAAACTGGAATTGGTGAAAAATGTGAATGGTTTTTGTCAGTATTTTCATTATTTGTTTGGTTGATTACTGGTAAGTTGTTTTTATCTGCCAGTTCATGCTGCATGGGTTGTACGATATGAAGTATTATGTGTACCAACTATTTTCTACCTGTTATTACACCACTGCCTTTCTTACTGGCAAAATATACATTAGTGGTAAGTGGACATCTCTTCAACTTCATGCTGCATTGGTGGTACCATATGAATTATTATGTGTACCAAGTATAAACAATTTTTTACCTGTTATTACATCACTGCCTTTACTGGCGAATTCTAAGATTTAAAATTTATGTAATGTGATAACTGTATTTCCTAAGTTTTGGTGGATAAAGTTGCAGTTAACAACTCAACACTAACACTGGTGGTTTTATTGTTCTGTGGAAAACTCTACAATTTGCATAATCAACTAAAGATACTCTACCCTGTGTTTAAAAAATAGGATTATATGAGTACTCCCTCTATTCCTAAATAAATGTTTATTTTGAAATTGTCACGGCCTAGACAACAAGTGATATCCAAGGTGATAACAGCACCAACGATAGCACTTGAGATAGTACACACAAATGAAAAATAATTTTGTAAAGAAATTGCAGCGGAAAATAACACCAAAATTGTTTTTCTCAAGTTATATAAATTATATAACTTGAGTATACCGCTTAGGCAAGACTTTATATTCACCATGAAGAATGAGTTACAAAGCCGAAAGTTGTTCCGTATAACTATTACAATGTAATTGCCATGGAACAAGAGATAAAGAAAGAATTCCAATCCTAGCCAATACACACTTGAAACAAAGGTATTCAAGTGTGAAATATTGTTTGGGAGGAAGGAACTATTCGAACCAAGAAGAACTCTATCTCTAATGCAAGAAGGTGTGTATATTGTGTTTTTTGGCACATCTTCAAATGTCCCCTTCTATGCATATTTATAGTCATCAATGTCTTGAAGGCTACTCATCTTGTAACAGGTGGGCTGTCTTGGCGTTGAGGAGGGAGTGGGGTAGTGGCTGGCTTGTTCCTCACTTCGTGGGATTTGTTAGCTTTATCTTCCCATTTTTAGCAACTGAAACATTGCTCTCACTACCAGAAAAAAGTGCTTTAGCGGCAGAATTTTCCGCCGCTAGAGTATGAATTCCGTCGCTAAAGGTCTGTCACCGGCGGAAATATTCCATCGGTGATCCGTCACTGGCATCCCGCCGCAATGGTTTGACAGACCAAATTCTGTCGGTGTCCACCGACGAAAATAGTATTCCGTCAGTGATCTTATGATAACAGCGACGAAAATTTCTTCTGATGAGTTAATTTATTTTAATTAAATTTTTATTTTACCTGCGAAATATTCTGTCACTGAAATAAAAATTTAATTAAAATAATTTACCTCACCGACGGAAATTTTCGTCGCTGACTTAATTTATTTTAATTAAATTTTTATTTCAGCGACGAAATATTCCGCCGGTGAAATAAAAATTTAATTAAAATAAATTAACTCACCGAAGAAAATTTCCGTCGCTGAATTAATTTATTTTACTTAAATTTTTATTTCACCGGCGGAATATTCCGTTGCTGATATAAAATTTAAATTAAAATAGATTAACTCAGCGACGAAAATTTCCGCCCCTGATAATGCAATAAATTAAAAAAATCGTAAATATCAATTATAATATTTTTTTTGTACCTGATATAACAATTGATACAACTAAAATTATAAATCTAAAAGCCAAAATACAGTACCAAATCGGTGGGGTGGGGGCGGGGGCTCCCAGTTCCAAATCGGTGGGGAGGGGGCGAGGGTGGGGGCGGGGATATCCCAGTACCCAAAATCGGGGGGAGGGGGAGGAGACTTGAAATGGGAACATCACAAATGTTATTGTAAACAAATATCACAAATGTTATTACAAAAAAGTATAAAATAGTACAAAATCAACTCGGGGGGAGGGGATTGGGGAGACCGGAAATTACCCTGCTACACTAGATTCTGCATCTGGGCCATTAATATCGCAAATCGACGATCCGTATCCTCCCGATGCTGCACAACCTGTGCCTGAGCCTCCGCAGCCTTTGCATCAGTCTCCGAAGCCTTTGCCTGAGCCTCCGCAAGATGTGCCCTAGTCTCCACAGCCACGCGTCTCTCTTCAGCCATCTGAGCCTCCAGAGAGTTGATCCTCGAAGCATACTGAGGATCGGGCCTGAAAACATTCGCGCGATGGCCGGTCAACGACGATGGCTTGATATGTATTCTGTCAAAATAAAATAAATAAATATAATCATATACACAATATGCATAAATAAATTTACATATTCAAAATCAAGTCATTTAATGATAGTTTACTTACAAAGGCCAATGCAGATCGATCATCAACCCACTGCGGAGGTTGATCGGCGGATGTAGGAGTTCTAATATGCGTGCTAACGAAAACATCGAAAAAATCGACATCAGGGCCATGTTCATTTTCCTATAAATAAAAGAAGCGAGATTATTATTTTGAAATGGTATAAATGCAATATTTAACTTCCCATATTATCCTTGTGATAAAAATATGTTCTCTTTATTCACTAAAGTTGTGAGTTTTACTTTCATTAAGATTTAGGGGTAATCTTAGAAAAGAAAACATACACTATATTTACACTAAAACCATGGATTTCATAGCATCAACATGGCTCCCATCTAACATACGTACATAAACTGATTTCAAAGCAAGCATACACTACATTTAATCTAACACCCATGTATTTCTTATCATTTACACTAACACCCACCAACAACGTGCATACAACCGTCCTGTTTGATTTCAAACTCAATTAAACTAAAACCATGAATTTCATATCATCAACATGGCTCCCTGATAAGTGACAATTTTATTGTCATTTATAGCATTATTTATTTATCATTTACTTAGTTTTTATTATCATTTAGTCTTAATCTAGTATAATTTAGCTTCTTTTATTCTATATTTGGGATTTTATGCTTGTTGGGTATTTTTATGTGTTTTACAGGCTTTAGGTACATTTTATGAAAGATTAAGGGGCTTAAAAGCGAAGCTGTGGAAATGGGAAGGTCAAAAACATAAAATCAGCCAAAGCAGCTGCTCGGTCGAGCAACCCCCTTGACTCGGCCGAGCATATGAAGGAATAAAATCAAAGTTTCTGGAAACCTGCTGCTCGACCGAGCAGATCCCTTGACTCGGCCGAGCACCCCTTGTTCAAGCCAAATGGTGCCTTTTACAACAGTTGTGACCGTCAAAAAAGCTCTGCTCGGCCGAGCAGATCCCTTGACTCGGCCGAGCACCTCCCATATCAGCCAACATGTGCCTTTTCGCAAGAGATGTGTCCCTAGCATAGAATGCCTATATAAAGGCTATTTGTACTCAGTTTAGGACATCCGAAAATGGTCATAAACACATTCAGAAAGGATCATATTATACTTAGAATATATAGCAAAAATACTTTAGCAATTTATACACGATGTTCAAGGTGTATCAATGATTCGTGACAAGTCTTGTATACTCTTGAAGATGGTGAATGCAATACAAAGATTATTTTCCAGCCATTGTCTCTCTTTTATTATAAATAAGTATCTCTTCTCTTATCTCTATTTCTTTACTTACTTCTTTTGTTATTTCAATGGTTTGAGTAATCCTCCATTTCTCGGAGTTGGAAACTCAATTATTTATATTCATGCTTCTCTTACATGTCATTTCAATTCTCTTCTTATTAGTCTTAATGCTTGCAATTAGGGAGACGTCCTTAGTTGTATAACCTCAGTTAATTGAGAGAAGGACCTAGCGGAGAATCTCGATTAGCGAAACTCTAAGAATGGAACTAGGTCAATAAATCACGGAAAGTAATTTAAAGACCTAGGGATGATCCTTTAGTGAAAAATACGTGAGATTGATAGACTTAATGGATTTTGATTTATACGGTACCCTCAAAAGGTGAGTCGGATTTCCCACGTGACGAACGGGATTACACTAAGCCGAACCCTCGAGTGAAAGGCCGGTAAGTTTTAAAATACATGTGCTAGTTAGCACAACTTAGCGTATCATCCTTGAACTTGGCACTTTTATCTTCAAACAATTTCTTTATATTATTCTTAAATTGCCTGCAAATATGAAGACGTTCATATTTGTGGAACCCCAGTTAATTGAGAGAAGGACCTAGCGGAGAATCTCGATTGACGAGACCTTATAAAGAAACTAGTCCATTGATCACAAGAGTAGTTCAATGGCCTAGGGGTGTTCTTTGAATGGAAAGTGCGTTAATTTTAGATCTTAATGGATTCATTCTAATTGTGGTAAGCTAGAGTTAAGTCGGAATGCCCGTTTGTGACAGGGCGGGAGCACCATAAACGAAAATCTCAAACAGTTAGGACATAATTAGTGAAGGATACAACGCTACTGTCTTAACATGAAGTAGTGTAGGGCTAACGTACCATCCTTGTTATTTTGATAAAAGACTTTATCTAAAGCATATTATTTATTTTCAATCCCGAGAATACTATCATTATATGTTAGAGTAGTTTCTGTATCTTCCTAGT
This sequence comes from Adenophora triphylla var. japonica, assembly GCA_022495995.1. Taxonomy (NCBI): domain Eukaryota; kingdom Viridiplantae; phylum Streptophyta; class Magnoliopsida; order Asterales; family Campanulaceae; genus Adenophora; species Adenophora triphylla. The sequence continues at coordinate 492,035 of JAFEMH010000810.1, read as the reverse complement.
ATTTTCTCTTACAAATTCTTATCTCCCCCAATCATTTTATCTATATATTTATATAAAGACGAATATCATCCCAAAGTAAACCCTGTCTCTGTGGGATCGACCCGTACTTGCACACGCTATATTGCAATAGCCTGTACGCTTGCGGATATTAAATAAACCGTTAGGTTAACAACCGAACAAGTTTTTGGCGCCGTTGTCGGGGACAACGGTTTACTTTTTGATATTTATCTTTATTATTTATATTTATATTTTTATTTTTTATTTTTATTATTATGTACTAACTCTACTTTGTAGATATTTGAAAAAAAAATGATGAACAAGAGATGCAAGCCGTGCACTTTGCAACGCATACGAATATGAAGTCGACCCTATTTCGTATCAAACCTCTCTAAAAAGCACCATCTTTTGTAAGTTCATCTTTCATTTCCTCCGCCCCCATCTTTGACTCGTTTTTCATATTGTCCTTGAAACATTGAGGACAATGTTAATTTCAAGTGTGGGGGTGAATTCCTCATATCTGTTTTTTTTTTTATAGTACTAATGCATAAACATTAAAGGAAATAAATGCAACTAAGTTGAAACAAAAAGAAAAATAACTAAACTAAAAATGCGAAAAGAAACTAATAATAAAAATGGATAATTACCCCCCCCCCCACACTTAAAATAAACATTGTCCCCAATGTTTTAAAGACAATAAAAATGTGGAGGGGGAAGAAAGAAAACTTACTAAAATGGTGGTGGTGGTGGGGCAAAATTTGGCCAATGCTCCGCTCCATAGCTATATATATTTTCAAGTCTCCCTCGGGTTTCCCGAACATCGCTTCTCATTCCTTGGACATCCTCTCTTAAACCTTGCACATCTCCCCTTAAATTATAGATTACACCCCTCAAATTATCAACACTTCCCCTCAACTCATTCACATAGCCAAATATTTGATTGTTTTGGGTGAACATTTGTTGGAATTGTTGATAAAACTCGGGTGGTAGCTGGTTTGGGATGGGATGGTTTGGTTGGTGCTGTTCTTCTTCATTCCCTTCCTCTTGTCCCATATTAATATCATTATTCCCTTGATCAAAGATACGCGGGAAAAACCAATTTCCCGGTTGATTAATAGCAATTATGGAGAGATTAGGATATGGCAAAGTAGCGTAGGGTGTTTTATTTGCCCCACCCCCAACAAACCAAGTAAAACTTCCTTGCCCAACCTCAGAAATCATATTCATCACCTTTAGAGCTGAAATATCCAGTTTTCTTGACCCTTTGATTGGCACCAAAGCTTCGGGACCTTCCTCGGGAATTGAAATGTCCTTATAAATTGCAAGGAGGGTTATCATCCCTCCTATATGAATATTTCCGGGGAAGTTAGGGGATATGTGATCCCAAAGTCGATAAACAAACCATTTTCCTATATTAATCCCCCTATACCCCGTGACAAATGCCCAAAATAAAAATAATTCTTGCCTATTGATTGTCCCCTTATCCTCTCTTGCAAAAATTGTGCAAGCATAAACGGAAATCTCAATTAGTTAGGACATAATTAGTGAAGGATACAACGCTACTGTCTTAACCCGAAGTAGTGTAGGGCTAACGTACCATCCTTGTTATTTTGATAAAAGACTTTATTTAAAGCATATTTATTTGTTTTCAATCCCGAGAATACTATCATTATATGTTAGAGTAGTTTCTGTATCTTCCTAGTATTTTCTCTTACAAATTCTTATCTCCCCCAATCATTTTATCTATATATTTATATAAAGACGAATATCATCCCAAAGTAAACCCTGTCTCTGTGGGATCGACCCGTACTTGCACCCTGACGTAGCGGAAGACTTGGATAACGATTAATCGATGAATTTCGCTCGAGAAATTCAACAATCAATCAACAATTTTCGCTCGAGAAAATTGAAAGAGAATGAATTCATTCATAAAATATCAAAACTGTCTTTCAAACCCTAAAACAAGGTATAAATAAGACGGCTGAAACCCTAAATTGAAATAACCCTAAAACAGTTCAAAAGACGAAAATGTCCAAAAACTAGAAAAACTGATAGAAAACTTCGACGGGCCTTTTGAGGCCTTTAGAAGTGTTTTTCGGCCATTTTTAGGCCTGCTCATGGGGCATAGCCCCATGATTCTTGTTCCTCTCGTCAAGACGGTCGTTTTGATATGATGTGCGTCCCGTAACTCCTCCGGAATCAAAAGTTACGCCCGTTTCCGCGTTGACGCTCAAACGAATCCAAAAATGACTCCGCAATTGTGTCCGCATCACACCCGCTATATTGCAATAGCCCGTGCGTTTGCGGATATTAAATAAACCTTAGTTTAACAACCGAACAAGTTTTTGGCGCCGTTATCGGGGACAACGATTTACTTTTTGATATTTATCTTTATTATTTATATTTTTATTTTTATTATTTATTATTATTATTATGTACTAACTCTACATTGTAGATATTTGAAAAAAAATGATGAACAAGAGATGCAAGCCGTGCACTTTGCAACGCATACGAATATGAAGTCGACCATATTTCGTATCAACCCTCTCTAAAAAGCACCATATTTTATAAGTTCATCTTTCATTTCCTCCACCCCCATCTTTGACTCGTTTTTCATATTGTCCTTGAAACATTGAGGACAATGTTAATATCAAGTGTGGGGGAGGATTCCTCGTATCTGTTTTTTTATTTTTTTTACATTCTATTTTTCTTTGAAAAAAAAAATCCCTATGATTTCTCATTTTTATGCTTCCTTATTGCCTTAGATAATATATTTCCTTCCCGTCTCTTATTTTTATATAATCTTTGAATCATTAGGAAAGAACTTGGGAATACTTTCTAGGAAATAATTAAGGCATCATAAATCAATACAACATTATATAGGATTTTGTAAAGGAAAGCATACTTAGAATTTTTGAAATTTTCCGATCATCTTGAGCTTTTGGTTGTTTTAAAAGTTTATGAAGACTTATGAATTGTTTCTTCAAAAGTGTACATTCTAAATTTTTGATTTTTTCCTTTTTAGGAATATTCATAGGTGTTTTCCATCTTTTTGAATCACAACCCCTCATGAAAATTCATCTTTCCATTTCCACTAATCGAATCAAGGCTAGGCACTTTATCTTATTAATAAAATAGTGACTAAGTCACCAAATTCTTAAAAAGTAAAAAGAAATTTATTACTTCCTAAGTAACTCGGGGCACAGCGTTCGCTGCGACGATGCTTCCTTAACAAATGGAAGTAATATCCAAAGTATTCTTGATCTAAGTATTAGGAACATGGAGTTTGCAGCCACAATGTCTCCTACTTGAAAGGATCAAAAATTACTTAAGGTCTTTTGCAAAAATTTAACACGTACAAAAGAAAGATAAAATTGTCTAAAGCCTTGATAAGATTTTTCACTATCATCATCCATCTCCATCCTTGAAATTCAAAAGTATATGTCAAATCCTTGAATACTTCTAACTTGTGAATAAAATGATCATTATTTTTTACACTTTCAAGCAATAATCTTTTTCACAAAAATACTCTTGAAAAGTAAAAGTATCTTTATATGCCAAGCTTGTGATCCAAAAGTTCATCTTTTCTATATTATGCTTTGCTTCATTGAATCTCATTTATGCTATAATGATTTATTGTTTTCCAAGATTACTCTCTTAAAATTCTTCCTAAATCTCTTTCTAAATAATCTAAGGTTATAAAACGTTTGAGAAGATAAAAGAAAGGCAAATATCTTTGTGGCAATTAAGGCTTGTAGCATTTATTTATTTTCTAAGGGATCCAACTATATGTTTTTATCATTTGCAATTTTTTTCCCTCTCCATCTTCTTTTTATCCTAGACTTGCTTGAGGACAAGCAAGGTTTAAGTGTGGGGGAATTTGATAAGTGACTATTTTATAGTCATTTATAGCATTATTTATTTATCATTTACTTAGTTTTTATTATTATTTAGTCTTAATCTAGTATAATTTAGCTTCTTTTATTCTATATTTGGGATTTTATGCTTGTTGGGTATTTTTATGTGTTTTACAAGTTTTAGGTACATTTTATGAAAGAATAAGGGGCTTAAAAGCAAAACTGTGGAAATGGGAAGGTCAAAAACATAAAATCAGCCAAAGCAGCTGCTCGGTCGAGCAACCCGCTTGACTCGGCCGAGCATATGAAGGAATAAAATCAAAGTTTCTGGAAACCTGCTGCTCGGCCGAGCAGATCCCTTGACTCGGCCGAGCACCCCCTGTTCAAGCCAAAAGGTGCCTTTTACAACAGTTGTGACCGTCAAAAAAGCTCTGCTCGGCCGAGCAAATCCCTTGACTCGGCCGAGCAGATCCCTTGACTCGGCCGAGCACCTCCCATATCAGCCAACAGGTGCCTTTTCGCAAGAGATGTGTCCCTAGCATAGAATGCCTATATAAAGGCTATTTGTACTCAGTTTAGGACATCCGAAAATGGTCATAAACACATTCAGAAAGGATCATATTATACTTAGAATATATAGCAAAAATACTTTAGCAATTTATACACGATGTTCAAGGTGTATCAATGATTCGTGACAAGTCTTGTATACTCTTGAAGATGGTGAATGCAATACAAAGATTATTTTCCAGCCATTGTCTCTCTTTTATTATAAATAAGTATCTCTTCCCTTATCTCTATTTCTTTACTTACTTCTTTTGTTATTTCAATGGTTTGAGTAATCCTCCATTTCTCGGAGTTGGAAACTCAATTATTTATATTTATTCTTCTTTTACATGTCATTTCAATTCTCTTCTTATTAGTCTTAATGCTTGCAATTAGGGAGACGTCCTTAGTTGTATAACCTCAGTTAATCGAGAGAAGGACCTAGCAGAGAATCTCGATTAGCGGAACTTTAAGAATGGAACTAGGTCAATAAATCACGGAAAGTAATTTAAAGACCTAGGGATGATCCTTTAGTGGAAAATACGTGAGATTGATAGACTTAATGGATTTTGATTTATACGGTACCCTCAACAGGTGAGTCGGATTTCTCGCGTGACGAATTTGATTACACTAAGCCGGACCCTCGAGAGAAAGGCCGGTAAGTTTTAAAATACATGTGCTAGTTAGCACAACTTAGCGTATCATCCTTGAATTTGACACTTTTATCTTAAAACAATTTCTTTATATTATTCTTAAATTGCCTGCAAATATGAAGACGTTCATATTTGTGGAACCCCAGTTAATTGATAGAAGGACCTAACGGAGAATCTCGATTGACGAGACCTTATAAAGAAACTAGTCCATTGATCACAAGAGTAGTTCAACGGCCTAGGGGTATTCTTTGAATGGAAAGTACGTTGATTTTCGATCTTAATGGATTCTTTCTAATTGTGGTCAGCTAGAGTTAAGTCGGAATGCCCGTTTGTGACAGGGCGGGAGCACCATAAACGAAAATCTCAAACAGTTAGGACATAATTAGTGAAGGATACAGCACTACTGTCTTAACCCGAATTAGTGTAGGGCTAACGTACCATCCTTGTTATTTTGATAAAAGACTTTATCTAAAGAGTATTTATTTGTTTTCAATCCCAAGAATACTATCATTATATGTTAGATTAGTTTCTGTATCTTCCTAGTATTTTCTCTTACAAATTCTTATCTCCCCCAATCATTTTATCTGTATATTTATATAAAGATGAATATCATCCCAAAGTAAACCCTGTCTCTGTGGTATCGACCCGTACCTGCACCCGCTATATTGCAATAGCCCGTGCGCTTGCGGATATTAAATAAACCGTTAGGTTAATAACCGAACACTCCCCAGATAACATACGTACATAAACTGATTTCAAACCATGCATACACTATATTTAAACTAATATACTTACCATACGAATATGATGCTCGACGACGTTGATCGTCCCCATTGTATGCTTTGTCGCTGACCCCGAGGAGCCCGCTCTATTGTCTCGAGCCTTTTGGGCGATCGTATCGCAAAATCTACAAAACACCTCCTTGGTCATCCAAGTCGGTGTCTCGGTGATGAGTGAGTTTTACACTCATCCATTGACTACTTTACGAACTTATTATTTGCTTAATCCTTGAGTTTTGTGTGTTTAATGGATGTTTTTAGTGTTTTTCTGTTTCAGTGGTTCAAGTTAAGAATTTAGAAAATTGGAAGCATTTCGTGAATTAATTGAGAATCAAGAAGGCGATGTTGAAAATTTGGCATGGACTGAATTTGGATGGGTCATGTAAATGGAGTGAAGGGAAACCATTGCAGTGGGCCAAGGAAGCTGCAGTTGGGCCAAAGGCCAGAAGCCTGTTCGAAGGAAAAGGGAAGAAATTGGTGTAATGTTTCTGGTGCTATGGGCGGTCGCGCAGGGACTTGTGGGCGGCCGCTCACGAGATCAAGTTTTAAGGCCAAATGTTTCTGGAGAACTGGGCGACCGCCCAGGGGTGAAGTGGGCGACCGCCCACGAGGCGTTTTGCAGAAGGCTTCCAGGTGGATTGGTATTAATGAGGATTGATGATTTCTATTAATGGTGACTGTTTATGGTGTTAATAAAGGGTTAATTGCAGCAATGGGTTTTTGGAGAACATGGGTTATTTATTTTTTATTATTGTTTTTTTCAGTTTTTTTTGAGAGACCTATAAGTAGAGAGTCATTATCTTTTCTTTAGGATTTTTTATGCAGAATTTTCTTAAACCTTCCTTGGTGTTCTTCTTTTTCATGGATAGCTAATTTCTTAGTTCTTGGAATTGGAGGTAACATTTTATGTTTTAAGTTTTACTTTTCATTTTTATCTTTGTGGTACTTGGGATTATCAAGTTATTTTCAATGGAATTTTAGAACTCTTGTCTTGATCAAATAATTATTCTTGAATTATTTAGAATTTCAATTGTGAACCGCCAAATTTACAATTGAAATTAGTCTTGGCTTGATTTTCACAATTCATTGAATCTCCGCCAAAAGATTCATAAGAATTGTGGTTTTTTCTTGTATTGTTCTTAAGTTCTAAAATGGGTTTCTAACTAATCTATGAACGGGCCAAGGGAATAGATTAATTGGAAACACTTGATTGCAAATCACCCGCCAAAGTGTCCCAATCATACTTTTGTAAGAACAAAACCCCAAGTGCACTTTGATTGATGAATTGTGAAACTTGAGCATAATTTGTGAAACCAATTCCGGGAATTGTCTCCTTATTATAAAAATCTTTTATAATCATTTTTACTTACTTTTTGCAAACACATTAATCTTAAACAAATCAACAAATCTTTCACTTTACAAACTTTTTGTTATAGCAATAATTCCTACACTTTAAATTCGTGTCTCTGTGGTTCGACCCGACGTACCCTATTTACAAATCACTTGTAGATAGTTGAGTTGGAACTTTATTTTTGACGTTTCGACGTTCGTCAAAATTTGGCGCCGTTGCCGGGGACGTGAAATTTAAAGTTGTTTTAATTATTTGCTATTGTGAATAGTATTTTGTGTATATATTTTTTGTCTTGTTTTAACTTGGTGTTGCAGATTTGAATGTTTGGTCGTAGGTCACTACAACCCGATTTGTTACCAATTGACCACAACATTCATCGCATCAACAAGAGGAAGCACCCGGAACCAAGTGATACGGAAAGTGATTCGGTTTACTCTCAACAGTCCGAGATTTCCGATTCTGAAGAAGAAGTGAAAATGGCGGAACCACAAATGATGGGTGATTTTGCACGTCCGGTAATTGAACCATCGCCATCATGCATTGTACTCCCACAAGCAGCAAGGAGTTATGAGTTGAAGAACCTCCATTTCAACATGCTCCCTTCATTTCATGGGATGGCATCGGAAGACCCAATTACCTTCATGAGAGAGTTCTATAGCACCGTGCAAGGTTTTCCATTGGGGCAACTAACCGAAGAGCAGTTGAGAATGAGGTGCTTTGCTTATACGTTGAAGGATGCTGCCAAGACATGGTTTATGGCACTTGCTCCGGCCTCTCTTAACACTTGGATGGAAGTTTACAACAAGTTCATGGAAAAGTTTTACTCTCATCAAAATACATCCGACTTGAGGTCCAAGATAATGTCTTTCAATCAAGAGTCGGGTGAAGCTTTTCATGAAGCTTGGGATCGATTCAAGATGTTTCTAGTCCAATGTCCTCATCACGGGTTTCCTTTAGCCCTCTTAAATCAGGCCTTCTATGATGGGTTGACTCAACAAGGTCAAGCCCAAGTGGATAATGCAAATGGGGTGCTATGGGTGAGAAAACCGCCGATGAAACAAGAGCCTTATATGAGAGACTTGGCATGAATTCGCAGCAGAAAAGTGTGAGAGGAGGAAGAAAAGGTGTTTATGAAGTTGAGTCTAATGATGTTCTAGCGCAACAAGTTTCTGCATTGACTACACAAATGAAGAATTTCATGGGAATGATGACGGCTCAAAGTCAAGGTCAAAACCAAGGGCGAAATCAAGGAGAGGGAAGTTCGGGCACGAGTTGTGTAATTTGTAATGTGAACTCCCATGATATTATGGGATGCCCATTGAGAGACCAATTCCCGGAATTTCTTGAGCAAGCAAATGCAATGAACGCTTTTCAACCAAGAGTGAGGAATGATCCGTTTTCCAACTCTTACAATCCGGGTTGGCGGAATCATCCCAATTTCTCTTGGGGAGGAAATCAAGGGCAGTGGTCAATTTCAGCAACAATACCAACCACAAATGCAACAAGTCGCAAGAACAAGGGCCTGCAAGGCCAAGTGTGGAGGAAACGTTGCAGAAATTCATTCAAGCCGCTCAACAGAATCAGGTGATCATGGACCAAAGAATGGGGAACCAAGAAGCTTCCCTGAAAAAGCTCGAAAATCAGATGGGTCAAATTGCCGAGGCACTACAAAAGCACAATCCGGGTATACTACCGAGTCAACCGGAACAAGCAAAGGCCGTCACCCTGGGGAGTGGTAAGACTCTTCAGGAGGTACACTCTTCTCCTTCTCCTATAGATGATAACAATATGCATGAGAATGAAGTGGTGGTTGAGGAACGAGTTGAAGTGACTCCCGAGGAGAAACTTCCAACTCCACCTCTTAAGCCTTATGTGCCTCCTGTCCCTTTTCCCGGTAGATTGGTCAAGAATAAGGTCGAAACACAATTTAAAGAATTGTATGACATGCTTTCTAAGGTGAATGTAAATTTGCCTTTGCTCAATGTAATTAAAAATATTCCTTCCTATGCTAAATTTTTCAAGGAATTGAGCACAAATAAAAGAAAGTATGCCCCGAACGAAAAAATTGTGGTTTCGGACCAAGTTAGTGCTGTTTTTGAAAAGAATTTGCCTCCTAAGCTTAAAGACCCCGGTAGTTTTAATGTGATGATTTCTTTGGGGGACTCTAAGAAAGTGAGGGCAATGTTAGATTTAGGAGCTAGCATTAACTTGTTGCCTTATTCTTTGTTTGTGGAGCTTGGGTTGGGTGAACTAAAACCTACTACTATGACCTTGCAACTTGCGGACCGTTCGGTCAAATATCCAAAGGGAATAGTAGAAGATGTTTTAGTTCAAGTTGATAAACTAATTATCCCGGTTGATTTTGTGGTTCTTGATATGGAGAGAGATGCTAAAGATGTGAATGATGTCCCTATTTTGTTGGGGAGACCTTTTATGGCTACCGCAGATGCGGTAATTAATGTGAAAGATGGAAGTTTGTCTTTAACTGTCATGGATGAAATTGTTAATTTCTCTATCTTTGATTCCATGAAAAAGCCATATGAGGTTAATGAGTGTTTATTTTGTGATGTTGCTGAAAATTCTGTGTTATTTGAGCATGATGTTGAGGGCTCTCTTGGTTCTGAATTTGTGGATGAGTTAGTTATGGAAGGTGTTTTTGATCAAAATGAGGTGAGGGCCATTCTTGCTGAGATGGATGTTATGGAAGAAATTACTGAAAAGGTTCCTTTGGAATCTTTAGGTAATTTTAATCCTAAGCATTTGCCATCTATTGTCTCTCCTCCCGAGTTTGATCTTAAACAACTTCCGTCTAGCTTAAAGTATGCTTTTCTTGGTGCAAATGATTCTTTGCCTGTTATTATTGCTTCGGACTTAACAGAATTGCAGGAAAGAAGGTTGTTGGATGTGTTGAAGCGGCATAAGTCCGCACTTGGTTGGAGCATTACTGACATAAAAGGAATTAGCCCAACCATGTGTATGCACAAAATCCATATGGAGGATGATGCCAAGCCAGTCCGGCAGAATCAAAGGAGGATGAATCCTCACATGCTTGAAGCGGTAAGAAAAGAAGTCTTGAAACTGTTGGATGCGGGTATTATCTATCCTATTTCCGATAGTAAGTGGGTAATTCCTGTTCATGTTGTTGCTAAAAAGTCCGGAATTACTGTTGTTAAGAATGAGGATAATGAGCTTTTGCCTACTAGAATGGTCACTGGTCAACGCATGGTTATCGATTACCGAAAACTTAATGCGGCGACTAGAAAGGATCACTTTCCTTTGCCATTTATTGACCAAATTCTAGAGAGGCTGGCTGGTCAAGAATATTATTGTTTCTTAGATGGTTTTTCAGGCTATAATCAGATTCCCATTGCTCCGGAAGATCAGGAAAAGACCACATTTACATGCCCTTTTGGAACATTTGCATATCGGAGGATGCCCTTCGGTTTATACAATGCTCCTGCTAAATTCCAAAGGTGCATGATGTCGATCTTTTCTGAGATGATTGGTAGGTTTGTTGAGGTATTTATGGACGATTTTTCGTTGTATGGTAATTCGTTTGATGCATGCTTAGATAATTTTACTTTGGTTCTTAAAAGATGTTGTGATACCAATTTAACTTTAAGTTGGGAAAAGAGTCATTTTATGGTTAAGCATGGAATTGTGTTGGGTCATTTGGTCTCAAGAAAAGGGATTGAAGTTGACAAGGCAAAAATTGAGATAATATCTAAATTACCTCCGCCAACAAATGTTAAAGGAATTCGTAGCTTTCTTGGTCATGCGGGTTTTTATCGGCGTTTTATAAAAGATTTTTCTAAAATTTGTAAGCCGTTAACAAATTTGCTTGCTAAAGAGACGGAATTTGTGTTTGACCAAGAATGTCTCAATTCTTTTAATTTGTTGAAGGAAAAATTGACTTCAGCCCCTATTCTTGTGGGTCCGGATTGGACTCAACCATTTGAGATAATGTGTGATGCATCCGATTTTGCGGTGGGTGCAGTTTTGGGTCAGAAAATTGATAAAAAGTCACATGTGATCCAATATGCAAGTAGAATGTTAAATGATGCTCAATTGAATTATACTACAACCGAGAAGGAATTCTTGGCGGTGGTATTTGCTTTGAAAAAATTCCGTTCTTACTTGCTAGGATCTAAAGTGATTATTTATTCGGACCATGCTGCATTGCGTTATTTGCTTTCCAAACAAGATGCCAAACCCCGATTGTTAAGATGGATGTTGCTTTTACAAGAATTTGATATTTCCATCAAAGACAAAAAGGGTTGTGAGAATGTTGTGGCGGATCACTTGTCTAGACTTGAAAAGGGGTGTGTGAGTGAAATTCCCTTGAATGAAAATTTTCCCGATGAGCAGTTGTTTGATGTTAAGGATTTTGAACCTTGGTATGCCTACATTGTAAATTTTTTAGCTACGGCGGTTCTAAATCCAGATTTTTCGAGTCAAGAGAGGAAAAGATTTTTGTCAATGGTTAAGCAATATTATTGGGATGACCCATATTTGTTTAAACATGGTCCCGATATGGTTATTCGTAGATGCATTCATGAAAATGAGCAACAAAAATGTTCTTTCTTTTTGTCATGAATTGCATTGTGGAGGTCATTTTAGTGGTAAGAAAACCGCTCAAAAAGTGTTACAATCGGGTTTCTTTTGGCCAAGTCTTTTTAAAGATACATACATTTTTTGTAAAAGTTGTGACAGGTGCCAAAGAACCGGTAACATTGGTAAACGGGATGAAATGCCTCTCACGAATAACTTGGTTCTGGATTTGTTTGACGTATGGGGCATAGATTTTATGGGTCCTTTTGTTGTTTCATGTGGTTTTGAATACATTTTAGTATCGGTGGATTATGTGTCAAAGTGGGTGGAAGCAATTCCTACCCGGACTAACGATGCTAATATTGTTGTCAAGTTTGTCAAAGATGTGATTTTTAGTAGGTTTGGCGTTCCAAGGGCGATTATAAGTGATGGTGGTTCTCACTTTTGCAACAAAATTTTTGGAGCACTCATGAAGAAGTATGGGGTGAATCACAAGGTTGCAACCGCTTATCATCCCCAAACTTCTGGGCAAGTGGAAGTGAGTAACAAGCAAATAAAGGCCATTCTTGAAAAGACGGTGAAGCCAAACAGGAAGGATTGGGCCTTGAGGTTAAATGATGCATTGTGGGCGTACCGTACCGCCTACAAAACGCCAATTGGAATGAGTCCCTACCGGCTAGTCTTTGGGAAAGCTTGTCATTTGCCGGTGGAGATAGAGCATAAAGCATTTTGGGCAATCAAGGAGTTGAATATGGATTTGCAACTAGCCGGTGAGCAAAGGTTACTTCATTTGAATGAGCTTGAAGAACATAGGTTGGAGGCATATGAGAACTCCCGGTTGTACAAGGAGAGAACAAAAAGGTACCATGACAAAAAGATTTTGCACAAGGAACTTATTCCGGGAAGCAAGGTGTTATTGTTTAATTCAAGATTGAAGCTTTTCCCGGGAAAGTTACGTTCTCGTTGGAGTGGTCCGTTTGAAGTAGTGAACGTATATTCTCATGGAGCCGTGGAATTGGTGAATCCGGTTACTAACAATAGGTTCAAGGTCAATGGACAAAGAGTGAAGCCTTATTTGGATGGAGTTTCGGGGTCGAAGGATGTTGAGTGGATCGAGTTGAAGGATCCGTAAGCGTTGAGAAAGTCAGTCCGTCGAGCTAACGACGTTAAACAAAAGCGCTGCTTGGGAGGCAACCCAAGGTAAGTAGTAAATTGTAGTGCCCTTAAATTTAATTTTTTCTTTGTTTTCATCACTTTGAGGACAAAGTAATCATTAAGTTTGGGGGTGGAGAGTTTTAGTTTTCATTTTATTTTCATTTTATTGTTTGCTTTTCATATATATATAAAAAAAAAAAGCTTTGTTTTTTTGCATTTCGGGAACGTGTCGAACTACGGTGACCTGAGCCTATTTTTGTTGGGTAGTCCGCCCACATCAATGGGGACGTAGGCAGCGAAAGTGCGGTCAAAATATGGGTCGAATTGTAATGTATCAATAGATATTATGCTGGGTGTTTGTTGTTTGGTGTTGTGCAGATAGCTGGCCAGAAAAAATCTCACTGTGCAGTTGGGCGACCGCCCATGGTGTTGAGGGCGACCGCCCATGCTTGGTTTGTAAAGATTGTGAAGCTCCTGGACATGTGGGCGACCGCTTAGGGTCATTTGGGCGACCGCCCATGGTTGGTTTGAGAAAACATGTGGAGTTTCTGGAAGGGTGAGCGGCCGCTCAGGGTTGTGTGTGCGACCGCCCATGCTGGTGGAACAAAAAGAGAGGAACTTGCTGTGCTGGTGGGCGCTCGCCCACCAGTCAATAAGCGACCGCCCACATTGAAGTTGTTAAATGGTTGATGTTTCTGGACAGGTGGGCGACCGCCCAGGATGGAGTGAGCGACCGCCCACAAGGAAAATAGGGCGTTACAATTGAGCCTTGAAACAGCCGCCGCTTCACTCTCCCTTCTTTATTTCAAATTTCAAAAGCCTTCCTCTACTTCTCTCTAGAACACACCGCCCTACTCTCTTCATCTCTCTAAGATTTCTCTCCCCAAACACTCAAATCTCCCAATTTTCTTCCATAATTTGTCTTCCCATACCATACCCAACCTCTTAAACCAAAGATTTGAACCCAATTTCCACCATTGTTGCTAAGAATCGTGGAGTAATTTTGAAAAGTTGCAAAGGGTGGAGAAAGTTGCAAAAGGCTTGATTTTGGAGTTCAAAAGAAAAGGGTTCTTGTGAAAATCATTGTGCAAGGAAGGGGTTGTTCTTCTCAGTACATCTTCTTCAACTCCGGCGAGATTCCGGTCAACTCCGGCGAACTCCGGTGACTTTTCCGGCGAAGTAAGATTTTCAATTCAATCTTCTTTAATACTTTCTCCGGGGAAGTTTTGTGGGTATAATTGATATAAAATGTCTAGACAAAGAAATGCTCCCGCGCCGGAGCCGGTGGTTGAGTATGATGCAACAAATTTGTTGGGGGTAAAGCAAAGTCGTTTTTTGATAAATATGCAAACAAGGGGTTTTCTGTAGAGAATGAGTTTAACCCCAATGAACTTGGGTTGGATGATATCTTTGCTAGATATGGTTGGGGTAATTTAGCAAGCCGCCCAACCAATAGAGGTTCAAAAGTGTTGGTTCGGGAATTTTACGCAAATGCGTTTGAGGCAGGGCAAGCAAGGAAGTGTGGTTGGGTGAGGGGAACAAATGTGTATTATAATGGTGAGGATATCAATAGATACTATGGGATGGAAGCGCCTGGGCATGAAAACATTGCGTGTGATTATTACAATAGTGTGAAGATCATGGAGCTGAATGTGGCAGGGAACCTTCACATGTTGGAGCCTTATTTTGTAAATATTGATGTGACACTATTGAGAAACGGTAATGTGAAGAAGGCTAGGGACATGGACTTGAGGATGCGAGCTTTGCATCGATTCATTTGCAAGCGTATTATGCCTACTTCACATTATAACGATGTGCATTGGAGAAGGGCACTGTTGATGACCGTGGTGTTGTCCGGTCAAAGGTTCAATACTGGATTGGCGATATCCAAGGAGATTGTGATTACCATTAAAACTATTGGGCGATGCAATTTTAGTTTCCCATTATTGATATCTGGTTTGATAGAGAATAAGGGAGTGAGTTTTGCTCGGTTGAGGATTGCTAGGGATATTGTGTCAAGCGGGACGGCGGTTAGTAAGAGGTCCCTTACTATTAAGGGGCATGCTCAGTTGCAGCCGGGTGAAGGTTCTTCGAGAGGAGTGAGAGGGAATGAGGAGGATGATGATATGGAGGAACAGCAGTTCACTCCAACGGAGGCGGCCTATTATGTGGGAGGCCATGTGGATGCGTTATCTGTGGAGATCAGGCAGCTCCGGGGACATTATGAGGTGATGGATCAGCGGTTGTTGGGTATGGAGGAGAGTCAGAGACAGTTGCAGTCTATGGCTACTGAGGAGTTTTACGCTGCTAGTATGTGGAGGCAGCGTATGGAGGATGCGCAATCAGAGATGTTTCAGGAGATGAGGCACAGGCTTCCTCCTCCTCCACCGCCTCAGCACATTCCATACAAGCCGCCGCAATATCGTACTCCGGAGCAGTTGAGAGGATGGGATTCTTGGGATGCGCAGCAGCAGCAAGAGCAACAACAACAACAGCAGCAGCACCATAGCACTGGTTCGAGCAGAAGTGGCTCGGTGGGTCCGTGGGACCAATTTTGCAGGTAATTTGTTGGTTGAAGTTACCCCTATCCTTTCTTTTATTTTGTGCATTAGGGACAATGAATGTTTTAAGTTTGGGGGTGTGGGGTACTTGGTTGTTTGTATAAGCTTAAGTCACATGTTAGTTAGAATTTACTGTTTTGGTAGGAAAAAAAGAAAAAAAAATTTGAAAAATGAGAAAAAAAAAATAATTAGCTATGTCCTTTTTTGTATATAATCATTAACATTCTTGGTGTTCCTCTAATTGCATGTGATTGATTGTGACCGCTAGGAAGGATAATTTGGGTGTGAATATGTATATGCAAGTTGGTATATTTTTTGGTTAATTGTGGTATATTACTTAAGAGTTATAATTGAGTCATAAATCTCTTAGTTGTAGTTTCGTGCACTTGTGGAAATATGATCTTTGTTGATAATTTTGATTTATTTTTATAAAGTTTAGAGTACACCCTCATCTTTTAAGTTAATGAATTTGTTTATCAATGTAGCAACATTAGGCAAGTCTTGTGATGAGTATTCCTTGGTTGTGATTGGAACCCCCCCTTGTGATCTTGAAAAGAAAAAAAAGAAAAAAAAAGAGAAAAAAAAAAGAGAAAAAAATAAAAATGAGAGCAATGGCAAGGCAATGTATACTCGGTGAAACCTCCAGACGCGTAGATTAATTGGTTAGGGATTATTCTAGCTTAACCAGATTTCTGGGTATGCAGTAGCGTTATGGAGGAAGAGCTTTACCGCCATGATGGTCCGTATCAAGTTCGATACCGAAATGGCTAACTCTCAAAGCCTTTAAATAAATCTCTACTTAGTATTAGGGGCATGGAGTTCGCTGCTACAGTGTTCCCTACTTGAACGGTAGTAGATTTTAAAGTGTGCTTAAATGATCAAGTTGGGGGGGTGTAATTATTTCATGGGAATATTCATGCTTTGTGTCTAAAAAGTGTTGTTGCTTGGTAAATAGAGTCAATAAAATAAAAGATGAATGGTGTACTTAGCTTTGTAAAACTGAATCGTGGTTGGGAAAAAAGAGAAAGATGTTCGTGCATAAAGAGATTTATGGTGTAATTATAATGGTTAAGTGATATTTTACAATAAATGGAAAATATATTGATACTTGCATTGTGGAAAATCTTATCCTGCGGTTGATGGTATTTTGTGATTTAGGCAATTGTGGAGCATGCAAGAATGGAAGGACATAGTTGATTATTTGTTAGAGTAGTTTGCTTTTAATTTTTGTTCGTTTAGTTGTTTTGTGTTTAGTTGTTTTAGTGTTTGCTCGAGGACTAGCAAATGTCTAAGTTTGGGGGTATTTGATGAGTGAGTTTTACACTCATCCATTGACTACTTTACGAACTTATTATTTGCTTAATCCTTGAGTTTTGTGTGTTTAATGGATGTTTTTAGTGTTTTTCTGTTTCAGTGGTTCAAGTTAAGAATTTAGAAAATTGGAAGCATTTCGTGAATTAATTGAGAATCAAGAAGGCGATGTTGAAAATTTGGCATGGACTGAATTTGGATGGGTCATGTAAATGGAGTGAAGGGAAACCATTGCAGTGGGCCAAGGAAGCTGCAGTTGGGCCAAAGGCCAGAAGCCTGTTCGAAGGAAAAGGGAAGAAATTGGTGTAATGTTTCTGGTGCTATGGGCGGTCGCGCAGGGACTTGTGGGCGGCCGCTCACGAGATCAAGTTTTAAGGCCAAATGTTTCTGGAGAACTGGGCGACCGCCCAGGGGTGAAGTGGGCGACCGCCCACGAGGCGTTTTGCAGAAGGCTTTCAGGCGGATTGGTATTAATGAGGATTGATGATTTCTATTAATGGTGACTGTTTATGGTGTTAATAAAGGGTTAATTGCAGCAATGGGTTTTTGGAGAACATGGGTTATTTATTTTTTATTATTGTTTTTTTCAGTTTTTTTTGAGAGACCTATAAGTAGAGAGTCATTATCTTTTCTTTAGGATTTTTTATGCAGAATTTTCTTAAACCTTCCTTGGTGTTCTTCTTTTTCATGGATAGCTAATTTCTTAGTTCTTGGAATTGGAAGTAACATTTTATGTTTTAAGTTTTACTTTTCATTTTTATCATTGTGGTACTTGGGATTATCAAGTTATTTTCAATGGAATTTTAGAACTCTTGTCTTGATCAAATAATTGTTCTTGAATTATTTAGAATTTCAATTGTGAACCGCCAAATTTACAATTGAAATTAGTCTTGGCTTGATTTTCACAATTCATTGAATCTCCGCCAAAAGATTCATAAGAATTGTGGTTTTTTCTTGTATTGTTCTTAAGTTCTAAAATGGGTTTCTAACTAATCTATGAACGGGCCAAGGGAATAGATCAATTGGAAACACTTGATTGCAAATCACCCGCCAAAGTGTCCCAATCATACTTTTGTAAGAACAAAACCCCAAGTGCACTTTGATTGATGAATTGTGAAACTTGAGCATAATTTGTGAAACCAATTCCGGGAATTGTCTCCTTATTATAAAAATCTTTTATAATCATTTTTACTTACTTTTTGCAAACACATTAATCTTAAACAAATCAACAAATCTTTCACTTTACAAACTTTTTGTTATAGCAATAATTCCTACACTTTAAATTCGTGTCTCTGTGGTTCGACCCGACTTACCCTATTTACAAATCACTTGTAGATAGTTGAGTTGGAACTTTATTTTTGACGTTTCGATGTTCGTCACTCGGGTGCTAATTCCTTCGCCAGCCGCTTAATTTAAAATTTAGACTTCATGTCACCTATTAAAAATATGAATATCTCGTAAACGTATAATGATAACATTATTAAATTAAAAGAGTATAATCATTGTTAATTAAACTGATTAAGGATAGATAAATATGTTACCAATATGATCCCGAAATAACTTCTGACACTGTTTCATGAAAATAAGTTTAACCATCCCCTCGTCGATATCCGGCGCCCATGTAAATTTCAACTACAACATATAATGATAACATTACAAAACTAAAAGAGTATAATCATTGTTAATTATAACATTTTAATCGATGAGGCGTAAACATAACATCAATGACTTACTTGATATATTCCTCAACCTCGTCATATTTAAGAAGAACATAGAGTGAGATCGCGGCAAACTCTTTCGCGGTTAACATACGCGTACCAACCCGTTTGCCGAGGACCCGACAAGGAGATGAAAATACAGAGATATTTCCATTAGACGGACAACCACCATCGTAATTGCGGCCAATCCTAGTCAATCTCATATCAACATCAGGATGAAAATATGTTCCGACAAAGGCAACAATCTCATCTATAATAACAGACTCTGAAATTGAGGCCTCGACCATGGCCCTATTGCTCATCTTCCTTTTCAATTGGCCTAGATACCTAAATGTCATTTGTAGATTAAAACATAAATAATGTTAAAGAAGGTATATTGTTAATGCTCAAATTATTTAGAAATAGAATAAATTAAATTACCTCTCAAATGGATACATCCATCTGTATTGAACTAGACCACAAATCCATCTGTATTGAACTGGACCACCGACTCTAGCTTCGTATGCCAAGTGGACCGGTAAATGCTCCATAGAATCAAAGAATGAAGGAGGAAATATCTTCTCAAGTTTGCACAAAGTCACTACGATGCTCTCCTCAAGCTTTTTCATGTGATCAACACGTAGTGTGGTCGATGTTAATGCTCGAAAAAACACACTTAACTCTGTTAAAGCCACCCAGATATTGTCAGGCAAGATATCCCTGAGAGCAATCGGAAGTAGTCTATCCAGCAAAACATGGCAACATGACTCTTCAAACCCTGCACTTTCCCCTTCTCTACATTGACACAGTTACCAATGTTAGACGTGTAACCATCTGGAAGCTTTAAATCCTTGAGCCATTTCAGGAGGAGGTATTTGTTTTCCTTTGTAAGAACGTATTGATCCACCGATTTCACTGTTTTACCATTGACTTCAGACAACTCTAAGACCGTCCGCTTATAGATTTCCTTAAGGTCCATTAGACCTTTGACTGTGTCTTTAATTATTGCCTTGAAATCCATCAACGTGTTAAAAACATTATCGAATACATTCTTCTCAATGATCATCATGTCAAGGTTATGTCGAATGAGATTTGTTTTCCAGTATGGCAGCTCCCAAAATATACTCCTCTTGGTCCAGTTATGGGAAGTCCCAAACCCTTGTATTTTTCTCTTCAAAAACTTTTTCCCCCACCGTGGATTGGGCAATCTAGATACCTCCCTATAGAACGCATTACCACTCAAACGAATCTGGAGCTCATCATGGTCATTCTTGTTCTTTTAAAACGCATTCTTCTGGGTCCTGAATGGGTGGTCCTTGGGAAGAAATTGTCTATGGCAATCGAACCAACATGGTTTTCCAGAGTGCTTGAGCGTGAAAGACTTTGTGTCACTCATACGATACGGACAAGCCAACTTCCCGTGGGTGCTCCAACCCGATAACATCCCATATGCAGGGAAGTCATTAACTGTCCACATCAACGCATCCTTCATGCTGAAATTCTCTCGCTTGAAAGGATCCCACGTTTCGACCCCATCCTCCCAAAGCTGTTTCAATTCGTCCATCAAAGGTCGGAGATAGACGCCAATGTTCCTCCCAGGGCTGTTTGGTCCAGGGCTGAATAACGACAAGAACATGTAGGGATCACTCATACACAACCAGGGGGGAAGATTGTAGACAGTGGCTATAACCGTCCAACAAGAGTAAGATTTTGCCCCAGGACCAAACGGATTGAAACCATTAGAGCAGATGCATAATCGTATATTTCTTACTTCAGACGCAAATTCAGGATAAGTCTTATCAAAGTGTTTACATGCCTCCCCATCACTGGGATGAATCAACACACCCTCTTCAGGCAAACTTTCCTTATGCCAACACATTGCTTCTGCAGTAGATTTCGACGCGTAGAGGCGTTGCAATCTTGGAATCAATGGCATGTAACGCAACTGCTTATGTGGTTTGTTTTTCTTGTGTTTTGAACTATCTCTCCGATTTGGCATATATCTACTTTCTCCGCAAATTGAACACTCTGTCTTCTGTGTATCTTCCTTGTAGAATAGCATGCAGTCATTCTTACACGCATCAATCTTTTCATAACATAGCCCAATCTGCCCAACCAACTTCTTTGTCTCATAAAAGTTTGTAACCATCTTATTCTCTTTCGGCAACATCCGCTTAATTGCTTTCATGATATGATTATAAGCAGACTGGCTTATATTGCAATCCGCCTTTATGTTAAGGAGCTCAGCCACAGCCTCCAACACACTGATCTCGCAACCTGGATAGACCTTCTCTTTTGCAGAGTCCATATTCAAAGGTGGTTCTTCATTGTCCTGAATAATAGGTTCGGGTTCAGGAGGTTCATGAATATTCCTGGGAGGATTATTCGCAACATTTGGGCGCAATATCATTTGCTCACCATGACTAGTCCACCGTTTGTACCCAACATCAAACCCGTTACGCAAAAGATGTTTCTAAGTATCGATCACGCCTAGAAACTTGGTATTACAACACTTGGTGCATGGACACCTAATCTTATCACCATTCATGTGACTGGGATTTGATGTAACAAATTCAATAAACCCCTTCAACCCTCTTATAAACTTAGGATTGATACCCTTTCGATTCGGCAACTTTTGATTGTACATCCAACTACGATCATCGTTGACAGACATCACTCCTGCATTGCAATCTATATATTATACGTACACTCAATCTAATCGACGGATGAAACAAAATTGGGATGTTAATAATTATTTGATTTCATAATATATTAACGGTTTAGATGTAATTAATGTATTACCATTCCCTAAATATGAATTACAAACTTAAAAGCAACAAGACACTTCATTTACGTTTAAAATTGGGGTTGGCTTCTATCCCATCCAGAAATGCACGATTATATGAATTGCAAATATCACTTTGTCTACTTGCTTTATAATAGAAAATCAAGAAATTTCGGCAGCATAACCTCATGGTCTCCAAGTGCACGACGTAGACTAGGTCAATCAAAGACTATCGATTAGAATCGATAGTGTGTAATCAACCATGTCTAGTATACACTCAGAGAACAATAGGAATGCAACCGAAATATCTCAACTATCGACTATTCAAGCAATTTTAATAGACAAAGATGATATTTACAAAATCATATAATCGTGAATTTCATGACTGTCCAGACGGACAATTTAAGAATCGATGACTACATGTTGACCTCAACATGATAAGTTAAAGATTCTTAAACGGGTTTCTAAGCTTTTGTGTTTCAACCGTCACAACGTCACGTCGTAACATTACTTTTTATTCATTACCGTAAAATGCATAATTTTACAATAATGAATTAACACACATATCTATCACATTTTTTAAACTATTTATATTGTGAATAGTTGTAAATTGTTAATATTTAAAATTAGGTTTAGAATTGGGGTTGGCTTCTATCCCATCCCACGATTATATGAATTGCAAATATCACTTTGTCTACTTGCTTTATAATCGAAAATCAAGAAATTTCGACAGCATAACCCCATGGTCTCCAAGTGCACGACGTAGACTAGGTCAATCAAACACTATCGATTAGAATCAACAGTGTGTAATCAACCATGTCTAGTATACACTCAGAGAACAATAGGAATGCAACCGAAATATCTCAACTATCGACTATTCAAGCAATTTTAATAGACAAAGATGATATTTACAAAATCATATAATCGTGCATTTCAAGACTGTCCAGACGGACAATTTAAGAATCGACAACTACATGTTGACCTCAACATGATAAGTTAAAGATTCTTAAACGGGTTTCTAAGCTTTTGTGTTTCAACCGTCACAACGTCACGTCGTAACATTAATTTTTATTCATTACCGTAAAATGCATAAGTTTACAATAATGAATTAACACACACATCTATCATATTTTTTAAATTATTAATATTGTGAATAATTTTGAATATTAATATTTAATTCTTTGTTGTAAAATATATAATTTTACAATGATGAATTAAATTAACATTTATAAACAAGATGAGAGTCTTTCTCATCCACAACTATCAAAACCCTATCCCATCTTTGAACAAGAAAGACAGAGCAAACAAGTTCTCGAATGTTTGAGCAAAGAATTTTCTGTTTAGTAAGAACTTTTTCCAGTTTCAGTGTCCTCTTCTCTCTATGGATCTCAAACATCACAGCCATGTTTGTGACAGTGTCTGTTTTCTCTTCACTGGTGTTATACTATCACAAGTAAAAACAAGGTAACAGTATAACACCAGTGAAGAGAAAACAGACACTGTCACAAACATGGCTGTGATGTTTGAGATCCTTAGAGACAAGAGGACAGTGAAACTGGAGAAAGTCTTATTAAACAAAAAATCCTTTGCTCAAACAGTCGAGAACTTGTTTGCTCTGTCTTTCTTGGTCAAAGATGGACGGATTTTGATAGCTGTGGATGAGAAAGACTCTCATCTTGTTTATATTTTAAGATGTTAACCACCAACCACGATACCCTATAAGCAGTGCCACTAAGAGTTTTCTTCCTAATTTTAGACAATGATTAGGAGTCTAATTCCTTAACAATACTTCCATCCAAGTCTTCCTAATTTTAGACATTCAGCCCCCTCCCCCTTTGACTTTACACAAGCCATCTAATACAAATTAAGAGTAAACAATTGACTGCTTGATCAAGCATAGAGAAATGTTTAGGATAATGCAATTTACATACTAGGTGTCGTAGATTCATCATGTCTTTTTCAAGGAAAAATGACAAATGCAAGGGGTAGAAGTAGAAGTAGAACGGACAAAGATACCTCAATAACAAGTCTACGTACTGTGATACAGAAGAGCATAGCTAGCATGGACCAAAACAGGGGAGGGTTAGACAATAAGTTTATAAACATACGTGTGAATGTAGTGCTAATCATATATAATGTGCCATATAATTCAAAAGCCTATATAAATTGAGGTATGAGCATTTTGCTAATCCCATTTTTTAAGCGATATTACAGTGTGAATGCACAGACGATCAGACCTCAAATTTATACGATTTCAGTGATCCAATCCTGTTTTTTTTTTTTGTTACATATTTGAATCATATAATTATGATGTCAGTATGTTAACTAATGATACATAAATTAATTAAGCACCCAAAATGATTTATAAATTTGATGATGAATGTACCAACCAAGACAACATAAGCTAATCACCAAAACCATAACAGTTCCAACAGTAGATAAAAACAACACAAGACACAACAAATATAACAAATACAGTGGCAATCGAGGGTTTACATTCCTTGAAGTAACACGGCGGTGCGGTGGCGGTGGCGGTGGAGTTGAGGGACGGTGGTGAGAGTGTAGAGAAGAACACGGCGGAGTTAAAGCCAATAGTCTCCCTCAGCAATACCTAAAGCACGTATACACAGTCGTTAATAGCACCAGAGATAAACAGACAGTGGCGGAATAAAAAATGATAAGAGACCCAAACCTGATTAGATACTGTATTGCAAATGAGATTGTTTAACAATTCAAGACAGTCCTGAGAGATGAAGAAAATATTAGGTCAACTCAGTCAAAAATTCAAAGGCACCTTCAACATCAAAATTAAGGCAAAACCCATTTGCAAAATCCCAAATTGGGGACGACAAGGAGGGATGTGAGAGAGAGAGAGAGATTACTAACCAGTTGAGGCGATTAACCGAAGGAGGAGCTATGATTTTTCCGGCCGGTGTGCGAGTGAGGACGGCGACAGCAGCTCGAGACGGTGGAGAGGGTAGACGGCGAAGCTTCGTGGCGGTGTGGAGAGGGTGGACGGCGGCGGTGTGACGTGAGGGAAGAGAGAGAGATGAGAGATCGTTGTTTAAGGAGAGATAGAGTTTAGGGCGTAAACAATTTTGGGGGAGGGATAATTTCTATTTATATTTAACCTCAGCGACGGAATAATTCTGCCGGTAGATATTAATTTCAGTGGCGGAATTTAATTATGTCGGTAGAATTAACCATCACCGACGAAATATTCCGCCGCTAGTTATTACGAAGTCACAGGGATTGATGACTTAGCTCTGTTCACCGACGGAAAATTCCGCCGCTGGTTAAATAACGACAGCGACAGAATTATTCTGCCGCTAGATATTAATTAATTAAAATTATTTTAAATAAAATATAACAAATTTTCAAAAATATAAATATAAGTCAATAAATATTATTTTTGAAAAATAAATAAATCATAAATTAAAATAAAAAAAATAAAACTAAACAAATTTTAAAAAATTAAATTAACAGCGACGTAATTATTTCGCCGCTACTACCACCACCACCACTACTACTACGAACCATAACTACCACTACTACTATATCACTACCACCACTACCACCACTACTACCACCACCACTATCACTACCACCACCACTACTACCACCACCACTACTACCACCACTACAAACACTACTATTACTACTACCACCACTACCACACCACCACTACTTCTATACAACTACTACTACAGCTATCACCACCACTAATATCACTACCACCAGTACTACCACTACTACCACCACTACTATTACTACTAACACCATTACCATCACCATTACTACTACCGTTACTACCCCAACCCCTAAACCCTAAACTCTAACCCTAACCCTAACCCTAAATCCTAAACACTAAATCTCATATCTCATATACTTATACCCCAACCCCTAAACCTCAAATCATATACTTATACCCCTAAATCCTAAACTCTAACCCTAAACTCTTACCCTAAACCCTAAACCCTAAATCTCAAATATCATATAATTATACCCCAACCCCTAACCCTAAATAATATACTTTATACCCCTAAACCCTAAACTCTAACCCTAACCCCTAAACCCTAAATCTCAAATCTCATATACTTATACCCCAACCCCTAAACCCTAAATCATATACTTTATACCGTTAAACCCTATATTTATTTAATAATATTTCTTAATTTTTTATTCACTAGAAAAAATATTTTTGACTTTGTTAATTAGTGACTTTTTTTTTTACAAAAAGGTATATAAAAAAAGATAGACAAAAAAATAAATAAATGAAAGTATATCTATAGGAGAAAAGAGGGATGGACTACCCTATATTTATTTATTTTTTAATTTTTTATTGACTAGGAAATAATATTTTATAATTTCTTAATTAGTTTTTTTAAAAAATTATAAATTAAATTAAATCATCACCGACGAAATTATTCCGTCGCTGATAAATAAAAAAATATTAAAAACAAAATTAAATTATCACCGACGGGAATATTCCGTCGCAGAATAATTAAAAAGAATTAAAAATTAAATGATATAATCTCCGACGGAATTATTCCGTCGCTGATTAATTAAAAGAATTAAAAATTAAATGATATAATCACTGACAGAATTATTCTGTCGCTGTTAAATTAAAAAAATTAAAAATCAAAATTAATTTTTCACCGACGAAATTATTCCGTTGCTGGTTAATTAAAAAAATTAAAAAATATTTAATTACCACCGACTGATTAATTCCGCCGCTGGGAAAATAAATAGCGACGGAAAATTCCGTCTGTAATCTCGGCGCCAAATTAGTGGCGGTATTGAAACGAATATTCGTTTTTAGCGAAGGAAACCAGTGGCGGAATCAAATTCCGTCGGTAATATCGGCGCCAAATTTATTCGGTCGCTATTGCGCCATTTCCGCCGCTATATAGTGACGGAAGAATTCCGCCGGTGGTATTTCCGTCGCTAAAGACACAGTTTCTAGTAGTGTCTCCAAGTCCACACTTTTTGGCCTTGTGCTCACAAGCTTCTTCCATCTTGTACTCTCTTTGATCAGCAGCAACAACCTAGAACAGGTCTTCACACGTTTTTTAAGTTGTTCACACAAAACACCTTGTTGAACGTTTTATGCATAAAAGTAGTTTTATGCATAACTTAATTTCTTCAACCATCTCCACATTTCTAGATCATGCCTCGATCATATTGTATCCTGATAATTGGACTTACATACAAATACTAAACAGATAACATTAGCACATTAGTACATAAACGTTTATACAGAAAATGTACAATGATTTAATTCCATCACAGGATATTACTTAGGGTAGCACTTAGGATAGAAACACTTGTGGTAAGACCATTGTTTGCACTAACAATCTCCCCCTTAGTTGTGCATTTCTTCTCAAACCCTAATGTGATGCAAACCTGTGAATGTGGTGCCCAAGATCTCGGCGCTTTTTTTGTGTTGAACCGCTTTCTCGTGTAAGGGGTCACCGCCTCACATCGGTTTGAAGACATCCGGTTTAAATTGAAAAACGGAGTCGCCACGCCATTTTGATTTCCTCAAAACTTTGAAAAAAAAGGATTAGGGTCCGGAGGTTAAGTTACTCCTTGGGAAGAACGTTTGGCGTTCACCCAAGGAGCCTTGCCGAAGTAAGTCTTCCAAGATCCGACTTTCGTGCTTGCCTTTGTGCTTTCGTGTGTGGGATGTGCTTTGAAAAGGAGGGAATGTGCCAAGTGGTCTTCCGGATGTATAAACCATGAGTTGGTTATCGCTCGGGATTCCTTGGATTTTGATATGTTCGGGACTTTGATCCCATGCTCATCTTGGACTTACGATCATCATTAAGAGACCTTTGGTCACATGTGATCGGAATAGGGACGCCTCTTTTTATAGTCCAAGAATGAGACTCTTTAGAAAGGAAGGACCTTTGCCCATCAATCCTACATCTTGAGATGATTTGAGCTTGATAGGGACATTTGTGCTCGTCTCAAGTGATGATCGGAGATGCAGGGACTCAAGTTCAACCGTCTCTAAAGGGATATCCAACTATGGCATCTTTATATGGAGGAAACGACGTAAAGATATGACCTTTACACCGTTACGCCCCAAGAGATGCTTCAAGTACCAAAGGGACTAAGGGGAGGGGTATAAAGATTGGATCTTTATACTCATCCTATGCATTTTTGTGCCTTATGAAGGTCACTAGGCAATCCTTGGAGAGTGATCCAACCATGAGGGACATAGGGAATGCATTTTTAAAGTAAAGATGACATTTTTATGCAAGCATGTGTAAGGAACACTATGTAAGCTAAGACTAGAAATGAAAAGGGAGGACCTTTATGGCTTTCCTATGTCCTTTAAGAACCATTTAGGTGGAAAATCCTTGGAAGCAAGGTCTATGGGAAGGGGATGACATTTATATGAATAAAGATGACATTTTTAATGAAAAGATGACATTTTTATATGGAAAAGATAACATTTTCACATCATCATGTTAGTAATCCACCCTAGAACAAGCCATTTATGGTCTTATTGTTCATCCTTGGGATGGATCCTCCATGAATCCCATGTGATAGGGGAATGGGGGGTATTATGATCTACATAGTAAAGACTTGATCTTTTTGGCAATAAATCACATATAAAGCAAGTAAATAACAATATAAATGGCAAGGAGCAATATAACAAGAATAACAAGTATATTTCAAAGAGGAAAGGAGGAGAGGTTACCAATGGTGGTATTCCTCTATCTCCCTTGAAGGTTTCCTAAGGAAGGAGCAACTTTGGAGGGATTTTGGAGAGGAGGGAGGTGATTTTGGGATGTTTCAGCTTTCTGGAAATTCGTGGCTCTATTTTGGCAGAGTAACAGTGCAAAAATTGTATATGAAAATGAATAAAGGAGGCCTCTATTTATAGGCAGATTTGTGCTTCCTAATGAAGCCGTGCGGCTGTAACCCTTGGCTAATGAAGTCGTGCGGTCTTATCCATTAGTGACTCAGCCTGATTCTAGAATCATGCATGGTGGCATTCTAGAAGCTCTTTCCAACGAGGGACTACGTGGAATTTTAATTCCTAGCAAGTCCTTCACCCCTTGGATGGTTTGGGAAAGTTCCCAAATTGCCCATGAACTTTAGGAAAGTCTGGGAAATTGCCGGGAAACTTAACCGGAAGGCATGAGCCAGATTTGGGTACTTACAGAAGCCCCTCGGCAACGTCACTTGCAGGACGAGTGGGGTTGTTGATAAAAAAGGATCCAAGCTAGATCGTAGTTCGAAAAAGATCCACTGGGGAAAGGGGTATCATATGTGACGAGTTGGCTGAACCTAAAGTAGGCTACCTACGTATCCCGGAGGAATCAAGCCAGGTCGTAGTTCAGGATCCACTGGGGAATGGCGAATAGATACTGATATCTTGCTAGGAAGATGGAAGGAAAGTGACCTAAGAGGTCAAATGGCTGATCCTACTGGGGATATGCCAGATGAAGGAAGAGACCAATGTGGTCGGATATCTGGACCTTTATGAGGGGCTACTTCACCACTGAGGAGTGATGAAGGGAAAAGGTGACTAATGTGGTCGGATGGCTGAACCTTTATGAAAGGCTATCTACGTATCCCGGAGGAATCAAGCCTTGGTCGTAGTTCAAGTCTCACTAGATAGTTAGGAACAGTGTCTAGGATCCTTGAGGTTTTGACGATTAATGGAGGAGTCACCTGATTTGACAATTAATGGAGGTTGTCACCTAATTTGACAATTAATGGAGGTTGTCATCTGATTGACAATTAATGAAGGTTGTCACCTGATTGACAATTAATGGAGGTTGTCACCTGATTGACAATTAATGGAGGTTGTCACCTGATTTGACTAAAGCTTACATCGCTATCGAGGAATTAGAGGTAGCTGAAGTCGGGAAACTAAAGCGTACTTCACTATCTAGGAGATAGAGGTAGCTAAAGTTTGGAGAAACTGAAGCGTACTTCACTATCTAGGAGATAGAGGTAGCTAAAGCTTAGAGAAACTGAAGCATACTTCACATATCAATGAGATAGAGGTAGGCTAAAGTTTGAGTTTTGACAATTCGGAGGATGTCACCTAGCGTTATTCCGTTATAACGGAAGTAACGGAGGCGCTTCGAGAGGAAAGTTTATTCTCCTTAGAGATAATGGATATCATTGGGAAACAGCGTTACTCTGTTTAAGAGATAACGGGGATTGTATGCCTAAGTGGAAAGTCCAAGGGCAAAAGTGTAAATTTAGCTCAGAGCGGATGAAGCCGCCCGGCGAGAGATGAGGCAAAAGAGGTCATCCGGCTAGAAATCTAATTTCACCAGATTATTTAAACAGCATTAAAACAGGCAGAGGCGCCATTGCTGCCTTGTTTCTGCCGAGGAGAAGAGAAAGAGTAGAGAGAGAATTTTTTGAAATTCTTCAATTCCCTTGCTTCTACTACTCAAGATGGATCCGGAGGGGAATATTGTACCTAGGCAAGCGCGGAGGACTTGTCGGAGGCCGCTAGGAGGAGGAGGAGGGAGTTCAATCGAACCGAGCGAAAGTATGACTTCAACACGCCTCCTTCTGAGCTCTATCCCGGGAAGAGGGAGCACAAATCGACGAAACCTCAATCTATTGGGGTAAGCATTCTTGATTTGCTTGATTTCGTCAATTTTGATTGAATTTAGATTGATTTAGGGCTTGACCCGATTTTTAGGAATTTTTCAAATTTTCCTATGATTTTCGTTGATGATTTTGGGAATTTGATGATTGACCTATGAGGCTATGGGCATAAATGAACATGCATGTGCAGTTTATTTGAAAAATATGAGAAGGACTCATTTTTTGAAAATAAAGTAATAAAAATAATGTCTAAAATGTGACGGAGTCCTTGCATGTGCTAGAATGAGGTCAATTTCTGATCATGGATGGAAAAACAAGATTTTGGACGATAAAAAGGCTTCATGCATGCCATTTTTGAAAATTAATGATTATGTGCAAAGAATTTTGTGAAAATTGGACTTTTGTACTTAAGAGAGCAATGTGCTCGACATGACGTGCTTCAAATGATGAAGGACACGTTTTCTAGGCAAAGGATGCTAGAAATCTCTTATGAATGCTTTGCTTTGCAAAATATGTGCACTTTTGAATATATGCATGCTTTGAGATGAAATGAAGGACTGACACATTTTTTGTTGTGTTTTCCTACAGGAGAACAAGTCGAGGGGACCTTCTGAGGTGGCTGTGAAGTTGTGGGATAGGATGCCCAACTTCGAAAAGGGTGGAGTGAATCCCAAGCAGCTGGTGATGGCGACCGGCCTTGATTCTTTCATTGATGCTATCAGTAGAGGTATCCATGTGACCTCTAAGAGTAAGGGGCTGGTCCAGGCCCTCTCGGAGTTCAGGTGGGACACCACTCACAGCTTTCATCTTAGCTGGGGAGAGATTACGGTGACTCCAGCCGATTTTACTGCTATCACTGGCTTGCAGTTTACTGGGAGGCCTGTGACCTGGAGAGATCACATTACTGCAGCCGAGTTCAGAGATTTGGTGGGATTTGACCTCCGTCTTAAGGGGCTTGGGATGGAGATAAGGTATGTTGAGGTGGCGGTTCTGGAGTGTATGCAGGGATTTGCCGCCAATGAGGTGACCGCCCACTAGCTCGCGAGAGCTTTTCTGTGGTTGATGCTGTCAGACACCATTTTTGCGAACTCTGGAACGCTGGCTATGCTTTGCCTGCTTGACTCTTTGGAGAACTTGGATGAGGTTGGGGCAGTCTCTTGGGGTGAGGCCGGATTGGCTGAGCTCTATTTTTCTTTGGACTTGTACAGCCGAAACAAGGCTGCTTCGATGGACTGCTTCTCTTTTGCTTTGGAGGTATTCTCACTTTCTTTTCTCTCTCTTACTTTTCTGTCTTGAGATTTTATGAGAGAAGTGACCCTTTGTTTTGAACATGCAGGTCTGGTTTTGTGAGGTGATTGGGTTCTTTCCTTGGAACCAACAGAGTGATCCGGAGATCTTCCCGGCCATGATTCGCTGGAGGGGAGAGGCTAGAGATAAGTTCACCGGGAAGACCCGGATTACTTTTGATTACAAGATGTTGAGGCCCGTCATTAACAGGGACGGTCACGAGGGAGTGGATTTCTATCCTTGGGGGAGGTACCCGGAGGATTTGCTAGGGGATGCCTTGGAGGCGACTAGGCAGAGGAGGTGGCTGACAGGGCTGACCTGTGACATCATTTACTTGGGGGACCGCTTCTCCAGGAAGCATGGCTTTGTCCCTCCTTTGGATGCCATCACCCCTCATGACCCTCCACCGCTTATGCTGCAGCCTAGGAACTGGTCAGCGGATGAGATAGTGAGGTATCAGGCCGGTGTGGCGGCCGAGGAGTACTTTGATTTTGCTACCCCGTATGCCACCTTTGTGGAGGCGCGGTTGAGGACACCGCAGAAACTAGTGAAGATGGCCGTCACTCAGGGGTACGGGGAAGCAGAGCCGACTGATCCTCCTATGCCTTCCTGCTCATCTCTCCTATGTGGTAAACGGGGTACTGAGGAGGTTCATGGTGCCTATCCCAGACATGAGGGAGCCCCAGTATACTTTGCCTGCTGATAGCACTTAAGTATATCTAGGTTCCTTCTCTTTTCGGGTTTCTTTGCTTCCTGCGATATTGAGCTTCTTTTGAGATTTTCTGAGATTTTCTTCTCTTTTCTCGCAGTTCCCTGCTCGTACTTATGATGGCTTAGTACGGCAAAACAGAGGTTAGAGGGATGTGTGTCGGTCCCTTCTAAGGAAGCTGGCCTGCGCTTCCAGGGCTGGGGCGAATGTGCAGGAGCCCGTGCGCAAGAGAAGGCACGTTGGGAGCATAGACTCTACCTCGTCAGCCTCGGAGTATCAGACCTCCTCTACCAGTGCTATGCCTTGGGGACAGGGGCCCAACACGAGAATTCTGGAGCAGCTGGCGGAGTATGAGCATGTGAATGTCAATCTATCTGACGTGAGTGATGATGAGGACATGATGAGGGATCCTAACTTCTACGAGCTAAGCAGTGATGACGAGGATTCGGACACTTAGGGTTCCTTAGGTTGACCTAGAAGGAAGATAGAAACAAACAATGAACAATTTTATGCACAATTTGTTTATTTACGTTTTATTTGGGCGCCAAGGAGGCGAAGACAATGTAATGATATTTTATTTGCTTTTCTTATCCATGCTTTATGTTTTTTGCATATAACTTGAGCCTCGGGGCAGCTTTTTTTTTTTGCTTGGAAATGGGGCGGAAATGGGTCTAAAATGGTTTGTGATGATATATGATTGCATGAATGGTGTTTGGACATGTTTTTATGTAGGTTTTGTTGAGAAAGTGGGGTGAGAACTCCACTTGGGCAGCAACTTTAGCTGCTGCAGATTTTTTTCTGCAGAAGCGAATGAGGCCGTCCGACCAGGTCCTGGGCAAAAGAAGCCGTGCGGCTGGAAGTTTTATCTGAACTGGTTTTTTTCAAATAAAATCAAGGGAGGCCCTTTTCATTTCATTTTCACCCTAGACTTGTCCCAACTGATCCCAGAGCACATTTTTGACCAAAAATCATCAACTTTGATCACGGCCAATGGAGAAACCGGTCAGATTGCAAAAGGGGAAAAGAGACCGTTTTCTGTCTGATCTTCAATCTTGGATGAGACACAACTTTCAATCTAACAAGGGGTTGTTCGATACCACCTTCAAGACTAAATCTTTATGGCATTTGAAGGATCTCCCGCCCGATTGGGACCTTTTGAGAGCAGCAGCGAGGTTTTGGGACGTCCGGAGACATGTTTACTGCTTTTCTTACAATGAACTCGTCCCAACCTTCGAAGACTTTCGGGCATTGATTGGGGGTCCAGAAATTAAGGCCGTTTCGATTCCTCTGACCGAAGACATGCCAGTGATGGTAAAGCTAGCATCTTTTCTGCAAATTTCTCTGGAAGAGGCCGAGGGGATGATGGTAGCCCCTGACAGGATTGACCTTTCTGACATTCCGGGCAGGTTTGGGTCTCCGAATATGGCTGCGACCCCGGTGGCTATGGATGCCTTTATCCTCTGCGTGTTCTCGTTTCTGTTCACTGCCGAGTCCTTAGGGGTCTGCCATGGTGGCCTTTTGGACATGGTTAGAGACTGCAGGGCTGGGAAGGAAAATTTTCTGTTGGTTTTGGGCGAGACTCTGCATGGCATCGACAGGATGGCTAGGGGAGACCATTTTATGAGGTCTGGGAGCCCAACGGTGCTGACTTTATGGTTACAGGAGAGGCTTGGGGCTTTGCCGGGGGCTTCGCCTACTCAGTCCCCTTGGGTGATTTCTCGGAGGGGTGCACCTAGGCAACAGGACCAGGATAGCTGAGAGCTGATGATGGCTAGGTTGTCCACCTCGGACATTCACTGGTAGGTGCCTCACTGGAGGCTGCATACCCGAAGGACGTTCCAGGAGTCCTATGTAGTGAGGATTTCGGGGCTGTCTTGGTCATCTTTCTACATCCCCTGCTTAGTGTCTAGGCAGTTTGGGATCTTACAGGAGCCGTTGGACGATTGGGAGGACATCCGTATCGTGGAGGTAGTGCCTTTTGACATGAGGGACCCAGCCCACCTCTCATTTTTCTCGAGGGCTTGGACTTACACTGATTTTCCACCCAGGGTTATTCTCAAGAGCAGGAAGAGTACCATACTGACCATGGCCTTCTTGGACTGGTATGAGATGGAGATGGGGGCGACTCAGGTCATTTTGGGTGAAAGACGTCAGGCTTTATTGGGGGCTGACTGTGACTCGAGCAGGACTCTGAGGAAGACTGAGGCCAAGGCTAGCTCCCATAACCGATCGGGTGATCTCATTAGGGACATGGAAACCCAATATGAGAGGCTATCGGAAGTCGCTCCCCTTACTGAGGCTCAGAGGGAGGAGGTACGAGCTCGTGCCAGGATTGAGAAGGCACTTATTGACACGGGTTTGGTGGAGGCTCCAGTGAGGATACGTGGAATTGGGATGAGGGAGACCGACATCATAGACAAGAAGAGGAAGAACACTCGATGGGGTCGAGGTAAAGGGAAGAAGAACAAGGAAGACTCAGCGAATGACAACTGATAGATCTACTCATAGGATTCCCTTATTGCCATTTGCAAACACAATAGATTGCTAGGTCTTTTATTGTATATTTTAGATCTTTGTAGCAGGTTAGCAGAGTCAAGAGTAGACCATGCTTGAACTCATCAAGGAGTTTTTAACTTGTAATTAACAGAGATATTTATCTTAGAATTTATAAGACACATTTCATGAAAACTTTGAATGTCTAATTCATTGTTTAGATCGAACCATTTCTGGCTGCCTACGTTCCCCTTTTACAAGAAAGACTTAGGGGCTCAGGACATCGTAATTCATTCTGGTGAACTATCAGGATTTTTGTTTTTGGTTTTTTTTCTTTTTTCATGTGCAACCCTGTCTTTTGCCTAGACCGCCTTTTTTGGGTTTTCAGCCTAGATGGGCATTACTCTTTTTGCACTATGTATTTTTTTTCTTTTTTTTTCTTTTTTTTCATGTGCAACCCTGTCTTTTGCCTAGACCGCCCTTTTTGGGTTTTCAGCCTAGCTGGGCATTACGCTTTTTGCACTATGTATTTTTTTTTATTTTATATATTTTTCTTCTTTTTTTTAGACATAGTACCTGCGGAGCTTATCGCCGTTGACTGGGTGGACAAATGGATTGCCGTCCAGGTCCGCAAGCTTCATCACTTCTCCCGAGAGTATTTTCTGCACCACTTACGAGCCAATCCAAACGGGTTCCCACTTTCCCAGAGGGTTGTCTCTGGTGGGGGGCTTCACTTTCAGTGCTAGGTCACCCTCTTTGATGTCCCTGGCCTTGACCTTTTTGTTGAACGCCCTGGCCATTCGCCTCTGGTAGGCTCGGGTGTGCTCCATGGCTTTAACCCTTCTTTCATCAAGCAGGGCCAATTCATCGTGCCGGCTGCGCAGCCACTCTACTTCATTGACACTGTTTTCCAGGAGGACCCTTAGCGACGGGATTTCCAACTCTACTGGCAACACTGCTTCCATCCCGTAGGTTAAGGCAAAGGGAGTTTCTCCCATGGCTGTTCTGACAGACGTTCTGTAGCCCTAGAGTGCTAGATGCATCTTTTTAGGCCAGTCACGACCACGGGTGGCCATTTTCCGATAATCCGCTCGAGCGTCTTATTGGCAGCTTCTACTGCTCCATTGGTATGAGGTCTGTACGGGGATGATTTGTAGTTAGTGATTCTGAATTCTGACAGTAATCTATCGCAGTCCCCTTCAAAGTGTGACCCGTTATCTGAAATGACCTCATTGGGCACCCCATATCGGCACATGATATTTTCTTTGACAAACTGGGCCACCTTCTTGGAGGTAAGGACCTTGTAGGACTTGGCTTCTACCCACTTTGTGAAGTAGTCGACTGCCACTAGCACAAATTCATGCCCATTGCTTCCTGTCAGGGCTATCTTCCCTATCAAGTCAATACCCCAAGTTGCAAACCGCCAAGGAGTCATCATGCAGTACAGGTCATGAGGTCGAAGATGATTGAGGTTGGCGAACCGTTGGCACTTGTCGCACGCTCGGACATGCTGGACACAGTCTGTTTCCATGGAAATCCAGTAATAGCCCATTCTAAGGATAATTTGCATCAATGCTCTGGCATTCATATGAGGACCGCAGGGACCATTGTGGACTTCGATCATTAACTCCCTCGCCCTTTCTTGGGTGACACATAAGAGGAGTTGTCCCTGGTACTGTTTCTTGTACAGATCGCCCCCTAGGATGACATAATGAGATGTGTATTTACCCATCCAAATGATGCACTTTTAGGCTTTCTTTGTGTTTGATTCCCGAGTTTTATGTATATTTGATATGGTTTGTGAGTGTTTTGAAAGTACAGGGGTTGAAGTGCAATTACTGACAAAACGGAGGATTAGAGTTTGATTTTTCTTTAACAATTCCATTGAAGAGAAGAATTATTCTAAAATCCAGGTTTTATCATTATAAATTATGAGTAGCTAAATTTCTTAGATTTGTAGATTGGTTGAATCTTAACCGGATTTCTTTGCAATAGTATTTTAATTCTTTCTATTTAATTCCTTCTAGTTTATTAATAGATCTTAAATTTCATGTTCTTAGATTTGAGATGTATGTTAATATACGAACTCGTCTTTGAATAATTGGGTATCGAATTCGCCATTAATTTGGGATATTGATACATAGACTGCTATTGATTGAATAACTTGGTCTGTGCCGTAATAGAATCGGATCAACGTTAGGTTTTGTTATTCTTTCGTGTTTAATGTATTCTTGGCATATTGTGGTACCGAATAGAAGTCACAATATTAAAAAGAGTATTTAGGATTGTAATCCGGCCATCTAACCGTGTCGATCCTAGCTAAAGTGAATGAACCCTAGAAGTTGAGTTAATGTTTTATAAATAAAATTCTGCATAGAATGATGGTGAAGTGAAATCCAATCTACGAATCTCTGCTCATAATCTGTTTTCTCGTTTAGTTAGTTTTTGTTATTTATTTTATGCTCTTAGTTCTAAATCAAGTTATAAATTGTGGTTACTAAATTTACTGCTTTTACTTTACTTGTTTACCAACGAGTCTCTGTGGATTCGACCCCTGCAATTGCATACTGCTACACCGGTAGTGAGTACACTTGCTCGGTTTTTATTACAAGACGGAGTTTTCCTCCATCATGTATTTGGCGCCGTTGCCGGGGACTTGTTGCAAGTAAACAAGCACGTTAGGTAGTGAATGCAAGGTCGTCATTCTTTGAAGCCTACATTGGTGCCATTGAACAACAACATAAACAGACTTAATAAAGATAAAGACACTAAGCTTCTTGAGGTAGCATTTGAGGGCGATCCCCTCTTTAATCCCCTTTTCTCGGATTCGGACACCGAATCAGAA
Source organism: Adenophora triphylla var. japonica (assembly GCA_022495995.1). NCBI lineage: Eukaryota > Viridiplantae > Streptophyta > Magnoliopsida > Asterales > Campanulaceae > Adenophora > Adenophora triphylla. Next base: position 454,869 of record JAFEMH010000810.1, on the reverse strand, counting down.
CCCTCCACCACCGAGGTAGAGGAAGAGAAAGCCGAGATGGCAGAACCACCGACACAAACTATGAATGATTTTCTGAGACCTAGGGTAGATACATCTACCTCTTGCATAGTGCTGTCCGATGCAGCCAAAAATCTAGAGGTCAAAAGACAATACTTTGCCATGTTGCCAAGCTTTCACGGATTGCCTGGTGAGGATGCACTCACATTCCTTAAAGAGTATATTATTATTGTTGCTCGATTTTTGTTAAGAAAGGGAGTGACTGAGGAGCAAATTAGACTGAAGTTCTTTCCTTACACTCTTAAGGGAGTGGCTAAAACATGGTTGATGATGCTTGCACCGAGCAGCATTAGAACTTGGGTAGAATTGCAAGATGTGTTCCTTAAAAGATATTACCCACAACATCTTTTAGCTGGTTTTAGACAGAAATGGATGACATTTTCCCATGATGTGGGGGAGCCCTTTCATGAGGCATGGGAAAGATTTAATACAATGTCCCCAACACAATTTCACACTACCCTCACTGAACCAAGCCTTTTATGATGGCTTGAATGACAATGGTCAATCAATGGTTGACAATGCTGCTGGAGGCTCGATAGGAGCCAAGACCCCGGACGAGACTAAAGCTTTATATGAGAAGTTGAGTGCTAATTCTCAACAAAAGAGTTCGAGGGGTAAAACAAGGGGGGTATTAGATTTGACTGCTACTGATAATCTTTCCAAGCAAATTGCAGTCTTGAGTAGTAAGTTTGATAAATTGACTGCTTGTGGCACTTCTGCTGGTGCCAATGTTATTACTGATTATTGTGCAAATTGTGGTTTATCATCTCATGTGACTAATATGTGTCCAAGTGCAGCAAATTTCTCTTATCATCCTGAATAGGCACATGCTTTCAATGGATATGGACAAAGGCCACCACCCCAAGGCAATCAATATGGCAACTACAATCCATGGGGTGGCCATCAGAATCAGCAAGTAAAACCCCTTCATGCGCCACCACCTGGACAACATGGTAGTGCACCTTGGGAGCTGGCAGTTCAGCAGTTAAGGATGGAGATGCAGTAAAGTAACAGAAATACAGAAGCTGTGTTTGAAAAGGTGGGCACACAAGTAAAGCAACTTGTGAAGGTTGCCCAAGAGCTGATGAAAGAGAAGAACCCACCCGAGCAAGCAAAGTCAATCACAACAGTGTGGGATGAAAGTGAGGAAATTGAGGAGGTATTTCTATCTTCTCTTGATAATACTGATAGTTGTGATAAAAATGATGATGTTAATGAGGATGAAAAGGTTAAATATGTTCAAAAACACCCCGGGTGTTTCATTATCCCAATTTCTTTAGGGGGTCAAAATTTTAAAGGTTTGTTGGATCTTCGGGCAAGTGTCAATGTGATGCCGTTTCATGTTTTTAGAAGTTTGGGGGTATGTGAGTTGAAACCACCCAAGAGAGACTTGCAATTGGCGGATCTCTCAATCAAAAGACCCTTAGGGGTTATTGAAGGGGTATTGGTTAAAATTGATAAAATCATTATCCCCATTGACTTTTATGTGATGTGTATGGAGGGATCAAGTGAGGAACAATTGAAAACTCCCATTCTGCTTGGGAGGCCATTTATGTTTGACACTAAGGCCACTATTGATGTGTGTCAAGTGATGGTGTCCTTGAGAGGTATGGGGGAGGAATGTAAGTTTTGTGTGCTTAAAAATGATAAGAAACCCTCCCCCAAAGATGGTTTTGTAGGAGCCATAACTGATTTTCCAATTGACAATGATGATGTGAATGGATGTGAGAAAAGTGGGGAGAATGCAGCCGTTTGTCCCTTGGCTAGTAACATTAAAGCCGACCAATACTCTAGGAGTAACGGGTCGTATCACTCCCCACACGACTCCCATAAAGAGTCGAATCCATCACATTTACCACAAGGGCCTTCAAAATCGAGAGTTAGTGAGGAGAGTTATAGTGATTTATTTGATTCTATATTTTTAAATATTTTTGTGCATGATAACTCTCTTGATCTTGGTTGTGAGAATGGTGTTCTGCAGGTTGCAGAAAAGGTTGAGTTTGGGGGTGGAAACCCCAATAAAAAGAAAAGAAAGAGGGGTAAGCACAAGCATAAAGTTTCAAAAATAAATGTGGCTTCACCCCTACTTGTTGACAATGGAGAGCTGATTTGGAAAGAGAAGGGCGTTTGTGCCCGTGAGGAAAGGAGAAGGTTCAAAGGCCGCAAAGCTAAGGCCAAGTAAGCTTGGGACCATAGTCGGGCTAACGACTTTAACCAAAGGCGCTGCTTGGGAGGCAACCCAATGAGGTATGTTTTATTTTTTTTGTTAATTACTGTTTAGTAGTGTCTTGCCATCTATTAAGCCCAAGGCACGCTTTTGTTCTCTTTGCTATGAGGACATAGCATGTTTTGAGTTTGGGGGTGGGCAACTCTCCGAGTTTGTGAGTTTATAGGGGAGTGTATATAGTGTCACCCTCCAAAAAAATAGAAAAATTTAAAAAAATTTGTTCTTTTCATAGTTGGGATGTTGACCAAAGTCTGTGATGATTAGAGTGTGCTTTAAATTTAAAATCACATGTGCTATTATTAGTGTGGTGATTGGGATTGCATTGAAACATTTAAATTATGATTGCACCACCTCTCACTTACGTATCATATTCTTGGTCATTGTCATCAACTTAGGTGCCTTTTATGGGATCACTTCGTGTATTCTCGGGGTCCCTAGAACATGTTTGCATGATTGTCAATAACACGTCAATAGGTTACGTGACATATATGGCTATTCTTTGAATCCCTTTTTGTGAGCTTTAAACTTTCTCGTCACTTATATAAAATTTTCCGCTAGAACCCCGTTTGAGCTTGAAAAAGAATGGAATCTCTCACAAAGTGGGAGGTTATCTTAGACCACCATTCGCCTTCATTTGTACCCTCATTATCCCACCTTTTTAACTTATACACTATTTTCTCACCTTTTCAAGAAAGTGAAACTAGGGAAAGAATGGGGATATTTTGGGGGATGTTATGAAAATCAAAGGATTGAGTGGAAATTGGTCACGAAAAAAAAAATGGGTCATGTTATGTAATGAAAAGAGGGGCTTGAGCAAAATATACATTTTCTGTGATATATTTGTGCAAAATAAAAAAAAAACTGAAGCCTTGTCCTCTCTAATGTTGAAGTGGAAATTATGTTTCAAGGTGACCAAAGAAAGTAATGGAATGTGCTCAACCCATGTCAATGTATGAAAAAGTTTTAGTTTGTGGGTTGGCACATTGGGAATTAATAAGGGTGAGTGGAGAAATTATCATCAAAGTGAGGATGTATGGTTAAAAGAAGACTTTCTAGTCTCACTTTCTTATCTTCGTATGTCCTCACCTTCATTTGTAACCATGAACCTAGCCCTGCGTTCTTTTGCACTTAACTTTTAAGCCATATTATTCTTTCAATATCGAGTAACCGGGTTGACAATCGTGTAAATATGCATATGAGTGTCCTTTTTGGGTTGTACTATCTATGACATATTGATTTAGAGCATCACTTAGTGAATCCATAAACAATCTTAGGTTGTTGGCAGTGACCTCCCATAATTCATTCATCATTCATGCCGCGGTGGAAAATTGTGAGTTTTATGCTTCAATGTGATTGTAATCCCATTACTGTGGTGGCACTTGTTGATTATGTGTGTTGGTGAGAATCTGAGACTGGTATGGCCAATGACTCATCTGTGATAGAACATCCCAAAAATAATTATTTTGTTTTAATATTTTATTAGGAGTATTTAGAGTAGCTTTATTTTACTTCTTTTAGTTTTGTTTTACTCGGGACGAGCAAAAGGTTAGTTTGTGGGTGTTTGATGGATGTGTATTTACCCATCCAAATGATGCACTTTTAGGCTTTCTTTGTGTTTGATTCCCGAGTTTTATGTATATTTGATATGGTTTGTGAGTGTTTTGAAAGTATAGGGGTTGAAGTGCAATTACTGACAAAACGGAGGATTAGAGTTTGATTTTTTTTAACAATTCCATTGAAGAGAAGAATTATTCTGAAATCCAGGTTTTATCATTGTAAATTATGAGTAGCTAAATTTCTTAGATTTGTAGATTGGTTGAATCTTAACCTGATTTCTTTGCAATTGTATTTTAATTCTTTCTATTTAATTCCTTCTAGTTTATTAATAGATCTTAAATTTCATGTTCTTAGATTAGAGATGTATGTTAATATACGAACTCGTCTTTGAATAATTGGGTATCGAATTCGCCATTAATTTGGGATATTGATACATAGACTGCTATTGATTGAATAACTTGGTATGTGCCGTAATATAATCGGATCAACGTTAGGTTTTGTTATTCTTTCGTGTTTAATGTATTCTTGGCATATTGTGGTATCGTAATAGAAGTCACAATATTAAAAAGAGTATTTAGGATTGTAATCCGGCCATCTAACCGTGTCGATCCTAGCTAAAGTGAATGAACCCTAGAAGTTGAGTTAATGTTTTATAAATAAAATTATGCATAGAATGATGGTGAAGTGAAATCCAATCTACGAATCTCTGCTCATAATCTGTTTTCTCGTTTAGTTAGTTTTGTTATTTATTTTATGCTCTTAATTCTAAATCAAGTTATAAATTGTGGTTACTAAATTTACTGCTTTTACTTTACTTGTTTACCAACGAGTCTCTGTGGATTCGACCCCTGCAATTGCATACTGCTACACCGGTAGTGAGTACACTTGCTCGGATTTTATTACAAGAGGGAGTTTTCCTCCATCAATACCCTTGGTAATCGGCATTATTCCAACTGGACTGTGATGTAAAGGGGTTCGTTATGACTGGCCCCATATTTTGGCAGGTCCAGGTCAGTGAAGGTGATGATATATCCATAGTGGATATTTCCAATCATCTGGACGACCTCATCTGGGGTGAAATCTATGGGCACCATGGTCTTGGCCAAACTCTCTTTAGCATCAGTTTGTGAGGGTATGAGGAGGTTAACAGGGACCACAGGGAAATACTGGCTTGAGTACACTTCAACTGAGTTAACATCGGGTCCTCCTTTTCAGAGTCTGACTTTTCTGCTTCTAGCTTGTAAGGTCTTTTGTCTGTCTTTGGCTCCGAGACGGCATTTCTTCTGTCACCCTTAGGCTATTCCGCACTCATCTATCCAGACCGAGTCATCACATAGACATTAGACTTTTCCGAGTCATCAGTCCTACCGGAGGATTCCTTCAGCTCCTTTAAGGTTAGAGGTGGGCTCTTGCTGGCGTATGGCCAACTCTGCTAGTTAATTTGATTAAGAACACTACCATAGGCATAGGCAACTTCCCAAATCTGATCCCAGGTCACTGGCTTTCTTGCCTTTTCTGACTCGACTTCCCATTGGCTTAGCAACCGGCTAATTTCGGTTTCATCTTCCTCACCTGTGGCCTCGACGCTTTCATTCAGGCTTTTCAAGGTCAACATGCAACAGAATTATCGTTCCCAGGGTTTGGAGGTTTGCTAATGGCTTCTTCACCTTGACATAGCAACTTTTCAACAAAGTAGGGTCACATTCCTCATCACTGTCAAACCTATCCCTTCTCTCCCTTGGGGTCAACTTTCTGACGGCATCTTTGACATTGGCCAAACACTTCCTGAAGTGGGAGATTCCATCATCGATAAGGATTTCTGCGGAGTCAAATCTCATGGCAGGTTCCTGTTCTTTACTCACGGAAGGGTTTTCTGGGCTATTTAGCTTCTGGGCTAACCACTCTTCCACCGTTCCTTCTGACTTTTCGATTGTGTCTTCCTCGGTCTCACTATAGTAACTTCTATGGGAACTTTCACCTTGACTCTGATGACCAATGAGGGCAAAAGCAGGTCGGGATACTTGGCGCCATATAAGGGGTACTCTGGATCATTCCTCTGACTTAGGGATTACCAAGAAGATATCACTGTCGTCGTAAGATAGGAAGGGGATCGGGGTCGCTTCAAACTTTAAGACCCTTTCTAGGGCTTCCATACATTCTTCTTCGGACAAGGTCTCAGGGGTGACCCTTAACACCGCAATAGAGTCCACTCTTCCCGATGGGGGTTCAGCCTCAATGACACTTACGTGTTCTAGATCGACAGGTGGAGCCCACTTCCCTTTTTCAGCTAAAGCCTCGATCAAGTTTTTCCATTCACCAACCAAGTCTTTGTATGGAGTGTTGAATTCTAGGACGTGGAATTCATACCCTGCCTCATCTGAGATCGCATCCATTTTCTCTTTCGAGCCCTTGCAAAGGTGACAGACACACTTTGAGGTGATACAGTCCCCCCTTCTAGGTCTGTGATTTTCTACCCTAACTGGTCCTTCGGGTTTTATTTCCATTGGCTCCATGTTCATTCCTTCTACTGAGCTGTCATCATCACTGTAAATCCATCCATTCCTATTCTTATTTTCGACTGACTCTTCGCTGTCATTGTCTGGGAGATAGGGAAATTCACAAGCGTTGACGAAGTTGGAAAGGTCAGCTTGATACTGGAGTTCCGGGATAAGGAAATTTGGTTCATGCTGAGGAGAGGGAGTGAGTCCCATGGGATAATGCAGAGGCTGAGTAACTGGGATAGCCGGGGCATTTGCTCTCTGTTGGTAGGGGACGAAGCTGGGTCTTATCTGAGGAGGCGAGGGTGTTGGAGCACTAATGGCCTAGGATGTTGGAAAGGACTGAAAAGGGGTAGTCCTTGGTAAGGGATCATATGTGGATAGAGTAGGGCATTGGTTATAGGCTGGGGGAGCTGAGATTGCTGCTTCTGGAATCTCATCTTCTACCATAACCAGGGAACTGTTGGACTCAACCACTATCTGAACCCCATGATGATGGAGTGCATCAATAAGCATGGCTTGCTGAAATTACCCGAATTTTCGTGCGCGGAGAAAAGGCGTTTGTCTTTCACGGAGGGTTGGTGTCTAAGACCTCGCTTTTTCGGGAAGGAGAGGAGTCGCCACGCGGTTTTTTGTATTTTGAGCCCAAACGTTGAAAAATGGCTTTTGGTTGAAAATGGTGTCGTTTTTATTGGTAGCAAAAACTTAGGAAAAGGCTTTGAAGACGGGGTGTCATTTTTATTGGTAGCAAAAACGAGTAAAAAACTTTTTGAGTACCAGAGATTGTTAGGTTCGGAGGTCACGTTACGTTTCGGGAAGAGTATATTGAGATCACCCGAAACGCCTCGTATGACGAGTCTTTCTACCTTTCTCGAAAATGTGTACGTGTATGTGTGTGTGTTTGCATTTTGAAATGGGGGCTTGAATGACAAGCTTAATCTTGGTTTGAATATCAAACGTTGATTATGTGATTTGTTTGAAAAGACGAGCGTTTGAATGACAAACGTCGATTTTGGAAGTTTTTTAGAAAAAATGGCGCGAATGCTGATTTTAACCGTTTAACTTAAGTGTCAAATGTTGACTTTTAAGAAAAGAGCGTTTGAATGTCAAACGTTGGATTTTGAGTTTGAAGATGAGCGTTTGGATGCCAAACGTCATTTCGCACGTTTTGAAAGAGAGTTCGAATGTCGAACTCCGGTTTTGAACCGGGCGTGTCATTTTTAGCGATTTTACGGAAAAAAGGCATTAAATGATTTTGAGTGTCAAATGTCGGCTTTTAAGTTTGAAGATGAGCGTTTGAATGTCAAATGTCATTTCACGCGTTTTGAAAGAGACTTCGAATGTCGAACTCCGGTTTTGAAACTGGTATTACATTGTTAGCATTTTTACGGGAAAAAGACATTAAATGATTTTGAGTGTCAAATGTCAGCTTTTAAGTTTGAAGATAAGCGTTTGGATGCCAAACGTCATGTCGCGCGTTTTAAAAGACAGTTCGAATGTCAAACTTCGGTTTTGAACCGGGCTTTACATTGTTAGCATTTTTACGGAAAAAAATGCATTAAATGATTTTGAGTGTCAAATGTCGTCTTTTAAGTTTGAAGATGAGCGTTTGGATGCTGAACGTCATTTTGCGCGTTTTGAAAGAGAGTTCGAATGTCGAACTTTGGTTTTGAACCGGGCATTACATTCTTAGCATTTTTACGGTAAAAAGGCATTAAATGATATGCGATCAATGAATCGGTTTGCGACTCGGACATTGATAAGTAAATACTATCACGATCCAAACGGCTCGGACTTGTAAATGACAGTATTTAAAGTGCGGTATCGACGGAATCAAACGAACGAAATTGTAAAGTGCGTTCAACGAACCAAATGGCTCGGAATTGTAAAGTGCGTAAAGTAAATGACGATCGATGGATCAAACGATTCGGAATTTGTAAATGACATAAAAGTAAATGACGATCGACGGATCAAACGATCCGAAATTGTAAATGACATAAATGTAACGGAACGAGGCCGGAACGCCGTTTTAACCCGAGATTACTTCTCTTACGGGAAGAGAAGAGGATCAGGGACTAAAACGTATCGGGCCCCGTTAGACGATGAAGTCTACATTTCAACAACGTTCGTCCGAAACCGTTGTAGCGACTGGCGCGTAAATCGAGACGGAACGAGAGTTTAGGGAGAGAGAGCGCTACCTATGGCTAGGGTCGGCTCCTTTGGCTCGGTGGGCGTATACGGGATACGAAAAGGTGTTTGGAATGGTGTTTCGAAGTGGTGGGGGCTATATTTGATCGAAATACGGAGTTTTCACGTGAATCGAGGCAAAACGGGAGCTCGGGAGGGGGTGAAATCAGTTTGGGCCGTGGCTTGAGAGGGAAAGGGAGTAATTTTTGTGTTGTTAAAATGGTTTGACAGAGGTCTGTATTTATAGGTGAAATTTCAGAAAGAGTCCGGACGGACTGAGGCTGAAATCCCGGGGGTTTTGTGAAACTTTGGAAATTGGAGGGACTTGCTGGCAATTCTGGATTGTCTGCAAAAGAGTTCGGCCAGACTTGGACGGCATACCAGGGGTATTTTAGTCTTTTCACACTGATTTTTGATTGATGTTGATGAGGGAGCTATGGCATGCACGCCATGTGTCCCTGTGACTCACCAGGTTATGGGATTTCGTGCCATTATCCCCGATTTTGTCCATTTTTAAAATAACTGTCCGGAAAATGTCCGAAACGCCCCCGAAAAGTGCTGAAAAGTGCTTTTTTCAGGGGAAGCTGTACTTTTACATGCGACGACGTGTGTTAAGTATGCTTTGACATTGGGATGCACGGGGCAGTCCCGAGACGTCTCGTTGGCTTGAGAACAGGGAGCTTAACGGGTTCCGATTAACCTGGAGCGGGCTAGTTAACGGATTCCGGTTAACTTCTAACGAATTTTAGCTATCCGAATTTGGGTACTTACAGTTAGCCCCTCAGCGACGCCACTTCCGAAGGAAGTGGGGTCGTTGAAAAAAGATAAGGATCCAAATCGGGGGATGCCTTAATTTGAAAGAGACCTGGGCGGTCAGCTGGCTGGACCCTTAGCGAAAGGATTCCTACGTATCCCGAGCGGAAATCAAGCCGATCGTAGTTCTATCCCGAAAGGACCGATAACAAATGAACGAGGTTGGTGCGGACCATTCAAACCACAATTCTTCCTTTGAATCCGGAGGAGTTCTATCCGGCTCGGGATACTCGCAAATCGAAAGGAGGGATCGAAAAACAGGTAAACTTCCTTTAAATTCCATTTATTTTAAGAATGTGCATACTTTAAATGTTAGGAATTTGACTAGAAATGAGTTAGGGTTCTTGGTGCCCGAATTGGGGCTTTTGACTTTGCTATGCGCCTTTGTCGAAATTGACTAAAGTGTAGTTCAATTGACACTATGGGTAGATGACATAAAAATTTCGATTGCAAAATTCCATGCCTAGATGTGTTTTCCTAATTTAAAGTAAGTTTAAATCGGGACGGAGTAAATTTTCGAAATGTTCGAAATGATTTGAAAGTTCCGACTTCGACGGATTTTTCGAAAGGTTTTGAAAGTTCCGGATTCGACAGAGTTTTCGAAATGTTGTGAAAGTTCCGGATTCGACGGAGTTTTCGAAATGTTTTGAAAGTTCCGGATTCGACAGAGTTTTCGAAATGTTTTGAAAGTTTCGGATTCGACGGAGTTTTCGAAGGGTTTTGAAATTTTGAATCGTTAATACTCCAACAGGGATGGAAATATTTTAGGAAAAACGAGAACTATATCAGCGTTGCATCATTTTGACATGCGTTCGTGCACTCTGTTGATGTCGCTTCTGTATTAACGTATTTTGCCGTGTTCACCTGCAGGGGCGAGGGACAGTTGACGTTCACAACTTGAAGAGTATGAGAGCCTTCGAGAAAGTTCGAGCGCTCTGGGAGATATTCCCGGACGAGGCTCGGGACGGAGAGAGGAGTCCACGGCAGCTTGTGATCGGCTCCGGTTTGGCTGGATTCATCAGCGCAGTAGCCGCGGTGGCTGTGATGGAGAGGACGAGGTCCTTGTACGTAGCTCTGAGCGAGTACTGGTGGGACACGATCCACACTTTTCACTTCAGGTGGGGGGAGGCGACTTTGACTCCCACTGACTTTGCGGCTATCACTGGGTTGCCATTCTGGGGCAACACGATGGTGTAGGTGGACGGCTATACCCCGGGGCAGTTATCGAATCTGCTGGGTTTTGATATCACCGATGTCAGGCTTAGGTATTCGGTACAGACCGATGGAGAATCATCTGAGGAGGGGTATTATTTCTTATGGGTAGGGGTCCCTGAGGATGATCGCGGAGTGTCTGGCTCGAGGTTTCATAAGGTTCGTGTTGTCAGCTACCCTGTTTCCTACTTCTGACACATCCTGTCACTTCCCTTTGCTCGGCTCACTGACTGATTTGGATGTCGTGAGGGGGTTCGCACGGGGGGGGCTGGACTGGCCGAGCTCTACCACGCCTTGGATAGGTTCTCGCGGGGAGAGGAGAACACCTTGTGCTGCTTCTCGTTTGCTTTGGATGTAAGTTCTCATCTTTTTCTCTTCATTATCTCATTTCTGTACTCGTATGTATCTGATCTGTAGCTGACATAACTTTCCATGCGCTTGACAAGTCTGGTGCTTTGAGGTATTTCGCCCGCAGCGGTGGGAGATCAAGGAGGCGTATGCGTCCTTGTTTCCTGCCATGTTGATTTGGCAGAAGGAGGCGAAGAAGCCAGTGTCATCGAGGGAGGGTACTCGACTGACGTACGAGGAGGTGTCTCAGGCCCTAAGCCGAGATTTTCCAAGCGGATCCAGCTGACTTGGTGGTACCGGAATAATGTCGGTGTGGTCCAGGTTGCTAGAGAGGTCACACGTCGGCGGAAGCTGCTGGTGGGACTTCACTGTGACGCGATGTATCTGGGGGAGAGGGTGACCCGTCAGCATGGTCCGGGGGTCCCTTCCTATGGTGTCGATGGACCCGCCTCCACACATGAAGCATTCGTTGATGATATCGATGGAGGAGCTGGAGCGGTATAGACAGGGCGTGTTCTATACCGAGCTTATCATCGAGGGTGCCGACTATGACATCTTCTTGAGGACGAGACTGAGGAGCCCGCAGGTGCAGCACAGGGAGGGCGAGGGCCCTAGATATCCCCGAGACTACCCGCTCCCACGCACTAGGCTGGCGTATGAGGGGCTGGATGGTTCCCGTAGGCGGTTGGTGATCCCTATCCCGGAGGAGACGAGGCCTCGGTACAGGGTGGACCCCAATGCTTCGGTAAGTGTTTTGATTTGATTTCCTGCATTCTATAGTAGCATTCTTCAAATGTTGCATCTGTACTTTCTGTTTATCTTCTGACGACTTTCCTGGTTTGTAGGTGTCTGGTAGTACGTACAACCAGGCTGTGAGACAGTTGGACGGGTGGGCCAATTACGCCAGGAGACTCGTGGAGTTTCTGCGGTGTAATTCTCGGAGGAGTGCGGCTGTACATGAGCCGAGGCCGTCTAGGCCGAGAGATTCGTCTACCTCCACGGCTGGTGGGGGAGACTTTATGCAGGGATTTGGCCAGTTCTCGGGCGAGACGGCAGGGTTCAGAGCTCGTCACTCTTTGTACTCAGGGCACGAACAGGGAGAGTCCTCGAGGGCACAGAAGCGGAGGCGGCCTTTGGCGTATTCCCGCCTGGAGGAATTTGGAGAGTACATATCCTCGATGGACCCGGCTGCTGCGGGGCAATACATCGAGTGCTCGGATGATGAGCAGGACTCCGAGTAGTCCTCTTTTATTGCTTTTTTAGACAAAATGTGTGTATTGTCCAGAACAATTTGACTTGTATTTGAAAAGGCGCCCTTGAGGCGAAACCTGTGTTTTGCACATCTATTTAGTTATTACCTTCTTTTATTTTCGGCAATTAAGCAAGTAGGTTGATCAAAAATAGATAAGAATGAAATATGCACAAAAATTCAAACTGGTCAAAATTTATGCCTATATGCACTGCTATTTAATTAATTGCACTGTTGCACGAGCCTGGGGCGGAAGTGTTGTTGGCAGTGGTCGATTGAAACCATGGAAGCACGCAATTCGAGGCTTGAACAGGGCTTGGTTTGAAAATGTTTCCAATTTGAAAGCAGCTAGCTGCAGAGTTTACCCAGTAAACTTGAGAAAGAGTCCGGCCGGACTAAGATTCAATTTCCAGAATCTTTTAAATTGCAGTTCAACTTTTGCAATTTGTAAGAACTGTGCATTTGCTTTGATCAATCAGCTGATTTTCTCTCAAATTCCTGAAGCTTCTCTTTGCTTTTTTTTATGGCTCCATTTCCTGGGCTATCGTCTCAGATGCAAGAGCGATACTTGGACAATTTCCAGTCGTGGGTACGGAACCACACAAGGCAAAACAAGGGGTTTTTCGAGGGTTGTTACGGGATGAAATCTGTTTGGGCTTTGAAGGAGCTCATGCCAGATTGGGATCTTTTGAGAGCAGCAGCTCATTTCTGGGACGTACAGAGGCATGTGTACAACTTTTCGTACAATGAAATTACTCCTACGTTCGAAGATTTCTGGGCCATTTTAGGAGGACCTGAGATGGAACATCTATTTCTTCCCTATGCGGGTAGCATGGCCACTGTTGAGAAGTTAGTGTCTCTACTTGATATCTCGGATGAAGAAGTATACGGGATGCTAATACTGAACACAGATTATGTCGACATTTCGGGGTTGCCCGATAAATTTTCCGGTGTTGAGGGGAGCGTTTTTGCATGGGACGTGTTTGCTCTGTGCACGATTGCTACTTTGTTCACATTTACGTCCCTGTTTGTGTGCCATCACAGTGTACTGGACCTGGTGAGGCAGTGCCGGAACGGGGGAGACGTCGTGCCTTTGGTCCTGGGAGAGACGTTCCTGGGCATAGGTCGGATGGCAACCGGTAGCCGATACATGTGGGGAGGGAGTCCCGCTATGCTCACTATGTGGTTGAGGGAGAGATTGCAGATGATGCCCGAGGTGCCAGTGTCTTGTGACGCTTGTACTTTTTTCGACGTCCTCTGGTGATAGGGGGCGATCAAGCTGAACTGGAGCTCTGGATGTCCAGACTCCGCACGCATCACTTACGATGGTGGGTTCCTCACTGGAAGCTACAGACTTGTCGGACCACTCAGGAGGGTCTTTTGGTTGTCAGAGTACCGGGCCTGTCCCAGACGGCTTTCTACATTCCATCCTTGCACTACAAGGAAAATCGATTTTAGCTACGGCAAATTCCGTAGCTAAAATGAAGATTCCGTAGCTAAATCGTGTTTAGCTACGGATTTGTTCCGTAGCTATTCCGTGGGTGCAGGTTTGTCGCTAAATTGGGCGTCGCTGTTTTGTAGCTAATTTAGAGACGGATGTGTCTGTCTCTAATTTAGAGACAGATATAGCCGTCTCTAAATTAGAGACAGATATGTCCGTCTCTAAATTAGAGACAGATATGTCCGTGTCTAAATTAGCTACGGATACGACCGTCTACGAATTAGCGACAGATTTTCCGTCTCTATTTAAATTCTGGTTTTATTTTCAAACCATTTTAGCGACGGATATTTCCGTCTCTAAATTGATATTTTTTTAAAAAAAAATTAAATAAATATTTAAAAATATATATTAATATATTTTAAATATATATATATATATATATATATATATATATTAAAATATATAAATATATATTTTTAAATATATATTAAATCGATCCCTAAGCTTTTTTTTTTTCAAATCGGTCCCTTAACTTATATTATTTTCATATCGTCCCTTAACTTTTATTATTATCAAATCGAGTCCCTAAATTTCTTTTATACTCAAATAGTCCTCACAAACTTTCACCACCACCACCAATCAAAGAACACCCACCGTCTAACCACCAAAGAACACCCACCGTCTAACCACCGCAACACCATCACCGGATTCGCCACCATAACCAGATTCGCCACCAAAAACCAAACCCAACAACGGAAAACAAATTGAAAACAGATCAAACAAATCAAAAAACAGATCAATCAAATCGAAAATCGAAAAACAGAAACTCAAAAACCAAACCCAATTTCATACCGAGGTTCAACTGGTGTCGCCGGATCTGCCGCTGCTTCGCCACCTTCTCCTCGATTGGCTCCTACCGAGGTGCAACTGGGTTTGGAAATGAGAGAGAGAGAAAACGGTGGGTAGCTTCAACTGGGTTTGGAAATTCGAAATGAAGAGAGAAGAGAGAGAGAGAGAAAAGAGGAGTGAAATAGGGAGAGAAACAGAGAGAGTGATCGAGGGTGGTTTCGCCAGGAGAGCATGGCGGAGAGGTGAAGGGACGGTGAGGGAGTGAGGGAAATGAGAGAGAGAGAAAACGGTGGGTAGCTTCCGTGCGTGTAAAATGAAATTGAAGAGAGGAGAGAGAGAGAGAGAAATAGGGAGAGGGAGGGATGACGGTGGCCGTGTTGCGCGGGAGGACGACCGCCTGAGAAGAGACCGGTGAGGGAGACGGCGGAGCCTACGAAGAGACGGTGAGAGAGAGAGAAAAGGGTTTACAGGTTTGGGAGATTTCATTTTTAAAATGTAGAGAGAGAGAGAGAAATGAGGAGAGAAATAGGAAAAGGAAGTATTTGGTTTTGTTTAAAGTAGTATGGGCCGTTTGATCGAATGGATTGAAGGGTCGATCTTGCTTTGGCACTTGATCCCCGTGAAATTTTAAAACCCCATAAAACAATGCCACATCACACGTACTTATATTTATTTCACACTATATTATACACTAACTAAAATATTTATGTCTAATATTAAGAATAATAATATTTATTATTAATAATATTTATTAATAAATTATTAATTATATAATTAATTAATTAATTAATTAATTAATATTAATTATATAATCAGTAATAATATTAATAATAGTATTAATAATAATTAGTAATTTTTATTATTTTTTATTGAATAGGAAAAAATATTTTAGATTTTTATTACTGAAATTTATAAAAAGTTATCTAAAATATTTACATGCTTTTATTTGATTTATTCAAAATTTTAGTTATAGTAGTATGCCTAATATCAAGAATAATAACATTATCATTTAATTAGTAATAATACTTAATAATAAGACTAATAATGATGTTATTCTTAATTATTCAATTATATAATTGAATATATTAATAATTATTATTATATAATTAATAATAATATTAATAATAATTAGTAATAATACATAACATCAAAAATAATAATGTTATTAATTAATAATAATATTCATTAATTTAATTATTTTAAATTTATTAATAATAATTTAATAATTTAAAATTCTAAGAAATATTAATATACCTAAGTAATAATTGATATTAATAAATTATAAAAATACTTATTAACAATAACAATAATTTAATCTTTAAAGAAAATAGTAATTAGTAATAATACATAATAATAAGACTAATAATGATGTTATTGTCAAAATGGTATACGGCTACCTCGTTTATTTTTTTTTTAAATTTTTTATACATTATAAATGACATTTAAAGTGTTTTTCATCTTTATGACTTTCCTCAAAATCTAAATGGAAATTGAGTTACAAATATGTGCCATTATTTAGGGTTTTAAGGAATGTGTCCCGATCTTGTGAAAATGGTATACGGCTACCTCGTTTATTTTTTTTAATTTTTTTCTACATTATAAATGACATTTAAAGTGTTTTTCATCTTTATGACTTTCCTCAAAATCTAAATGGAAATTGAGTTACAAATATGTGCCATTATTTAGGGTTTTAAGGAATGTGTCCCGATCTTGTGAAAATGGTATACGGCTACCTCGTTTATTTTTTTAATTTTTTTCTACATTATAAATGACATTTAAAGTGTTTTTCATCTTTATGACTTTCCTCAAAATCTAAATGGAAATTGAGTTACAAATATGTGCCATTATTTAGGGTTTTAAGGAATGTGTCCCGATCTTGTGAAAATGGTATACGGCTACCTCGTTTATTTTTTTTTTAATTTTTTTCTACATTATAAATGACATTTAATGTGTTTTTCATCTTTATGACTTTCCTCAAAATCCAAATGGAAATTGAGTTACAAATATGTGCCATTATTTAGGGTTTTAAGAAATGTGTCCCGATCTTGTGAAAATGGTATACGGCTACCTCGTTTATTTTTTTTTAATTTTTTTATACATTATAAATGACATTTAAAGTGTTTAGGGTATAGGGTTTAGGGTATAGGGTTTAGGGTTTAGGGTATAGGGTATAGGGTTTAGGGTATAGGGTTTAGGGTTTAGGGGTTAGGATTTAGGGTTTAGGGTATAGGGTGTAGGGTTTAGGGCTTATAGTTTAGGGGTTAGGGTTTAGGATATAGGGTATAGGATTTAGGGTTTAGGGTATAGGGTATAATGTATAAGGGTTAGGGTATAGGTTTTAGGGTTTAGGATTTAGGGTATAGGATATAGGGTTTAGGGTATAGGGTATAGGGTTTAGGGTATAGAATTTAGGGTTTAGGGTTTAGGGTATAGGGTATAATGTATAAGGGTTAGGGTATAGGGTTTAGGGTTTAGGGTTTAGGGCTTATAGTTTAGGGTTTAGGGTTTACACCCTAAACCCTATACCCTAAACCCTAAACCCTAAACCCTATACCCTAACCCTTATACATTATACCCTATACCCTAAACCCTAAACCCTAAATTCTATACCCTAAACCCTATACCCTAAACCCTATACTCTAAACCCTAAACCCTAAACCCTATACCCTAACCCCTAAACCCTAAACCCTATATCCTAACCCCTAAACCCTAACCCCTAAACCTTATACCCTAAACCCTAAACCCTAAATCCTTACCCCTAAACCCTATAGCCTAAACCCTAAACCCTAAACCCTAAACCCTATACCCTAACCCCTAAAACCTAAATCCTATACCCTAAACCCTAAACCCTATACCCTATACCCTATACCCTATACCCTAAACCCTAAACCCTAAACCCTTAACCCTAACCCCTAACCCCTAAACCTTAAACCCTAAACCCTAACCCCTAAACCCTAACCCCTAACCCCTAATCCCTAAACCCTATACCCTAAACCCTATACCCAATACCCCAAAAGAGGGACGGACTACCCTATATTTATTTTTATTTTTTAAAAAAATTTATTGTCTAGAAAACAATATTTTAGCCTTTGTTAATCAGTGGTTTTTTTTAGAAAAAGTTATAGAAAAAAAAGATAGAAAAAAACTAAACAAATGAAAGTATATAGAAGAAAAGTCAAAAGAGGGACGGACTACCCTATATTTATTTTTTATTTTTTAAAAATTTTTATTGTCTAGAAAACAATATTTTAGCCTTTGTTAATCAGTGGTTTTTTTTAGAAAAAGTTATAGAAAAAAAGATAGAAAAAAAATTAAACAAATGAAAGTATATAGAAGAAAAGTCAAAAGAGGGACGGACTACCCTATATTTATATTTTATTTTTTAAAAATTTTTATTGACTAGAAAACAATATTTTAGCCTTTGTTAATCAGTGTTTTTTTTAGAAAAAGTTATTAAAAAAAAGATAGAAAAAAACTAAACAAATGAAAGTATATAGAAGAAAAGTCAAAAGAGGGACGGACTACCCTATATTTATTTTTTATTTTTTTTAAATTTTTTATTGACTAGAAAACAATATTTTAGCCTTTGTTAATCAGTGTTTTTTTTTAGAAAAAGTTATAGAAAAAAAGATAGAAAAAAACTAAACAAATGAAAGTATATAGAAGAAAAGTCAAAAGAGGGACGGACTACCCTATATTTATTTTTTATTTTAAAAAAAAATTTTTTTTTGACTAGAAAAAAATATTTTAGCCTTTGTTAATCAGTGGTTTTTTTAGAAAAGTTATAGAAAAAGATAGAAAAAAACTAAACAAATGAAAGTATATAGAAGAAAAGTCAAAAGAGGGACGGACTACCCTATATTTATTTTTTCTTTTTTTAAAAAATTTTTATTAACTAGAAAACAATATTTTAGCCTTTGTTAATCAGTGGTTTTTTTAGAAAAAGTTATAGAAAAAAAGATAGAAAAAACTAAACAAATGAAAGTATATAGAAGAAAAGTCAAAAGAGGGACGGACTACCCTATATTTTTTTTTATTTTTTAAAAAATTTTATTGACTAGAAAACAATATTTTAGCCTTTGTTAATCAGTGGTTTTTTTTATAAAAAGTTATATAAAAAAGATAGAAAAAAACTAAACAAATGAAAGTATATAGAAGAAAAGTCAAAAGAGGGACGGACTACCCTATATTTATTTTTTATTTTTAAAAATTTTTTATTGACTAGAAAACAATATTTTAGCCTTTGTTAATCAGTGGTTTTTTTTAGAAAAAGTTATAGAAAAAAGATAGAAAAAACTAAACAAATGAAAGTATATAGAAGAAAAGTCAAAAGAGGGACGGACTACTCCTATATTTATTTTTTATTTTTTAAAAAATTTTTATTGACTAGAAAACAATATTTTAGCCTTTGTTAATCAGTGGTTTTTTTTAGAAAAAGTTTTAGAAAAAAGATAGAAAAAAACTAAAACAAATGAAAGTATATAGAAGAAAAGTCAAAAGAGGGACGGACTACCCTATATTTATTTTTTATTTTTTTAAAAATTTTTTATTGACTAGAAAACAAAATTTTAGCCTTTGTTAATCAGTGGTTTTTTTATAAAAAGTTATAGAAAAAAGATAGAAAAAAACTAAACAAATGAAAGTATATAGAAGAAAAGTCAAAAGAGGGACGGACTACCCTATATTTATTTTTATTTTTTAAAATTTTTTTATTGACTAGAAAACAATATTTTAGCCTTTGTTAATCAGTGGTTTTTTAGAAAAAGTTATAGAAAAAAGATAGAAAAAACTAAACAAATGAAAGTATATCGAAGAAAAGTCAAAAGAGGGACGGACTACCCTATATTTATTTTTTATTTTTTTAAAAATTTTTATTGACTAGAAATCAATATTTTAGCCTTTGTTAATCAGTGTTTTTTTAGAAAAGTTATAGAAAAAAAGATAGAAAAAACTAAACAAATGAAAGTATATAGAAGAAAAGTCAAAAGAGGGACGGACTACCCTATATTTATTTTTTATTTTTTAAAAATTTTTATTGTCTAGAAAACAATATTTTAGCCTTTGTTAATCAGTGGTTTTTTTTAGAAAAAGTTATAGAAAAAAAGATAGAAAAAACTAAACAAATGAAAGTATATAGAAGAAAAGTCAAAAGAGGGACGGACTACCCTATATTTATTTTTTATTTTTTTAAAAATTTTTTATTGACTAGAAAACAATATTTTAGCCTTTGTTAATCAGTGGTTTTTTTATAAAAAGTTATAGAAAAAAGATAGAAAAAAACTAAACAAATGAAAGTATATAGAAGAAAAGTCAAAAGAGGGACGGACTACCCTATATTTATTTTTTATTTTTTTTAAAATTTTTTATTGACTAGAAAACAATATTTTAGCCTTTGTTAATCAGTGGTTTTTTTTAGAAAAAGTTATAGAAAAAAAGATAGAAAGAAACTAAACAAATGAAAGTATATAGAAGAAAAGTCAAAAGAGGGACTGACTACCCTATATTTATTTTTATTTTTTAAAAAATTTTATTGACTAGAAAACAATATTTTAGCCTTTGTTAATCAGTGGTTTTTTTTAAAAAAGTTATAGAAAAAAAGATAGAAAAAACTAAACAAATGAAAGTATATAGAAGAAAAGTCAAAAGAGGGACGGACTACCCTATATTTAATTTTTATTTTTTAAAAAAATTTAATTGACTAGAAAACAATATTTTAGCCTTTGTTAATCAGTTTTTTTTATAAAAAGTTATATAAAAAGATAGAAAAAAACTAAACAAATGAAAGTATATAGAAGAAAAGTCAAATTTAGAGACGGATACTAAATCGTTCTCTAAATTTTAGAGACGAATGTTGAATCGTCACTAAATTAGAGACGGATTCAAAAATCTGTCTCTAAATTAGAGACGGGTTAAAATCCGTCTCTAAAGTTTAGAGACGGATTCTCAATCCGCTCTTCTAATTTAGAGACGGATTCTCGAATTTGTCTCAATTTTAGAGATCTGATTCTTAATCAGTCTTCTAATTTAGAGATCTGATTCCGACCGTCTCTATTTTAGAGACAGAGATACAAAACCCGTCTCTAAAATTTAGAGACGAAATCCGAATCTGTCTCTAAATTAGAGACGAAATCAGATTGCGTCTCTAAATTAGAGACTGAGTTCGGATTCCGTCTCTATATTAGGAGACGGATTCAGATTTCGTCTCACGAGATTAGAGACGGATTCATATTCCGTCTCGAGATTAGAGACGGATTCATATTCCGTCTACGAGATTAGAGACGGAATCTGAATCCGTCTCTAATTTAGAGACGGAATCCGAATCCGTCTCTGATTTTTGGTTCTGTCTCTAATCTGTCGCCAAATTAGCTACAGATTTCGTCCGTCTCTAAATTTCCGTCTCTAAATCCGGTTTTCCTTGTAGTGTTGGTTCTGCGACAGTACGGGCTGGAGCAGGTGCCATTGACGGGTTTGGATCATGCTGCTACCTTCGAGGTGGGATCTCTGCTGATGGAAGATCCTTCGATGCTATTGCTTCTCACGCGGCTGTGTCAATACACGTCCTTTCCTACCAGGGTTCTCTTTCACCGGAGAGGGGGCACTGTTCTGTCTACGCAGTATCTGAACTGGTACAAAGAGTGTATGGGGGAGACACAGATGGCCATTTTGTGGAGATGGTGTGAGATTTTGGGTCTTGTTTACCCTGACGACTCGACTTTGAGGAGGGCTGAAGCGCGGGCTAACCCTCAGAATCGTACTGGGGATGACATGGATGACTATGAGGCCAATGCTAGTCGGGAGGCCGATCAAAGCACGGTCATGATGGTTCGAAGAGAGGCAGCTCAAAATAGAACTAGGGAAAGGGATGCGTTGGAAGCTGCAGGCTTGACGGAGGAGTCGGGAAGGGTCCCTGAGCCAGGTAGAAGGACTACAGGAATATTTCTTGTGAAGGTGAAGAATACTCGTCGCGGGAAAGGGAAGAGGAAGAAGGATGAAGGACCAAGTACGGGAGACTAGGCTGACCTTGCTGTCCAGAGTATCCACCCACTGTCATTGCAGACACATTAACTGATTAATGTTTTATTGTAGTTTTGCTAGCGTGTAGCGAGTCAAGAGTTGACCGTGCTTGAACTAATCAAAGATTGTTTTAACCGTAATGAATTTGTAGGTTAATTGAAAAGAGTTTTTCGAAACACAAGCAATTGATGCTTATTTTTATTTTTATTTTGAGATCGAACCAATGATGGCTGCCTACGTTCCCCTTTTACAATTGGACTAAGGGGCTCAGGTCACCGTAGTTTGACACTTTAGGTGAATTTTAGAAAAACCAAGACAAAAGAAGTGCGACCCTATTTTTTACCTGGATCATTATCGGGAATGTATCCAGTTGGATATTACTCTTTTAGCACTTTAATTTTACTGAGGGGTGGTGTATGGGGAAGGAGAGTTGACTCGTGCTCTTCCTCAAATGAAGTATCTGCGGAGCTTGCATTCGTTCATGGGGTTAACGAAAGGGTTCCCGTCCAAATCTGCTAACTTCATGGCTCCTCCGGAGAAGATTCTTTGTACCACGAACGGTCCTATCCAGGTAGGCTCCCACTTTCCGAGGGGATTGGTCTGCGTAGGAGGCTTTTCCTTTAGCACCAAGTCGCCTTATCTGATGTCTCGGATCTTGACTTTCTTATCAAACACTGGGCCATTACTCGCTTGGTAGGCTCGAGTGTGTTTCATAGCTTTCAATCTGCGGCTCGTCGAGTAGAGCAAGTTCGTCGTGACGGCTCTGTGCAGCCATTCGACTTCATTGATCCCGTTTTCAAGAGGACTCTGGAGGGATGGGAATTTCCAATTCCATGGGTAACATTGCTTCCATTTCGTAGGTGAGTGTGAACTAGTCTCCCGTGGCGGTTCGACCGATGTTCGTATCCCTGCAGGGCTAGATGTAGCTTTTCGGGCCAATCCCGACCTCTGATGGTCATCTTTCTGATTATCATTGCGAGTGTCTTATTTACTGCCTCTACTGCACCATTGGTCTGTGGTCTGTAGGGAGAAGACTTGTGGCATGTAACTCTGAATTCGGTCAGCAGTTAGTCACAATTTCCTTTGAAGTGGGTCCCA
The DNA here is from genome assembly GCA_022495995.1 of Adenophora triphylla var. japonica. Classification (NCBI taxonomy): domain Eukaryota; kingdom Viridiplantae; phylum Streptophyta; class Magnoliopsida; order Asterales; family Campanulaceae; genus Adenophora; species Adenophora triphylla. The sequence goes on along the minus strand of JAFEMH010000810.1, from coordinate 432,319 downwards.
TTGTCGGATATGATCTCGTTAGGCACTCCGTATCGACACATGATGTTCTCTTTGATGAACTCAGCCACCTTCTTAGAATTTAGTACCTTGTACGATCTGGCTTCTACCCATTTGGTGAAGTAGTCGACTGCGACTAGTATGAACTCATGTCCATTTCTCCCTGGTGGAGTGATTTTGCCAATGACGTCGATTCCCCATGTGGCGAAAGGCCATGGCGTAGTCATGCAATAGAGTTCGTGAGGAGGGATGTGATTGAGGTTGGAGAACCGTTGACATTTGTCGCAGCCTTCGACGAACCGGATGCGCCTGCTTTCCATTGATATCCAATAGTATCCCATACGGAGGATGATCTGTGTCAATGCTCTGGCATTCATGTGCGGACCGCATGTTCCGTTGTGAACTTCGTTCATTAGTTCGCTGGCTTTTTCTTTATTTACACACCGAAGGAGTGGCCCTTGGTGGCGCTTCTAATACAACATGCCCCCCAGAATGACGAAATGGGATGCCAGGCGTTTTAATGCCATCATGTTTTTGGCTTTGATCCCTTCTTTGTATTTTCCATCTTCATTTGTGAAGGAAGCTTCTTCGTTTTGGAGGTGCTGGTAGATTTGATTGTACCAGGCTTCGTCGATTGTTTTATTTTTTTTATTTCGATCTCACAGCAATAAGCGGGTGTTTCCCGTCTACCTATTCTGAGGGGTTTTACTGATTTCCCATCAAGAATTTCGAGAAGAGATGAGAGGGTTGCCAGGGCATCTGCGAAGCGGTTCCTGTCGCTTGGCAAATAATGAAAAGAGATGTCCTTGAACTGAGCAATGAGCTCATCCATATACATGTGGTACTTCTGGAGGCCAGAATCTACCGTCTTTCATTTGTTGGACACTTGATTGATGATCAATGCTGAGTCTCCGTATACTTCCAGTTCTGAGATGTTGCGCTCGAGAGCGGCTTCTAGACCGACTGCGCAAGCTTCATACTCTGCGGCATTGTTGGTTTTTTCAAAATTCAGTTTGATAGCTATGGGAGTGTGCTCGTCCTTGGGATCGACAAGGAGCATTCCAATACCATTTCCCTTCTTGTTGGCTGCCCCATCGAAGAAGAGTTGCCAGCGGTTTGCGCTGTCGAGTGAAAAGATTTCGTCGTCCGGAAACTGCGGATCAGGACCCTGGGTTCACCGCTCGGGAAGCTCGGCCCGATCCGCCATTACTCGCCCTTTGTTGATTTTCTTCGACCATGTACTTGATGTCGAACTCAACCAGAAGAATGACCACTGCTAGTCTCATTGACAGGGATGGCTTGTCAAAGAGATATTCTGACGGGTCCATTTTGGAGACCAGAGCACCGAATGTGACCGCATGTAGTGTTTCGCTTTCCCGACTACCCATACCAAGGCGGTACAAGTTTTCTCTACGCCGAGTAGCTAAGTTCACTTCTCGAAGCCTTCTGGTTTTACGAAGTAGATTGCATGCTCAACTTTGGAATCTTTCCGTTCTTGTGCCGCATTGCTTCGATTGACGTGGTTCATATCATCGGCACAGAGTAGTGGCTTGTCTTCATGTTGCGGGCACAAATTGGGGGATTCACCAAGTATGTCTTGATTTTCTCGAAAGTTGTTTGGGCACTCCTGAGTCCCATTTGATTTCGGCATTCTTCTTCATCGCTTGAACATGGGCTCAGCAGAGAGATGTCAACTGCTTGATGAAGCGACTGATGTACCGAAGTCTTCCCATGAAACTCTTCACTGTCAGTGGTCCGAGGCGGCTTCATGTCGATGATGGCCTCGATTTTCCCTGATCGGCTTCGATACTCTCTTTCGTCAGAATCCATGCACCCCAAGCATTCGCAAAGGCATGGGCTGACGCCTCGAAGGTGCACTTGTCGGTTCAACTCTACATGGAGTGCTTCTTTCTCGAGTCTCGTCGAAGAACTTCCTCGATTCCGTCAGTGTGCCGTGCATGTCCGATCCCTTCGGGAGTGGATGATCATGTTTGCCGTACATATACTTCGATTTACTTTCCAGTGAATCATGTCACGGGAAGAGGGCCGGTTGCAGCTCGCCGGTAAGTAGCCCCCAGCGTTCTTCGCACCGAACCGCATGATGCACCGTGTAACAGCATGTCCCCCACTGGAAAGGGGAAGGAAGGCAAGCTTGGCCTCGATCCTCCTGACATCTTCGATCTCGGTCAGTATCCAAAGAAACCCATCCCACGAAGGACTTTACTTCGAAATTTGCCGGTGGTGTCGACTCAAAGATGTCGACAAGTTAGGCAAGTGCTGGTGTTCAATCATCCTTAGGGGCTGGCCTTGTTGAGATCCCTAAATCCACGCTAAAGATCTCGACCTTTCCGTTGGCCTCTGTGACCGTCACGACAAGCTGAGAGCCAAGTCGGGTACTCAATCACTCCGATGAAAACCAATCAGCTGGAAAGCATTTTCTCAATTTCTTCTTTAACTCGCAAGGACCATTCTCTCGCTTCGATCTTGCGCAGCCTTCTGCGTTTTCGATGTGCTACTGGATCTTCGGGATCCAGTGGGGAATTCTCCGCAAGCTCCACGATTGAGGGATCGAGTCCCGGTAATGTCCCTTTGGTATACAGACCAGCTGTGCGAACACGTCAACATACTCCCCGGAGGAGGCTTATCGTGGCTTCCTTTCCGCATCGGCGAAGAAACCGCCGCACTCAGGTCTCTTTTTAGGGCTCTCGTGTGACCGACCCCAGTTCACTTCGTCATAACCTCTTTCTACAGTCTGGGCCCTATTGTCCTCTTTGGTCAACTTACACGCCGAGAACTTCTCTAATGTATTGTTCCGTGCTTACATGTGTCTCGCTTTTATCACTTGAATTATTAACGTCTCTTTTAAGTTGTTTCGTTTTAACTTATCGCTTGTTAAAGCGCAATGCAGAGAGATACTCCGAAAGGTCGTACTTTTCATTACACAAGAACGGGAATACATGATTTGGGGCTACATAACATTAGTAAATTCCTCCTGCGTAAGGCCGTTGGATGACTCGCAGGACCGGACTCGACAAGTGACCGACTTTTTGCGAGTGGTTTCCGAGACTCCGGGCTTTGTAGGGAGATGCGGGCGCCTGGGCCCAGCTGGTCTTCCAGCCTCCGCCCGGCTTGCGCTCTCGGGTTCCTAAGAAAGTTACCCAATTCTTCACAGCGTTGGCATTGCCGGATGCTCACGAGGGTGCGGGGATCGAGAGGCCTTGGTTCCTTTCGCCGTCCCTATCATGGCGATCATGCCGTTGTCTGAAAGCCCAGTCAACATCAATTCAGGGGCAACTCCACGACTTCTTCAAAACTACTCAGAGTAGCTGGTCCACCGAGAGCGTCTTTCTAGCGAATTCCCCCCGGTTCCTTCTCGCGTTTTTGGATTTACCTCGTCTCCGAATGTGGCCTCTACACCGATCCGAACAACTTGTTTCCCATGGAGAGTACCTTGAGTTGCTCCTCCAAGTCTCGGGGATTCTCAATGTGTGCACTCCGTGCCGGACTCGTCGTGGCCAGGCTCTGGGTCCAGTAGAAGCCGTGACAAGCTCGAGGGAACGCTCCCCTTACCTGGATCTGACAGCTTTGAGTCCTCTCGAAACGCTGAGGTCCCGTGCACAATAGCCGTTCCATTCTTTCGTAGTCTCAGCCGTTGACTATCCTCGCGCTTTTTCACCATCTTCATCAGGGCTTCCTAACCAAGCTCGGTCCCACGCCCCCGCCCGGGTCGGCTCGCCGCCGGTCCCCTCGCCCTGGGCTGCTTCTGCTCAGCCCGCCGGTCCCTCGCCCGCCGTCGCTTCTGCCTCGTGAAGTAATGAGCGAGGTCGGGAAGCCTGTGGTAAGGCTCTGAGATTTGGTGTGCTGCTCTGGAGGTTCCACCCTTTTGCGGGCCAGCCGCCTTGTGCGCGGGCGAGCCCTTTGTTTTCCTTGATGTCGCCCATGCCGGCACGAGCACAAGCTGCCCTCCGGGACCCACGTGGTGGTCCTCGACTTCACACCTCGTGCCGGCCTGCTTATCTTTGCCTTGCCGAGCCCTGGGCCCCGGGATGAAGTTCCATGAGTTTCATCATCCTCATGATGGAGGAATCGGGATCGAGACAAGGGAAGGTCCACGTTGCATATTCGATCTATGGCGAGGTCTCCGTGAGTGAATCAGCTTAATGGCATGTCATCATTATGCTTTCCGATACCGGAATGTCGCTGGAAGCCGTCCCCTATGCACTGCGGTGATTGTTGTCATATCGTGGTTGATGAATTCGAGGTCTCCGGTGAAGGGCGGATGCCACGCCATTGATTTCATGGCAGCCGGTGGACGCCCCAGATGGCCGCGAAAGTGATTGGAATGTCCAACACTTGGAATGCAAACTGGGATCACCCGTCACGAACTGGGATGTTTGCCGTAGCAACAAACCCGAGAACTGCACACGGAAGTAGAGTCATAGGCCTGACAAAGGTGGACTCTAAGGCTTAAGGTGGCTTCGTAAGTGCTCCAATTTGAGCTTGTTAGAATTTTCGTTATAAAATTAACGAAAGTTATAACATTTCTAACAATTCCTAACTATCCTAACATTTCTAACAAAGGGAGGGTAGAATGGGCATTGTTATTTAAGGTTAAACCAAGAAAAGCATCTTAAAAGCAAAACAAAAGAATAAAACCATAAATAGAAAGGCCGGAAACACAAAAACCGGTCAGTTAATTTGGTTTTTTTGAATTTTTATTCTTCTTGTCCAAGGCCGGAGCCGCATTTAATGAATGAACAAGGCACGCCACGACTCGTCCGCGCGGATACGTTGCTATTTCGTAGGGCTATAAATTGAGCCCTCCAAATACAAAAATAAGGAGGAAGAACACAATAGCAACGAAGTTCTCGCGAAATATAGAGAGAAAACAAAGGAGAATTCTTCAAGAATTGTCACCTTTTTCTCTCCAATCTTTCCCAACTCATACTCATCCACTCACTCTCATATTCAAGCCCTAAACACTCATACACTCAAGCCAAACACTCAAGAACACAAGGAAGATTGGTAAACCCTCCTCTTCCTAACCCTAAATCTCATCCATGCATGCATCTTCAAACTACAAAATGTAGTTCTTTCATCTTTTTTCTCTAGATCTAAGAAGATCACCATGGAAGACCATCTTCCATGGATGATCTTCTACAAAGATCAACATTATTTTCAAAGCTTTTCTTTCTTACTTGCAAAAATGCACTTTCAAAACCCTAAAAACCATTTTCAAGCACTAAATCTTGATTTCAAAGGGTAAAATCCCCTCCCCAAGCAAATGAAATGCTTAGTCCTAATGTACTCCCAAGGATGGTTTGGTATAGTTGATTCACCACTAAAATGTCTAGTGATCACTAACCAAAACCTAGGGAAATGGGGACAAGCATGGATGCAAACCCCCTTAAAATCATATTTTCTTTCTTGAGAAGTTGCTGTCCAGTAGCAATTTTCTCAGACCTCAGTCCATGGTCTTAATTTTTGGACACAGATGAACTTGGAATTTGGTGTTGACTACAAAACACTTTTTGTAGCCAACATCCAGAGCTTTCCAGACATATTTTTACCTTATTTTTTGGGTGAGTAAAACTCCTCTTTTCAATTTTTCTTTCAGAGGCTAGTTCATCAGCTTCTGGGAATCCAGATCTCATATCTGAGGTTTCCAGAAGGTTTTGACCCCTCAAATCTTCTCCAAAATGGAAATTTCTTTCACACAAAGTTTATTCAAGGAGTCTAGAGAAACTTTCATTCTCTGAGTTCATCCAGATTATGAAGTTTTAGGACCCTTGAATCCATTTCAAAATCAGGTGTCTGCTGCCATTTCCTTCTGGCAGAAGTGACTTCTCAACTTCAAAAGGTTTTTTGAGTACCAAATCTCAAACCAAAAATTCTCCAAAAATCATGGGATCAGTTTAAAGTCTTAAAAAGACATCCCAATTTTTACTTTTTCCAGTTTCAACTTATTTTGGCCAAAACACACACACACACACACACACAAATGATTTTCAGCTTGGAAGACTCGTTTTTACGAGGCGCGTCGGGTGCACACTAACGTCCTTCCCGACGCGTAACATGACCTCCGAACCTAAATCTCTGATCTCGGGCTTTTTTCAAAGTTTTGGCCCTTCAAAATTAAAATGGCGTGGCGACTCCGTTTTTTCCGGTTTTATTTGGTTTTTCAAAGAAACGCAAAAATCGAATTTTTCCCGCGAAAAAGGCAACACATCGTTACAAAGGGCGACTCCGCTGGGACTAAGCTTTTAATAAAAAATGGTATTCGGTATATTGGTGGAAACCACTAAGTTTCCCGTTATCGCCTCCTAACACGAGTCGGGGATAAATTGTGGTCGAACAATCCCACGTACCGGTATCACCGTTTTCAAAAAAAAAGCTTTTGAGGGTCAAGCTTCCGTCCCGGCTTTGAAAATCATTTTTGTGTGTGTGTTGATTTTTGCACAGCTTTTCATGTTGTTTTGGCCGCCTCGAGAAAGTCAAAATTTTGACCGTCGGAATAATGTCCCTAACTCGTCGGAATTTCCGTGCCTTCGTGCTTATGTGCTCATAAAAAAAAAAAAAAAAAGGATTTTCAAAAAAAAGAAAATTTCCAAAAAAAAAATCATGCATCATATTTTTAAGACACATAAAAAATTTCTATTTTACTCGTAAAAGAATATAGATCGCTTGCACACTACGCGCACGTGACCGTACACCGCACACTACGCCCTTAACCCGGGAAATCCTTGTCGCGGTCCGTTTGGTCTTATTACGCCTCTCGGATGAGCACAGACTACCCAAACATCCTACGGAGCCTCGTGGTCGACTACGCACTTGTCCGTGACACACTTTGTCCGAGACCCGGTTGGTTTTTAGTCCGGTCCGTGTCATGCCCCGTCCGTGTATAGACCTTTCCTTTCAAGCCTTTGTCGGCATACCGACTCAATATCTTTCGGGTCCCTAATCGCCGAAGTTCGCCGGTTTTCCGCCGCAGACTTTGACCAAGATATTGACCGGCGCCTTGACTTCGGCTCGATCGGCACAAATTATACACCGACTCCCAAAGATTGACACCGAGTCATCAAGGATTAATGACTATTCCATGCCTAATTACGCTTAACCGACGACAAGTCAAGATCAATCGTGGACGCTTATCGTCCAAATCATGCCGACTTTTTGTCGAGCTCCTGACATGATCTTGACTTTCGACGTCGCCTTGTCCGTAATTTACATCGAATGCTCGTTAAGACTCGATTACCCGCCGTACTTTTAGGATCGTTTTTCTTTGGCCGGTGGGACCCGCTTGCCTCTATAGGACCTCGCCCGGGCCGCCCACCCCGGGAGGTCGAAATACAGTGGAATACGAGGGGCTTATAGACGTAGTGACGGGGCCCACCGATCCAGAATCGAGTAGTTTGCGAAAAAGAAGAGCAATCTTTTCCAACCGATTAGGTTAATAAAACATGTTTTAAGTAAACGTGAACAAATAATCGCATGTTGCGCATGAGCCTAAAGCCCAAACACCTACCCTCCTTCCATTCCTGCACATCTCGAACCTTCATGTCCTTTCCCCGCAGCCTCCGCACAAAGCTTGGTTTCTGCACCGGGTCACCGTTTGATCGCTGGGAAGAGTCAAGCGCATCGTCGCCTTCGCCATTTGTTCCGACTCCGGTTTCGTAATGTCTCGCACGCCCGGTAATGATGGGGATAACGTCACTCCGCCTCCCGGACCCCTCGTACAGAGCAACAAAGGGAATCGCTAGCGTAACGTATGAGGTTACGACAGAAGCACAAATAAACAAATTCTTATGGAGGCTATTAAGAGTCACGGCCTCGGCCGCCAGCCTCAATCCCGATGGCACCTTCACCGTGGAAGAAGACGAGGATGCCAACCCCACTCTCGCCGCCCGATTACACCAGATGCCGCCACCCACCTCCTACGGTGCCACTACCGTAACCCATGCTCCTCGATTTTCGGGTCACCAGCCTCCCCAACCACGTACCACCGGATCCACGCACTCGACGGCACAAATCAAATGGGGCAAAATCGCACGGAATGTCTTCTCATGGTTTGGGCTATCTCGAATGCCACAAATAACGGGATCCCTCCTCGCCCGGAACCGATCAATCCGACCTCACAAAGAATGTACCTACAGCCGGAATGCCGCCACAACTTGGTTCTCGGGGCCACGCCGTGAGCCCCTCCTCGTAATAGCACTAGTTCACCCGCTCCTCACACAAATCCATTCCTCACTCGTACTTCTACGGGTTACCAAGCCTCCATCCTTGTCATCTCGAATCACCAGACCGCAGCATTCTGGGTTACACACCTTCACCACAAGCACCATGCAATTCAACAATCCGGACAAAGAACCCGCACTCAAGCCTACTTACGGGCCCCACTGAAATCCAAGTTATCCTGGCCACATCGGGGCTGCCCCCACCTACTTTGCCAGCTTGAAAATCCACAAAGAAGCCGCAAGGTTCTACCCTTTTGCTCAGTGCTCCTACTCATGCTCCCTGTGGTAACTCACCCTGTGACATGTTTTCACCTACGTCCCCGACCGGCCGTTCCTCTCCACCCGCCCGCTCCAAGCGGTAGCTCCTCTCTCTAGCTCACCCACTAGCTTGAATGCCATGGTTCCGCCACAAGACCCTCATCCGGCCCGGTTCATGGAACAACACAAGGAAATGAAAGCGCAGACGCCGAACCGATCGCCAAGAAGCTCCGCCTTCCGGCCTACTGCACCCGACTCCATTGTTCCCCGCCCACAAATTCGTGATGCCAACCGGATCTCTTTGATGGGACCGCATGTCCCAAAACCCATTTGGACACATATACCTTGGCGATGAAAGCCAAAGGATGTACCAATCGCCAGCTGGCCGACTATTTCACCTTATCCTTGAAGTCCAAAGGCCTTAAAGTGGTTCTTCCGTTTGAAACCCGGGCCGTGGCCACATGGGACCAAATTACCAATGCCTTCACGTAAAAATATAAGGCCAACTTGGAATGGGAAACAAATAGGGTTGACCTACAAACAACAGCAATGGCCCCGATGAGAATGTTGGGACTTTTACAAGCGGTGGAATCCGAAACTCTGAAATGGCCATCCCTCCTTCCGAAGAGGAACAACTGGACATCTTCCAGCCATGCTTGAAACCACATCTCGAGAGCCTCCTCGCCACTTCCCATACTCGACTTACGGGGCTACGGTTAACTCTGCAGCCTAAGTTTGAAAAGGCCTACAATCGCAACTGCCGCCGCACTCCGCCTACGTATATCGGGCTCCCGCAAACATCGCCTCAAGCTTCCCGCTAAAGGCAAAGAGACGATTAACTATGCGGGACAGAATGTAATAACACGACTCCTTTTGCTTCCCAGAAACCGGCCGAGCCTGCATCGCGGGTCATAAATCTCGAAAACTTTGGAATGCCCCCGAATGACATCTTTAGGGACCGGTGAAAGAAGGCTTGCCGCGGCCTTTGGAGAATTTCCAACCCGTAAATCCGAATGCTCCCGTGGATACTACAAAGTATTGTGCCTTTCATCAAGCTCACTGACATCTCGATCGACACCGCTTTACTCGAAAAGGCAATTCAGGGCTAATAGAGCAAGGAAAGTTGGAAGGCCCCGAGGCCTAACACAGCCAAAAATCCGCCGCCACGGAACCATAATCGTGTGAATATGATTGAATGCGGAGAATCTTCACACGCCCAGAAGATGCCGATGAAGGTCCCCAAATACCCGTGGCCAACCTCGTCGAGGATCCCGACTCGGATTCCTCGCCTCGAGGATATCGAACGAATCAACTCCATCTTGGTCTCATGTCGTAGACTCCTTGCAAGAATACGAGGCCCGCTATTTTTCTGGGTGAAGGGAAGGCCGATACCGAAGAACCGGGGCTTTTCCGCTCGTAACATGAAAGAACTATTTATACAAGATGGTTAGAACAATCGAGAAAGATCGAGCAAGAAAGCTTTCCTGGCGGGCGCTCAGACTGGGCTTATCAAAGAAAGAGGCCGAAGAGCATCCGGAGCTAGTACACTTCGCAAATTGGCTTGGGAGAGCCCGAATATGATCCCGAGAACAAATAAGAATCGAAGAGGAGGATTCCTTCTATATCCTACCCGGCGTCAAATATGTGCCGCCCTCTCACTCTTCCCCCGCAATTTCGGGAGGAGAAGCCGAATCGCAGCTTACCATCACTTCCGGAATGGGAGCATATGACAACTTCGCGGCCGCACGCACCCCCTCTTCCCCTAACAGATTTGACCGTCGCTCTCTCTCACCGATATCCCCTGGTATGGGAAGACGATTCTCGATGACAAATATGACGATGATGACGATGACGATGATGATGACGAGAGCGAAGAGTCAACCGAGGCCCTGCATCCGAAATCAACTGAACAATCATGCCCGAAATGAACCCATGGGAGCAAGCCACAATGGCCGGTTGTCACCAAGCGACAATGAAGGACCGCCAGAAATGCGGATCGATTCCAATGGAGACAGACCCTACGAGGTGTCACTTGTAAGATGCATTTGTGGCCAATGCCCTGATACCTGCAGGATGAGGGACAAAGAAAGCCCGCGCCCGCATCCGTACATATCCGAAATCCTAGAACACAACGTTCCTTATAAGAACCTCGAATGGTGAATGGAGAGGGTTTATTGAAGCACCGGGTCGAAAATGGAGGGTTTCAGCCACCTAAGATGAAGAATTCGTAAACGTTATTGGATCTTTTTCTTCTTTCCCACGAACGGATGGCGTAACAACCGTAAGGGTCACGCGCCGGGCCGCTCGAGCGCAGCCGAATGCCTCGCAATCACCGAAAAGGGTTATCGATTCGAACGTCTCCCCAAAGGGCCTTCATACCTACGAGTCCACATGACGCCTTTCTAATTGCTACAGTGGCCCGACAATGGACCCCGGTGCTCCTTATTTGGACACAGCATCTATCGAGCCGCTACCTCAAGCTCCGAAGGGGAACGTTGCCTATCCTTCACCCGTGGCCGCCCTACCCGCAAGACTCGAAAGAAAAAGGATATACGATGAGATGGAGGCCGATAGCCACAACTCGCGGGCCATCCAAGGGATGAAATCGAAAAGCCGCCGAGTCCCGACAATAGCAACTCTTGTTGCATGATAACAATGAGCAAGGCCGGCCATGAGAATGAATCTGAGGACGCCCTAGCTCTGGCCATCCAAGGGGCAACAACACAACCCCAAACCCAAAAGCTCGTGACTTGGGAAGCGCTTATAAGGGCCGCCAGAAGAGGCCAAGATGTACCTCAAGCTCGCCCCGCACCGCTGCTGTGCTCCGCGTAATCCAATGGCCAATAGCCAAACAGGGCTCCCCGTTAACGTTGGCAAGATTGAAGAAATCCACCAAGAGACGACCGATGAGGAAGTTAACCGTTGACCCGATCCGGCAAATTTTCCAAGGAAATCCTAAAGGCGTATAAGAAGGCCACAGACCAAGCACCAAAAGAAGATCGCCGCCCCTACGCTAAGACAACAAACCTGCACTCGAAAAAGAGGATCCCGTGCTCACCTGGGCTTGAAGCAAACACAGCCAACATTTCCTCTCGGTCTCTACTCACTTCGCCTTATCCCCATAAGCCGAAGCCGGAAGAAAGCCCGGCTCGCACTCGTGCCTATTGATGCTACTCCCGATGATGTGGTACACTGATTGGAAACATCCACTACGGGAACATAATCACTTTCACGTATCTCGACCTCCCTCAATTTGGGGCCGATCATAATGAGCCTCTCTTCATCACACCACTGGATGAACGACGCCTCCTCGGGTCCTGGTTGATAATGGGTCCTAATGAACATTCTTCCAAAGAAAGATCATGAGCTTGCTTGATATCAAGACTACGTACTTGAAGCCTTCTTCTCTCACAGCCAAAGCTTACGACTCAACATCCCGAGCAAATTCCTGAGTTGCTACTTTAGACCTCTCGGTTTGGATGTAAATTGATACCTCGTGGAATTCCGTGTTATCGACATCCCGATTACTTTCAATGCCCTCGTTGGGAAGACCTTGGCCGCACCAAGTCAAAGGGGTCGCCTCAAGCCTCCACCAAAGGTGTGAAATTGCCTCGAATGGGGATCTCGACGACCATTTACGGGATTTAGTCACTTTAGAGGGCACAGATACAGCGGAATACCTATTCTCGAAATCAAACATGACGAGGAAGGTCACATGCTAACGGGCTTCACTGGCCGAGCCTCCCAAGGCCCAAGTGTGCAACATAGATCTCGACGGTCACTGGGATAAAATCCCACCGCCTTGAAAATGATGAGAAAAATGAGCTATCTACCCGGCCTCTGGTCCGGGGAAGCGCCAACAAGGAACTTTCAAACTCATCGAAGTAAAAGGACAAAATACTCGCCACGGCCCGGGATATGAGGCCTCCCCAAATGACACCGCAAAGGGAAAAAGATTTGAAGCCGCCACAGAAAGGTCCCGCCGACAATCCCAAATCTCTCCCCTTCGCCCTAATTTGGCCGACTACTTTGTAAAGGGTCCCACACAACCAGAAACATCACAGAGCCCACTCCTACGGCAGATGGCTAAAGCTACAGGATAGCCTCAACAAGTTCGTAGGAACCAAGGCTAACCCGGTCCGTAGAATGTTCCCGGACCTACCCAAGATACCCGGGGCTACCACTACCATGAAGAGCGAGTATACCTTCAGAGGCGTGCCTCGACTCCGGTGGAACAGCTCGAGAAGCTCACAACCACTATTCCTCCCGCCCAGAAGATCCGAAACCCGAATTCGAACCGACAAAGGCTAAAAGCTAAGGCCACGGAATTTCCTCGATGGTTGGGATGGTCTCGGTTATGCAAAGAATTGTTCGAAGAAGAAGTCCAGTGCGACCCGATTGATCTCGGCCACCCAAGAGATGATAGCGGCAATTGAGAAAGGAGAACAAAACAAAGACAGCTTCCCGAGTCATGAGGCCACCAACAACGATGCCGCTAAAGAATTGGGAAACTCTCTCGTGCCCATCCGCGACCAAGGAGGAAATGATCACCAAGCTTGGATTGGTCCCCCGTCCCTTTGTGTCAATCTAGGACAAGTCCTCCCGCCTCTCTCTCGTTAAGATCGAGTCTCTAGGGTCGTCCGACGGCCTTACGCCCGAAGACTACGAGTCCGTAGCAAGCACCGTATTCCCTTTCGTTTTCAATGAAATGACGAACCTTTCGAGTATCCCTTGATTGCCACTTTAACTAATGATGAATTAATTAATAAAAATTTTTAATAATAATTCATTAGATAAAGAAGGCATACATTAAACAAAAAAATCAAACAACAAAAAAAAATCTTTAAGCAAAGTTGTCCGGAAGAGGAAAATCGAGCCCAAGCCGCCGAAGAGATTTTGACGAGTGTGAATTTGGGAACCGCGGAAGAGCCTAAAGAGACGCAGATTGGTCATTTCTTCGAAGGAAGTGGAAAGGATGCTCGCAAAGTCCTACAAAATCCTCAATTCAAAGAAAGTTGCCCTCTTCATCAAAGAAAACATCATGTGCAGATACGGTTGCCGCCGAAATCATTTCGTATAATGGATCCCACTTCGAAGGGGAATGTGACAGTTGCCGGCGTAATTCCGAATAACCCGTCACAAGTCATCACCCTACTGTGCCCCAAACCAACGGAGCCGTCGAGGCAAAGAAACAAGACTCGGAAAATATCATCCGAAAATGGCCGTCCAAGGCGTAGATTGGCCCGAGAAGTTACACTCGCACTCGGGGCTACGTAACATCGGGCCGAACGGCAACCGGGAAACACCTTTTGCTCCTCACATACGGAATGGAAGCCGTACTCCCAATCGAGCCGGAAATACCCTCGCTCCGTATACCGCCGGAAAGCGATCAACGAGGTCGAATGGCTCCGCAGTCGCCATGACGAATTGGCCCTACCGGACGAACGCCGATCGAAGGCCATGGAACACATCCGGGCCTACCAAGGAAGAATGGCCAGAGCCTTCGACAAGAAAGTAAAGCATCGGGAGATCCGAGAAGGTGATCTCGTTCTAAAAGAAAAGCCCCCACCCGTATCAACCCTCTCGCAAATGGGAGCCTCGTATGGGTCGGGCCATATGCCGTCCGTAAGATCTTCTCCTGAGGAGCCATGCAACTTGCACCTCGACGGAATCCCTTTGTACACCCAAAGGAATGGTGACAAGCCGCGCAGATACTACGCGTAAAAAAAAAAAAACAAAAAAAAAAAAAAAAAAAAAACAAACACAAAAAAAAAAACAAAAAAGAGTGCTAAAAGAGTAATACCCAACTAGGTTAGAAACCCGAGAAGGGCGGCCTAGGTAAAAAACAGTGGTTGCACCAAAAAAAAAACAAAAAAAAAAACAAAAAAAAAACAAAAAAAAAGAGTGCTAAAAGAGTAATACCCAACTAGGTTAGAAACCCGAAAAGGGCGGCCTAGGTAAAAACAGGTTGCACCAAAAAAAAAAAAAAAAAAAAAACAAAAAAGAGTTCACCAAAGTGTTGAACTACGAAGACCCGAGCTCCTCAAAATGAGGGGAACGTAGGCAAATGAAACGGTTCGGTCTAAAGCACAAATAAAAGCCATACTTTGGCATCAATACAATTGATCGTACCATGAAAGCGTCTCGAAAACTCTAAAGCAATTCAAATATTCATTACAAGTTAAAAGCTCTTTGATGAGTCTAAGCCCGATTCATTCCTACAACCGGCAACCTCGCTAAAGGAAAACTAAGATACATAATCAAACTAATGTGTCCGTCATGGCAAGAAAGGGATACTTGGAAACCTCGTAGTCACTCCAAGCCACTGCATCGCCTCTCCCTTCTTCTTCCCCTCCGAGTCTTTCTCTTCGAACCGGAAAATGTCGGTATTCCTCCTACCAAGCTCGTATAGGAACATGGTCTATCAAACCGGCCTCCGTCGTGGCCTTAGTAGCCCTAGCGTCATCCCTCATCTCCCGTAACCTAGCCGGTAACATAGGAGCCCTCCTCTCCCGTCTCTTGACGTAAGCCTCATAATCGCCGCGCGTCTCCGCTCCCGTCATGAGGATTGGCCTCGCCTCGGCCCTCCTCCTCTCGTAAACAGCCCGGTCCTCCGCACCCATAATGGCCTCACGCCGTCTCAAAATAGCCACCCGAGTCTCTCCTGCATGCCCCTCGTACCAATCCAGTACCAAGTGGTCAAGAACACCGGCCTCTGACGCCCGAGAATGACCCGAGGAGGAAAGGCATCATACCTCCATGCTCGGGAAAGAAATGGAAACACCGAGGGATCATCCATGGAAACAGGAGCCACCACCCCGGTGGCTACATCATCAAAGCCCTCCAAAGGAACCTCGCTTCCAAGCCAAACCGCCTAAGGACCAGAGCCTAATGTAGAAACCGGACCGAGAAAGCCCCTAAGCATAACCACGGGACCCGTCCCGAAGCACTCGCGAGTCTCCACCCGCCAACGAGGCACCAACCATCTCGATATCTTCAGCCCGGCGACCCGCCATCCAACGCTCCCACGAGCCCCGATCATCAAAATCTACATCAACACCTCTCCCGGCAAAAGTCCAAGGCCCGATCATATCGTAGGTTTCCCGAAGAACCCCCAAACGCTCCATCGCCCACTGTGGTCAAGAGAAACGGGCTGCCCCTCTACGCATATACCGCCGTCCGGTAGCTAACTGGCCGAGAGCATGAAAAGTCTCCCCAAGATCAAAGGAATGACATCTCTCGCCCGAGCGGCAATGAACAACAACATCCAAAGAAAGCTCGATGGCAAATCCCAAAGGAATAGACCATGAACAAAGTGCCGAACATGCAAAGTGCAAAGGCATCCCAATAGGCGTCATCCACCAAGCCTAAGCCCCTAAATCTGTTCTGGGAAGACCGGAAATATCAAAATGGTCGGGACCGCGGATCATGCCTCGTGCTTCCTCCGGGAAAGATGAAGAAGGTTGCACAACTTGTCAACAAAAGAAGCTCCTCCTGACAAAGGAATTGCTATCTCCTCCACCTCCGACCTCCAAGCAAGGCCCGAAATTCTTCCACAATGGAACAATCTCGTTGAAGGAAAGGCAAAAGACATGCCTTCTAGTATCCCAAAACGAAGAAGAAGCCCTTAAGAGGTCATAATCCGGAACCAATTCTTTCGAGAGACCACAAGCATCGTACCTTGTACCGTTCTTCAAAGAAAGACCTTCTCTCATGCATAATTTCCCGACCAATCCTTGAACTTGTTGAAAAATGACATTTGGGATTCTTGGGATAACTTTGAGGGAGCTTTTCTAAGGTTTTCCATGGTTTTTCTCTCTTCCTCCCGAAAATGGCGTTTGGACCGGAGGTTGAAGAGGATATTTGAATTTGAAATAAAGCAAGACCAGTCCGACCAAAATTAAAGGACACTGTCGATGCGTCCCATCCGCGCGGACATGTTTGCTCCCCATCGAAAATCTCGCAATGTACCAAGCCGCTACACCAAAAGAGGAATATTCTCGTCCCGTTGCTCGAAACCGTGCAAAAAAAAACCTCCCCAAACCACCCATATACCAAACACCCTTGCAAAAAAAAAAAACAAGGCTCATGCAACACCGCATTCATATTGCATTGCATTCATAAAATAAAATCCTAAATTATTACATTCCAAAAAAAAGAGAGTGTGCATAAAAAAAAACAAACAAACATAAATAAAATCCTAAATTATTACATCCAAAAAAATGTGCATAATCCGTACAAATCTAAATCTCAAAAATCTCAAAAAAAAAAAAATCAATCGGAGTCTCCAAAGACCCGATGTCTCCCCGGCCTCTTGCGACTCGGCCCGCTCGTCAGAGCCCCGAAAGTCTCGGCTCGTAATCGTCCTCATCTCCGCAAAGAGGCTCGTCGGGACCAACCGGCACACTCGATAGGGTAAACCTGCATCCCCGAAGAAATCGAATCCGAAGGTGAAGGCGTCCGACTCCCGAACATACGGAGACGACCCACCATGCCGCTGCACGTGTCCCGCCCGTGCGGATCCCCAAGAATGACGTGATCCGAAGGCGGCCGCGCGGTGATCACGAGAGGAGAAAGAGGGGTCTCTAAGAAGTCTCCGAGGGAATAGGAGAAGCCTCCCGTCTGACAGCGCCGGCCGTGGTCTCCTCGCCCTAGCCCGAGGTGCCCCGCAAGCAACCATCCTCCGTATGAACCTCTAGCTCCGATCACTTGCTTCGTCTGTCTCGACGACCACCTCCGAAAACCGCACAAAAGCAAAAGCGTCAAAAAAAAAGAAGTGATGCTAGAGATGATGAAACAAAAGAAAGAAAAGAAGGGGAAAAGGTGAAGCCATACCTTCATACCCTGACGAGGCCGGAAAGCTCGTGGAAGCCGCCGGCCGAGGGATCTCGCACCCTCAATCGGACCCCATCCCGGATATAGGAAAATCCGTCCGAGGGTACCGCGGATCCCAAGCCCCTCCTCTCCAAAACCCGAGGCATCCTCGCCTCCTCAAGACGAACGTCGCATATGGCTCGATCGCCACGAAGTCCGAGAAGTGCCGACTCGCTTAATCATCCCAGTGTCACGGACCGATCGCCGGGTGCATCATATCGGCGGGAGGCTCCACCGGTGTCCTCAAAGGCGAGTTCACGCCATGCCGGCGCGTCACCCTCTCTCCCGCATAATAGACGTCGCAGTCAAACCCTCAAAATCCTCCGCCGCACCGTCCGCATCTCGCCGCCCTTCACCTGCGCTACCTCAAAGCGATCCTGTGGGAAGAATATCATCCCCTCATCCGTCTCGGCCTCCGTCAAAGGAAGGCAATCCGCGTACTCGAGAGTCGTACGCCCTCGGAGCTTATCTTCTCCCGGCATGCTTGACCAAGACCGCATGGCCGGATACGCCCGACGTACGCCTCAGCCGCTCCACACCGTGACGTGGAAAACTCCAACGCCCATACCGCGAAAGGTAAAAATCCAATCAATCCAAAGGCAAATAAAAGTGTGTGCTCAAAAGGAAAGAGGGAAAGCAAAAAGAGAGCTTATACCTCCAGAGCAAACTCGAAGCAAGATAAGGAGCTCACAGCCTTCCTGGGCCGTATCTATCAAGAGCGAAGTACGCCACCACCCGGCCTCCCCAGAAATATCTCCAACCGTCTCCATGTCCTCCAAGGACCTCAAGAAGGCAAAGACCGCCGTCCCTCAAAGATGACCAAAGAGCGTGCTCGAGAAAGTAAAACCACAGAAGGACCTAGCACCGCTTCGGCGCTAAACCTATCCTCCCCACCTCGTAACTCGCTATGGTCTCCACGATCTTGCCGTAGACCACGGCATACTCCATCCCCATCCCCTTTTTGGGAATAGGGAAAATCCAAGAAGGTCCCGCAGTCCGCGTCACCGTAGCTATCTCTCCACTCAATGCCGCGTCCATTGAAGGACACCCGTGATCGCAAAGCATAGTCGAAGGCGTAGCCGCCTCGCCCCGTAAGAAGTGGAAGGTGTGGGTCGTGTCCCACCAATGCCGCGCCAGAGCAAACATCAAGCCCTTGCACTTAGTGGAACTTGACCAGCCCCCTCAAGCACTCGACAAACTCCCAGAGCCCCGTCTCGACAACGATCCGTCTCTGACTCGCAAAGCTCCTCGGCCCGCATTCGGAAGCCGGTCCCACAAGTCAATCACGTACTCCACCGATCCTCGAGTCTTCATCTTGTTCACCGCTCCGTCACAAAACGGTGTCCGCCCGTAAAAAAAAAAAGAGAGAAAATGTCAAAAAGATTGCATTTGCATTTACAAAAAAAAAAAAAAGAAGAAATTTCGACAAAGATAACAAAGATACAATGAGCATAGCCCCATTTTTCTCGCATGAAATAAAACAATTTTCAGCAAGTCCCAATGCATTCATCAAAAAAAAAAAAAGGGATGCATTCCTACGGAAGTAAAAACTCCGTCCCATTTTCAACAAAAAAAATGCATACATGCATATCATCCATCTTACATGCAACGGGAGGAAAAATCCGTCCCACTTTTCAAAAAAATCCTAAACATACATCTCATATTGGCAAAATGCCCATTCTTTCCCAAACAAAATGCATGCATTGCATCATCATTCATCATATCAAAATTCAATTTCAAAAAAAAATCATCATCAAGAACATGCAATATTCAATTTCAAAAAAAACAATTATAATTCTCGAATTTTCACATGCAATTTCGGATACAAAAAAAAATGGCAAAAATGCCAATTCTTTTTCCCAAGCAAAATGCACATTTTGGGTTACTCATATACTCATTACAACATGCAAAGCATCAAAATCAAGATTCAAAGCCAAGAACATCAATTATTCAATATTCAAAAAAAAAAATTCAAAAATCACCCAAAAATTTCAAGCAAGAAATCGACAAGAGGATCAAGAGGATTCGAAGTATACCGTTCGGAGATGCGGATCCGAAGCCCAATGTTGCCAAGCATCGGGGTAATGCTCCTCCTCAACCGATTGCGAGAGATTGTAATGCCTCCTCATCCGGACGAGCTCCAATCGCCTCTCCGCTATAGGACCACGCCCTTGGCCTTGAAAAGCGCCTTTCCCGTGTTCCATTGCTCAAAAAATCGAAGAAATCGAACGAATTTTGAAGCTCCTAGGCCAACAATGGCGGCTCTGCTCTCTCCCTCTCTCGTCTGTGTTCAAAAAATTGGACTGAGGAAGAAGAAGGGCGTTGGCCCCATTAATACCCCTGACTTTCCATTCCTGTCCGCGCGGATGAGATTGTCAGGGTCAAAATGACCCTTTTGCCCTTTAAAATTTCAGGACTCTACAATTCAGTCCCCAACTTGACAGAGTTAACCAAAGATAACCAAAGTCAGCCCCTTGTCAAGAAAATTACTCCCGGCAGTCAAACGTAAGACCGAGTGCCCCGAGAAAGATAACGAGATCCCGTATCTTTCATCAAAATTCCTCCCGGCAGTCAAACGTAAGACCGAGTGCCCTGAGAAAGATAACGAGATCCCGTATCTTTCATCAAAATTACCCCCGGCAGTCAAACGTAAGACCGAGTGCCCTGAGAAAGATAACGAGATCCCGTATCTTTCATCAAAATCTTCCCGGCAGTCAAACGTAAGACCGAGTGCCCCGAGAAAGATAACGAGATCCCGTATCTTTCATCAAAATTCCCCTAAGCCAAACGTAAGACCGAGTGCCCCGAGAAAGATAACGAGATCCCGTATCTTTCATCAAAATTACCCCTAAGCCAAACGTAAGACCGAGTGCCCCGAGAAAGATAACGAGATCCCGTATCTTTCATCAAAATTACCCCTAGCCAAACGTAAGACCGAGTGCCCCGAGAAAGGTAACGAGATCCCGTATCTTTCATCAAAATCATTCCCGGCAGTTAAACGTAAGACCGAGTGCCCCGAGAAAGATAACGAGATCCCGTATCTTTCATCAAAATCACCCCCGGCAGTCAAACGTAAGACCGAGTGCCCCGAGAAAGATAACGAGATCCCGTATCTTTCATCAAAATTACCCCCGGTAGTCAAACGTAAGACCGAGTGCCCCGAGAAAGATAACGAGATCCCGTATCTTTCATCAAAAATCTTCCCTAGCCAAACGTAAGACCGAGTGCCCCGAGAAAGATAACGAGATCCCGTATCTTTCATCAAAATCTACCCCTAGCCAAACGTAAGACCGAGTGCCCCGAGAAAGATAACGAGATCCCGTATCTTTCATCAAAATCTTCCCGGCAGTTAAACGTAAGACCGAGTGCCCCGAGAAAGATAACGAGATCCCGTATCTTTCATCAAAATCTTCCCCGGCAGTCAAACATAAGACCGAGTGCCCTGAGAAAGATAACGAGATCCCGTATCTTTCATCAAAATTACCCCCGGCTGTCAAACGTAAGACCGAGTGCCCTGAGAAAGATAACGAGATCCCGTATCTTTCATCAAAATCTTCCCCGGCAGTCAAACGTAAGACCGAGTGCCCCGAGAAAGATAACGAGATCCCGTATCTTTCATCAAAATTCCCTAGCCAAACGTAAGACCGATTTCCTGCACAAATACGTCCGATTTTCCTCAAAGAAAGGCTAACGAAATCCCCAAAGAAAGTTAACGGAATCCCAAAAGCCAACGAAATTTCGAGGAAAACTCGAACTACGAAAGGGCTTGATTCCCACTAGGGATACGTAGGTAGCCTATCATTAGGTCCAGCCCCTCGACCAAAACGGTCACCCTATCCTTCGGCAGCAGACAAAGTCCACCGAAAGGCCATTTCAAATTAAGGTCCGAGGCGCCTAAAAAGCCATCATCATCAAAGGTCCGAGGCGCCTAAAAGGCCATCATCATTAAGGTCCGAGGCGCCTAAAAAGCCATCATCATCAAGGTCCGAGGCGCCTAAAAAGCCATCATCATTAAGGTCCGAGGCACCTAAAACGCCATCTTCAAGGTTTGAGGCACCTAAAACGCCATCTTCAAGGTTTGAGGCACCTAAAACGCCATCTCCAAGGTTTAAGGCACCTAAGACGCTATCACTAGGAAAGCGATAAATTGCAATCATCCCCAGCAGAGACCGAAAATGGTCATTCCTATCCCCAGCAGAGCGGATACCCGTCAGACCGAAAATGGTCATTCCTATCCCCAGCAGAGCGGATAGCCATCAGACCAAAAATGGTCATCTCTTATCCCCAAAGAAAGTTTCTTTCCAAAGAAACGACTGGAGAACTCGCTCATCAGGTTCGAGGCACCTAAAACGCCATCATCTCCAGGGTCAAAGACCCGAACTACGACTGGCTTGATTCCCATTCGGGATACGTAGGTAGCCTATCGCTAGGTTCAGCCACCCGATCACTCGATCATCCTGCCAAATATGGAGCCTTACTCTTATCGACGACCCCGCTTCCTTCGAAAGCGCCGTCGCCGAGGGGCTACTGTAAGTGCTCCAATTTGAGCTTGTTAGAATTTTCGTTATAAAATTAACGAAAGTTATAACATTTCTAACAATTCCTAACTATCCTAACATTTCTAACAAAGGGAGGGTAGAATGGGCATTGCCAAATGAAGTTAAACCAAGAAAAGCATCTTAAAAAGCAAAACAAAAGAATAAAACCATAAATAGAAAGGCTGGAAACACAAAAACTGGCTGTTAATTTGGTTTTTTTTGAATTTTTATTCTTCCTGTCCAAGGCTGGAGCTGTAATTAATGAACAGTGCACGCCTACTGACCTTGTCCGCGCGGATACGTTTGCTATTTTCAGAGGGCTATAAATTGAGCCCTCAGTCACAAAAATAAGGAGGAAGAACACAATAGCAACGAAGTTCTGGCGAAATATAGAGAGAAAACAGTGAGAATTCTCAAGAATTGTCACCTTTTTCTCTCCAATCTTTCCCAACTCATACTCATCCACTCACTCTCATATTAAAGCCCTAAACACTCATACACTCAAGCCAAACACTCAAGAACACAAGGAAGATTGGTAAACCCTCCTCTTCCTAACCCTAAATCTCATCCATGCATGCATCTTCAAACTACAAAATGTAGTTCTTTCATCTTTCTTCTCTAGATCTAAGAAGATCACCATGGAAGACCATCTCCATGGATGATCTTCTACAAAGATCAACATTATTTTCAAAGCTTTTCTTTCTTACTTGCAAAATGCACTTTCAAAACCCTAAAAAACCATTTTCAAGCACTAAATCTTGATTTCAAAGGGTAAAATCCCCCTCCCTAAGCAAATGAAATGCTTAGTCCTAATGTACCCCAAGGATGGTTTGGTATAGTTGATTCACCACTAAAATGTCTAGTGATCACTAACCAAAACCTAGGGAAATGGGGACAAGCATGGATGCAAAACCCCCCTTAAAATCATATTTTCTTTCTTGAGAAGTTGCTGTCCAGTAGCAATTTTCTCAGACCTCAGTCCATGGTCTTAATTTTTGGACACAGATGAACTTGGAATTTGGTGTTGACTACAAAACACTTTTTGTAGCCAACATCCAGAGCTTTCCAGACATATTTTTACCTTATTTTTTGGGTGAGTAAAACTCCTCTTTTCAATTTTTCTTTCAGAGGCTAGTTCATCAGCTTCTGGGAATCCAGATCTCATATCTGAGGTTTCCAGAAGGTTTTGACCCCTCAAATCTTCTCCAAAATGGAAATTTCTTTCACACAAAGTTTATACAAGGAGTCTAGAGAAACTTTCATTCTCTGAGTTCATCCAGATTATGAAGTTTTAGGACCCTTGAATCCATTTCAAAATCAGGTGTCTGCTGCCATTTCCTTCTGGCAGAAGTGACTTCTCAACTTCAAAAGGTTTTTTGAGTACCAAATCTCAAACCAAAAATTCTCCAAAAAATCATGGGATCAGTTTAAAGTCTTAAAAAGACATCCCAATTTTTACTTTTTCCAGTTTCAACTTATTTTGGCCAAAACACACACACACACACACACAAATGATTTTCAGCTTGGAAGACTCGTTTTTACGAGGCGCGTCGGGTGCACACTAACGTCCTTCCCGACGCGTAACATGACCTCCGAACCTAAATCTCTGATCTCGGGCTTTTTTCAAAGTTTTGGCCCTTCAAAATTAAAATGGCGTGGCGACTCCGTTTTTTCCGGTTTTATTTGGTTTTTCAAAGAAACGCAAAAATCGAATTTTTCCCGCGAAAAAGGCAACACATCGTTACAGTTAGTGGCGGCGGTCTCGGTGGTTGTGGCGGCGGTATTGGCGGCGGTCACGGTGGTAGTGGCGGCGGTCTCGACGGTAGTGACGATGACGAGGGTGGTGACCATGATGCCGGGGAGAGTGACAGGAGTGATGCCGGTGGGGATGCTGATGCGAGGAGGCGACGGGCTTCTCGTAATTACTGCTCTTCGAGGTTGCATTTTCCGTTGCAGAACCAGTCTGATTTTTACGCGAGCCAAGAGCATCACAGCTCCACGAGGCTTCGCTCCCGTGTTGGGATAAAGGTACGGGAATTTTTTTTAACAACAAAATAATACATGCATGTACAAAATCTTATTATTTAAATGCGAGTAATGATACATACCTGTGCTGTGTTTACCTGCAGGGGAAGAAGATGAAAGGGCGTAGCTCCCTTAAGGCGGTAGGAGAGTTGTGGGCGTCCTTGCCGGCTGGTGAGGGTAGTCCTCATGAGCGGGTAGAGAGCTTGGGACTAGCTCCCTTTTTTGATATGGTCCTACAGATGGGCCAGACCAGACGGTGCACTGCTGTAGTGAAGGTGTGTCGGGAGTTCTGGTGGGACACGACACATACCTTCCACTTGAGTTGGGGTGAGGCCACGGTTACTCCTACAGATTTTGCTGCTCTCACCGGGTTGAGGTTTACTGACATAGCGCTCCCGTATGATGAGACCCTCCATGCTGACTCGGCACGTCAGACCCAGCTGTTCGGTGCTAGTTTGGGTTCGAGCAGGACTTTCGGCATTGATGCGGGAAAGTTGTATAAGCTCGTTAGGACTGCCATTGGTCAGTATACACGTGGTCTGTATGGGCTTGATGCACTTGTCCGAGGGTTCCTTTGGTATGGCTTCTCAGTGGCCCTTTTTCCCAACTCGGGCCCAGTATGCCGATTTTCTTTGTTGGGTGCTCTGGCGGACTTGGATCTGGTGCGTGACATCTCGTGGGGGGAAGCCGGCTTGGCTGAGTTGTATCGGGCTTTGGACACCGTTTCGAGGTCCAATACCTCCTCCTTTGACGCGTTTCAGCTTGTTCTGGAGGTATATCGTCCTTTTGTCTTTTTCTATTGCCTTCTTACTTGTTGTTCGTCCTTTATATCCTTACGAATATCTGCTTTCTGTATCTTTTGCAAGCGTGGGTCTACGAGGTATTCAATGTTGCCCCATTTACCTTGCGTGATCAGACCCGGGACGTGCCTGTTTTATACTATTGGAGGAAGGAGAATAGGGTAGAGAGGGCCCAAAAACGGTCTGGGCGTCCGAGTTGAGGGCTGTTCTAGGTGGTCCGTGGAGGATTGAGTTTCCGCATTATCCTTGGACTCCCGAGGCTTCAGAGACAGTTGGTGATGTTCGGGATGTTACTGCCTCCCGTAGGATGTTGGTTGGCTTGTCTGGTGATGCGATGTACTTGGGAGAGCGGGTGGCTAGACAGCACTATGCGTGGGCTCCGCTTTATGCGCCTCAACATCCTCCTAGGAACATGTGGTATCCAAACCGTCTGGCGAGGAGGGAGGATTATCTTCATGGGATTCCTGCTACTGAGTTCCGGTCTGACATGGATTACCAGGCCTTCGTGGAGCTTTTTCTGAGGTCCCCACAGGTGGTGAGGCAGGCTGGTGAGGTTGCCGGCGTAAGGGGTCAAGACTTAGTTGTCCCCGGGCTGATGGGTGTTAGGCATCCTGAGATTGTAGACATGCCCCCGTTTCCTGACCACTTCTTTGTGCCGGCTGGTGACGGGCAGGTGAGGGTAGATTTGACGCCTACGGAGGCTGACGAGGTCGAGGCTGCTCAGCTTCCTCCAGACAGTGTCGGTGGGGTATACCTCTTACTTCTCCTTTTATGCATCGATCCTTATGTTTTAGCCTGGGTGTGACCCTCGTATCTGGTTTTGCAGGTTACCCGCGATTCTTATGTGCGGGCTGTGAGGCAGACTAATATATTGAGCCGTCTGCTGAGGAGTCCAGTGCAGGCACTTTCTTGCCAGTCTCGGAGGTCAGTGTATGTGAACCCGGCTCAACGCAGACAGCGATCCCATGACGAGGGAAGTTCAGCCTCTAGATTTTCCGTGGTCGCAGTTCGACCTCCCGTCGGGGTCACTAGGACTTTTTATTTTGTAGATTTTATTTGTAACTCCTGTAATAAATAAAAGAAAATACTATATGCAGACTCTTATTTTCATGCTGACCCGTTAGTATGATGCAAATATTTTATGTACAGACTTTGACAAGTTAATTTAGTATTTTCTATTTATGGGCATTTTTCTATTTTTATGAAAAGTCATCCTAGAAATTGACGTATAAGGAAGTCACCCTAGAAATTGAATTGGGATTGAAGCTAGGGTTTAGAGAGGAGCTTTGTCTCCTAGGCTCGAGGCTAGGGTTTAGAAAGGTATTTGTTACCTAGGCTTGAGACTAGGGTTTAGAAAGGTATTTGTTACCTAGGCTTGAGACTAGGGTTTAGAAAGGTATTTGTCACCTAGGCTTGAGGCTAGGGTTAAGAGAGGTATTTGTTACCTAGGCATGAGGCTAGGGTTTAGAAAGGTATTTGTTACCTAGGCTTGAGACTAGGGTTTAGAAAGGTATTTGTCACCAAGGCTTGAGGCTAGGGTTTAGAGAGGTATTTGTTACCTAGGCTTGAGGCTAGGGTTTAGAAAGGTATTTGTCACCTAGACTTGAGGCTAGGGTTTTGAGAGGTAAGTCTGAACAAGGCAATTTGAGCAGAAAGATTATGGTTTAAGCAAGGCGAGGCTGAGTAGGTGTCTATGATAGAAGATGTGCTTGGATAAGTTTGATGTCTAGAGATGAGAGGTAGGACCGAGTCATCTTGAGAGTCACAGAGATACATCTTTGATAGATTTGAAGGGTTTGAAAATTTGTGGAGACCAAAGAGTGATTTTTGTAAACAAGGTGCCAAGGAGGATGGCATTTTGAAAGCATGTTAATCTGATAAGGAGGCCTTATGATTGATTATGTTTCTAACTAACTCAAAGAGTTTGCCACATGCTGATCATGATGACAAGGGATGCCCTTCTTGCTAGATATGACTTCGTTGGAGCCCTAATTTTTGTTTAAAGCCCCTGGCCACATAGTCGACCCATTTTCGGGGAGCCTCAATGTTTGATGAAGTGACTATGGCGAAGCCCCAGTCGATGATGCAAAGCAAACCCGAAGTGGAATCTGGTAAAGAGAGCCTGAGAGAATAGCTTAACAAAAGCCCCATCTTGGAGAGATTCAATGTATCCCTATTGCAGACAGAGTCATCTTGTGGCCATGGAGGCGACACATCGTTTTGAACAACAGTCAATCAGTCACTGGACAAGACTCGGAAATGTATATGTGCAGGGGCACATTTTTCGAAGGTGGGAATGGATCCCGAATTCGTGTATGACACTCTCGCTTTTGGGTTTGACTCTTTTGGGAGAGTATAAGCATCACAAGGTGTGGAAAAGTGTATGGAAGCCCCTGCTCGGTAGAAAGTAAGTGTTTGGCTCTTCCTAGATTGTAGAAAAGAAAACTTGTCGAGACATTTGAAGAATTGTTTTATTCAGAATTATACTTTGGTTGCTCGAGAATGGACCTCACTGATTGGTTTATCAAATTCCAATTATATAATTAAACAAATAATGACTGCTTTGATTTGAAGCTGGAATAGGAAAAAATTGATTGATGGTGGAATCAGGCTTGACTTTAGATGTTCCGTTGTTGCTTGCTGCTCTGGAATGTTCTGTGATAATTTTCGTGCGGGCTGCCGCTGCATTGATCTTCTTCATGAGAAAGAGTGAAAAATAGAAAAAAATTGGAGAGAAAGAAAAGGTGGGAATTTGACTGATTATAGCCCCTTCTATTTTTCATTCTTTCAAGTTAAGATCCGTTGTTCCTTTGTTCTCGCGTGTCTCCTTGCTTTTACCGGAGTGCCGCTGAGAGGCACGGATGCGAAGCCCCAGTGAGACTTTTGCAGACAGTGTTTGAGGAGTCGAATGAACGAATTTCAAGAATAGGACGAGTTCCCAAACTTAGAGAGAGTATGTAATATGCTCACGTGGGATAGCAAGTGACTCAACGAGAATGCCATCCGGTAGCGGTTGTAGCTGGGCTTTGGGTTGCGATCGATCATTAGATGATGCTTAACATGGCCTCTTAAAGTGAGAGGTCGGCTGGGCCTTTTGCTGATAGGTTGGTTTGAGGGATGTGTTTGGGATCTCTAGGGTGAAGGGATTTTCGTGTTGTCCAAGAGGGAGTCTTTGTTGTTTCTTCTCGCGAGTTTGTTGTGATTTCAGCAGGTAACTTGATCACGATAGGACCTCCACTCGATGTCTCATTTTCACAACCTTTGGGATGGGAGGTTCACTTTGGGGTGATGAAGGTTTTTTTTTTTGACACCCTCTTCTCGAGAAAAGCTTTCGGATTTGTTTGCTCGCGATAGCCCCTAGCGTATGCCTTAGGATGCGTTTACCTTTTCCCTCTTGGGCTTGGAGGTGGTCCCTTCTTTTGTGAGTCGAAGGAGCCCCTTGTATGGGCTTCTTCCTTAGGGTTTCAAAACTTGTCGATCTTGAAATGAAAGGGTATTATTTAGTGAGGGTAAGGTTATGGCTTCCTATGGTGAGAGGTTTAAGCTTCAATCGCTACTGGATAGCATTCTCAAAAGGGTATTTAAAATAAATGCAAACTCGTTTAACCGACTTAAAAATATATTCGGACCATGAGAAATATATGTGAGCATATTCAACGAAAGCTTATCGATCAAATGGAAAATCAGAGGAGACGCGAGATTGAGGGATTGGTGAGCCCCAAGTTGATATTCATGTAGCACTTGTGAAGGATAAGAACAGCCCCTTGCGCTTTCTTTGAATGGTAGTGGCGTGAACATCTATTCTATGATGATGAGCAACAACGGTCTTTGTGCTTGTCTTGACCATATGGAAAGGAGGTCAAGTGGGGGAGAGTGTATTTGGGGAAGTGTATGCTTGAGAAAGTATAGAGGGTATGTACAAGGAGAGGGTCTGGAGGTAGTGTACGAAAAGTATATGGTGGAGTATGGAGAGAGTGTATGAGAGAAGGGTGTATAGGGATGGTGTATATGAGGAAGGGACAGTGAGTTGTTTACTCCAATCAAAGCATTCATTCATTGTTTACTTTATTAGCCGGTGAGTTTATCAGTGAGATTAGCAACCAAGTGATAATTATAAATAAAACAATCTTCTTGAAAGTAATGCGAGATTATGTCTCAAGTCTAGAGAGAAAGGAAAGAAAGACTCTTTTATTATTGAAGTAACTAATCTAAAGTGGACATTACATACCCATGCCCAAAGTGGACGTAAGAAAGACACACTAGAACCTACAAGACTGAATGAATCTAAATCTTTCCTCGAAGTACGAGGACTTCTTCATCAATGAGGCCTTGTTTGATCAATCTTTGAATTAAGTGCTTCAGTTGCACACATCTGTCAGTGGTATGCCCAGCGTACTTGTGGTATTTGCAAAACTTGGATGTATCCAAGTTAGCTCTCTTATTAACAGGCTTGTAATTCTCGAGCGGCTTGATCAAATTCTTTCTCACCAAAACTTCGAAGAACTCACCTACAGGCATTCCCAAGTCATCAAAATGCTCCTTGTTGATCTTCTTCTCTTGGATTGAATTTGGGGGTGACTCGGGTATTGGTGCCCTTCGTTGGTTGGTGGCCACAGCAGGCATCCTGAATGAGAAATTTTGATGTGTAGGACCATAAGGGGGACCACGAGCATGTGAATGGTAGGGACTCTGGATTTGAACAGGAGGAGGAAATCTTCTCAAGTATTCGTGAATGTAAGACAAATGGTGCTGCTCAATTTCATGTATGTCTTTGAGGAGGTTGAGCACTCCGAACTTCATGTCTGAGACTTCTTTAAGGGCTTCAATGCTTTTCTCCAGAGACATGATGTAGAATTCTGTAAGAACATATGGCAGAGTCAAACCAATGAATTGAATTAGGCTCATAATTAATCTTAAGGCATCCTTGAGAAAATAGTTGATCTCCACAATTTGAGAGTTTGACCGGGCTGAAGTTGCCTACGTAACCCTTACCGTTTAAGGTACGAGTCTCAGGTCACCGTAGTTCGAGGGGGTCCCCGATTGATGATACAACCAGGGTTAAGTTTAGAGAAAGAGAGAGGATGAATGTAAAAGAGTCCGTTTGATGAAAAAGGAAGAGGAAGATGACTTGATCCTTGGTCAAATATAAGTGAGGGTGATCTAGGCGAGTTAGTTGGACTTGGACGAGAATTGGCCTTGTTTTGGCTTAGATAGGCCCTAGATGGTGGTTTGGTCGAGAGAGGTTTGACCTAGGTGGATTTTCTAAACTATGGATGGTTTTAAGACTAAGGGAGCAGACTATGAATGGTTTAAGAGATTGAAGGATAGTTTAAGCATTTTATTTACAAAAAAGCCATCTATTTTTTATAGAACCTACTCTTGGTTGGAAGGGATACCCCTTTTTCGCAACTAACTAAAGGTCCTAAAGTGGTGGATCCTAACGACTAACGTTCTCATATAGACATTTAAGATGATATTTATGGGAAGTACTACAGACCTATGATAAGACAAGATCTTTTAACAAGCACTCAACCTTACATGGCGCGTTCTTTAAAAGGAAATCAATTTTTTAGTGCTCTTTTTCTCTCTATAGATCTTGACTTATCACTGATTCGTAGTGACTTATCATAAAGACCTTATTAATTGTCTATTTGAAAAAGCTAGTCAAACCAACCGGTCACAGGGAGTGTACTCCTGACAAAGTGGGCGACACAAGGGTTAGGTTTCATGCTCCCACCGTGCAGCCGAAGCGCACTAATGAGTGGATGACCAAGTGAGACTCGGAAGGGAGGCGACATGATCACCACACTTCCCGCACTTTGGCTTCTCCGATGGGTTAAGGGTGTCTGTGCAGTGTGACACGGACTTTAGTGGTAGTGTGAGGCAAAAAAGTCTAATTCCTTTTAAGAGAAAAAAGAGAAAGATTTTATTTTAGGAGATGCATGCATGCAATGCAACAGTTAAGAATAAAGAAAATAAAAAGAAAGCAAGATACAACACCACAAAGGAAAACGAAAGTCTGACCCACTAAGTTTGAAAAAGTTTCAAAACAGTCCCCAGCAGAGTCGCCACTGTGAATACCCCGTCCCGATGCAACACGCATTCGGAAGTTTAGAATAAATAATTATGTAATGTCGGATCGAAATGGGATATTCATTAAGTGACACTCGTTTTAAACCATATTAAAAATATTAGTTTAACTTTTGAGAGTCGCCACGCCGCTTTGATACAGCCCAAAGCATTGAAAAAAGGCTAAACACGTGATTGGGTTCGGGGGTCAAGTTACAACAGAAGAAGAAACGTTATCACTCCTATTGCCCGACCGATCGGTCTTTCTAGCATGTGGGGTGTTGGTTGTGTGCGGTGTTTACAGGAATAGATAGAAGAAACCAGATCATGCATAAGGAGGAGGGGAGAGAAAGAATTAATTGATGATCACACCCTAGAACCTTTGATTTAGGCCCTTGGAAGGTGCACTAATCAACGTTCATCCTTAGGGAATTGTTGATCATGGGATGATTATTATTTAAGGAGGAAAGAAAGAAATAGTTCCTAGATCCATTGGGTTTCTCGGGGAGAACCTTAGATCATCCTCGGCTATGCATACTTAAATACATTAAAATAGTCCTAAATCTAGCATATAGGCACAATTAAAACATATGTAAGGATAACAATAATGATAATAAAGAACGGAATATTAAATAAAGGCTTACCAATTGTGGCAAGGATTCGAAGGTCGAATCTTAGCAAGATTCGAGGAGTATGGGAGAGGTACGGAAGGAAAATCAAGTATAGTCTTGATTCTCTCCGTGGAAATTGTGTGTTGAAAAGAGTGAAACGTCTGCTCGTATTTATAGTGCTTGGGGAAATGGGCTGGACCGGGGAAAGGGTCGATCGGCACTTCTCAGAAGGGTCGATCGAACCTTTTGAGAAGGGTCGATCGGCACTTCTGGGAAGGGTCGATCGAACCTTTTGAGAAGGGTCGATCGGCACTTCTGGGAAGGGTCGATCGTCGCTTCCAATAAATAGTCGATCGGTACTTCTTTCAGCGTACTTTCCACGCCAGCAGTTGACGGTGCCAGGGAATAAGAATTAAAAGATTTAATTAGGGTTTTCGGTCAACCCTAATCAAACCAGCCCAACATATTAAATGGGAATACCCTTTTTTAGGACCGGGTACTAACAGTAGCCCCTCGGCGACGCTTCTTGTAAGACAATTGGGGTCGACAATAAAAATAGGATCCGTCCTGAAAAAAGGGATTTCAGGAGGGGGAATGATGAGCTTGCGGATGTGAAGTTTGAACTCGAGCTGAGTCGCAAAGGAAAGGTGACCAGGTAGGTCGAGCGACTGAACCCTAGTCGGGCTACCTACGTATCCCAAGAGGAATCAAGCCAAATCGTAGTTCAGAATTTTGTTGGGGAGAGAGAGAAATGGGCGTTTAGTACCCAAGAATGGAGGACGTGTGGCGTCTCAAACCAAAGATGTGATCGTGTGGGAATCACTCAAGGATATGGGAGTCACTGAAAGTTTTGACTGTCCGGGGAGTCACCCAAAGATTTAACTGTTCGGGGAGTCACCCAAAGATTTGACTGTACGGGGAGTCACCCAAAGATTTGATTGTACGGGGAGTCACCCAAAGATTTGACTGTACGGGGAGTCACCCAAAGATTTGACTGTACGGGGAGTCACCCAAAGATTTGACTGTCCGGGGAGTCACCCAAAGATTTGATCGGGAGTCACCCAAAGATTTGATACGTGAGTCACCCAAAGATTTGACTGTTCGGGGAGTCACCCAAGATTTGATTTGTACGGGAGTCACCCAAAGATTTGATGCGGGAGTCACCCAAAGATTTGACTGTCCGGGGTCACCCAAAGATTTATTGTACGGGGAGTTACCCAAAGATTTGACTGTACGGGAGTCACCCAAAGATTTGATCAGACGGAGTCACCCAAACATTTGACTGTCCGGGGCCACCCAATGATTTGATCAGACGGGAGTCACCCAAAGATTTGACTGTACGGGGAGTCACCCAAAGATTTGACTGTACGGGGAGTCACCCAAAGATTTGACTGTACGGGGAGTCACCCAAAGATTTGACTGTACGGGGAGTCACCCAAAGATTTGACTGTACGGGGAGTCACCCAAAGATTTGACTGTACGGGGAGTCACCCAAAGATTTGACTGTCCCGGGAGTCATCCAAAGATTTTACTGTCCGGGGAGTCACCCAAAGATTTGACTGTACGGGGAGTCACCCAAAGATTTGTGAGAGTATGACTATGTGGGAGTTACCCGGAAAATAATAAAAAGATAAATTATAAGTAATAGAAAAAAGGGTAAAGTTGGGAGGAATTTGATGTTATGAAAAAGGGTCGGTCGACCTTTTCGAGGTCTGGTCAAGGGATTTGACTGAATTGGCGTTATCGAGGTGGGGAGAAGGAAGGGTCGGTCGGCCCTTTCTTCTGATTGGCTATGGATGTTTGACGAGGATTGGTAGAGCTGGAATGGGATCTTGGCCGTTGAGAAGTAACACAAATAAGGTTCGATCGACCCTTATTAATAAGTGCCGATCGGCACTTTCTTAGGCCTGTCAGTATTCTAGATCGGCCCTTTTATTCTGCGCCTGTCTTCTTCCCGTTCCTCCTTTCTTCTATTCGTCATTTTCAGAGAGCTTGAGAAATTTTGAGTGCTTCATTGCTTTTTTTGCCAAATTTGCAAAGGATTTGCCATGGATCCTCCAGATTGGGTCGACGATGTGATTTCCTTGATGAATCGCCCAGATTATCAGCCTTTGGGTTCGTACACCGGCGACATGGGTGGTGGTTTCTTTGGCTATGGAGGTGGCTATGACGGTAATGGTGGAGGCGTTAGTGGCCATGGTGCTGGTGGCAGCGGAGGTTTTGGTGGTTTTGGCAGTGGGTATGGAAATATTGGCGGCGATGGTGGCGGCTATGGCGGTAGTTATGGTGTTGGTTATGACGGCAGTGGCAGCGGTCACGGCGTTAGTGGCGGCGGTCTCGGTGGTAGTGGCGGCGGTCACGGTGGTAGTGGCGGCGGTCTCGGTGGTAGTGACGATGACGAGGGTGGTGACCATGATGCCGGGGAGAGTGATAGGAGTGATGCCGGTGGGGATGCTGATGCGAGGAGGCGACGGGCTTCTCGTAATTACCGCTCTTCGAGGTTGCATTTTCCGTTGCGGAACCACTCTGATTTTTACGCGAGCCAGGAGCATCACGGCTCCACGAGGCTTCGCTCCCGTGTTGGGATAAAGGTACGGGAATTTTTTTTTAACAACAAAATAATACCTGCATGTACAAAATGTTATTATTTAAATGCGAGTAATGATACATACATGTGCTGTGTTTACCTGCAGGGGAAGAAGATGAAAGGGCGTAGCTCCCTTAAGGAAATAGGAGAGTTGTGGGAGTCCTTGCCGGCTGGTGAGGGTCGTCCTCGTGAGCAGGTGGAGAGCTTGGGACTGGCTCCCTTTTTTGATATGGTCCTACAAATGGGCCTGACCAGACGGTGCACTGCTGTAGTAAAGGTGTGTCGGGAGTTCTGGTGGGATACGACACATACCTTCCACTTGAGTTGGGGTGAGGCCACGGTTACTCCCACAGATTTTGATGTTCTCACCGGGTTGAGGTTTACTGTCATAACGCTCCTGTATGATGAGACCCTCCACGCTGTCTCGGCACGTCAGACCCAGTTGTTCGGTGCTAGTTTGGGTTCGAGCAGGACTTTTGGCATTGATGCGGGAAAGTTGTATAAGCTCGTTAGGACTGCCATTGGTCAGTATACACGTGGTCTGTATGGGCTTGATGCACTTGTCCGAGGGTTCTTTTGTTATGGCTTCTTAGTGGCCCTTTTTCCCAACTCGGGCACAGTATGCCAATTTTCTTTGTTGGGAGCTCTGGCGGACTTGGATCTGGTGCGTGACATCTCGTGGGGGGGGGGAGCCGGCTTGGCTGAGTTGTATCGGGCTTTGGACACCGTTTTGAGGTCCAATACCTCCTCCTTTGACGCGTTTCAGCTTGTTCTGGAGGTATATCGTCCTTTTGTCTTTTTCTATTGCCTTCTTACTTGTTGTTCGTCCTTTATATCCTTACGAATATCTGCTTTCTGTATCTTTTGCAGGCGTGGGTCTACGAGGTATTCAATGTTGCCCCGTTTACCTTGCGTGATCAGACCCGGGACGTGTCTGTTTTATACTATTGGAGGAAGGAGAATAGGGTAGAGAGGGCCCAAAAGACGGTCCGGGCGTCCGAGTTGAGGGCTGTTCTAGGTGGTCCGTGGAGGATTGAGTTTCTGCATTATCCTTGGACTCCCGAGGCTTCAGAGACAGTTGGTGATGTTCGGTATGTTACTGCCTCCCGTAGGTTGTTGGTTGGCTTGTCTGGTGATGCGATGTACTTGGGAGAGCGGGTGGCTAGACAACACTATGCATGGGCTCCGCTTTATGCGCCTCAACATCCTCCTAGGAACATGTGGTATCCCAACCGTCTGGTGAGGAGGGAGGATTATCTTCATGGGATTCCTGCTGCTGAGTTCTAGTCTGACATGGATTACCAGGCCTTCGTCGAGCTTTTTTTGAGGTCCCCACAGGTGGTGAGGCGGGCTGGTGAGGTTGCCGGCATAAGGGGTCAAGACTTAGTTGTCCCCGGGCTGATGGGTGTTAGGCATCCTGAGATTGTAGACATGCCCCCGTTTCCTGACCACTTCTTTGTGCCGGCTGGTGACGGGCAGGTGAGGGTAGATTTGACGCCTACGGAGGCTGACGAGGTCGAGGCTGCTCAGCTTCCTCCAGACAGTGCCGGCGGGGTATACCTCTTACTTCTCCTTTTATGCATCGATCCTTATGTTTTAGCCTGGGTGTGACCCTCGTATCTGATTTTGCAGGTTACCCGCGATTCTTATGTGCGGGCTGTGAGGCAGACTAATATATTGAGCCGTCTGCTGAGGAATGCAGTGCAGGCACTTTCTTGCCAGTCTCGGAGGTCAGTGGATGTGAACCCGGCTTGTTAGGTCCCAAATGGTAGGAATCAGGCTAGAGGGGGGTGAATAGCCTGTCTATAACTTTTTGCTAAAACTTGTTTTGAAAAACTCTAGCTCACCGGTAAGTGATTTTGCACAGCGGAAATTGAGTTTTCAGTTTAGAGAAAAGGCAAACCGGTAAGACAAAATATCATGCAAGTCAAGACAAATATTATTTCCAAGTAAGACAAACAAAATGAGCAGTAAGTGAAGTCAATAGGTTGTGACCAGTTGAGAGATTATCAACTGATTACAACTACACAACAGAAAACAAACAGAGCAATAAATGACACATTGTTTGAAGAGGTTCACAGTGTTAAATAATTGCTACGTCCTCTACCAAGTTTGGTCAGAACTTGGATTTGTGAAGGTGCACTACTTTATTAATGGATTCTACCTATTACAAGTTACAAGCCAATGATTGAAAGGCTGCCAAACTAGAGGTGACAACTAATGGGTCGTGCTACAACAAAGACCTGGTGTTTTCTAGAGATGTGCTCACAAGCTGAGCTGATTTCTCTAGGGTGTTGTGTGTGAATCAATCAATGTGTTCCATAAGTAGTCTAATAGAGGAACACTACAGAATTGATTGAGGTGCCAGTGTATAAGTCCTAACAGAGATGTCTAGTGAATAAAGGGACTTGCTTTGAATGCTTTGAACTAGAGAATGTGCAGGTTGGTGGTTCAAAGCAGCTCACTCTCAAGAATCATAAATGCACCAACCTTCTTCAATGCTCAGGAAAGCTATTTATAGTGAACTTTGAAAAGGAGCCGTTGTCTTTGAAGAGGTTGCAATGATGACTTGGGTAGCGAGGCATTAAATGGGAAGATCCTTGCATTAAATGCCCGAGATTGGATAGAGAGGATTTCCGAGAGATAGATGGGGCTCGTGAGTGCGGTTACTTGACATTCTCAAAGAAGGTGCCGATTCTTTGCGAGAGATGTCATGTCGGCATGCTTGCTTTACCAACTTTAGCTAAAGTTGATGGGTAGGTGGTTGGGAGCAATTAATGCACCGACAAGCTGCTAACAATCTTGAGGAGTAAGCTCTAACCGGATTCTTGGACCGGTAACTCAACCGGTAAGATAGGTAAACCGGTAAAGGAGCTTTTACCAGAATCGACTTCAACCGATAACTCACACATTGCTGATGGAAATTCTCAGGTCTTCAAGTCATCAAATCTTGAGAAAAATACATAGCAAAAACACTGGGCACGAGCACTAAGGGATCCTATGGTACATAGAAAAATTCTATTTTGATCTAACTGAATTAGGGGTCCTCATTAATGCTTGTTATGATTGGGATTAAGCAATTCTAAGCCTAAGCATATATTTGACTAACAATCTCCTCCTAATTGCTTAAGTCCAATCATCCTAGGTTAGCATCTTCTTGACTTAGAAAAAGAAATGATGAAGAGTTTGTTTATTTAATATATCATTCCCCAAGTCAAGAGACAACTTGATGCTACCTAAGTAAGCTTACAGAAGTGAAAAATAAAAGATTTGAAAAAGGAGAAATATTTTGAATGAGACCTGCAAGATATATCGGTTAGAAGCAGTTTGGAATATTCAAAATAATTAAAAGTAAAGGAAACTCAAACAAAACACAAAGTTTAAGGATAAGAGATTCTCATTATGTTGTAGACCGGTGAATGAGGGAAAGAAAGACAAAAACATCATCGGTTACATTCTCAGAGCTGCACCGGTAAGAGGCTTGGATCTTGATCGGTTAAGGAGCAGCAGCATCTGAAGGAGGATCTGAGGCTTTAGACTTCTTGGATGATTCCTTTGCTTTCTTCTTCTCTTTCTCATCCCTTTTTCTTTTCTTCCTTTCTTCTCTAACCACCAGGAGCACTTCATTTTTAGCTTTCACTTTGGCTAACTCCATCTCAAGCTCACGGTTCCTTTCTTGACAACTACTAAGGGCTTCAGCTGTCCTTTTGAGTTCTTCAATGGATCGGTTCAGAATGTCTTTGCCGGAAAGTTGTTGCTCACAAAGGATTTTGTTGGTTTGCCGAGCCTCATCAAGTTGTAGCGAAGATCTCGATGACGTTGTCTCTAGCTTTTATATCGATCAAGAAATTGCCAAGAGACAGAGCAATACCAGTCTTCAATAAATCAAATCTTCTCTCATCCTCCTCCTGATTGGACTTAATGAAAGAACGAGCTAACTCAATGTTGACTTCAACAAAACCATCAAGCAAGGCTCTATGAAGATCTGTCAAATCTGAAGCAATAAGTGGCCTATTCAAATCATCGGTAGGAGGGGTCGGTAAGGGAATGGATTGAGAGACCGGTTGGCTAGCCGGTAAATGAGCATCGGTAACAACAGGGGGCAATTGATCGGCAACTTGGCTATCGGTAATAGGAGAAGATGGATCAGTAAGAGAGGTTGCAATGGACCGAGACACTTCACCGGTAGGAGAGATCTCAATCTCCTCATCCAATAGTTCAATGGGAGAGTCAGGAGGAGCAATCGGTAAAGGAGAAGCAGGAGCATGAGGATCAAAGGGTTCCAAACTCATCATCTCAGCAAAATAAAGTTCCAAGAGCTCAGCTGCAATAGGGACTAACGGTAAGATGGCTTGCCGACGCCTTAGAATGTGAATTACTCTAAGAGCCAGCAGAAGTAATGAAGCTTCTCTAATGTTGCTCCAAGGTATAGGCTTGCCTTTCTTTATCACAGAGAGTCTGGTCACATTTGGCAATAAGCCAACCATTTTAGTAACATAACCAGACCAATTTAAGAGCCTTAACTCCAGAATTTGAGTAATACGCCCATTGATAGACATATACCGGATAAAGAAGTCTTCGGTTGAAAGGGTGCTTTCAACCGGTGCAGAGTAAAAGTTGCATACCGGCCTTGAATCTGATAAACCGATTGTGTTCTTGAAGAGAGGAAGGATATTTCTTGCTTGGTTTTGGAGAAGGGAAATCAGTAAACAACTGTTGCTCATCTTTGCCAGGAAGGATTGCTTTGCCCTTGGGAGGAATTGGACGCTTCTTAAGCTTCAACACTTTAATCTTCTGATACCGGCGACTTGTCTCACCGGGCCCAGTAGTTTTGGTATATCTAGGAGGGGTATCTTCAGGAGCAGCACCAACCTTCATGTCTGCCACAACATCAATGAAGGTGGACATTCTATCTTCTCTCCTTTGCCTCTGAAATTGATCGACAATAGATGGAGGCATTGGAGTGGGCTCAGTAACTGCCTTGCTAAGGATCTTATCATGAACCTCAAATAGAGGTATTCCATCGGCAGATCGAGGAATAGAAGCTTTGGAGATATAGAAATTGAGAGTAGACATGAGATCCTTCTGACGCATACCAAGATCATCATAAACAGGAGGAATTGTTGGATCATTCTCATCAAAATCAACATCTTCTTCTTCTTCATAGAAATTAGAGAGAGAGTCTTCATCAAAAATGGGATCAATATCCTCCTCCTGAACCGGTGAATTTGCTCTAGAAGAGGAAGGAAGAATGACTTGACTTACCGATTGACTAACTGGTAGAAGAGATGCTTGAATGGCTTTCTGAGTAGCCAACTCTTCAATGGTTGCTCTTTGACTCTCCTTGAGCTTCTCAGTTTGCTCGGTAAATAAGCTAGCGGCCAAGGCTTGCTGGAGAAGGATATCATCAACATTAATTGCCTTAACCGGTTCAGTAGATGCAACGGTAAGGGGCTGACTAACCGGTAAAGGAGAAACACCGGTAAATGGCTCAGAAGCCGGTAAATCTTCTCTAACTGGTTGAAGTATTTCACCGGTAAGAGGCATCGGTTGAACAACCGGTGAAGGGCTTGGCCTAATAACTTCTCCTCCTCCTGAAGCAAGAACGGTAACTGGAGAAGTCTCAGTACTACCTCCTCCTACATGTTGCATCGGTAAAGGAGTTGTAAAGTCAGTACTTATCTTCTCAGATCGATCAATCTCGGCGGACATCTTGGTCATCGGCATCCGAATTACTAGAGTCGGTAGAGTGGAGCTTGTGAATGGCTGCTCTGCACTATCAATGGCTTGATTATCGAGCCATTAATGTCCTTGAACATTTCTTCAATTTCTTCATCGAGAACAGTAGCCCATTTGTTTTTGTTGGGTGAATAGAGTTGAAGAAGTCGAAAGAGAGATATCACCCATACTACGAAAGTCTCTGTTCAAGTCCACCAGATTTTGCACCACATCCATTACATTCTTCACGAATTGCCATCTTCGAGTTCCTAAGTTGACAATTTCGGGATCAAAAGAGGGAAGATCATCTCCAGGTAACTCAAATCTTCCAAGGCGATAAGGATCAGATTCCTTGAGGGTATCTGAGCATTATAAAGAATGGCAAAATCAATCCACACTACCGAATCATCATGTCTTGCCGGAGCCTATCTGAGCCAAGTAGATGGCATTCCACATTGGAGCGGCAACTCAAAATACCGATTGTAAATCTTGAGTAGACTATCTCGGGACAATGAGATATCATAGTCACTCAACAAACATGGCTTGGTATAGTAGAGACCTTTATCTTCATGGATGTTGTCAAAATCCACATAATCGAGATATGTCACCAGGCGGGAGCGAGTCTTTGTTGATCTCATAGAATTGCAAAAGCTTTCGAAGGAAAGGAGGCAAGTGCTCAATAGGATATACCCAAGTGGGAGATGGTTCAAAGGTAGGATTGACTAGCCAGGGATTGTAATGGTAAATGTGAAAGGTTGGGTTTCTGATCGGTTTGCAGTGACTTACCGGTCGGGTTGATGATTGACCGGTAAATGGGATTTTGTCGGTAAGGAAATTGTGATTAAAAAGTCTTTTGGGAATGAATGGTATGAAGTTTCCCAAGTCTGTTTCAATTCTCCTTCTTCTCTCAGCATTTTCTTTGGCAATTTGTTGGGAAGATTTTGGAATAGGTTTGGATCTCTTGGAAGGGGGAGGAGCTGATTTTACATTTGTGGCTTTTTGCTTTCTGGTAGGGGAAAGAATGATAGAGATAGGCTTATCATCATCATCATCAGAAGACTCAAGTAGTTTTCTCTTTACCGGCAAAGAAGGTTTGGGAGCAGGAGGAGCATTGGTGTATTTGGCTTGATTTATAAAAATACCTTCTTGGGTTTGCTTGACTTGAAGTCCAAGGAAAAATGTAAGCTCACCCATCATGCTCATCTCAAATTTGCTCTGCATAAGTTTCTCAAATCTCTTGCATAATTTCTCGTTAGTAGATCCAAAAATAATGTCATCAACATATATTTGAACTAA
Source organism: Adenophora triphylla var. japonica (assembly GCA_022495995.1). Taxonomy (NCBI): domain Eukaryota; kingdom Viridiplantae; phylum Streptophyta; class Magnoliopsida; order Asterales; family Campanulaceae; genus Adenophora; species Adenophora triphylla. The sequence goes on along the minus strand of JAFEMH010000810.1, from coordinate 391,309 downwards.
CAATGAATGACCATTATGCTTAGCAATAAATAAGGTGGTGTCGATTTTACCTCGTTCAAACTTCTAACTAAGTAGGAATTTGGAGAGAGTTTCATACCATGCTCGAGGTGCTTGCTTGAGGCCGTACAAAGCTTTATTCAATTTGTATACGTGATTAGGCTTCTTGGAATCTTCAAAACCAGGGGGTTGATCAACATAGACAAGTTCTTGAAGTTCCCCATTGAGAAAGGCACTTTTCACATCCATTTGATATAGCTTGAACTCTTTGTAGGCTGCATAGGCAAGGAATAACCTAATGGCTTCTAATCTAGCTACGGGAGCAAAAGTCTCATCATAGTCTATGCCTTCTTCCTGCCTATACCCTTTCGCCACTAGTCTAGCCTTGTTCCTTATAATTTTTCCAGTTTCATCCAATTTATTCCTATAAACCCATTTCGTTCCAATCACGGTTTGATCACTAGGTCTAGGCACTAACTCCCAAACTTTACATCTATCAAACTGATTAAGCTCTTCTTGCATAGCTTCTACCCAGCTGGGGTCATCTAGTGCTTCCTCAGTCTTCTTTGGTTCAATATTTGAGACCATAGCAGAGGAAAATAATCCATGTTGATCCTCCATGCTTCTTAATTGGCCTCTAGTCATGCAGGACCAAAGACATCACCTATCACATTTTCTAAAGGGTGATCTCTCAGCATTCTCACTTCCCTAGGGAGGTCTTGCACGATCGATTCTTGTCTAAGGTTTTCTAATGGAGGAGTAGAATCGGTAAAGGGAGATGTGACCGTAAAGGAGATCGGTTTGGAGAAGGTGATGGAGGCGAGTGATCGGTAAGTGGGGAAGGAAACGGTAAATTGTTTGAAATAGGTTCGGCTTCGGGAGGTGAATTAGGAAAATTAATATGAGGACTGGTTGGTAATAAATCGGTTAGGCTGGGGTTGTCTATTGGATTGCCTAACCGATTGGGGAAAGAAGGAGTCATCAACTAAGTCTCTACAAGTTACACCACTTGAGGTGAAGGCTGAGGCGGGGATTGATTTGCATTAGAGCGGGTGGAATGATTGAAGTTTTGATTCTTTGGTTTCACTGTCTCAAACACACCCGAATTATCGGTACTATTTGGAGCCTTATCGGACTTTAGCAAATCAAATTCATCAAAAGTAACATGAACGGATTCAACAATTTTCAATAACCGTTTATTAAAAACTCTAAATGCCTTACTTGTGCTTGGCGTATCCCACAAAGATACCTTCATCGACTTTTTCATCAAATTTACCTCGGCGCTCTTTACGGCTGTAAAGTACGTAGCATTTGCGTAGAAGATCTTGAAGAAACCAATGTTAGGGATTACGCCACGCCATAGCTCATAAGGGGTCTTGTTATGAAACTTGTTGACCAAGGATCTATTCTAGGTGAAGCGGGCGGTATGGATAGCTTCGGCCCAAAAATACTTGGGAAGCCTAGCCGGATATCATTGTTTTTCCGGCTTCGATCAAGGTCTGTTCTTTCTCTCAACTACACCATTTTGTTGCGGTGTACCGGCGGCGAGAAATTATGATCTATTCCATGATCATCACGATCTTGAGCAATTCCAAGATTTTTGAATTCGGTTCCATTATACGATCTCATGCTGATGATGTCACACTCTTTTTGGGTTTGCGGTAGACGGAATAATCTGGTGGCTACTTCATATGTATCATCTTTTGAAGCAAACATCTCCACCCGGGTATATCTTGAGAAGTCGTCTACAACAACCAAAGCATATCCGCTACCCCCTAAACCGGCAGAGTTGTGGGGCCAAACAGCAGATTCATATGTAGCAAGCTGGAGGCATCTAGAGGTGGACAAACGGGGGCTTCTTTGTGGAAAGATTCTTTATCTTTGTTTTCCTAGGCGGCAAGCTCTGCATTTCCTATCATGATTAGCGAGACACTTGAGGCAAGCCGGCAACTAGATTTTTATTTGCTAGCTTGGATAAATATTTGAAATTCAAGTAGTGAGTCTCTTATGCCATAGCCGGGAGTTCTCGTTTGATGTTCTTAGCTACAAAACAAACATTAGTAACATTCGAAACATTGTTTAAATCAATAGCATATACGTTACCTTTTCTATATCCAGTGAGAAGTGTTTCACCTGAAGCAATGTTTTTCACATAGCAATTGGAAGAATTGAAAACACAATGCATACCCTTATCACAGAATTGTGATATGGAGAGAAGGTTATGTTTCGGACCATCCACCAAAGATACCTTACGTACAATAAGCTGTACCTCTTTTGATGGATCCACGGCCGATAATTTTACCCTTTGCGTTGTCACCAAAGACAACTGGAGGACCAGATGCTTCTTCCAGATCGGTGAGGAGATCAGCATGTCCAGTCATATGCCTAGAGCATCCACTGTCCATAATCCAAACATCCTTACCGGCATCGGTTGAGGCCATTAAGCATTCCTGAAATAAAACAGTAAGCTGTTAGTACCCGGTCCGAAAAAAAGTGTTTTAATGAGTACAGGGACTGAAGTGCAATTCGGGAAAATTTGGGACTAAATTGGCACTTGGAAGCTTTTTGGACCAAATTGGAATTTATGGAAAATTCAGGGACTAAACGGGAAATATGGAATTTTTGGACGAATTTGATATATAAAAATTTCTGGTATTAAATGAAAGATAAAATTCCAAAGAGCGAAGTGCAAAAGAATTCATTAAAGTGGTCAAAGTGCGACTGCAAAATAGCGGAACGAAACGAATAATTAGTTATACAAAATAGGCCTTTGCATTTGCACCAGGATGGCCGACTAATGCATGGACATGGCCGAGAATTCTAGGCAATTTGGGGCCAAGGCTTGTGCAAATGGGCCAAGGTTGGGCCAAGCTCATAAAACTAAATATTTGGCCGATCGAACCTTTGTCCACAGCCGCCAGAACTTAATTTAAGTGCCGATCGAACCTTAATTTAAGTGCCGATCGGACCTTTTTTTAAAGGGCCGATCGACCCTTTATTTTTGTGCCGATCGAACCTTATTTTTAGGGCCGATCGACCCTTCAGCTGGCCCAGCCCAATTACCGAAGCACTATAAATAAGTGTGCCCGGCTCCCATTCAAAACACACAATTTACTCGGGAGAAGCGAGACTACACTTGCTTTACCCACAGTTTTTCTTACTCTCTTCGAATCGCCCTAGATTCGACCTCAAAGTCTTGCTACAATTGGTAAGACTCTTTTTAATATTTTTGTTCTTTATTATTATTGTCTTTATTATTATTATTGTTTGCATGCTTAGTATATTTTAATTACTTTATTTCTTGCTTATGTCATATATGCTAGATTTAGGGTTGTTTTAATATATTTAAATATGTAATAGCCGAGGATGATCTAAGGTTTCGCCCTAAGAAACCCAATGGATCTAGGAACTATTTCTTTCCTTCCACCTTAGTTATAATTATCCCATGATCAACAATCCCCCAAGGATGAACATTGATTAGTGCACCTTCCGAGGGCCTAACTCAAAGGTTCTAGGGTGTGATCATCAATTAATTCTTTCTCTCCCCTCCTCCTTATGCATGATCCCGTTTCTTCTATCTATTCCTGTAAACACCGCACACAACCAACACCCCACATGCTAGAAAGACCGATCCGTCGGGCAATAGGAGTGATAACGTTTCTTCTTCTGTTGTAACTTGACCCCCGAACCCAATTAACTGTTTAGCCTTTTTTCAAAGCTTTGGGCTATATCAAAGTGGCGTGGCGACTCTCAAAATTAAACTAATATTTTTAATATGGTTTAAATCGAGTGTCACTAGATGAATATCCTATTTCGGTCCGACATTATATGATTATTTATTTCAAACCTCCGAATGCGCGTTGCATCGGGACGGGGTATTCACAGTGGCGACTCTGCTGGGGACTGTTTTGAAATCTTTTCAAACTAAGTGGGTCAGACTTTCAATTCCTTGTATGGTGTTGCATTTTTCGCCTTCTGTTTATTTTCTTTACTCTTAACTGTTGCATTGCATGCATGCATCTCATGTAAATAAAAATAAATCCTTTTCTTTTTTCTTTAAAAAAGGAATTAGACTTTTCACCTCACACTACCACTAGAGTCCGTGTCACACTGCACAGACACCCTTTAACCCATCGGAGAAGCCAAAGTGCGGGAAGTGTGGTGATCATGTCGCCTCCCTTCCGAGTCTCACTTGGCCATCCACTCATCAGTGCGCTTCGGTTGCACGGTGGGAGCCTGAAATCTAACCCTTGTGTCACCCACTTTGCTAGGAATACACGCCCTGTGACCGGTTGCTTTGGCTAGCTATTTTATGTAGACAATTAATAAGGTCTTTATGTTAAGTCACTACGAATCAATGATAAGTCAAGATCTATAAAGGCACTAAAAATTGATTTCCTTTTAAAGGACGTGCCAAGTAAAGTTGAATGCTTGATCTTGTCCTATCATGGGTCTGTAGTACTCTCCATAAATATCATATTGAATGTCTATATGAGACGGTTAGTCGTTAGGATCCACCACTTTAGGACCTTTAGTTAGTTGCGAAAAAGGGGTATCCCTTCCAACCAAGAGTAGGTTCTATAAAAAAATAAATAATAGAGGGCTTTTTTGTAAATAAAATGCTTAACTCATTTCTAGGACCCTTCGAGGTCCGCTCTTCATTTCTAGGACCCTCCGAGGTCCACTTTTCATATCTAGGACCCTCCGAGGTCCACTCCTCATTTCTAGGACCCTCCGAGGTCCGCTCGTCATATCTAGGACCCTCCGAGGTCCACTCCTCATTTCTAGGACCCTCCGAGGTCCGCTCCTCATTTCGAGGACCCTCCGAGGTCCACTCTTCATTTCTAGGACCCTCCGAGGTCCGCTCTTCATTTCTAGGACCCTCCGAGGTCCGCTCTTCATTTCTAGGACCCTCCGAGGTCGGACCCTCCGAGGTCCACTCCTCATTTCTAGGACCGTCCGAGGTCCGCTCCTCATTTCTAGGACCGTCCGAGGTCCGCTCCTCATTTCTAGGACCGTCCGAGGTCCGCTCCTCATTTCTAGGACCGTCCGAGGTCCGCTCCTCATTTCTAGGACCGTCCGAGGTCCGCTCCTCATTTCTAGGACCGTCCGAGGTCCGCTCTTCATTTTCTAGGACCGTCCGAGGTCCGCTCCTCATTTCTAGGACCGTCCGAGGTCCGCTCTTCATTTCTAGGACCGTCCGAGGTCCGCTCTTCATTTCTAGGACCGTCCGAGGTCCGCTCCTCATTTCTAGGACCGTCCGAGGTCCGCTCCTCATTTCTAGGACCGTCCGAGGTCCGCTCCTCATTTCTAGGACCCTCCGAGGTCCGCTCCTCATTTCTAGGACCCTCCGAGGTCCGCTCTCCATTTCTAGGACCCTCCGAGGTCCGCTCTTCATTTCTAGGACCCTCCGAGGTCCGCTATTCATTTCTAGGACCCTCCGAGGTCCGCTATTCATTTCTAGGACCCTCCGAGGTCCACTCTTCATTTCTAGGACCCTCCGAGGTCCACTCTTCATTTCTAGGACCCTCCGAGGTCCACTCTCCATTTCTAGGACCCTCCGAGGTCCGCTTTTTACTTCTTGGACCCTTCAAGGTCCACACCCTCTACTGCGGACCGCCCTAGGTCCAGTCTCTCTATCTTGGACCGTTCAAGATCCACTCTTTGACCCTTCGTGGTGCTCTTCCTATACTATGTCCACTCTCCCAATCTTGGACCATTCAAGGTCCACTTCTCATATCTTGGACCGTTCAAGGTCCACTCCTCTTCTCTTGGACCGTTCAAGGTCCACTCCTCTTCTCTTGGACCCTTTAAAGGTCCACTCCTCTTCTCTTGGACCCTTTAAGGTTCACTCCTCTTCTCTTGGACCCATTAAGGTCCACTCCTCTTCTCTTGGACCCTTTAAGGTCCACTCCTCATCTCTTGGACCCTTCAAGGTCCACACTCCTCATATCTTGGACCGTTCAAGGTCCGCTCTTCTTCTCTTGGACCCTTCAAGGTCCACTCCTCAATTTAGGACCCTTCGAGGTCCACTCTCTCTATCTAGGACCATTAAAGGTCCACCTTTCCACCTGAGACTCTTCGAGGTCCACCCCTCGTCTCTTGGACCATCCATGGTCCATTCCTCTACCTTTGACCACCTACGGTCTACATCCTTCAAGTTAGGACCCTTCAAAGTTCTACCTCTTATCTCTTGAACCATCCGCAGTTTGCTCCCTTAGCCTTAAAACCATCCATAGTTTAGATCCTTTATCTCTAGCACCCTTCAGCCAAAGACCCACCTAGATCAAACCTCTCTCGACCCATCTAGATCAAACCACCATCTAGGGCCTACCTAAGCCAACTTACCAAGTCCGATTAGCTCGTCTAGATCACCCTCACTTATATTTGACCAAGGATCGAGTCATCTTCCTCTCCCTTTTTCACCAAATGGACTCTTTTACATTCATCCTCTCTTTTTCTCTAAACTTAACCCTGGTTGTATCATCAATCGGGGCCCCCTCGAACTACGGTGACCTGAGACTCATACCTTAAATGGTAAGGGTTACGTAGGCAACTTCAGCCCGGTCAAACTCAAAATTGTGGAGGTCAAATATTTTCTCAAGGATGCCTTAAGATTAATTATGAATCTAATTCAACTCATTGGCTTGACTCCGCCATATGTTCTTACAGAATTCCACATCATGTCTCTGGAGAAAAGCATTGAAGCCCTCAAAGAAGTCTCAAACATGAGGTTGGGAGTGATCAACCTCCTCAAAGACATGCATGAAATTGAGCAGCACCATTTGTCTTACATTCAGGAATACTTGAGAAGAGTTCCTCCCCCTATTCAATTCCGGGGTCCCTATCATCCACATGCTTATGGTTCCCCTTATGGTCCTACACATCAGAATTTCTAATTCAGGATGCCTGCTGTGGCTACCAACCAACTAAAGGCATCAATACCCGAGAAGAAGATCAACAAGGAACATTTTGATGACTTAGGAATGCCTGTGGGTGAGTTCTTCGACATTTTAGTGGGAAAGAATTTGATCGAGCCGCTCGAGAACTACAAGCCTATTAACCCAAAGGAAGACTTAGATACATCCAAGTTTTGCAGATACCACAAGTACATTGGGCATACCACTGACAACTGTAAGCGGCTGAAACGCTTGATTCAAAATTTGATCAACCATGGCCTCAGTAATGAAGAAGCCCTCGTACTTCAAGGAAGGATTTAGATTCATTCAGTCTTGTAGGTTCTAGTGTGTCTTTCTTACTTCCACTTTGGGCATTGATATGTAATGTCCACTTTAGATTAGTTACTTCAATAATAAAAAAGGTCTTTCTTTCTTTTCTCTCTAGACTTGAGACATAATCTCGCATTACTTTCAAGAAGATTGTTTTATTTATAATTATCAATTGGTTGCTAATCTCACTGATAAACTCACCGGCTAATAAAGTAAACAATGAATGAATGCTTTGATTGGAGTAAACAACTCACCGTTCCTTCCTCACACACACCATCCCTATACACCCTTCTCTCATACACTCTCTCCATACTCCACCATATACTTTTCATACACTCCTTGTACACACCCTCTATGCTCCCTCGAGCATACACTTCCCCAAATACACTCTCCCCCACTTAAACATCCTTTTCATACGATCATTTATTTTAAACCCCCACTTGACCTCCTTTCCATATGGTCAAGACAAGCACAAAGACCATTGTTGCTCATCATCAGAAAATAGCTGCTCACGCCACTTTAAAGAAGATGCAAAGAGTTGTTCCTATCCTTCACAAGTGCTGCATGAATATCAACTTGGGGCTCACCAACCCCCCAACCTTGCGTCTCCTCTGATTTTCCATTTGATCGATAAACTTTCATTGAATATGCTCACATATCTTTCTCATGGTCTGAATATATTTTGCCTTGCTTAAAAAATCAGTTAAATGAGTTTGCATTTATTTTAAATACTCTTTTGAGAATGCTATCCAGTAGCGATTGAAGCTTAAACCTCTCACCATAGGAAGCCATAACCTTATCCTCACTAAATAATACCCTTTCATTTCAAGATCGACAAGTTTTGAGACCCTAAGGAAGAAGCCCATACTAGGGGCTCCCTCGACTCACAAAGGAAGTAATCACCTCCAAGCTCAAGAAAGGCGGAATGCAAAAGAAACTCATACAAGGGGCTCCCTCGAAGGGACCACCTCCAAGCCCAAGAGGGAAAAGGTAAAACCATCCTAAGGCATACACTAGGGGCTATCGCGAGCAAACAAATCCGAAGGCTTTTCTCGATAAGAGGGTGTTTAAAAAAAAAAAAAAAAAAAAAAAAAAAAAACTTCATCACCCCGAAGTGAACCTCCCATCGCAAAGGTTGTGAAAACGAGACATCGAGTGAAGGTACTATCGTGATCAAGTTACTGCTTGAAATCACAACAAACTCGCGAGAAGAAGCAATAAAGATTCCCTCTTGGACAAATCCCATAAACCCATTCCAAAGTCCATCCTCTCACTTTTAGAGGATTCCATCACCACCCTTGACCTTGCCAAAATCAAAGTTAACCTCACTCTTAGAGGTCTGAAGAGGCAACAACAAGAAAATCCCTTCACCTTAGAAATCCCAAACACTCGGCAAAGGCCCGACCTCTCACTTTAAGAGGTCATGTTAATCATCACCTAATGATCGATCGCAATCCAAAGCCCAGCTACAACCGCTACCGGATGGCATTCTCAAATGATTATTTAAAAGAAATGCATATTCAGATTTTTGAGTCACTTGTTATCCTACGTGAGCATATTACATATTCTCTCAAAAGTTTGGGAACTCGTCCTATTCTTGAAATTCGTTCATTCGACTCCTCAAACACTGTCTGCAAAAGTCTCACTGGGGCTTCGCATCCGTGCCTCTCAGCGGCACTCCGGTAAAAGCAAGGAGACACGCGCCAGGAACTACTCCCCTCGGCTTGCAAGAACAAAGGAACAAAGAATCTTCACTTGAAGGAATGAAAAAGCTTTGGGCTATATCAAAGTGGCGTGGCGACTCTCAAAATTAAACTAATATTTATAATATGGTTTAAATCGAGTGTCACTAGATGAATATCCTATTTCGGTCCGACATTATATGATTATTTATTTCAAACCTCCGAGTGCAATTCGGGAAAATTTGGGACTAAATTGGCACTTGGAAGCTTTTTGGACCAAATTGGAATTTATGGAAAATTCAGGGACTAAACGGGAAATATGGAATTTTTGGACGAATTTGATATATAAAAATTTCTGGTATTAAATGAAAGATAAAATTCCAAAGAGCGAAGTGCAAAAGAATTCATTAAAGTGGTCAAAGTGCGACTGCAAAATAGCGGAACGAAACGAATAATTAGTTATACAAAATAGGCCTTGGCATTTGCACCAGGATGGCCGACTAATGCATGGACATGGCCGAGAATTCTAGGCAATTTGGGGCCAAGGCTTGTGCAAATGGGCCAAGGTTGGGCCAAGCTCATAAAACTAAATATTTGGCCGATCGAACCTTTGTCCACAGCCGCCAGAACTTAATTTAAGTGCCGATCGAACCTTAATTTAAGTGCCGATCGGACCTTTTTTTAAAGGGCCGATCGACCCTTTATTTTTGTGCCGATCGAACCTTATTTTTAGGGCCGATCGACCCTTCACTGCCCACCCAATTACCGAAGCACTATAAATAAGTGTGCCCGGCTCCCATTCAAAACACACAATTTACTCGGGAGAAGCGAGACTACACTTGCTTTACCCACAGTTTTTCTTACTCTCTTCGAATCGCCCTAGATTCGACCTCAAAGTCTTGCTACAATTGGTAAGACTCTTTTTAATATTTTTGTTCTTTATTATTATTGTCTTTATTATTATTATTGTTTGCATGCTTAGTATATTTTAATTACTTTATTTCTTGCTTATGTCATATATGCTAGATTTAGGGTTGTTTTAATATATTTAAATATGTAATAGCCGAGGATGATCTAAGGTTTCGCCCTAAGAAACCCAATGGATCTAGGAACTATTTCTTTCCTTCCACCTTAGTTATAATTATCACATGATCAACAATCCCCCAAGGATGAACATTGATTAGTGCACCTTTCGAGGGCCTAACTCAAAGGTTCTAGGGTGTGATCATCAATTAATTCTTTCTCTCCCCTCCTCCTTATGCATGATCCCGTTTTTTCTATCTATTCCTGTAAACACCGCACACAACCAACACCCCACATGCTAGAAAGACCGATCCGTCGGGCAATAGGAGTGATAACGTTTCTTCTTCTGTGGTAACTTGACCCCCGAACCCAATTAACTGTATAGCCTTTTTTCAAAGCTTTGGGCTATATCAAAGTGGCGTGGCGACTCTCAAAATTAAACTAATATTTTTAATATGGTTTAAATCGAGTGTCACTAGATGAATATCCTATTTCGGTCCGACATTATATGATTATTTATTTCAAACCTCCGAATGTGCGTTGCATCGGGACGGGGTATTCACATAAGCTTATGGTCCCCCTTATTCTTTTGGGTCCAAAGAGTTAGTTCCTCTTTGGCAACCATACCTGGCCACCACCTGAGCTTTTAGACTCAGTGGGTCCAGATAGGTGCTTCAAGAGGCATTCATAAGCCTTGTGACCAATAAAACCACAATTTATACATTTGTTAGATGATGGCTGAGGGGGCTTAGATGATTGAATGTTCAATATAGCCTTTGCTTCAGAAGAGTTCACTGTTTGAGCAGAAAAAGATCCTTTGGGGACGAAGGTAATGGATTTAGCTTTGTTGACCGGTTGCATTGGTTTGGAAGATCTATTACCGGTTGGGGAGCGCTCACCGGTTAGTTGACCGGTGACAGTTGTCTGACCGGTTGGTCCCTTACCGGTGATGGCTTCCTTACCAGTTGTAGTTTCCTTACCTGCAACCTGGTTAGCAATTTTAATTCCACCTTTGCTTTTACCATCACTGAGTGGAACATATTGTCCTAGCTCAGGATCAGCTACCTCGGTCCATTGGGATTTGTTTTTGCCCAAATAAGCTTTCATCTGTTCCCTTCCCTTGGGGTAGGTGTGTGGAACAGCTTTGAAAGGTTTAGTTAACTCTCTCTTAATCAATTTGGATTGAGCATCATCAAATTTACCCATCAAGTTCTCGAGAGCAGACTTGGTAGCCGGTTTGTCATTGCTTTGTCTTTTTCCTTACTGCTTTGGAGGTAAAACTTATTCCAGTTGTAACATCTCGGTTTGGAGATATACTCGATCTTGTATGATAGTCTCCATAGCGGCTCGGGATTTTGTGAAAGTGTCAATAGTTTTAGAAAGAGAATTATTTCTTGACACAAGATCGGCAATTTGACAAACAGAAATGTTCGGTCTCTCGGTGAGTTCTTGATTGTCCTTTTTAACCGAACCCGACTCTAGCTTGCTTTCTTTCAAATCTTTTATTTGAGCTTTCAAAGAGTCATTTTCGGTAGAGATTATTTTGAAATTATCGGCCATAATTTTGTGAGCTTCATTTAATTTTTCAAAATCGGAGAAGAGCTCATTCATCACCTCTCGCCATTTCAAACTTTGACATATTGGGCATAGGGTCAACGGTAGGGCCGAGGAAGAGGATGATAGTTCAAAATTGGGATCAATATTTGGTAGTGATGATATCGGTTCAGGGTTAGGCTCGGTTAGAGGCTTTAAGTGAATCGGTCGGTTCTCAAGCATCGGTTGATAAGAGGCGATCGGTAAGGCTTGAGCTTGAAAGGTCGATTGAATTGGTTGCATCGCCCGTCCGAGAGTGGGCATGGTTTTAGACTGACCATAAAGGGATCCACCTATGTTTTGAATTTTGAAATTATATGGATTTCCTGCATCTACCTTTGGAATAGGAATGGGATCATCAAAGTATGTCAAGGGAGATCTCATAGGTGGAGTCTGGTAAACATAGGATGATTGTTCATTGGAGTTGGGGTGTCTAAAGATAGGAGTTTGTAGGGAGATGGGTTTATCATAAGTTCCATCCATAGCAACAAAGCGACATCGCATCTTCATCCGAGTCGGCATAGTCAGCTTCCTCATTCTCAGAGTCGGTCTCAAACCAAACAGGTAAAGCCTTTTCAGTTGCATCCTCCGCTACTAAACTCTTATATCTAGGAAATTTCTTGAACGGTTTCTTCCTCAGAAATTCATATTTCGGTTGAGGGCGTTTGGAGGCAAAATGGCCGGGTTTTCTACAGTTGTAACACACAAGCTCACCTTGGGCATTTTTTCCGTCGGTTGAGGTTGAGGTTTGGCCTTTTCTTTGATAGTTCCCAGATCTATGGAATGATGAGGATTTGGGTTGGAATGATTTGCTGTGGGATTTCTTAAAATCCTTAAACTTTTTGTAATTTCTAGCAAATGCAGCAAATTCATCCTCTACCTCAAGAGGTGTGCTAGATGATTTATTGGCTTTAGTTGGTTGAGGCTGAGATATTGAAGGAGAGTCAATGGTAGTAGTTTGGCTGGTAAGCATCGAAGAACCGGGGAAGATCTCAGTCTGAGCTGGCAGAGATAAATTTTTAAATTGTTTTTGCACTCCACTCAGCCGGTTGAGCTCTTCCTCATATAAGAACAAAGTAGACACAATGTTCTGGATATGAGTAACATTCAAGTCACGGCACTCTTTCAAAATAGCGACCTTCACATGCCACAAGTCTCCAAGAGAATTGAGGAATCTCATGTTTAGGTCTTTCATGGTATAGACTCTACCTAAAGATGCACAAGAGTTACTCACCTCGCAGAATCGGTCGTACGTTTCCTTCATTGTTTCATTTGGATTCTTCTTGAAGGACTCAAACTCAGCAACACTTTTGTAGAGTCTGTTGTCCTTGGCCACTTGATCTCCTTCAAAATATCTGAGTAGACTCTGCCACACTTGTTGAGCGGTCTCATAGCATTGTACTTGTTTGTACAGTCTATCATCAAGTCCTGAGGTTATGATGTGCAAAGCTTTTCTGTCCAAGGAGTCACACAGTTTGTCATCCTCAGTCCATTCTTCTCGTGGTTTTGGCACATAAGTTTCATAAACCTCAAAATCTTGTTCAGACTCTCTATCTGCATGATCCATGAGAGGAGTTTTGGGTGCTCTAGTTGCAAGATTGATTTTCAGGGGTGTCATGGGACCATCTCTGACTACAGTAGTTAACCTATCATCTATTGTGTTCAAGTACCGCATGATTCTGTTTTTCCATACTGGAAATTCGTTATCGTTCAACATGGGAACGGATGTCAAGTTGTATGTTTGCATGATTTTTCCTGCCATTTTAGAATTGGCAATTCAAGCGGTTAAGCTTGGAAAAATGATTTTCGAAAATTGTAAGCTCTGATACCAATTTTTAGGTCCCAAATGGTAGGAATCAGGCTAGAGGGGGGGGGTGAATAGCCTGTCTATAACTTTTTGCTAAAACTTGTTTTGAAAAACTCTAGCTCACCGGTAAGTTATTTTGCACAGCGGAAATTGAGTTTTCAGTTTAGAGAAAAGGCAAACCGGTAAGACAAAATATCATGCAAGTCAAGACAAATATTATTTCCAAGTAAGACAAACAAAATGAGCAGTAAGTGATGTCAATAGGTTGTGACCAGTTGAGAGATTATCAACTGGTTACAACTACACAACAGAAAACAAACAGAGCAATAAATGACACATTGTTTGAAGAGGTTCACAGTGTTAAATAATTGCTACATCCTCTACCAAGTTTGGTCAGAACTTGGATTTGTGAAGGTGCACTACTTTATTAATGGATTCTACCTATTACAAGTTGCAAGCCAATGATTGAAAGGCTGCCAAACTAGAGGTGACCACTAATGGGTCGTGCTACAACAAAGACCTAGTGTTTTCTAGAGATGTGCTCACAAGCTGAGCTGATTTCTCTAGGGTGTTGTGTGTGAATCAATCAATGTGTTCCATAAGTAGTCTAATGGAGGAACACTACAGAATTGATTGAGGTGCCAGTGTATAAGTCCTAACAGAGATGTCTAGTGAATAAAGGGACTTGCTTTGAATGCTTTGAACAAGAGAATGTGCAGGTTGGTGGTTCAAAGCAGCTCACTCTCAAGAATCATAAATGCACCAACCTTCTTCAATGCTCCAGGAAAGCTATTTATAGTGAACTTTGAAAAGGAGCCATTATCTTTGAAGAGGTTGCAATGATGACTTGGACTGGCAGACATTAAATGGGAAGATCCTTGCATTAAATGCCTGAGATTGGATAGAGAGGATTTCCAGAGATAGATGGGGCTCTGTGAGTACTGGTTACTTGACATTCTCAAAGAAGGTACTAATTTGCTGCAGAGATGTCATGTCAGCATGCTTGCTTTACCAACTTTAGCTAAAGTTGATGGCTGGGTGGTTGGGTGCAATTAATGCACCGGCAAGCTGCTAACAATCTTGAGGAGTAAGCTATAACCGGTTACTGGACCGGTAACTCAACCGGTAAGATAGGTAAACCGGTAAAGGAGCTTTGACCGGTAACTGACTTCAACCGGTAACTCACACATTGCTGATAAAAATTCTCAGGTCTTCAAGTCATCAAATCTTGAGAAAAATACATAGCAAAAACACTGGGCACGAGCACTAAGGGATCCTATGGTACATAGAAAAATTCTATTTTGATCTAACTGAATTAGGGGTCCTCATTAATGCTTGTTATGATTGGGATTAAGCAATTCTAAGCCTAAGCATATATTTGACTAACACGGCTCAACGCAGACAGCGATCCCATGACAAGGGCAGTTCAGCCTCTAGATTTTCCGTGGTCGCAGTTCGACCTCCCGTCGGGGTCACTAGGACTTTTTATTTTGTAGATTTTATTTGTAACTCCTGTAATAAATAAAAGAAAAGACTATATGCAGACTCTTATTTTCATGCTGACCCGTTAGTATGATGCAAATATTTTATGTACAGATTTTGATAAGTTAATTTAGTATTTTCTATTTATGGGCATTTTTCTATTTTTATGAAAAGTCATCCTAGAAATTGACGTATAAGGAATTCACCCTAGAAATTGAATTGGGATTGAAGCTAGGGTTTAGAGAGGAGCTTTGTCTCCTAGGCTCGAGGCTAGGGTTTAGAAAGGTATTTGTTACCTAGGCTTGAGACTAGGGTTTAGAAAGGTATTTGTTACCTAGGCTTGAGACTAGGGTTTAGAAAGGTATTTGTCACCTAGGCTTGAGGCTAGGGTTTAGAGAGGTATTTGTTACCTAGGCTTGAAGCTAGGGTTTAGAAAGGTATTTGTCACCTAGACTTGAGGCTAGGGTTTTGAGAGGTAAGTCTGAACAAGGCAATTTGAGCAGAAAGATTATGGTTTAAGCAAGGCGAGGCTGAGTAGGTGTCTATGATAGAAGATGTACTTGGATGAGTTTGATGTCTAGAGATGAGAGGTAGGACCGAGTCATCATGAGAGTCACAGAGATACATCTTTGATAGATTTGAAGGGTTTGAAAATTTGTGGAGACCAAAGAGTGATTTTTGTAAACAAGGTGCCAAGGAGGATGGCATTTTGAAAGCATGTTAATCTGATAAGGAGGCCTTATGATTGATTATGTTTCTAACTAACTCAAAGAGTTTGCCACATGCTGATCTTGATGACAAGGGATGCCCTTCTTGCTAGATATGACTTCGTTGGAGCCCTGATTTTTGTTTAAAGCCCATGGCCACATAGTCGACCCATTTTCGGGGAGCCTCAATGTTTGATGAAGTGACCATGGCGAAGCCCCAGTCGATGATGCAAAGCAAACCCGAAGGGGAATCTGGTAAAGAGAGCCTGAGAGAACAGCTTAACAAAAGCCCCAGCTTGGAGAGATTCAATGTATCCCTATTGCAGACGAAGTCATCTTGTGGCCATGGAGGCGACCCATCATTTCGAACAACAGTCAATCAGTCACTTGACAAGACTCGAAAATGTATATGTGTAGGGGCACATTTTTTGAAGGTGGGAATGGATCCCGAATTCGTGTATGACACTCTCGCTTTTGGGTTTGACTCTTTTGGGAGAGTATAAGCATCACAAGGTGTGGAAAAGTGTATGGTAGCCCCTGCTCGGCAGAAAGTAAGTGTTTGGCTCTTCCTAGATTGTAGAAAAGAAGACTTGTCGAGACATTTGAAGAATTGTTTTATTCAGAATTATACTTTGGTTGCTCGAGAATGGATCTCACTGATTGGTTTATCAAATTCCAATTATATAATTAAACAAGTAATGACTGCTTTGATTTGAAGCTGGAATAGGAAAAAATTGATTGATGGTGGAATCGGGCTTGACTTTAGATGTTCCGTTGTTGCTTGCTGCTCTGGACTGTTCTGTGATAATTGTCATGCGGGCTGCCACTGCATTGATCTTCTTCATGAGAAAGAGTGAAAAATAGAAAAAAATTGGAGTGAAAGAAAAGGTGGGAATTTGACTGATTATAGCTCCTTTTATTTTTCATTAAGTTAAGATCCGTTGTTCCTTTGTTCTCGCGTGTCTCCTTGCTTTTACCGGAGTGCCGCTGAGAGGAACGGATGCGAAGCCCCAGTGAGACTTTTGCAGACAGTGTTTAAGGAGTCGAATTAACGAATTTCAAGAATAGGACGAGTTCCCAAACTTAGAGAGAGTATGTAATATGCTCACGTGGGATAGTAAGTGACTCAACGAGAATTCCATCCAGTAGCGGTTGTAGCTGGGCTTTGGGTTGCGATCGATCATTAGGTGATGCTTAGCATGGCCTCTTAAAGTGAGAGGTCGGCTGGGCCTTTTGCTGAAATGTTGGTTTGAGGGATGTGTTTGGGATCTCTAGGGTGAAGGGATTTTCTTGTTGTTGCTTCTTCAGAACCTCTAAGAGTGAGGTTAACTTTGATTTTGACGCGGTCAAGGGTGGTGATGGAATCCTCTAAAAGTGAGAGGATGGATTTTGGAATTGGTTTACGGGATTTGTCCAAGAGGGAGTCTTTGTTGTTTCTTCTCGCGAGTTTGTTGTGATTTCAGCAGGTAAATTGATCACGATAGGACCTCCACTCGATGTCTCATTTTCACAACCTTTGGGATGGGAGGTTCACTTTGGGGTGATGAAGGTTTTTTTTTTTTTTTGACACCCTCTTCTCGAGAAAAGCTTTCGGATTTGTTTGCTCGCGATAGCCCCTAGCGTATGCCTTAGGATGCGTTTACCTTTTCCCTCTTGGGCTTGGAGGTGGTCCCTTCTTTTGTGAGTCGAAGGAGCCCCTTGTATGGGCTTCTTCCTTAGGGTTTCAAAACTTGTCGATCTTGAAATGAAAGGGTATTATTTAGTGAGGGTAAGGTTATGGCTTCCTATGGTGAGAGGTTTAAGCTTCAATCGCTACTGGATAGCATTCTCAAAAGGGTATTTAAAATAAATGCAAACTCGTTTAACCGACTTAAAAATTTATTCGGACCATGAGAAATATATGTGAGCATATTCAACGAAAGCTTATCGATCAAATGGAAAATCAGAGGAGACGCGAGATTGAGGGATTGGTGAGCCCCAAGTTGATATTCATGTAGCACTTGTGAAGGATAAGAACAGCCCCTTGCGCTTTCTTTGAATGGTAGTGGCGTGAACATCTATTCTATGATGATGAGCAACAACGGTCTTTGTGCTTGTCTTGACCATATGGAAAGGAGGTCAAGTGGGGGAGAGTGTATTTGGGGAAGTGTATGCTTGAGAAAGTATAGAGGGTATGTACAAGGAGAGGGTCTGGAGGTAGTGTGCGAAAAGTATATGGTGGAGTATGGAGAGAGTGTATGAGAGAAGGGTGTATAGGGATGGTGTATATGAGGAAGGGACAGTGAGTTGTTTACTCCAATCAAAGCATTCATTCATTGTTTACTTAATTAGCCGGTGAGTTTATCAGTGAGATTAGAAACCAAGTGATAATTATAAATAAAACAATCTTCTTGAAAGTAATGCGAGATTATGTCTCAAGTCTAGAGAGAAAGGAAAGAAAGACTCTTTTATTATTGAAGTAACTAATCTAAAGTGGGCATTACATACCCATGCCCAAAGTGGACGTAAGAAAGACACACTAGAACCTACAAGACTGAATGAATCTAAATCTTCCCTTGAAGGGCGAGGACTTCTTCATCAATGAGGCCTTGGTTGATCAATCTTTGAATTAAGTGCTTCAGTTGCACACATCTGTCAGTGGTATGCCCAGCGTACTTGTGGTATTTGCAAAACTTGGATGTATCCAAGTTAGCTCTCTTATTAACAGGCTTGTAATTCTCGAGCGGCTTGATCAAATTCTTTCTCACCAAAACTTCGAAGAACTCACCTACAGGCATTCCCAAGTCATCAAAATGCTCCTTGTTGATCTTCTTCTCTTGGATTGAATTTGGGGGTGACTCGGGTATTGGTGCCCTTCGTTGGTTGGTGGCCACAGCAGGCATCCTGAATGAGAAATTTTGATGTGTAGGACCATAAGGGGGACCACAAGCATGTGAATGGTAGGGACTCTGGATTTGAACAGGAGGAGGAACTCTTCTCAAGTATTCGTGAATGTAAGACAAATGGTGCTGCTCAATTTCATGTATGTCTTTGAGGAGGTTGAGCACTCCCAACTTCATGTCTGAGACTTCTTTAAGGGCTTCAATGCTTTTCTCCAGAGACATGATGTAGAATTCTGTAAGAACATATGGCAGAGTCAAACCAATGAATTGAATTAGGCTCATAATTAATCTTAAGGCATCCTTGAGAAAATAGTTGATCTCCACAATTTGAGAGTTTGACCGGGCTGAAGTTGCCTACGTAACCCTTACCGTTTAAGGTACGAGTCTCAGGTCACCGTAGTTCGAGGGGGGCCCCGATTGATGATACAACCAGGGTTAAGTTTAGAGAAAGAGAGAGGATGAATGTAAAAGAGTCCGTTTGATGAAAAAGGAAGAGGAAGATGACTCGATCCTTGGTCAAATATAAGTGAGGGTGATCTAGGCGAGTTAGTTGGACATGGTCGAGAATTGGCCTTGTTTTGGCTTAGATAGGCCCTAGATGGTGGTTTGGTCGAGAGAGGTTTGACCTAGGTGGATTTTCTAAACTATGGATGGTTTTAAGACTAAGGGAGCAGACTATGAATGGTTTAAGAGATTGAAGGATAGTTTAAGCATTTTATTTACAAAAAAGCCATCTATTTTTATAGAACCTACTCTTGGTTGGAAGGGATACCCCTTTTTCGCAACTAACTAAAGGTCCTAAAGTGGTGGATCCTAACGACTAACCGTCTCATATAGACATTTAAGATGATATTTATGGGAAGTACTACAGACCTATGATAAGACAAGATCTTTTAACAAGCACTCAACCTTACATGGCACGTTCTTTAAAAGGAAATCAATTTTTTAGTGCTCTTTTTCTCTCTATAGATCTTGACTTATCACTGATTCGTAGTGACTTATCATAAAGACCTTATTAATTGTCTATATGAAAAAGCTAGTCAAACCAACCGGTCACAGGGAGTGTACTCCTGACAAAGTGGGTGACACAAGGGTTAGGTTTCAGGCTCCCACCGTGCAGCCGAAGCGCACTAATGAGTGGATGACCAAGTGAGACTCGGAAGGGAGGCGACATGATCACCACACTTCCCACACTTTGGCTTCTCCGATGGGTTAAGGGTGTCTGTGCAGTGTGACACGGACTTTAGTGGTAGTGTGAGGCAAAAAAATCTAATTCTTTTTAAGAGAAAAAAGAAAAAGATTTTATTTTAGGAGATGCATGCATGCAATGCAACAGTTAAGAATAAAGAAAATAAAAAGAAAGCAAGATACAACACCACAAAGGAAAACGAAAGTCTGACCCACTAAGTTTGAAAAAGTTTCAAAACAGTCCCCAGCAGAGTCGCCACTGTGAATACCCCGTCCCGATGCAACACGCATTCGGAAGTTTAGAATAAATAATTATGTAATGTCGGATCGAAATGGGATATTCATTAAGTGACACTCGTTTTAAACCATATTAAAAATATTAGTTTAACTTTTGAGAGTCGCCACGCCGCTTTGATATAGCCCAAAGCATTGAAAAAAGGCTAAACACGTGATTGGGTTCGGGGGTCAAGTTACAACAGAAGAAGAAACGTTATCACTCCTATTGCCCGACGGATCGATCTTTCTAGCATGTGGGGTGTTGGTTGTGTGTGGTGTTTACAGGAATAGATAGAAGAAACGAGATCATGCATAAGGAGGAGGGGAGAGAAAGAATTAATTGATGATCACACCCTAGAACCTTTGATTTAGGCCCTTGGAAGGTGCACTAATCAACGTTCATCCTTGGGGAATTGTTGATCATGGGATGATTATTATTTGAGGAGGAAAGAAAGAAATTGTTCCTAGATCCATTGGGTTTCTCGGGGAGAACCTTAGATCATCCTCGGCTATGCATACTTAAATACATTAAAATAGTCCTAAATCTAGCATATAGGCACAATTAAAACATATGTAAGCATAACAATAATGATAATAAAGAACGGAATATTTAATAAAGGCTTACCAATTGTGGCAAGGCTTCGAAGGTCGAATCTTAGCAAGATTCGAGGAGTATGGGAGAGGTACGGAAGGAAAATCAAGTATAGTCTTGATTCTCTCCGTGGAAATTGTGTGTTGAAAAGAATGAAATGTCTGCACGTATTTATAGTGCTTGGGGAAATGGGCTGGACCGGGGAAAGGGTCGATCAGCACTTCTTAGAAGGGTCGATCGAACCTTTTGAGAAGGGTCGATCGGCACTTCTGGGAAGGGTCGATCGTCGCTTCCAATAAATAGTCGATCGGTACTTCTTTCAGCGTACTTTCCACGCCAGCAGTTGACGGCGCGAGTGAATAAGAATTAAAAGATTTAATTAGGGTTTTCGGTCAACCCTAATCAAACCAGCCCAACATATTAAATGGGAATACCCTTTTTAGGACCGGGTACTAACAATTTTTGCTTGTAGAGTCGCCAAGCCATTTTGATTAAGCCCAAAACATAGAGAAAAGGCATCAGTTTAAAAATAAACTGTTTGTGTGATGAGATTTTTGAGTTCGGAGGTCAGGTTGCTCCTCGGGAAGAGAATATTAGAATATTAGAGATCACCCGAGTAGCCTCATAAAAACGAGTCTTTCGGTACCCCTTCTTTCTTTAAATATTGTGTGTGTGTGTATGTGCTTTTAAAAATGCGCGCTATATCGGATGTCTACATTGTACACTGCGTATTGAAATGTATTGAAATAGTAATGGAAGGAAGCCTTACCAATGTTGGTTCGTTTCTGTCTTCCACAGGGAAATAGTGTTTGAGGATGGAATAGTGTTCCGGGACGGACCGGGATTGCTTCGGGATCTGCCGGTTGTCTGCGGACAGAGCTTCGGTGTGCCTCGGGATTGTCAAGCGTGCACTCGGGCAGAGTTTTGGCGTGTGTTGGGATCACAGAGATCGTTGGCTGGATTCGGGCAGAGGTTCGGCGTGCGTTGGGATCGTTGGCTGGATTCGGGCAGATGTTCGACGTGCGTCTGAATTGCCGGTTTGGCTCGAAAAGGGCCAAGACGCTTCGGGAAAGACCAGGCAATGCTTCGGAGTACCACGAGGGGACTCAAAATACCTCAAGAGTACCTCGGGGCAGCGCGGGAGCATCTCGGGAGCGCTCGAAAGGGCTTCAGAGCACCACAAGGGAGCTCGAAAGGCCTCGAAAGGAACCGAAAGGGGTCGGGAGTGCCTCCGAAAGACTTAGAGGGGCAGCCAGAGGGCTAAGGGAGAGAGTAGAAGAGGATGGTGTGTGAAATGAGGGAGGGGGAGCCCTCTATTTATAGTGTAGGAAAAACTGCAAAGAGGTCCGTACGGACCTCCCTGGTAAATCCAAATTTTTAGTTTTCCTCGATTAGAGGGAATAATGTGGACTTTAAGAGAATTTCTGTAATTATGATGTCTGGTAGCAAAGAGGTCCGTACGGACCTTTTAGCATGCAAAGTGGTCCGTACGGACCTTCTATGCTTTTCCCAATTTTGCATAGTTCCCAAAAAGTCCTTCTGCATTTTTTCTCCCAAAAAGGCCCCCCCTTGGTTTGGTTGGTGGTTTTTTGGGCCTTTGAGGGTTTTTTAAAGTTCTTGAGGGTTTTTTTAGGGTTTCGGGTGTTCGAGACTGCGTTTGAGTGTGTCTGCGGTGTTTCCTGGATGCTCGAAAGAGGGTGATCCAAATTGGGATACTTACAGAAGCCCCTCGGTGACGTCACTTACGGAGGAAGTGGTGTCATCGATAAGATAAGGGTCCTGATCTGGATCACGTGTTGAGAGAGGAGGTGACCGTGTAGGTCGGTTCGTGAGGACGTGGCAGTGTCCTGTTGTGTGACCGTTTAGGTCAGTTGGTTGGACCCTGTGATAGGATTCCTACGTATCCCTAAGCGGGAATCAATCCTAATCGTAGTTCGTGTGTGGGGTGAGTGTCGTCGTGCGTTAGGATGTGTGAGGTCCTCTAACTGAGACTCTTATGTGTGGACGTGTCAGTGTCCTGCGTGACCGTATATGTCGATTGTGCAGACGTGGAAGTGTCCTGGGTGACCGTATAGGTCGGTTGTGTGGACGTGGTGGCGTCCTGTGTGACCGTATAGGTTGGTTGTGTGGACGTGGTGGCGTCCTGTGTGACCGTATAGGTCTGTTGTGAGGACGTAGTGGCGTCCTGTGTGACCGTATAGGTTGGTGGTGCGGACGTGGTGGCGTCCTGTGTGACCGTATAGGTCGGTTGGCTGGACCCTGTGATAGGATTCCTACGTATCCCTGGCGGGAATCAAGCCTGATTGTAGTTCCGAGTAGTGACTGTTTGAAGGGGTCTACCTAATTGTGACTGTTTGAAGGGGTCTACCTAATTGTGACTGTTTGAAGGGGTCTACCTAATTGTGAAAATGTTTTGGGACATTTATGCGGTCTTTCGGACCGGGTAGTTTAAAGCCTTTCGGGCTGCGGATAGTGATTTGGGAGGTTTATACGGTCTTCTGGACCGAGTGGTTTAGAGCCTTCCGGGCTGTGGATAGTGATTTGGCTGATTTATGCGGTCTCCCGGATCGAGTGATTTAAAGCCTTACGGGCTGCGGATTGTGATGAGAGCATGTTATGCCCCGTGACTTGTGGTTGTGTCGTGCATGGGGATGTATTGTGTCCTCCGACTGTGTTTTTTTTGGGAGGTGTGATTGCCTTGTGCTTTGATTGTGAGAGGCGTGATGGCCTTGTGCTTTGATTGAGAGAGGCGTGATTGCCTCATGCTTTGATTGTGAGAGGCGTGATTGCCTCGTGTTTTGATTTTGAGAGGCGTGATTGCCTCGTGTTCTGATTGTGAGAGGCGTGATTGCCTCGTGCTTTGATTGTGAGAGGCGTGATTGCCTCGTGTTTAGATTTTGAGAGGCGTGATTGCCTCGTGTTTTGATTGTGAGAGGTGTGATTGCCTCATGCTTTGATTGTGAGAGGCGTGATTGCCTCTTGTTCTGATTGTGAGAGGCCTGATGGCCTTGTGCTTTGATTATGAGAGGCGTGATTGCCTCGTGTTTTGATTGTGAGAGGCGTAATTGCCTCTTGTTTTGTCCGCTGGGGAAAGGTTGGACTTACGATGACTGCCGGTGTTCGTCTACTGGGGACGCGTAGTCTCATATGGGCTTTGTCCGCTGAGAAGGTGATTTCGGGCTTACTTTGATGACCGGTGTTTGTTTCACCGTTTTGTGTTTTGGGGGCATTTTGTTCCTTGGGACTTGTGTTTGGAGGCGTTTGCACCTTTTGTGTTTATTTTACCGTTTAGTGGGCGAGGTTCGGGCTTACGATGACGGCCGGGGTTGGTTTTGTTGGGTTAAGGACCAAACTACATTGAATCTGCTGAAATAGGCCTTTGGACAGCCAAGGGCAATGATTATAAGGGCAAAGGGGTAATTTGGCCATGAAATGCAAAGAGGTCCGTACGGATCTTCTTTGTGTTTAAAGAGGTCCGTACGGACCTTCGTGAGATTTTAAATTTCCAGGCATTTGATCAGTTTCAGCAACGAGGCAAATCCCCATTTTTCTTCTTCCAGTTCGTGAACAAACGAGAGAGAGGGAGAGAAAACCTTGGTTTTGATCCAAATTCCCCAAGTAAATCCTCTGCATTTTGCTTGAATTGCTTGTTAATGGCGGAAAGAGCGAGAAGGGGTCGTCGCCAACGGGGTCAAGGAGCCATTGAGCAAAGGGCGGACCTTCAAAGGAATTGCACTTCCTTCGTGCCTTCGTCGAGGAATCCGGATGTGTTGTATCCGGATCCGGAGGTGCACAAAATGCGGGATAGGGCCGTCGGGGAGGTAAGAAATCAATTTTGTCTTGATTCTTTGCTCGAATTATTGTATGCTAGAACTAGTTTTTAATCCTTCGCATATTTGTGGCTTTTTGTGATTGCCATGCTTTTTTGTGAAATTCGTGATGAATTGTTGAAATTGGGCATGTAAGGATTATGGATATGTGATTTTTGTGCAAAAATGTGGAGATTAGCTCTTATTTGTAAAAATAAAGTGCCTCTCTTTGAAATGCATGCTTTGGTGTTTTGTACCCTATGCTATTTCAATTGTATGTACATTGTGAAAAAAGTCGTCGTGTAGGGACGGACTTTGTAAAAAAAGGAGTGTGACATGTGCCGTGTTTTGTGACGGGTTTTGTCTTCAAAGTGTGTGCCGTGTAGGGACGGACTTTTTTTTTGGAAAATGTGCCATGTAGTGTGTACCGTGCTTTTGGTGATGGATTTTGTGGGGATTTTATGTGCAATGTGCGCCGTGTTTTGTGACGGATTTTTCTTTTTGAAAATGTGTCGTGTAGGGCTTAGTCCCTCTGTTGAGAAAATTTGTACAGTGTGTGTCGTGTTTTGTGACGGGTTACACAGGGAAAATTATGTGCAATGTGTGTCGTGTTTTGTGACGGGTTACATGTGGAAAATTATGTGCAATGTGTGCCGTGTTTTGTGACGGGTTACATGTGGAAAATTATGTGCAATGTGTGCCGTGTTTTGTGACGGGTTGTTTTTGTTTTGCCTTGTTGGGACGGATTTTTTTTATGCTTTCGTTCCCTTTTGGTATTAAGTATTGTGACTGACGTACCTTTGCTGTGTTTACCTGCAGGATGAGGGGCCTTTGTCCGGAAAGGCCAAGAAGATGAAGTCTCGGGGGTTGCCCGAGGCGGTAGTTGAGTTGTGGCAGCATTTGCCGGATATCTCCAAGGAGGGTACGTCGAGTCCTAAGAGGCTGGTCTTTGCTTCTGGTTTGGGCGCATTCGTGGAGAACCTGGCCCGGATTGTAGAGATGAAGAAGAACAAGAGCATCTTCCTGGCCTTGTCTGAGTATTGGTGGGATACCACGCATACCTTCCATTTGAGCTGGGGAGAGGTGACGGTGACTCCTACCGACTTCGTGGCGATTACCGGGCTTTCCTTCATAGGAGGGCTAGTGAGATGGCGGGACAGGATGTCCGATGGGACGCTAGCTGAGCTACTGGGTTTCACGCCTTCTCCTCGTAGGGACCTGGGCATGTTATTTGGTGATGTGGAGGCGCAGATTACGGCCAACATTGGCCTATCACCGGGGTACCGGCTTGGTGACGGCTGAGCAGCTGGCGCGCTCTTTCTTGTGGTTTGCTCTTTCCGAGACTTTGATCTCGAATCACGCTACCTCGGCTCCTTTTCCTCTACTGGAGAGCTTGGTGGATTTGGAGAGGGCTGGTGAGATAGCTTGGGGCGAGGCGGGCTTGGTCGAGCTCTATTTTTCCCTGGACCGGTTTAGCCGAGGCGTGGCCAGCTCTCTAGGATGCTTTGATTTTGCTTTTGAGGTATGATGTTATTGTTGTTTGTGATTTAGCAGTTTGTCATTTCACCATTTTCTTTTTCCCTGAGCTTTATTTGCTTCTGTTGCAGGTGTGGTTTTATGATATCTTCCGGTGCTTTCCGTGGGATCGGGATGCTGAGGCCATGGAGGCCTATCCTGCTATGTTGGGCTGGGCCCGTCATTTGAGGAGGAGGACGACGAACAGGGGGTAGCTCACCATCGCCTATCGGGATGTGTAGGAGTTCCTGGAGAAGGATAGCTCGGCGGAGTTTGAGCTGTATCCCTGGGCTCGGTATGGCGGCAACGAGCTTGAGGGTGGTCCCGTGGTGACGGCGTAGAGGAAGATACTGCGGTGCCTGACTTGTGATGTTATGTACTTGGGGGAGAGGGTTTTCTGGCATCATGGCTCGGGTGTGCCCCCTATGGTTCCGAGGGATCCGCCTTTTAGGATGATGCATCACCGTGACATGGATGTGATAGAGTATGACAGGTACTTAGGCGGCGTGAGTGCCGAGGAGTTCATTTTGTTTGGTGAGGGTATGGGGCCTTCGTCAGGAGGAAGCTGAGGACGCCACAGGTGTTGGTGAGAGAGAGGCGGGATGGCCCACCACGTCCTCCAGATGTTTCGGTTCCTGGGCCGGACTTTACTTATGTACGCGGGGATTCGTCCAGGCGGAGGGTGTCGATACCGTCACACGGCGAGCTTGAGCTCACTTTGCCTAGGGTTGACCCGGATGCGCCGGTGAGTGTGCTTACTCTTTTCCATCTTGGCATCTTTTCTGTATTTTTCTCTTTTGTTGAGTATGACTGCATCTCTTTTGCTGAACGTTTCTTTGGTTGTTTGATTGTGCAGGACTCGGGGAGATCCTTTGACACGTTGACCCGCCGTTGCGTGGCGATGCGGTCTTTTGTGAAGAAGATGGCGGGGAAGCTGTCTTGCCAGTCTTCGCGACGTATGCCGGCGTACGAGCCGATGCCTTCGAGGCATTCCGTGGATGTTCCTCCATCGAGAGCTGAGCCAGGGCCGCAGCAGGAGTCTCAGGGAGAGGGTTCGTCAGAGCCTTCCTTCTTTGATCCTTTTACCGGGCTCGATCCTGCGGATTACCTCGAGTACTTGCCTCAGGAGGGGGTCCAGTATTCGGATGATGAGGGCGTGGCTGGCGAGTTTGCCGAGATGCCTGACTTCACGTTTGATGAGGTTGATGATGAGGAGTCGGAGTAGGGCTCATTTGCTTTCCCTCTTTCCATTTTTTTTTGTTTTTTTTGTTTAGCAACAAAAATTTTGGGTACCTATAATAAAACACTTGTATTTGCACAGCAAAGTATTTTATTTTAAGATGTAATGTCGTATTTTGTGATTCTCGGGGTTTGTCCTAGGAATTGTTGCTAGTTTATTATTTGTGCATGCCACGTGAGCTGGGAGTGCGTCTGTGGGTAGTGTATGCTTGCCGGAAATGGCTTTGGCCAGAATTTGGGCAGTTTGGAGCAAAGTCCTGTTGGGAACAGTGGCTGTTGTACTGTTTGCTGGAAATGTGGGACCAAGGTTACAAGAAGGTCCGTACGGACCACCTAGGCATGCTAAAAGGTCCGTACGGATCTTCCTTGCTTTTGGGGAAGGATAAGTGTTTTCAGGATGTCTGAACCTTCCCCGCTTCCCATTTGCAGTCATTTCGAGCTTTCTTCCCCATTTTCTCTAGTAACCTCCATTTTTGCCATGGATTCTTCGTATGTTCCACGAGTTTTGCCGAGGCTTTCGAAGGAGAGGCAAGCATACTTCCTTGAGCGGCTGAAAATGTGGATGCGACACCGTATGAAGCATCAGAGGCGGGCTTTCGAGGTGAAGTTTTGACTCTGCTCGATTTGGTCCCTTAAGGAGTTGATTCCTGATTGGGAATTGTTGCGGGCTGCCGCGAGGTTCTGGGACGTTAGGAGGCATGTGTATAGCTTCTCCTATAATGAAGTGACGCCCACTTTTGAGGATTTTCGGGCTTTGATGGGAGGACCGGAGGTGGAGGCTATCTCGCTTCCTTTGATTGGCGGTGCTGCCGTGAGCGTGAAGCTTGCATGCTCTCTTCGGGCTTCGTTGGAAGAAGTGCAAGGTATGACCTTTGATTCGGGTTACATTGACATTTCTGCGCTGCCGGAACGGTTTATGAGTGATGACGAGAGTGACGTCTCGTAGGAAGCATTTGCCTTGTGCGTGATAGCGACGCTTTTCATGGTCAGCTGCATCCTATCCTGTCGCCATGGCCATTTATGGTTTAGGGGATGGACATCGAAGGAAAATTGCCTAGGGCTCCAGGAGGAAGAGTATTTCTACTAGCTATGAGTGACTATTTTTCTAAATGGGTAGAAGCTGAAGCATACGTGCATGTCCGGGACAAGGAAGTTATCTCATTCATAAAGAGAAATATATTCAGCAGGTTTGGGATACCTTCAGAGATAATATGTGATAACGGCTCCCAATTCATTATTCAGAAGACGCAAGATTTCTTGATAAGATGGGGAGTCAAGATGGTGACATCTTCACCTGTTCACCCTCAAGCGAATGGACAGGCAGAATCCAGCAATAAGATTATTATAAGAAATCAAAAAAGAAGATTGAACCAAAAGAAAGGAAGATGGGCAGAATAGTTACCAATGGTTTTATGGGCTGACAGGACGACATCTAAGAATGCTACTGGTCAGACTCCCTATTCCCTGGTATTTGGGGCAGAATCAGTCATTCCAGCAGAAGTTCTTGTACCTACAGCCAGATACGATTTGTTGACATCTAAGCATAATAAGGACATCTTGACACATGACTTGGATACCATAGACGAGCTAAGGGACATGGCCAAAATTCGGATGGCAACATATCAACAAAGGGTAGCCAGGTCTTACAAAAAAAATGTAAGGGTTAGAAGGTTTCAAGTAAGAGACTTAGTCCTACGAAAGGCATTCCAAAATAAAAAGGAACTCAGTGCATGCAAGCTCGCCCCAAAGTGGGAAGGACCCTACCTAATTGATGCACAGGCCGGGAAAGGAGCGTATCGCCTGTCAACCTTGGATGGCCAAATGATCCCACGAAGTTGGAACGCCATCCACCTTAAAAGGTATCACATCTAGACAATGCCTTCCTAAACCTCACCTCATCCCAGGTATTTACAATCCTCTATTGAATAAGAGTAACCTTTTATTTTCCTAATTCTTCATTTTGCTTTACTGCAAAAATAAGATGTCACTAACACAACCTGTGGAGGGGCGTCAACATAGTTGACGTCCATCTCTAACATGTCTCTGTCTTGCAAGATGTTGACATATGAGAATGGGGACATGTCGAAAGTACTCAAGTCAAACGGACAACGAATTCTCCTCCGTCAGAGAATGGCCATCTCTTCTAAAGTAAAGGTACACAATCTCTTCTAAGGTTTAAAGAGTTAATTACCTCTTTCTTGAGATGTTAGGTTTCCACACCTTCGCCTGGAGCACAAGTTATCTCTTTAATTGAGGTGTGGGGTGGGCCTATATGAGTAAACTTATGTAGCTTACCCATTCCCACTCAGTTAAATGATTGATCTCATGTTTTATTCTTGTGGTTATGACATGTACGTGTCATCTTCAGTATCTACTGTTTTGACATACTATCATGTCACCTTATGAAATTAACATGTGATCATCCAAAGATAACTTCATCAAAAGTATACCAAGCCTTGACATGCTTGAAAATTACCAAACCATAGTTTTTCTAAAAACTATCATAAGAACATTCCCAAAAGCTAAGATATTGTACCAAACATCCAAGCATCTAAAACTAGAAAGCAAAAGTGTTGAACTAACCCAACACTTGAAATAAATTGTCTTCGGTCCTTATGAACCTATTACAAACTAACCAAAATAAAATTGTTTTTTTGGGATTCCACCCTTAAATTCCAAACAAAAGAACCAAAGTTTTTACCTTTTTTCACTTAGCAGCAGCCTCAGATGGTCCTGTAGGAGTGGCATCTCCGGCTTCAGTCTCTCCAGTTTCAATTCCTGCCATGGTGTCTTTGGGGCTGGATGTCACCTCTCCCTCATCCACTGGCTCTCCTGTTAGTTTGGCTAAATGAGCATACTCCTTGTTAATATCCCAATTCTTAGATTTCCCATCTTGGAACTCCTTTATCATCTTGATCCTACTCTGAAAAATAGTCTTTGCAGCCGCCATTTTGCAGGAATCCCTAACTTCGACAACCTCCTTAAGATGGTCTCCTTCACTTTTTTCCAAACTATCCAATAAATCCTTCACAGTCCTCTCCTGTTCCTCCAACGTCTTCACTTGTTTTTCCAAAGTCTTTTCGTGCTCCTTCACCTTGTTCTCCAGCATAATCTTCTCTTTCTTGGCCAAAGCTGCCTCTGACTTAGACTTCTTCTTCAGCATCTCAATTTCCTTCACTAAATCTTCTAAATACCCTACCGCCTGTAACATATAAAGTTGACATCAAAGGATATCATAGAATCTTAGAATCAGTCAAAGTCTAGTTAGTATCATCTTACCCCAGCTGCGAAACTCATACACTTCTTCTTAAACTCTCCTACTGGCATTCCTTCAAAGGCGTCTCCAACTTCAATTACCTCCTCTTGAATGGCTTTTCTCTTTTTCACCCTAGAGCCAATACCAGCGCTCTCATCTAGTGCAGGGATTTTCTTGGGAACCGGTGGTGGCTTCATCTCTATCTTGAGAGGGGAATCTCCGAACATGGCATCAATATCATCAAGATCAAAGTCTGACCCCGAGACAACTGGCTTAGAAACTGCACCAACATATTAAGATTGTCAAAAAGTATTACGCATTGGATTGATGAAACATGATAAGGAGACCACACGCTTACCTGTAGACATGATAACAGAGGACGATGTTTTATTATCTTCCTGAACAACCAAAGGTGATTCTAACAGACCTCAAGGAATCTCTTGTCCAAAGGCAGGCTGAAGAATTCTTCTATTTTTGCTAAGGTGTCCTCCGCCGGTGGGAAAAGCTCTCCTCAATCAATATCTGCATAAAGGTAAGAAAAATTACGATTTCAGTTTATCTCAAAAGCAAGAAATCACAAAGTCAGAAATTGAATTACCTCTCTTGTTCCATTCGCTTGGTATTTCATTCCCTCCTTCAATGGATGCCCTATCAACAAAGAAAAATCTATCACTACAAAAAAAGGGATCTTTTGCCACACTTTATTTGTTACGGTCCGTCGAACCGACACAAATAGACTTTTATTTATTACGGTTTTTAAGACCGTAAGAAATAAAAAATTGTCTACTACGGTTTTCTACAAATCGGGGTAAATAAATGTTTTTGTGTCGGTCTTTTCTAAAACGTAACAAAAGTTTTTAACGAGCAATTTTTTCCATTTACAATACTTTTAATATGACCGTAACAATTGTTTTTATAAAAATATTTACTTTTTCATTTTCATTAATTGCATCAAATAAACAAAATAAAATTTCCAAAATTCCCTCCCAGGTAAAAGCTTCCCTCTACACCGCTTCCCTCCCAAAATTTCGTGAAAGCCCTAAAGCCCTAAGCAACTCCATTTTCTCGGTCAATATCCCGGCCTTGTCTCTTTCGAGTCCTTGCTCTGCCAGCGAACCGAGGCCTAGGAAGTTCTTCCGGCGCTCTGATTGGAAGCCCTAGAGAAATTGGAATCGCTCTTTCCCGTCCCAAAACCGTAATCCGCCGCTGAAAAGGTAACCATTATTCTCTCTAATTCTACCTCAACTACAATTTCTATAATCTATGTATTTATCTAATTTAATCTTTTCTTCTCCACTATAGTTGAAGTTGCGCAGCACAGTAGCAGCAGTCGTCTGGATCTCCGGAACAAGTTTCAATATCATCATCTGTTAATTCAATATTTTTTCAATTATGATAAGAATATAATTCAATTCGTGTGTCATTGAGGATATATTTTAGGTATATTTGAGCTTTGGGTTTCCTTTATTTCATAATTTTGAAAGAAATTGGAGGTTTTTGTTACTTTGTTTTGGGAATATAGTTCTAAACCCTTCTTTTGAAGTATACACATATATTGGAAAGAATCTTCCCTGTTATTTAATTATTTCATTTGTGTGTTATTAATTGCAGGAACCTAAGAAGCCTGTAGTTGCTGCTAAAAGCAAAGCCTGTGATTGCTGCTAAAGCGAAGCCTGTAAAAGAATCAAGCAGTAGTGACGACTCTTCCTCAGATGATGTGAGTTTCTTATAGAGTTGTAGTTTATTTGTTTTTTTGTTGTTGTAGGGTTACAATACATGAATTTCTGTTTTTAACTATTGTATATCTGTATAATTAATTGCAGAAACCTAAGAAACCCGTGGCTGCTGCTAAAGCAAAGCCTGTGGTTGCTTCTAAAGCAAAGCCTACAAAAGAATCAAGCAGTAGTGACGACTCTTCCTCAGATGATGTGAGTGTCGTATAGACTTCGTGTGACTCATTTTGTTTCTTTGTACCTATGGGGCTAGTGGTTTATGTAGTTTATTATCTTTTATTATTGGTGAAAATTAGCTTAATTCCTTTTGTTGAGTCTTTTATAACTCTAATTTCTGCTGCAGGAACCTAAGAAGCAGCCCGCAGTTGTTAAAAATGGTACTGTTGCAAAAAAAGCTAAGGCGAAATCATCCAGCAGTGATGAATCAGATTCAGATTCTGAGTCTGATGACGTTACTTTTGTCGTTACATGTTACATATAGCCACGAAAATTAATGTAAGTGGAGTGAAGGGCCTCCCAGAGGACCCTATTGAAGTTCAGCGACAAGAGAAAGTAAAAGACGCCATGCTTCATGCATGGACAGCATATGAAAAATATGCATGGGGCAATGATGAGCTTCAGGTATATTGATCCTCTCTGTTGTTGCACATTCGAATGTTCATGGTTGCAATCTAGTAAGTTCAGGCTTGTACGACTGGCAAATCTGTATATGTCAGGAGGAAAATGTGTCATATTGAAGGCATTACAATTTGCAAAATGTCATGATTGTTTCTTTCAGGAGGTTTTTAAATAAGAATGGGAGATAGTTTGGAGATTTTTGCTTGTATTGATGTTGTACATTGTCCCCAAGTACTTCTTACCAACATATACAAACTGTATTCCTTTACCCCTGAAGTTTTTGTTTGGCCAAGATTTATGCAGAGTTATGTAGATTAAAGAGCTAAGGAAAGTTAGTGCTGCTATGGTTGTCAATCTTGTACATTTATACATGCATTAAAATTGTGATACTTCACTGGCTAAGTTAAGTAACTTGATATTTTGTCGAGTGGTGAGTTTGTCAATAATCGAGGAAGGATAGTTGTTGAAGAGAATATATGATGATTCTATGGTGGAGGGGGAAAGAGTCTTTATATACTCCCTCCATCCCATTTCACTTGATACTAATTTTCATTTTGGTCTGTCCCACTTCACTTAATACTTCCCCAAATGGCAAGTTCTTATACTCACAACACCAATCAAATTAGTACTCCTCCCACTCATTTTCTCTCCTACTTTACTTTTCTTACAACAACCCTTCCACTAATTCTCTCTCCTACTTTTCCTTAAATCTTGTGCCAAGATTTTTGGTATCAAGTGAAGTGGAACGGAGGGAGTATGTTGTTTTGTGCAAATGAGAGGTTGTAGCCTACACCTGCAGCTCCATTGGATCATTAGCTATAGAAATACCATACTTCTATTGTTGT
The DNA here is from genome assembly GCA_022495995.1 of Adenophora triphylla var. japonica. Classification (NCBI taxonomy): domain Eukaryota; kingdom Viridiplantae; phylum Streptophyta; class Magnoliopsida; order Asterales; family Campanulaceae; genus Adenophora; species Adenophora triphylla. The sequence goes on along the minus strand of JAFEMH010000810.1, from coordinate 357,836 downwards.
TAGCTATCCCTATAAGTTGGTGCATTATTAATTTTCATATAAATGTCTACCATCTATAGATTGGTGGAATGCAGCTTTTAACATCTTTTTTTTTTCTATTCTGCCTTTGAAGCTAGTTTTTCTGTACACTGTTTCTAATTTTTGTTCAATTTGCACCTAGAAGATATCTAACATGTTGTGTTTTCCCCTAACCAGCCACAATCAAAGAATGGTGTTAATTGTTTTGGCGGTCTTGGAGCAACATTAATTGACGCTCTTGATACATTATATATAACTAGTATAACACCCGTGCGTTAAACGCACGACCAAGATAGGAAAAGAAAGGGAGAAGGCCAGGAATGAAAGAATTTTAACATAAAATAACATGGACAGGGATTTAATGTCTGGATTTAAGGAATGAGATAATAGTAAAGATTACAAAATGAAAGGCCCTTTGATGATATGCAGATGATCAGACAGCTATGGTTTGGCTTAGCTGTCAGATGATTGTTGAATTGTGCAGCGGAATAAGAGAGGCTTGAAATAATGATAGGACAAAGAACACAAAGAAATAATGCAAGTGTGTGAATGTGATTGCAAAAATGTAATAACACAGAGAATTTAAAGTGGTTCAGAGTTCACTCCTCCTACATCCACCCCCACTGTCAATCTTGACAAGTGAGATCAATTTTATTATAATCTTTAATCAAAAAGAATTACAAATGATTGATTTAGGCAAGTTCCTTGAACTTCCTCTTCCTAATTAGTACAGTCAACTAGGGATACACTTAAAGTACAGTCTTAAGTGTTTTTACAACTTGAAGTACAGTCTCAAGATTTTACAAAACAACTAATACACTCAAAGTACAGTCTTGAGTGTTTACAAACTAATTCTACACCTAAAGTACAGTCTTAGGATTTTGGAATTTGTGAATTAACACACTAGGGTTGTTTGTTGTTGAAGTAGAGGTTTTGGGGTGAGGGTTTTGGTTTGGAACAGGGTTTAAAGGGTAGGGATTGATGAGTGTGTGTGTGGATTACAGGAGGTGTGTGTGGGTGTAAGGGAAAGGTTTTGGACTGTGAAAAAGAGTATTTTTCAAGAGTGTTTTGTGTAGAGGATGAACTCCTCTATTTATACCCTTCAATGTAGCCGTTGGAATATGACTGTTGCAGCTACATTAATGAGCCTTGACTGGTCTTTGCCCCACTTGTCCACTTGCAGGACTTCATGAGCTGGCTTGAGCTGTGGCTTGAACTCGAGAGCTTCAGAAGGTCTTCAGTGGTCTTCATTGGTCTTCAATGGTGAACTTGACAGCTGTGAAGATCCAGGTTCCACTTTGGTTGAGATTGTGGTAGCAGAGATTGAGACAAAGTGATGGCTATCAGAGGAATGAAGTCATAGCTGTCAGATCATACTAAGGCTTAGCTATCAGAGAAGTTCTCTAATAAGGACTGAGATGCACTTGATGATCTTGATAGATAAGAGAGGAAATATGATTCATGTTATTGATTGAATGTAACCAATGTATAAGATAGAATCATGACTGTCATACTCATAGCTGTCAGATAAACTAAAAGATGAATATAACAGATTTCCTCTTTTGATATAAACCCTGTTCTATATATATATTTCTTTATCAAAACCAACTAACTAGGACATTGATCAGAGTTAGGTCCTAACAATTTCCCCCTTTTTGGTAAAGGAATATCTATTTAGAACATGTCTTCATAGTTTAATGATAATAGAAATATAAATGAAAGAAGTAATTCAGGGATTCATATCATGCACAAGTAATCAGAATGAGTTTGAAATACTTGGATTTGATCTCAAAATGAGAAAAGTTCACAAATTACAGCCATTCAAACACAAAACCAAACAAAAGATTGTTTCAACCACAAAAGAATTTCAACAAAATACAATTCAATCATCAGCAAGTTGATCATAAAATTCTTCTCTTTCTTGTCTTGCTGAAAGGAGCTCATTTCTTTCTTCCTCCAGTTCTCTTCTCATTTCAGGTTCAACTCCTCTGTAATAGAACTCATTGTTCCATTCCCAAGTCATCCTCTCATCATACTTGAAGAACTTATCTTCCTTTGCTTTCAGTTGTGCTCTAGTGAGAGGCATCTGATCATTTCTTATTCTCATTGTGCCCCACAGATGCTTCTTCTTGTTCCTTGCTTTCTTGCTTATCTTGGGCACAAGGGATGGATCTGGATGAGGAACAGGAGACATATGAACTGGGGCTTGAGGAATAGGGGACATTTGAAAGGATTGTTGAGGAGGGTTGGGAATGGTATAAGATGGAATGATAACGGGAGAGACTTGATGTGGGCTTGAAAGATCATCATCATCACTGTCAGAGTCTGATGAAAGATCAATAACAGTATGAGCTCTGCTTTGGCTGACAGCAATGGATGCTCTGAATTCTTTGATCTCAGGGATAGAGATCAGTTTCATGAAATGAGAGTTTTCATTGGGAGAGATGAAGAGAATGGGATCAATAGAGATGAATGGTGAAAGATAGGGCTCAATGCCTGGATTAAGAGTAGGGGGAAAGATATTGACATTCTTGCTTATCAAAAGCATGAGGGCACACTTCTGTTCAAACAGAGAGAGAAAGAATGATTTGGCAAGTTCAATGCACAAAGTGAAAACTAGGCCTTTTGGCATGAAGAGACAAGAATTGAGTGATGGAGAGAGAAGTTGGCTAAAGAGAATTTCCCAATCAATGAGTGTATTGGGAGTGATGAATTTTGGGAATGATGGGATTTGATGAACAAAATGGGAGGTTGATGAAGTCCTTGACACTTTCCATTCTTCATAGGCAAAGAAAACTAATCCTGCAAGATTTCTTGCCACCATAATCAAACCATTTCTTGACAGTTCCCATGATTTTGGATAGGTAAAGGGGTGTGCAATTTTGGGAAATGGGTCACATTGGCTAACCTGGTTTTTGCTGCTTTGATTGAAGAGATTGAAAAGTCAATGCCACAGTTAAGCATCCAAGGTTCCTTTTTGGGAAGGAAGGCTTGACTGGGAGTTGGAGGAATGGAATGGCTTGGAGGGCTGTCAGGACTGTTAGGCAAGGGATCACTGTCAGACACATCTTGACCTTGTCCAGCTAGAATTGGACTTTGAGGGGAGGCTTCAACTGATTCATTTTCAGGGATTGGGGAGATTGGCTTGGTAGGAGCAGAGGCATGGGTTGAAAAAGATGGAATTGAGACAGATGAATGATCAAGACTTTGCTTGAGGAGATCAGAACAAAATTGGGATTTCAGAAGATTCAAAGCTGCCCTGACTTCTCCCTTGGTCAACTTTTGCTCAAGAATGGATATAAGGACTGCCTCATTTTCTGGTGTTCCATCAAACACAAGTCCCTTGCAAGCATTAAGGATTGTTTCTCCCTTTGAGACAAGACTGGGATCAATTTCAACACCAACTTTCTTAAGACTTTGAATGACCTCAGATGTCTTATCAGGATTCCCACTATCAGTTTCAACAGTTGGGGTAGGTTCATTCACAAGCATAGTCTCAGGAATGGAAGGGATGATTGGGATATCTTCATCCATAGCTGTCACCTTTGGATTACTGGATGACTCTCCTAGTCCACTTATTTTCTTGATAAGCCTAGACCTGAGTTCATCTATGGCAATCACAGTCTCCTCTTTACTAAGAACATCCTCAAGATAAATGAGAGCAGCCTTTTCAGTATCAGGGTTCCCATCCAACTCAATAGCATCAATGGCTCTTAAGATTTTGGCTAACTGTTCAGGTTGGATAGAGGGAATGTTTTCATCAGTGTTCCCCTTAAAGGTTGCTTTTCCGATTGTTCTTTGAGGTTAAGGATGGCTTCAATGGCCGACCGGTGACCCGAGCTAGGTGTTGATGACTTGTCCATTCTTGACCGACAAGAGTGATGGATTTTGGAGAAAGGGAAGGGGTATTTATTTTGGTTTTCTTGGCCTTGGGAGCTTTCTTTTCAAGTTTTCTTTTCTTTGGCAAGGATTTAGAAGGAATGGATAAAGAGGATTGTACCTTGGATCCGGTAGCTTGTCTATCCGGGTAGGGATAGCCGTCGAGGTTGCTTCCTTTGTGCACGCTTTGGATAAGTTAATGGCTGCCCGAAGCTCTTGAGGGTCAATGGTATCATCACCAACATTATCTTGACCCATTGTGTCAACCTCATGACTGTCAATGGCATCCCTTGCTTCATTATCCTTATCATGGCCGTCGACAAGGTAGTTTCACCGTCGCCTACCTCCGAACATCCTTGCCTTTGCCCTTATGAGGTACCACAGTCTTTTTCAACAATCCAGTCTTCTTCACATTGGATTGCACACCCTCTTTATTCTTCTACTTGTAGCCAATGCTATCAAGTCCTTCCAAAGGTTCAATCTTCTTTCTAGTTTCTGCTTGCAGTTTTTCTTGAGTCTCAATAAAACTACTGGTACTCACATCATCTCCAGCTTTCAGCACAGCTCCCTTCTTTTGTTTCAATGCAAAGGTTCTGTCATTGAAACACTTGGTCTCCCCGATGCCTTCACAGTCTTCAACCATTTCTTGTGTAGAGGAGGATTGAGTTTTGGGATTAGAACATCAAGAATTCCACTCATAAATCTGAAGTTGTTCATCTTTCCACCTTGCTTCTTGAATTTTAGAGTGGAGGTTGAGACTGCAAGCTGGAAGTTGTGAAGAAGAACAATGCACCAGTTTGTGTCTTTGGTAAATAGGCTCAGCATTTGCTTCCATTCATTTGATCCCATTTGATCAAATGAAGATTGCTTGCCATCAATGGCTTTATTCACCACATCCATGAGAGTTGATTTGAAAATATCAGCTTTGTTTTTCACCATTGCCTTGTCCTGTACACTCTTAAAGTCATGAACTTTAACCCCAAAGAATTTCTCATACACAGTTTTCAATCTGTCTGACCCTCTATCCCATATGTTCTTCACAGCATCAACTTTGTTTGGGATCTCATAGACTTCACTGACCATTTCTTGAGTAATGGTTATCTTCACATTGTCTATGGTGGCAGTAATTGAATTGTTTTCCTTGTTCATGTTTTTGTTTTTCATGACTTTTGTATGGATAGCTATCAGTGGATAGCTATCAGAGATGTTTTTGAGGGAATAGCTGTCTGGCTCCATTGTGACAGCATTGCCCTGAATTATGTAAGCCTCCTTTATTTATGAAGTACAACTCTTTATTTTGGCATATTTATCATTCCAAGCATGGCTCTTAACATCTCAAATCTCTTTTCATCCATTGCCTTAGTAAGAACATCAGAGACATTATCCTCAGTACAAACTTTTGCAAGGTTGATATTTCCTTTTTCAACATGGTCTCTGATGAAGTGATGTCTTACCTCAATATGCTTTGTTTTTGAGTGTTGGACAGGGTTTTCTGTCATGGCAATAGTGCTTGAGTTGTCACACAAGATGGGAATGTTGGATAATTCAATTCCAAAGTCTTGAAGTTGACTTTTAAGATGGAGAATTTGAGAGCAACACAAGCCTGCAAAGAATATACTCAAATTTCACTGTTGAAGTGGCTACCGAGGTTTGCTTTTTGCTTGACCATGAAATGATTCTTGAGCCAATAAACCGGCATCCACCAATTGTGGATTTTCTATCTAGATTACATCCGGCATAGTCGAGAATCGGTGAATCCAATTAGAGAGAATGGGGATTCGGTGGGATACCACAAGCCAAAATCGGGGTTCCTTTGAGATATCTTAGAATTCTCTTGACGGCGAGAGAGATGAGATTCCTTGGGATTAGCTTGAAATCTAGCATAAAGACAGACACTAAACATAATGTCAGTCTTGAAGTCGTTACATAAAGAAGAGATACAATGTAGCTTACGTAAAGTGTTGGATTTACACTTTGACCATCTTGATCGACATGGAGTTTGGTTGTGGTTGACAAGGGTGTTTTGGCGGGGGAAGCGGTTGCATGTCAAACTTCTTGATCATATCCCTTGTGTATTTAGCTTGGTTAATGAAGATTCCTTCCTTCATTTGCTTAACTTGAAGACCCAAGAAGAAAGTAAGCTCACCAATCATACTCATTTCAAACTGGTCTTTCATAATATCTCCAAATTCAGTGCACAAGTCCTCATTTGATGAACCAAAAATGATGTCATCAACATAGACTTGGATTAGCAACTGATCATCTCCATATTTCTTGATAAACAAAGTGTTATCAATATGGCCCTTGGTAAACCCTTTGCCAAGGAGATATCTTGATAGAGTATCATACCAAGCTCTTGGTGCTTGTTTAAGCCCATACAATGCTTTGTCCAATTTGTACACATGATCAGGAAACTTTGGATGCTCAAAACCAGGGGGTTGAGATACAAAAACCTTTTCATTTAAGACTCCATTCAGAAATGCACTCTTGATATCCATTTGGAATACTTTCATCTTCTTGAATGAAGCATAGGCAAGGAATAGCCTAATAGCTTCAAGTCTTGCAACAGGTGCAAAAGTCTCATCATAGTCAATACCTTCTTCTTGTCTGTATCCTTGAGCAACCAGTCTAGCTTTGTTTCTTACAACAACACCTTCTTCATTCATCTTATTTCTAAAAACCCATCTTGTTCCAATGACAGTTTGGTTTCTTGGTTTAGGAACAAGTTGCCACACTTTGTTCTTTTCAAACTGCTCTAATTCTTCTTCCATGGCTTCTATCCAGTCAGCATCTTGGAGTGCATCATTTATTTTCTTTGGTTCCACTTGGGATATGAATGCACTCATGAGAAAAGGGATGTTGTCTGGAACTGGGGTTTTATCCATTTGAAGACTGATGTAAAGGTCTTTATTGGGTGGAATGATGTGAGTAATGGTGGATTCATCATTGGTTTTGGGAGGAGAAAGAGGATTATTGGATGGAGATGGAAGGTGGCTAGAAGATGGATTACATGAAGAATTGGGATGGCTGTCAGCTAAGGAAGAAGTTTGGGAGATGTCAGTCAAGGGATGACTATTCTTTTGAGTATTATCTTCCTCATCATTTGGATTGGTAGTGGGAGTGATTGCTGTTAACTTGGTTGGCTGAATTGGTTGATGATGGGAGTGGGATTGGTCATGGCTGTCTGGCACAGGATAGCTGTCAGATGAATTTCTTGGAACCATGCATGGAAGATTTGATGAATCTTGTTCATGATGGAGAAGAGTTGAATCAAGAATGGGAGATGCTTCAGGGAGATTAATAAGGTTTCCCAAACCTTCATCAAAATCACATAATTCAGTTACACTTTGATCATTGTTTTCATCAAATTCAACATGAATTGATTCTTCCACAACAAGTCTTCTTTTGTTGTAAACTCTATAAGCTTTACTTGTGTTAGAGTATCCAAGAAAGATTCCTTCATCACATTTGGAGTCAAATTTGTCCAAATTGTTTTTGCCATTATTGTGAATGAAGCATCTACTTCCAAAACTGTGAAAGTAGGAAATGGTAGGAACTTTGTCATTCCATAGTTCATATGGAGTCTTCTTATGGAATTTGTTGATTAGAGTTTTATTTTGAACATACACAGCAGTAGTGACAGCTTCACCCCAAAAGTATTTTGGGAGATTGTGTTCTGACAGCATTATTCTTGCTGCCTCACAGATTGTTCTGTTCTTCCTTTCAGCAACACCATTTTGTTGGGGTGTTCTTGGGGCTGAAAAATTGTGATCAATACCTTTTGAATCACAATACTCTTCTACTCATGTGTTCTCAAATTCTTTACCATGATCAGATCTGATTTTGACAATGGATGTCCCTTTTTGATTTTAAATTTTATTGAACAGCTTTGTCAGACAGCTAAGGGTGTCACTTTTGGATTCAAGAAGAATGATCCAAGTGAATCTGGTGAAGTCATCAACCACAACAAGGGAGTATCTTTTTCCTCCTAAAGATCTAGTCCTTATGGGTCCAAAGAGATCCATATGAAGTAGTTCAATAGGTCTTGTTGTGTCCAATCTGATCTTGGGCTTGAATGAAGATCTCTTTGCTTCCCACATTGGCATGCTTTGCATAGTTTGTCCTTCTTGAATGGGATCCTTGGAAGACCTCTGACTAGATTTGAATTGGCAAGCTTGGAGATGGTTTTATGGTTAAGGTGAGCCAATCTTTTGTTCCAAAGCCATGACATATCAGATTGACTAAAAGACAGAAGGCAGTGAGCATTTGAGGACTCCACAATCTCTAAGTTTAAGCAATAGAGATTTCCTTTTCTTGAACCAATCAGAATGACTTTATTGCTTTTATCTTTAACAGTGCATTTATCCTTAGTGCAAACAACATGATATCCCTTATCACAGATTTGACTAATGCTGATCAAATTGTGTTTGAGACCCTCTACATAAGACACATTTGTAAAAATGATATCTTTTGTAATAAGATTTCCTGATCCTTTGACCTTAGCTTGGGAATTGTCACCAAAGGTTACATTTGGACAATTTTTAGGGGAATATTGTTGCAACCAGTCTTTATTGAAGGTCATATGTCTACTACAACCACTATCTAAATACCAAAGTCCTTTCCTAGGTACCTGCAAAACAGAAAGTAAATTTTATGGTACCCCTTTTTATTTTTTTGGGTCCAAAGGATTAGTTTTTCTTTGGAACCCTAGCTTTGTTCATTGGTCCCTTGTTGAAGAACTGGTTTAGGGTATGATAATATGACATGATTTGCATCATGTAAGGTGTAAGGACAGTGGATTGGGATGGATTGAAGAAGTGGTTTGGATTGTTGTATTGGGGTTGAAACTTAAAGCTATTTGAAGAGGATGATCTGGGAGAGTCATTTTGACTTGCATGGCTTCTTCCATTTGAGTATTGCCATTAAGGTTTTTGTTGTTTGGTGTATCTATGTTTGTTATAAAATATTTGTTGCCTTGGGGTTCTTTGTTGTTTGAACAGGATAGGTTTGAGCTTGATAGCTGCCAGAGCTTAGATTTTCTAGCACCATTTTTTCAATGGCCCTTGAATCTATTCTCTTTTTAAGAGCATCATTTTCTTTTTCAAGATTTATGATTTTTTGACAGTTTTCAAGATTCTTTGAAGCCTCAGCTGTCAGATCCATGTTTTGTTTTTCAAGCATGAAGCCTTGATCTCTTAGCCCTTGACATGCTTTCTCAAGCTCAGAAATGGTTTTTGTGAGGGTGTCTATGGTTGAGGATTGGGAAAGGTTCTCATTGACCAGTGAAGCAAAGCTAGTTTTTTGTTTTTTGGTTTGAATTAAAAGAGTGCAAACTAATTGTTTAAAACCATCAATATTTAAAGAGTTAAAATCATGTACCTCTTTTAGTTCATCAGCAGCAGCAAGTGCTTCCATTTCTTCCTCATTGTCTGATTCTTCCTCATCTTCATCTATAAGGCATATCATGGCTTCTTCTCCTTCATTGTCAGAATCATCACTTGACACATACTCTTCATCACTGAATTTTGATGAGTCAGCTATCATAACTTGCTCCTTGTTTTTGTCATGTTTATTTTTGGAGCAATTGAAGCAGTTGCACTTGGAAGCCGTGAATGATCTCTTTTGAGTAGGTCATCTTCTTAGCTGTACGATTGTCCCTAGGTTTCCTTGGTTCGGGACAATCGGAGATGAGTAATGTCCTTGCTTTCCACACAGTTTCTGAAACAATCAATTGTTTTCTTGTAGGCTGTCTTGTTGAGAGTTAGATGTGGAAGGATTGTATTTTTGTCAAAAGATTTCTTTTGAAATTTCATGGCATTTCGACGACCATGGAAATGAGACTTGGAATGTCTTCTTGGGAGATACATTTCTTGACAGATTTGGAGCCGATGTTTATCTTTTGAAGGGCATTGTTGACAATGGTCTCAATGTCTTGGTGAGTGATTGGTTTGTGTACGGTTTCTTGAGCGCTTAAAGCTAAAGTTTGTGAAATGGTAGGACTGGTTGAATCTTTATCATACCTTCCAATTCATAAGCTTCAAGCTTTCCAAAATACTTGTTCAACTTGTCATTGTGCTCCACTCGGATCCTTCTCTAATAGGTAATGCTACCTTTTCATATTCTTGAGGAAGATTTGAATATATCTTGAGGCGAGATCTTGTTGTTCAAAGGTTTTTCCATGGTCGGCAATAGATCTAACAAGGTTCTCAAACCTTGGTTGAGCAAAGACTCACTTTTTCTCCAGGGTAGAACTTGAAGTTGTCTAATTGCCTAAGCAAGTTATACAAGTTTTGTGTCCTGACACTGGAGTGTTTAGTGAACTTAGTTTGAATGAGAGCCCATGCTGATCTGGCATTTGGTTCCTTAGCAATTTCTTGTGCTAATGAGTCATTTACACTCTTTTGAAGAATGTTCTTAACTTTCAAGTTTGCACTTATCAATTGCTTCTCACCTTCAGACCATGTTTCTGGGGATTTGATCTTACTAGGTCCTCCATCAGTGTCTACTTGAGTTGGGTAGGACACTTCATTCTCTAGAACATACCAGTTTCATATACTGTTTGCATCAAGATATGTTTTTATTTTTGATGCATAGATCTCAAATGATCCACAGTCATCAATGTGTGGGATGTCTTTCTCATTATTTCTCCTTGGTTGAGGCATGGTGGGTTTGAAGAGGATCCTTCACAAGTTGTTAGACTTTTGAATGTGAAGACAAGCTCTGATACCAATTGAAAGGCCCTTTGATGATATGCAGATGATCAGACAGCTATGGTTTGGCTTAGCTGTCAGATGATTGTTGAATTGTGCAGCGGAATAAGAGAGGCTTGAAATAATAATAGGACAAAGAACACAAAGAAATAATGCAAGTGTGTGAATGTGATTGCAAAAATGTAATAACACAGAGAATTTAAAGTGGTTTAGAGTTCACTCCTCCTACATCCACCCCCACTGTCAATCTTGACAAGTGAGATCAATTTTATTATAATCTTTAATCAACAAGAATTACAAATGATTGATTTAGGCAAGTTCCTTGAACTTCCTCTTCCTAATTAGTACAGTCAACTAGGGATACACTTAAATTACAATCTTAAGTGTTTTTACAACTTGAAGTACAGTCTCAAGATTTTACAAAACAACTAATACACTCAAAGTACAGTCTTGAGTGTTTACAAACTAATTCTACACCTAAAGTACAGTCTTAGGATTTTGGAATTTGTGAATTAACACACTAGGTTTGTTTGTTGTTGAAGTAGAGGTTTTGGGGTGAGGGTTTTGGTTTGGAACAGGGTTTAAAGGGTAGGGATTGATGAGTGTGTGTGTGGATTACAGGAGGTGTGTGTGGGTGTAAGGGAAAGGTTTTGGACTGTGAAAAAGAGTATTTTTCAAGAGTGTTTTGTGTAGAGGATGAACTCCTCTATTTATACCCTTCAATGTAGCCATTGGAATATGACTGTTGCAGCTACATTAATGAGCCTTGACTGGTCTTTGCCCCACTTGTCCACTTGCAGGTCTTCATGAGGCGGCTTGAGCCGTGGCTTGAACCGAGAGCTTCCAGAAGGTCTTCGAGTGGTCTTCATTGGTCTTCAATGGTGAACTTGACAATTGTGAAGATCCAGGTTCCACTTTGGTTGAGATTGTGGTAGCGAGAGATTGAGACAAAGTGATGGCTATCAGAGGAATGAAGTCATAGGCCGTCGATCATACTAAGGCTTAGCTATCAGAGAAGTTCTCTAATAAGGACTGAGATGCACTTGATGATCTTGATAGATAAGAGAGGAAATATGATTCATGTTATTGATTGAATGTAACCAATGTATAAGATAGAATCATGACTGTCATACTCATAGCTGTCAGATAAACTAAAAGATGAATATAACAAATTTCCTCTTTTGATATAAACCCTGTTCTATATATATATTCCTTTATCAAAACCAACTAACTAGGACATTGATCAGAGTTAGGTCCTAACACAAAACAATGAGCAGGAAAGAGAAAAAGATGACCAGCTACGTATATGTGGACAACCATACAAAAATTTATGAAGATGAGGTTTTTAAGCAATAATTAAAGTCAATTTAGCAACTTAAGATTCCAATGCTGTGACAAAGTGATTAAGTAGTTTGTTTTACGTGTCCAATTGTTATCCTGATCATTCAGAAAGAGAACTTCAAATTCAAGATTATTAGGATATGAAATGGCTGCATTAAGTTACATATCCTTGTGAATCCATGCCCTAGGATAAAATCTCCATAGCGGCCCATATACAAGGCAACACTACTAATGACTCGCATATTCTATTACTGATAAGAAGCGGGAGGGCTTAATTCCATAGCATGCTTTCAAGATTGCCCAAACCATCTTTAACCCTGATTAGCAATAACAACAATTATGTGCCAAAACAAATCCACACATACTCTAAACAACAAGTCTCTCAATTAGGCTTGCTAGGAGTTAGAGAGAAGATTTTCTCTCTCTAGGATTTTTCTCTCCCTAGATGCTCCTTCTCTCAAGTCCGAATTCTCTCTCTTCTCTCTCTACTTTTTCTTGATTTCTTTTGTTTTTTATGTTTCTATTATCAATCATTATCATTTTTGATTCTAGATTCATATTTACAATTGAATTTGTGCGAATCTTGGTAACTTTCTTGTTTCTGCCGTGAAGGCTTTAAGCCTTCACTTGAGTCTTAATTTTCTTGGTTTCATCAAATCCTTCGATGGGGAAGGACAAGGCTGCCAAGGGTTCTTCTACGAAGAACAAGGATGATAGCGGTACTCCGGCGGTTGTTGACAAACAAATGAAGAGGAAGAAGCGTAAGACAGATGTGGTGGAGTTTGATGCGGAGCTTGCCGATATTGAGAACATGATTCCCTCTTCTGTTGATCCGTCTTTGTTGGTTAAGGTTCCTGGAAATTATAGGGTTAATCTGGATAATGTTGTTGATGGCGGTGTTCAGTCCTTAATCAATAAGTGGAATGAAAAAGGGGTTGAACCTAATGAGTCCAATAATGAAGTTCTTCATGCTGCTGAAGATGTAATTGCTGAGGATGCAAGTTCTGATGAAGAAACCGAGACTATAGTGGATGATTTGAATGTCAATTCTTCTTCTCAAATTCGTTTGCAAGATATCCCATTGGTATTGAAGGCTGGTTCTGCTCCTTCCAAGGTTGCAACCACCGTGGGTGGTGGTGGAATAGCTGTGACGGTGGAGGATGATGGCGGCTCTTCCAAAGCTGCTAAGAAGACTGAAAGGCGCAATGGGAAGGCTGTTGGAGTTTCCAAGGGAGACGGTAATGCATCTGGTCAGCGTGTTGACAATTCCAAGACGAAGATACAAGAAGGAAAAATGAAAGGGCATGTGGGTGACAACTCCAAAGCTGCCGTGGCTTCCAAGGAAGTCCATGCAGCCAACAATTCCAAATTGAATTTCGCAGGTATTTTCAAAGAAAATAGGGTGGCAGGAAATGGCTTCGAGCTGCTGCACAATGATACAATGGAAGACGACGTAGTCCTAGATGAAAGTGATGAAATCCCAGTTGAAGCCTCTTGGGGTTATTGTTTGATTGGTTGCTTCACCGGTCCGTTCCCCGGTCGTATCGCTCTAAATGGCATTGTCAATAATTGGGGGGGTAAGTTGCCGTGTTATGCCATATGGAAAAGGATGGACCGTCTTCATGTTCAAAACCGAGAATGATATGGCTTTGGTCCTACAAGGAGGACCTTACATGACTTATGGCAAAACGTTAATGTTGAAGAAGGTTGATGATGGTGTTTTGCTTACGGATGACCTTTTTATGAAGGTCCCTACTTGGGTTCAACTCAAGGATGTCCCTCCATCTGTTTGGAGCGTTTCCGGGCTTAGCAAATTGTCATCTAAAGTGGGAATTCCGTTGTACACAGATAAAGTTACCAAGGATAGATCCAAGATGAACTTCGCTCGATGTCTTATTGAAGTGGACGTGAGTAAGCCTCCGGTTCTTGAATTTGGGGTGAAAATGTCCAATGATAGAAAGTATGTGCAAAGAGTTGCTTATGAGCACTATCCGGACTACTGCTGCGAGTGTAAGAAGTTTGGACACAACTTCTTTAAGTGTCCTAAACTGCACGTGGATACTTCCGCAGAGAATGGTATTGAACCTATTGGAGATGTTAGACCAATCAAAGCTTATGTGCCCAAGAAGAGAGCTGAAAACAAAGGTAAGGCTCCCTCTAATTCTGCTCCGAAAACTGCTCAAAATTCTGCCCAGAATTCTGCTCAGTTTACTGCACAGAAAGCTGTTCCGAAATCTGTTCCTTCTTCATCTACTTCTCGTCCTAACAAGAACAGATTTGATGTTTTAAACGCTGAGGGGACAATGGAATTCCGGGACGTATCTATTCCAGTTCAAGAGCCCAATAGATCCGTTTTTGGGACTGTTTTTGGGAATGGTTCAGCTGCTAATGCCGAACTGAATTTTCATGTGGCTGGGAGCTCTGGTTCGGCCGAAATGGAGAATGGAATAGCTGGTCATGTTGGCATTGAAGAGGATAATGATGGCACATGGGTCCAGGTGGGCAAAAAGGGATCGAAGGGATCGAAGAAGCGCGGAGGGGCTAAATCCTCCTTGGTTTCCCAATGAAGATCCTAACTTGGAATGTTCGGGGGCTTTGTGGTCGCTCCTCTAACTCGCCCACGCAGCATATAGTGAGTAAACTTGCTTCTGTTTATTCGCTTTTGATTTTATGCATTTTAGAGTCTAAGGCTTCTAAAATTCGTTTTGGTGCTTTCTCTTCCTCCCGCTTTCCGGGTTGGAAATTCTGCACAAATCATGACTACATTGACGGTGGGCGTATGACTGTGCTTTGGGACTCTTCCCGTGTTTCATGCATTACCCTTGAAATTGGTCCTCAACATGTCCATTTTCAAGTCCAATGCTTGGTTACACAGGTTACTTTTTATGTTACATTTGTTTATCCGGTCTATTCCATCTTGGAGAGGACTGTGCTTTGGAATCACCTTATTACAAAGGGCTCTTCCATTAATTTGCCTTGGTTGGTAATGGGTGATTTCAATTGCTACTCATCTTTTAATGATAAGGTTGGCGGGTTCCCGTTGAGGCCTTATGATATCCGGGATTTATCTTCTTTTAGAATGTCTTTGGGGCTAGTGGATGCTCCGTCTGTTGGTCCATTCTTACTTGGACAAACGGTTCGATTTGGTCAAAGCTAGACCGTGTTCTTATCAATGATGTTTGGGGTTCTATTGGCTTGGATTGCTTAGCCTCTTTTTTGCCTATGGAGCCCGTCAGTGATCACTGCCCGGTTCTTGTTTCTTTGGGCTCTAATGATTTGAAGGTGTCTAGGCCTTTCAAATTTTTTACTATGTGGCTTGATCACCCATCCTTTGATGACAGCTTGAAGAATGTATGGTGTTGTGATTATAATGGCACGGCACAACAGATTTTATTCTCTAAATTGAAAGCTTTAGAGGGCCCTCTTAAAGCCTTGAATAGGGACTCCTTTGGGAGCATATTTGAGAAGGCTCGGGCGGCAAATTCAGATTTTAAAGCTGCTATTGTTAATCACATGGCTGATCCTCTCAACGTTGATTTGAAAATGATTTGTCAAGATCTCCGGAAGAAGGCATCCTTCCTTCTAAATGCGGAGAAGAGCTTTATTGCCCAAAAGTCGAGTTGTAAGTATTTAGTGGAATGTGACCGTGGTTCCAAGTATTTTCACAGTCTCATTAAGAGAGATAATAGCCGAAAATCTATATCACATATAGTAAAAAGTGATGGCTCTCTCACAACTTCCGTGACTGAAGTTGCTAATAATCTTGTGGATTTCTATAAATCATTATTTGGCATTGAAAGACAGGTGGAAGATATTGATGATTCAATTATGCTGAATGGTGCTCTTCTTGGGCCTGGTGATTCGGATGTTCTCATGGCTCCTCTCCTTGACATTGATATCAAGGAGGCGCTGTTTGATATTGGTAGTGATAAGGCCCCTGGTCCTGATGGGTTCACTGCTGGTTTTTTCAAGGCTCGATGGAATGTGGTGGGTACTGCCGTGTGTAGTGCAGTCCATGATTTTTTCGTCACGGGTTCTCTCTTGAATCAATGGAATCATACCAACATCGTTTTAATTCCAAAAGCTGCCACCGCTCCTACTGCTTCTGATTTCCGCCCTATTGGTTTAACTAATGTCTTTTACAAAATTATTTCTAAGATATTGGTTAAACGTATGGCCGGCGTCCTTCCATCTTTGATTGATAAGGCCCAGGGGGCTTTTGTTTCTGGGAGGAACATTGTCGACAATATATTTGTTGCCCAGGAGCTAGTTCGAGGCTATAACAGGAAGAGGTGTACACCTTCTTGCATGTTGATGATTGATATCCGCAAAGCTTTTGACACCGTCTCTTGGAGTTTTCTTGAGAAAGTTTTGAGGTGTTTGGGCTTTCCGGACAGATTTGTTACTTGGATTCTTGCTTGCGTTTGTCATTCCTCTTTCTCGATTTCCATTAATGGCAGCTTGCATGGTTATTTTGAAGGGAAGAGGGGGCTTCGTCAAGGGGATCCTATGTCTCCTTATTTGTTTATTCTATGCTTGGAATATCTTTCTCGTATGCTGAAGGTCAGGACAGAAAATGGAGGTTTTAAGTTCCATCCTAAGTGTAATGATTCTCACATTTCTCATCTTGCTTTTGCGGATGACCTCATGCTTTTTTCATATGGTAACTTAGCCTCGGTATCGGTTCTTATGGACTGTTTGGAAGCTTTTGAAGCCGTCTCTGGGCTGGCCTTAAATCCTTCCAAATCTTTCATTTATTTGGCGGGTGTTTCGGATGCCGTTCGGTTGGATATTTTGAATCGGGTCAGATTTGTTGAAGGCGTGTTCCCGGTTCGGTATTTGGGTATTCCATTGGCTCCAACTTCGGTTTCTGTCAGAGATTTTGCTCCGTTCACTGATGCCATTGATTCCTATATTCAGAAGTGGGGTCATAAGTCTCTCTCTTATGCGGGTAAGGTGGAGCTTATTAGATCAGTTATTCAGGGAGTGGAAGGCTTCTGGTTTCAAGTCTTCCCATTACATTCAGCGGTTCTTGACAAGATCCGCTCTTCTTGTATACATTTCTTTTGGGGAGGGCGGCCTGCAAGGGTTGCTTGGGATAGAATTTGCTCCCCTAAGGAGGAGGGTGGTCTTGGCCTAATGGATATCAAGGTGTGGAACATTGCTTTACTCACTCGTTCCCTTTGGATGTTTCATTCGGATGTGGATTCCATCTGGGTTAAGTTTGTCAAGGATTATTATTTTCGTGGTACTTCTTTTTGGGATTATGTTTCTCGTGATAGAGACTCATTTCTCATCAAGAAGTTGTGTGGTATTCGAGATAGGCTCTTTGGCATTTTTGGAGATCGAGATGCTACTATCTTGGGCCTTCAAAATTGTTGTGTGGGCAGCAAGTTGGATTCATCTAAGGTTTATGATATCTTCCGGTCTCATCATGTTAAGCGGCCGTGGATGAAGCTTATTTGGAAATCTTTCATTCCTCCTAAGTTTTCATTCATTGTTTGGCTTTCATGTTGGAACCGTCTGGCGACTAGAGATTCTCTTTCCTATATGAATTTGGAAGATGTTTCATGCTTGTTTTGTAAGAGGGATGTGGGGTCTCGTAATCATTTATTCTTCTCTTGCTCTTTCACCAAGGCGGTTTGGAACTCTATTCGTTCTTGGCTGGGGGTAAGGAGGCGGATGTCTACTTTGGCGAGTTGTATTATGTGGATCAAGAAGGAGCATGGTGGTAAGTCTTTGAGATCAAAGGCCGTTTTGCTCGCTTTCTCGGTGATGGTTAATGACATATGGAAAGCCCGAAATAGTATTGCGTTTGATGGTGATGATGTTACCCCGGCGGATATCATTTATAGAGTTAAGCTTGCAGTTTATCGTATTCTTTTTACTTTGTATTTGTATCCTTCTCATAGGATCGATATCTAGCGCATTTTTGATTTCTTGATTTTTTTCCGGGGTATGCCTCGTAGACTTCTTGTATTCAGTTCTTATTCTTGAATTGAATTCCTCGTTGTAGAAAAAAAAAAAAAAAAAAAAAACAATTATGTGCCATATCATGATTATCAGATCTGTATACATCAAAATTATTTTCCCTTAGCTTGTATCAGCAGAGATTTAAACCATAAATCTTCGAAATAATACAAAGATGATTCCATGACTTACTGGCATATTTTCAGTATTATCAAGCGCAGTCATCAGCGATGACCAGAATCCAAGCACACCTACTGGCCGCTTACTCGGCGACATGCCCATTGAAAATTTGAATCGAATCTATGAGATGTTCGACACACTAATATTAATCTGCCGGATCATCCCATGGAGGTGGCAAATGATTGGTTCATGAATACTTATAAGAAAGGCAGAATTTTCAGGTCCCTGACAGAAAGTTGCATGAGTTAAGAGAAAATTATTGAAATAAAGACACGATTTGGTTGACTAACGGAAACTTGACATACTTGGAAACCAATGTATGGGTATGCACAAAAATCGAATGATCCATTTGACTGCTGTGTCATGGAAAATTTCAAGATGTAATCAGTCTCCTATCCAACTCTCTGCGGCCTGAAGATAACTGGCATTGGTGTCAAAGGCAGCTGATTATCCACCTGAATTGCACGCATTCTTAACTTGAATCTGAATTTCAAACCATTTAGCCCGCCCGGAGTAAGTGATATGGACCATCATTGTTTTCACAAGATACTATGTACAAGAACTCATTACGTTCAAAAATTTGATAATTACAAGATATGCACGAACAAGTCAATTGATTTGTCAATTAGAGTGTGGCTCCACATCAGAGCTGATTAAAGAAGGATGTATTACCTGCTGATTCCAGAGCCTAACCCAGCAGAATACGACAACAGTAGGTTTTGCATGGAGAGATATATCTCTTCAGGTGTATGATCAACAATGGACAATCCAAGTTCAGCAACCTCAACAACAACATGAAATTCACAATTCGAGGTGGCCACTGATGGCTGAAGCTGAGAATCATTTCCAAAATCAGTTTTTAAACTCATAATCCTTGGTGTCTCATCTTCTGGCATCCAGTCACTGATCTTAATGACATTCATTTTCCCTTCTCTCACAATTGTAACCCGTAAAGCTCGAGAAGGTCCATCAGCCACAAGGATGGGCAAATGATCAGCTATCTCATCAATATTGTATTTCACTGAATAACAACATGAAATTCAAGTTCAGCAACAATGGACAATCCAAGTTCAGCAACCTCAACAACAACATGAAATTCACAATTCGAGGTGGCCACTGATGGCTGAAGCTGAGAATCATTTCCAAAATCAGTTTTTA
This sequence comes from Adenophora triphylla var. japonica, assembly GCA_022495995.1. NCBI lineage: Eukaryota > Viridiplantae > Streptophyta > Magnoliopsida > Asterales > Campanulaceae > Adenophora > Adenophora triphylla. The sequence goes on along the minus strand of JAFEMH010000810.1, from coordinate 338,580 downwards.
AACTCATAATCCTTGGTGTCTCATCTTCTGGCATCCAGTCACTGATCTTAATGACATTCATTTTCCCTTCTCTCACAATTGTAACCCGTAAAGCTCGAGAAGGTCCATCAGCCACAAGGATGGGCAAATGATCAGCTATCTCACATTTTTTACCACAACTTTTATCATGGGTTTCCAATTATGCCCTCACTGAATGTTATGTACCTTGAAATTTCAACAATTCATATATGGATTAAACTCTTCACCTATTTATTGCATCGACACTATTTTTTTTCTCTTTTTAAAGTCAGCATGCACACAAATACTCTATCCTGATGGCTAGAATGTTTATTATGGGACCGGGGGGGGGTGTTATTTTCTAGGTAGTATAGAACTACTATTCATATTACTATATTAGTACAACAAGAAGATGATCCATAGAGTAGAGAGAGAGATTAAACCATGCAAATGCCGGTAAAAATGACTTCATCTCCATCCTCCAGGAATTTACTGACTTGTTCCACCTAAAGACACCTCTTTTGTTCCATTCCATGTTAACTCTAGCAAGCATTCATAAGATTCTGATTCCTATTAAAATTCCAGCACCAATTGAGATTCAGCAAAACGATTACAAGTAATCTTCGCCCGTGAAAAGCCATATGGCATCATAGTGTTAAGATTGATATAAACTTACAGATCCACTAATTGTTCCGGTTCCAAGAAGATCACCAGGCCTCAAATTACAACCATTAATGGTATGGTGAGCAAGGTTGTTGGGTTAGTGTCCAATACCTAGAACGAAAACTGTGTCAAAAAGAAGATCTGAACTCAGCAGAATCATAAAATTGTGTAAACACTTTATCTAATAATCATCACCATATAGAGTTAACTTTTCAGGATCGAAAGAACCGGCCCATCAGGAATGGGAAACTGAAAATTTTACAGCTGATATCCTACTCAAGAAAGACCCATCCCTACAACACTACCCAAAGGTACTACGTTTGTGCAAGCTACACGTGATTGATGGCCAGTGACTACACGAAGGGAACTGATAATAGACGAAGGTCAATTACGTAACGAAAAAATGATTATTCAGGGGGTACCTTATGACATTAAAAGATATGAAGCATAAATTCCCTACAAGTATTGAAGTTACTTCTCATGACAACAGAGTAATCATTACTATTTTAGCATTTTCAGAGGCACACAACAAGAATATGTAAGTAATAATAGATACAGTTAAGCTCCTTACAAGTGATTGAAGTTACTCCTTGCGACGGCGAATACATCTTCTTGTCCAACGGGTTTTATCCGAACCTTCATCAACAACAAAATCTCATCTAGTATCAGTGTAGTTCACAGAATTTGCTTCAAATTTGGTTTAAACTTTAAAATGTTATTTTCGACAAAAATTAAGAACATCATGCCGCTCTTGAAGAACACCACTGAAGAATGTTAAAGAATGAGATATACAAAACATTTCTTGCATCAAATGTAGGAAGAAATGTGGAAATTGAGCTTTTAATAAATGATGAAATATAAGCTTGAAAACATATATCATAGACCAAATAGTGCTCCAATAATGGAGTAATACTTGTAAATGAATCAGTATACCAGAGGTATAATAGACCAAACTACATGAAGAATCATAATTAAAACAAAACAAACATATGAATTTCTCTATATAGTTAACCAATTAGCTGGGACAAGGTTCACTTTAGTTTTCGTGAAATTCAAAGTTGAGATTAGGGTTTAAGGGTGACATGGTGAGGGTGGAGATGAATTACAGATTCATCACGATTGATTTCCAAGGTAATGATCTGTTCGACGGGGGTCACTATAGTCATCTCAATGACAATAATCCCAGATTCAATCAATAAGATCTGTCATAAAAACAAAAACAAACAAAATCAAAACATGACTCATTAAAACACGAAAGAGATGAATAAATTACCAGATACAGAACGCTAATGAGCAGAATTACGCCAAATTGAAGAAAAAATAAAATTAATCGAAACAGGAGATAAGGGGGTGAGACGACGACGCAGAGGGTGGGGATGTTTCAGCTGCTACGGCCATTGTGCTTTGGATACGGAGAATGAAGAAATATCTCTGTGTGTGTGTGTGAGAGAGAGAGAGAGAGAGAGGAGAGAGGGAAAGGGAGAGGAGGAGGCGTTGTGGAAGATGGAGTGACGCCAGGAGCCCCTAGAGAGATCGAAAATACCGCTCTAAGCCATTGTAATTACAAATATGACTTGAACTCAAATTACTTTTCTACCCTTAATTTGAGCGGGAAAATGAAGTGCTAAAATCACTTCAGCCATTATATTATAATAGATGGGTCTAAACGAGGAGTTCCAAAGGGCCAAAGAGTAAGCTTCAGCATTCCTTCTTTATCAGTATAAAATGTCTCTTGTTTTTTTTTGAGCATTATTTATTTCAGTAGGCATCTCATTAGACAACACTAGTTATGGCGAACATTTAATGGAAGCATATATAAGATAGAAAATTAAGATAAGAAGACGAATACAGTTAAGACGAAAAAATAAGAAGTAAGAGAGAGAAGAAGAAAAAAGAACACACAGTTAGCTTAAAGTTTTACTCAATTCAATAATTAATCCATAGTTTGAATAGCTTTGAAGCTTACATAATTATTTATAGGCTAAACTATAAAGTTATATTAGAGCTTCACATTGCTATTTCAAACTATTCATGGCAGGTGGGTTGCAAATTCATAGGATTTCAACAAGAACTATGATGCTAGTGTCTTTGAGACAACAATAAGGTTGCTTTGTAAGGTTTATTATGTTGTTGGGATCTTTCTCATGGTTTCCTAATTTTATTTTCAAATTGCCTTTCCTTGTGCTTTGAGCCGTACATACTTGAGGAGATATTTGTTCCCCCCCCCCCAAAGTATACTGCTTATCACGTGCTAATTGATCATGTATATTTTGGGACAATGTAAAGTTGTTGGTGGGCTTCTTAGTGCATATGATCTCTCTGGAGAAAATGTGTTTCTTGAAAAGGCTAAAGACATTGCTGATAGACTGCTTCCTGCCTGGGATACACCTTCAGGAATACCTTACAACATAGTTGGACTGGTGTACGTTCTGGAATAAGTCTAGATTTAAATTCTGTGTCAGATTCACGGTGAATTATTCAGAGCCTTATTTTATATAGCATGTCTACCAACTCAGACTTGTATGAATATCCCAAACTAGCATGCTGTGTTGGCTTGGTGATCATACTACTGCCTTCGATTTTTTGCTTGTAGCCAGCGTTAGTAGGGGCCCATTTTCCATTTATATACTTCATATTATTATCATACAAACTGCTTGTTTTTGATGCTGAAGATCTTAACAATTTATTTATTTAATTTCATGAAGTATTTGTTTTTCTCAGGGCGATAGTATCCTGGCAGATTCTGGTACAGAGCAGCTGGAGTTTATTGCTCTTTCTCAAAGAACAGGGGATCTGAAGTATCAGCAGAAGGTATATCTTTGAATGTCAACTTGCTATATTTTTCATAGGCTTGTGAATAGATATTCATCCTATCATATAAAAGTTTTCGCCTATGTAAGGAAAATGACCACGTTTGTCTAGTTTTCGACGTGACTTTTGGGCACATTTAGTTTATTGTTTTGGCATAAAATTTAGTGGTGTACATTGATGTTTCAGGTAGAGAACGTTATTTTAGAGCTTAATAAGACTTTTCCTTCTGATGGTTTGCTTCCCGTCTACCTGAATCCACACACAGGAACAAGTTCACATTCTACCATTACTTTTGATTTATTGAAAATTGATCTATGATATGCATCAGATGCTATCATATGGGCTAAACTGAAACTCCACAGCCCTACTTTTTGATATTTCTGTTATAGGCAGGGCAGATCTACCATACAATAACACTGGGTGCAGGTGGGCCCACTGATTTCCTCCATTTACTTGGAAGAAAAAAATATTTTAACTATATTTAATAAATTATGAATTTACATATGATAAAACTGTCGATAGAGCAGACCTGAATTATGAATTTACATATGATAAAACTGTTGTCACGTTGTGAGTGCTTCATTTGTTAATTAATTGCAGATGGACGAGTTAGCTTGCTTTGCTCCGGGAATGTTAGCATTAGGTTCATCTGGTTATGGTTCTGATGAATTGAAAAAGTTTCTGTCACCGGCAGAAGAGGTATTTATCTTATTATATGCTCCCTCTGTCCCGAAATGATCTTTCTACTTTTTTTTTTGTTATCACGAAAGTACTTTGAGCAATAATTTAAGGTTATTTTATTTATTTGATAAGGTTACTCCACCTTATGACCAATCCACATCATTTTCTTGTTCACATATTCCTACAACATTGGGTGATGATGGCTCATATAAGGTTACTCCACCATAATAAATGTCACACTTTTCATTTTTAGTCTTCCCAATATGAATGGCACGTTTTAAAATAAGGAATGTGACATTTATTTCGAACGGAGGTAGTAAATATTTTTTTTATTGCTTTTAATTTCCTTAGCATAATTTTACTTTTACATATGCATGCATATATATATACTGAATATTTGTGTTATATATTTTATTTTTAGGAGATTCGTGACAGAAAGATTCTATTTGTTGGCAAAGGATACATCTTCAATAGTTCCACCGCTAGTGACTTTAGAGTTTATCTTTTGACATGGCTCTATGGCTATAATGGCTTTTGGACAATGTTATATAATTAGTACATGTTTAGTACTATGGGATTATTTCTTTTGGATATTAAGCACTTTGAGATTATTGTGATATTATTGATTTTGGAATGGAAAAGTTCTCTTTTTCATATACATATTTTCTAGAAATTGTGATTTAGTAAAAATATACCACCATTTTAGAAACTATTATATATATATATATATATATATATATAACTTTTAAACATATGACACGGTTTCTTTTGCATTGTTTCTGAACCGTAATAAATATATCAATCGTGACGGTTATAACCGTCGCAAAAAAGTGTATCATAACTTTTAAGCATATGATACAGTTTCTTTTGCATTGTTCCTGAACCGTAATAAATATATCAATTGTGACGGTCATAACCGTCGCAAAAAATTGTAACATAACTTTTAAACATATGACACAGTTTCTTTTGCATTGTTTCTGAACCGTAACAAAGACCGTCACAAAAAACAATTATGACGGTTTACAACCCATCACAAAGTATTTGTGACCCGCGCAATTAAGTCGGACACAAAACCGTCACAAAACCGTCACAAATACCTTTTGTGTCGGTCTTTGAGTTTTTTGCTACGGTCCGTCAACCGTCATAAAAGGGGTTATTTTTTGTAGTGTATTTTTCCATCCCCTATCGCTTGAAGACGTAGTGCTCATTAGGGAATTCCTACCCGACCTCTTCTTAAAAAGATATCTTTTTTATCGAAAAGGTTGAAAATCATACGAGTAAGCTATTTCGTGAAGCCCTAAGTTTAGACCGTTTTCCCTGTTAACTTTGATTACAAAGGCAAAAATTCTCCAAGCCATAGGCATTAATTGGGGGTAAGCAAGTTGGGTCCTTTAAAAAAATTCGGAAACCAAAGGAGGGAAAGGGTAACTAAACCCTAGAAGGAAGGGGTATTCGAGAAAACAAACCCATTTTTTGGAAACCAAATCAGACCTAAGGTTGATGGAGAAAGGGTGAAAGATAGCACCTTCCGGAAAGTAACATTGTCGTTTTAGCGACTCGATTTAGGCGTCGCTGAACACACATGTCTCCTCGTCTGGCTTGGCAAGGAGATTTTCACACGCGAAATCCTCAAAATAAATTTCTAAGGGATCTTGTGGAAGCGGCACACTCTTGGTTTTGGATGAACTCCATCTAGTCCTACCCATGTTAACAAGCAAGCAAGAAAAGAAATTAATGGAGTCAAGGAAAGAAAGAGCGAAGAATTTTACCTTATAGAGAACGCCGTAGTGAGAAGAGACAATTTGAAAGGTTTGAGAAGCTTTTAAAAAAAAAAACCAAGCAGTTGTTTAATTTGAAAGGGGTTCTAATTTCAAAAAACCACTTTTCCCTGAATTAACTCCCCAACCGTCCAAATGCTTCATGTATCATTATGGCTGTCTAATCATGCAGCTGGCAGTTGGTTATTATCTGAAAAATATTTGCCTCTTCATTTTCCATGGCAGACAAATATTTTTGGGGACAAATTGTTATGGTTATTTTTCAGCATGGTGACATCTTCAGTTGATCCTGCATGTCAAGATGATATTCCACTGTAAATATTACTTAATATTTACTAATTCGTTTTTTAATAATATTTCTTATTATTTTACAGAAGAGATAAATACGGGATACTTTCAAACACGTTCAACTTCTCATCAACGGCAAAGTGGACTTGATCTTGTGGACGTTGAGGAGATAAGCATGGATGCCGAGATTGTAGGAACTAACATTTATCCGTCTAGTTGTTATTATTTAAGGAGATTTGGAGACAGAAAAACACATATTCTTTACACACACTACACACGCATAACTTGTAATCCTCTTCATCATCTTCCGCAGTTGTAATCTCAATTCTTATAATGAAACATTTAAGGTTGCAAACCTAACTCACGGGGTTTTTTTCGAAGAGGTTATCATCTCTAAGGTTTTCCTCGTTAACAAATCCTCGTGTCACTCTTTACTTTCATGTCTATGTTTCATTTAATCAAATTCCAAAATTCCCTCCTTGTTGTTTGAATCCATACACTGTCAAGTTAAGATTCTACATTATTGTTTTTTCTACCAAAACACTGGTGTTACAAATCATGTGACATCTTCGACCACTTCGATGTCATACAAGTCTCCATATTTTGGTAATTATTTCATGATAATTGATAATGATTTACAAATGTCAATTACTCACATTGATAGGTTTCAATTCTCTTTTCATATTCGCGTTTATATATCTGTTGTTTCAGGTTCCTATGTCAACTATTTAAATTTATGTTAGTTTGATCTTCAATTCAATTCAATTTGAGATGAGAATAATAATAATTATTTTTTGAGTGCGTCTGCTGAGAAACGCGTTTCTCCATAACTATGGAGAAACGTGTTTTTCATAGCCAGAAGCTTTACATTTGATAACCAGAAAAAAAAAACCCAAGGCCAAGACCAAAAGCTTCTGGATATCCGAAGCTTTGCATTTGATAGCCGAAGCTTTGCGGTTGATATCCGAAGCTTTGTATTTGATAGCGGAAGGATGTGAAATGTATATCCGTAAAGCTGTTAGGTGCATATCCGGAAAAGTTAGGTGCATATCCAGAAATGTGTTAGGGAATATCCAGTAAATTGCTATTGAAGGTTTTCGGATATCCGAAACCTTCAAATGTATATCCGTAAACATTTTGAAGGTTTCTGGATATTCATTTGAAGGTTTCTGGATATCACTTTCATAGGTTTCTGGCTATCTAGCTCATTGTCGCGCGACATGTCGGGACCCGTTTCTCCATAACTTATGGAGAAACGCGTTTCTCCCTAGATTTTGTGTTATTTTTTATGTAAATATTATTTAAAGTTACAATTAGAAAGAACAGTGTTCTAAAAAGATCCCGCCTAAGGGCGCCTCTCCAACGCCTAGTTCTAAGCCCCGTCTAGGTCCCGACTAATCCCGACTAGTCCCCGCTTAGGCGCTAGGCCCGGCTCCGCCGCCTAGCATCCGACTAGCGCTTTTTAGAACCTTGAGAAAGAGTACACTCCCTCCGTCCCAACTTAAGCTTAAGCTTCACCAATTATCCAAAAGGGCGTCCCGTTACAAGCTTCATCTTTCCTAAAATGGAAAAGGTTTATTAATATTATATTATATCCACTAACTTTTCTCTCTCACACAATTAAATTATGAATCCCACTTGTCATATCCTCTCACTTCTTCCCTCTCACAACGGACAACCCTTCTCCCACTCCTATTATTTTTAATATATACTCCCTCCGTTCTAATAATAAGTTCACCATTTTGGCTTTGACACGTAAATTAAGGAAATTGGTGAGTGGAAAAAATGTTGTGAGTGTAATAGGAAAATAAGCGAGAGAATGAGTAAAGGAAATAGTAAATTTGAAAAATATTGTGAGTGTAATAGTAAAATAGGAGAGAGAATGAGTGGGTGGAATAGTAAAATTTTTTTGCCATTTTAAAAAAGGTAAAACTTTAAATAGGACACCCATTTTAATAAAAAGCAAAATTATTAATTAAATGGAAGAAGTATATTGTTTTTTTAATTTGCGTGCTTCACCAAAATAAAATGGTGAAGCTTAACCTTAACCCTGGACGGAGGAGTATATGAAAGCATGCCAGGGTGGCATGAAGACCCATATGCCTAGTGATCATAGGTCACATTGGATTCGGAAGAGATATTCTAAAACTGGAAATTTGGATTTGGCTGGGCTGTGCAAATTTTTGTCTTTACCAGCTATTATTATTTATGTTCAGACAGTTTTGTCATAAATTATAATTATTCTTTGCTTATCTTTTTTTAATATAGTATACTCTACCCTCAAAATAAATACTCCCTCCGTCCCAATAACCCAATAAGTACTTCACCCTTTTGGGTGGGCATGCAAATTATGAAAATGGGAGGGAAAAAAAATATTGTGAGTGTAATTTGAAAATAGGATAGAGAATTAGTGGAAGGAATAGTAAATTATAATAGTGTTGTGAGTATTAAAATAATGTAGGAGATAGAATGAGTGGCGGAAATAGTAAAGATTTTTTGCCAAAAAAGGAAAGATGAAGCTTCTAACGGAACGCCCTTTTGGATAATTAGTGAAGCTTTTATTGGGACGGAAGGAGTATTACAAAGTAAAATATTTTATTAATTTGTACATTATTTTTACAACAATATAATTGCTTCATCTTACTTTCCTACTTTCCGTATTTAGAAAATTTATAAAAGTGATAATTATTTTGGGACAACTAAAATAGAACCAAAATGAAAAGGTGTCGGAATAAGTATATATATACTCCATCCTTTCCAATATAAATTATTCATTTTTTTATTGTGCGTTTCATTATAAATTACATATTTGTTAAAATGAAAATATTTTATTATTTTTATATTAATGAGCCCACATGTTATATTTACAAAAATAATTCAATTATTATTTTCTACCCCTCTCATTTTTTATAGTCACAACACCTATTATATTAAATTTTTTCTTAATTTTTGTGCAACGATAATAATAAATGAGAATGTTGTAGTGGGATGGAAGAAGTAAATATTAATGAATGTCTATTGGTTCTTTCTTTTTGTTGTGAGATACCCAACAAAAAGTTTCATTAGATTTTAGCTATACGTTTGTGTCAGTCCAACAAAATATGTTAAAATAATTATGAAGTGGGAAATTATTTAAATTTGCATATGCGAAGCAATATATAGACATAGTTGCATGTGTATTAAATTAAATAAAAAAATTAGCCTGCGGAACTGATCATCATCCTCTGTTCTCAAATGTGGTCAGGTTGCAGCAGGGCTAGCTATATTTTTGAAGCTGGAAGGCATTATTTTTAATTATTTATTCTCTTTTTCACTAAATATTAAAGAATAAAAATTAAAAAATATATACTCCGTATATATGAAAATTGAAGGTAATGGAGTTATGTTGTTGACAGAATTGAGGAAGTGGTAAGGAACGTGATGCCCATGTTGATAACTCGTAACGGTAACCACCATTGGAGGGGTCCTGTGAACATCTTTAATTTCTACAAACACAACAATGCAAAAAGGGAATTTATCATAAGTTTTTTTTTTTTTTTTTAAACAGATGACTTTTTCTCAAGTTTCTATTAAATTAAATATTGGGACTATGTCTGATAAGTTTTAAAAAAGTTTTATAATGTCTGATAAATTTCTTTTCCATGTTGTATTATGATGTTGTATTATGTTTCGAAAATACAACATCAATTAAGCCATAAGACTGCATTCCGGCGGCCGCCGGTGACCGGAGTCCGAAGCCCGTGGACCGGCGACCAGATTCCGACCTCCGGTGACCGGATTTTGGCGATCGGCTGCCGGATTCCGGTGAAAATTGACCGGATTCCGGTGAAAATTGACTGGAATCCGGCATGCGGCGATAGCAGACGGCGGCGGCGGAGCTGGGCTGTGGCGGAGGCGGTGGTGTGGATGCAATATTATGATTTTAAACTACTGCATAACTAAATGTTATATTATACATATATAATACAACATGAGAACTTATGGGGCATTTTAATAAAATGAGGAACTTAGTGGGAAGTGATTTGTTCCAAAAGGAACTTATGGAGCAAATTCCTTTAAATATTTCACAAATTTTTATTCAATAATATTTTATGTTGGATGCAATATGCAGTAATTAAAAAGTATGATATAACATTATCAATATTGACTCTTGCCACCACCGTTGGCCGCGACCGTCCGCCGCCACCGGTCACCAGAAACCGGCGATCGAGTGTCGAAAACCGTTCGCTGGTCGCCGAAAACTTCGTCGAAACTGGTCGTCGATCGCCACCTATCACAATACATGTATTATATTCAGTATGCAATATTATCCACTGTCATATATACAGTATGTTTACATAATAATACAATATAGAAAAGAACTTATGGAGCATTATGGTACTTTTTTAGAATTTATGGGATATTCTCCAATGCAAATGCAAAAGATAAAATTGGTGTTAGTTGGAAGCCCTCCATAGCAAAACATGCAAAAGATAAAATTGGTGTGCTAGTTGGAAGACCTCAGTAGCAAAATAAATGTCTATTTAAAAAAAAATTAAGAATGAAAATGGTTTTTATTTTGTGATGAAAGTAGTATGCAATATATGTATCCTCTTTAGATCATTATTATGAGATAAAATTTGCAATAAGTGACAAGAAATAAAATGATAAAATTGCACTATATCACTTTTCTTATTTAGAAACGCGACATTTATTTAAAAACAAACCAAAAAGAAAGGTGCGACATAACTATGGGACGGAGGGAGTAGTAATAATGAACAAAACAAAACATACTTGATGCAAATTTCAACACACAGATCTAGTGAGAGAAACCAACAAGTGGTTGTCAAAATGTTTGGAATGGATTTTGAACAAGATTACAATGTATACTTTGTTTTCAGTTCTCAACTTACATTTGAAGACCCATTAGCCAAAACTCAGCTATAAATAATGGGTTACAAACCAGGTATAAACATAATCTACATTCAAACAAACTTTTGGCCAAAAATAAACTACACACACATATCAGAGAGAAACAGAAACGCGACTCTCGTGTTCAAACTACACGCCGGTAATGCACCGGCTATATAGAAACAGAAACGTGACTCTCGTATTCAAACCACACGCCAGTAATGCACCGGCTATATAGTACTCCCCCGTCCCAAAATGAATGTCCAAAAAAATTTCAAGATCAAGAGCAAATTTGAAAACTTTTTGGACGTTCATTTTGGGACAGAGGTAGCAGGCGTATGTATAAGTTTCAATATCATTCAGTGTTTCGAAGAAAAATGCTGCCAAGGATTTGAGCATGAACCCCAAAAGGCTATACCAGAAGATGCTATATTCGGTCAGGTCGTAAGTTCACGGGTATTATTAGCCCGTTCAATAATCATCAGACTGTATTCAACTGCTCAGCATAATTAGCCTCCTAGACAATTCCCGTTGCTATGCTGGAACTTGGAAGTTGCATTTATCTTAAGGGAGTGCTCCGGGATATATGTAAGACCTGTTAAGTCAGAAAGATTTCTCAGCAAAAGACAACAATAACAACAAAGCATTCACAGAAGTTAATTCCATTTGATGTGCACAACTATTCATTACCACTCGGATAATTTGTGAGGACAGCATGCATAATCATATACTCCCTCCGTCCCAAAATGTTTGTCCCATTTGACTTTTTTGTTGAACTTTGACCACAAATTTATAAGAGATTAATCATGTTCATGAAATTCTAAAAGTTGTTGTTGAAAATATTATTAATGGTGAATCAATAGGAATTTTTAGAATTTCATGAACATAATTAAATTATCATATATTTGTGGTCAAAGTTCAACAAAAAAGTCAAATGGGACAAACATTTGGGGACGGAGGGAGTATCAATTTTCAAGCACAAAGTAAACGCAAATAGATGATGATATCAACTTATCATATGTGAGGGCATTTAATAGTCTGCTCTAAAGATATACTCCCTCCGTCCCACAATAATATGTAAACTTTCTATTTTGGGCGTCCCACAATAATATCTAACTTTTCCAAAATGGAAAGAAATCTTTACTATTCCCTCCACTCATTCTCTCTCCTACATTATTTTAATACTCACATCACCATTATAATTTACTATTCTCTCCACTCATTCTCTCTCCTATTTTATTTTCACACTCACAACACTTTCAATATAATAATTTCTCCTTAATCCCCGTGCATTTTGCAAAAGTCCATAAAATTGTGGGACGGAGGGAGTATTTGCACAGGTTATGTGGGAGTGTCTTGCAGCCAAAAATAATGGTTGGGTCTGGGCCAAATCTATAAGCGGAAAATGATCAAGTAGGCCCAAAGCGGGTGTAGGCCCAAAAAGAAGATATTGACAAAAGTGGTCCAGGTGTAGTTTACGATAAATTATGTCGAAAGATATCCCGATACATTCCATGAAAGGGAAGCTCGAAGTAGTGAAAAGCGAGATAACGTAAAGAGAATGGCGAGATATTGATATAAGATAAGCGGCGAGATAATGAGGCAAGCCGGCGAGACAATGATGTGAGATGAGAGGCGAGATATTAGGGTGATGCGACACGACCCTCAGTTAACCGTATCTAGCGAAGAGATGGATCCCAGTGGGTGCGACTCATAAGAGGCGGCATATAAATATCTAGGAAATGGGACCCATTGGACGGTTAGGCATTGGAAAATGTGACGTGTGTCAGAGAAAAAGGGTCACATGCTTTGAGTTTATTCTTATGGTTGACCAATGGAAGGAGGACACGTGGAATGAGGCATGAAACGTGATGTTAGCATGTGCATGGCACGAGGGAAGGGGTATATATATGAGGGATCATCATCCCTTTCAGGTACGTTCACATACACCCACGAAACACCCTTCCATTGTTCAGATTTCCTTTGCTAAGACAGTCGCTTATCCTCACGCCGGAGGGGCTTACGCCGGAGCCGCCCCCGGTCCAGTCACGTTTGCTTGTGTGCAGGCGAGAAGAAGGAGCCGGAGCTATCACGATTTGATTACAACGGTGTGTTGCTGCTTGAGGAAATTCCTGGCAACATCAATTGGTTCCGTTGCCGGGACTGATTCTCTTCATCAGTTGAGGGTTTGCCGGCGGTGGATTGGTAAGTCTGGAGGCGCGGTTTGTAGATCTGGAGGGTTATTGTACGGTGGGATTGATTTTTGGTGTTGTATGCAATTTGAAAGCTATTTTTTCTTATTGATTTGGTTGTTGATTAGTTTTTGGAATTGATTACTGTTGATAGTTTTGGTGTATTGATGTTTTGGTGACTTTGATATTGTTTTTGTGGTTGGATTCAAATTTTTTAGGTTAGAGGTATTGGTCTAGGTTGATCTGGATTTTTTGGAATTCGTGAAGGTTGATTGAAGCGTTTGTTTGAGTTTGTTAGTTTGAGGTTTTTGGTGTTTCTGGGTTTTGGTTTGGTTAGAGTTCATATTATTTTGGCAAATTTTCGTGTTCGTAAATTGGTGATTGAGTGAAATTGGTGAAGTTGGTTTGGGATTGTGCTTGATAAAGTGCAATAGGAGGAAGAGTATCTTCAAGTTTCTGAGTTAGATCTTCAAATCTTCATAAGATTTGCAGATCTTCAATGTTTGGGTTCATCACTTTGATTACGTGGGTGATAAGGAATGACAACACCTGAAAAAGGCATAGTTGGTCAGAAGACAATGGCGGGAAGGAGCCTTATCCTGCCTATTTCAGGTCTGGGGAATATGGGAACTGGTGGAACGAAAGACACATCAACCTCGCTGCAAGTTACTCTGGAGGAAAGAGAGCGGGCTACTGGAGGCGAGAGAGAAAGAAATGTTATGTCGCCACAGCCCGAGGATGAAGTGGATGTGGAGGAAGAAAGTTTGAGGATCTACAACAATTTGATTTTACAGTTGTTGGAGAATAACAAGCGATTAATGACTTTGAAGAAGAAACCTACCCCTATCCCGCAGGGTTTGTTGAAGGCAGTAGAGGAAGGAAATAAGGGGGCAGATAAAGGAATAATTGTGTTAGATGATGGTGAGCGACAAAAGGAAGCAGATCCTGAAAAGCGTAAGGAGATCGAGGCGAGATTGGATGGGCCGCAGAAGCGGAAAGCCGGAGAGTATATGGAAAATGGGCGAAAAATCAAACTGTATCATTGGCCGCATACATCACAAATGTCGTCTCTTTATTGCGAAGAGGATGAGGATGACACTGCTTCAAATGAAGCAGGATATGGGGAGCAAGAGTTGAAGGCTTCTAAAGGGGGCGAGAGATCTAAGCAGATAGAGAAAGGAAAATGCGTGGGAGTATGCCGCTTTGGAGAGGAAGATGGATTAAAGAAACAGATGGCTGAGATGGCGAGAAGGTTGGCAGAATTGGAAAAAGGGCGGTATAGTTGACAGCGAGAAGGATTCTTTTGTCGCTCCATTTGCAAAATATATTCAGGAGGCCGAGCCCGCTCCAGAATTTCGTTTGCCCACATTGTCTAAGTATGCAGGAGTACGTGGCGGGATTTGAAGTTACTATGGCGATATTGACTAAGGATGACGCATTGCTATGCAAAACTTTTGCTAGCACCTTGGAACTTCAAGCGTTGGACTAGTTTGTACAGCTGTCTGTTAACTCAATCTTGGGACAAGATTTCAAAAGAAAGTTTTTGGCGAGGTTTGGGGCTGTGGGGACTCAGCCAGTAGTGCTACAAGAATTGATTGGTATCAAGCAAAAGGCGGGAGAGGGCCTTGTCACTTATACCAACAGATTCTTGTTAATCGCTAATCAAATTTCTGAGATTGATCCCAAGTATGTTATAATAATGTATATGTCGGGCCTGTTATCGGAGTCTTTTAAAAGGGAATTGAGGATGAGGTTGCCCGCGACATTGAGTGAATTACATGAGCGAGTTAAAGCATATTGTGGTGGAGAGGACATTGAAGAAGGAACATCTAACACTGCGAGGAAAAGTGTTAAGGACAGAATTGAGTATGTTAAGGATGAAAATGCGACTCAAAGGGGAGGTCGAGGAAATCAAATGGGTGGCAGAGGGGGAGGCCGTGCTGGAGGTCGCGGGGTAAGGAGAATAGTGAGATTTTCAAGATTAAATGCCAGGCCGAGCGAGATTATGAGGGCGGTGGAGTTACCGGCAGCATTCGAGATGACGGACAAGGGAAGAAGGGACTTGAATCAATATTGCAATTATCATAGAGACAGAGGGCATGATACTGACGACTGTTACAACCTGAAGAAGGTGATTCAATCTAAAATTGATAGGGGCGAGTTACATGAGTATGTAGTGCCGGAGCAGAATGTAGAAGCCCGCGAAGGAAATAGAGATAGAAATGAGATATTGGTGATCCATGAGCCGGCGAGTATCACTTGTTTGAGTAATCAGATCATGTCTCTGTCGCATACTTGCCATATCCCTGCTTACCCGCCAAGTGAAGAGAGGATAATTAACTTTTCAAGGCGAGAATTGGCTTTAACTCCAAGCCATGGGTGTCAGCCAGTGGTGATTTCCATTGCTCCAGGGAATAGTATCTTGCACAGAGTGTTGGTGGACTCAGGAGCAAGTCGCAACATTATTTATTACGAAGCTTTCAAGAAGATGAGGTATACTGAGGCTAATCTGGTGCCCTACAAGGGATTTTTGGAGGGATTCACAAATCATACGGTGCGGGTTAAGGGGACAATTTCATTGGCGGTGGAGATCGGAGAAGGCGAGATGGTGAGAACTCGCACTGTAGAATTCATGGTGATTGAGTTACAATGCCATTGTGGTTATCCCGTTCATGCAGACATTTGAAATGGTATTTTCTATCCCGCACCAGAGAGTCAAATTTCCTACGCCAAATGGAATTGCTTGTTTGAAGAGTGAGGTAAAGGAGGTGATTCAAAAGAAGATTGAGATGCAAACCGCGGCAAGGGCAAGCACAAGTTCACTTTCCACGGCCTTGATGGTGCGAGATGCAAGAATGATCACCGACTTAGGAGGGTATGAGGACTGGGAGGAAACAGAAAGCTTGAGAAGTAAGTCGGCGATCATTGTTATTAATGAAAGGGCGGAAGATGAGGTGCTTCGAGAAAGGAATGATGAGCGGGAAGCAGAAGTAGAAATGATGGAGGAAAGATCAGAAGGGAATTTGATGGCGCTAGCTATAATGCAAGCCAAAATGGCATGGTCAAGATCCACGGAATTTGTTAAAATGAAAGAGCCCCTTGTTGAGGAGATAGTGGATTCTGATAGTGAGGAATGTGATGAAGAGATTGTGGTAGAAACACCTGAAGGTGTGTCGCTTGTTGGGGGCAAAAAGGGTGATAGCAGCGACAAAGGTGGTGAGAAAGGTGCTAATGAAAGGAAGGCGACAGAGATGGTGGTGGATACCCTGCAAATGCGGGACGAGCCAGACATTCAGGCCGCGAAAGAATTGGAAGAAGTAATTATCAATGATGAATACCCTGAGCAAACAATCAAAATTGGGAAGCAGTTGGACAAGGAAGAGCGGGATAGGCTGGTCAAATTTTTGCGAGATAGTGTTGATGTATTTGCCTGGAAACCAGAGGACACGCAAAGCATAGATGAGAATGTCGCCCTCCATTGTTTGAATGCTGTCCCCAATGTGGAGCCCTTCAAGCAGAAGGTGAGATATCTTTCAGCGGAAAAGGAGAAGGCTGTGATTGGAGAGGTGGAGAAACTGTTGAAGGCCGGGATAATAGAAGAAATTACTTATCTAGTTTGGTTAGCTTGCCCAGTTATGGTGTTGAAGGAAAATAAAAAATGGAGGATGTGTATAGATTTTACAGACTTGAATACAGCTTGCCCTAAGAATTGTTATCCTTTGCCAAAAATTGACAGGTTGGTGGACTCCATTGCTGGGCATAAGGTATTTAGTTTCATTGATGCTTATTCGGGATACCATCAAATCAAGATGCTTGAAGAAGATATGTCCAAAACAGCATTTAGAACCCCCATTGGCAACTTTTGTTATAAGATGATGCCTTTTGGCTTAAAGAACGCCGGGGCGACATATCAGAGGATGGTCAATAAGGTATTTAAGTCGCAGATTGGAAGGAATGTTGAAGCCTACATTGACGATATGGTGATCAAGACCAAGGGGGAGGATCATTTGGTGGATCTCGCTGAAACCTTTGAGAATTTGAGGAAAAATTCAATGAAGCTGAACCCAAGTAAGTGTACTTTTGGGGTGACGGCGAGAAAGTTTTTGGGATTTTTGGTAAACCGCCGCGGCATAGAAGCCAATCCGGAGAAAATCCAAGCTTTAATAGATATGAAGTCGCCCAGAACAATTCAGGAGATCCAAAGGTTGAACGGGAGGGTGATAGCATTGGGGCGTTTTGTGTCGCGGTCGGCGGAAAAGTGTTTGCCATTTTTTAAGGTGTTGAAAGGGGATCAAAAATTCTCCTGGGATGAGAAGTGCGAGGAAGCTTTTCAGAAGGTGAAGGAATATTTGGGAAAGCCGCCAATTCTGTGTAGCCCTGAAGAAGGTGATCACTTGTATATGTATCTTGCGGCTTCTGATCTCGCAGTGGCGGCGGTGTTGATAAAAGAAGAAGGCGGCATGCAGAAGCCGGTTTATTATGTTTCAAAGGCCCTGAGCGAGGTGGAGGCGAGATATTTCAACGCAGAAAAGTTGGCCTATGCTCTAGTGATTGCGACACGGAAACTGAGAGCCTATTTTCTATCCCACCCTGTCACCGTATTAACCAGTGCTCCTTTGAGGAAGATTTTGCAACAGCCAGATTCAGCGGGAAGGCTCCTCAAGTGGTCAATCGAATTGACAGAGTTTGATATTCAGTATGAGGCGAGAAAGGCCATTAAGGCGCAGGCACTGGCTGACTTTATACTTGAAACCTCATTCACTTATGAGAGAGAGGAAGTTGAAACTCAGGAGGTTAAGAAGCGGAAAGCTAAGTCGCAGAATCCTGAAGCTGAAGAAGAGCGGGAAAGACCACCGGGATGTTGGGAGCTGTATGTGGATGGGTCTTCCGCCAAAGATATAGGAGGAGCGGGAATATCACTAAGTTCACCTGAGGAGGACTGCAAATACGAGAAGGCTTTGTGATTTCAAGTTCAATATGTCGAATAATCAGGCGGAGTATGAAGCGTTGGTGGCAGGTTTGGAGCTGTATCGAGATATTAGGGTTAAGCAGGTAATAGCCCATTCAGATTCCTAGTTAATAGTGAACCAGGTGAAAGGCAGATATGGGGTGGTTAATTCAACATTGGCAAAGTATTGTGATATGGCGAGACAAATTTTGCAGAGCTTCAGTTATTGGGAATTAGTGCAGATAGATAGAGAGAAAAATGAACGTGCTGACATGCTGAGCAAGGCCGCCTGCGACAAAATAGAAGAGTTGCCCAAGAAGATTGTGGTAGAGTTTGTGGAAGAGCCGGCATATGATAGGCCGCTAATTATGGAAGTGGAAGTGGGCGAGAAAGATTGGGTCAGCGAGATGAAGGATTATTTGGAAAGGGAAGAGTTGCCCCAAGATGAAGACAAGGCGAAGATTGTTAAGAGAATGTCGCCAAGATTCACCGTGCAAGATGGAATTTTGTACCGCAGATCTTTCTCGCGACCTTTAATGAGATGTGTGGAGCCTGGCAAAGTTGATGAAGTTTTATTTGAAGTACATGAGGGAGTCTTTGGAGGTCATCCAGGAGCTAGAAACTTGGCCAATAAAATCATGTTTCATGGATATTATTGACCAACATTGAAGAAGGATGCAGAAGAGTATGTGAGGAGATGTGATCAATGTCAGCGACACGCCAACATCCCTAGACAGCCCGCCACAGAACAGACACCTATTATAGCGGCTTGGCCCTTTGATATGTGGGGGATTGATCTCATAGGGCCCTTCCCCAAGGCCAAAGGAGGAGCTCAAATGGTGGTAGTAGCTATTGATTATTTCACAAAGTGGACAGAGGCCAGAGCATTAACTTCTACTACTGAGGATCAGATAATCAGGTTTGTAACAGAGGAGATTCTTTGTCGCCACGGAATGCCGCGAGCCATCATTTCTGATCATGGGCCGCAATTTAGAAAGAAGTTCCATGGTTTTTCCTCAAACTTGAATATCAAACATTGGCAATCCGCAGTTTATAGGCCGCAATGTAATGGGCAGGTAGAAGCCGCCAACAAACAAGTCCTGGAAATTTTGTGCAAGAATATAGAGAAAAGGGGAGGTGCTTGGTTGGAGGATTTATCTACCGTCTTGTGGTATGTCAGGACAACAGTCAAGGGATCAACAGGCGAGACAGCATTTGCACTGACTTATGGCTTTGAGGCAATGGCTCCTGCGGAGATGGGTTTGCCTACACATAGAGTGACCTATTATGACGAAGTATTAAACGGCGACACAAGGTGCCGCGAGTTAGATCTATGTGATGAGAAGAGGCTTAGAGCGATATTGAGAATGATCAACTATAAGCAGAGGATGAAGGCACAGCACGACAAAAGGGTGAACAAAAGGTCATTCAGTGTAGGAGATTGGGTGCTAAGAAGTTGCGAGGTTAAAGGTGCAACGGCAGGATTCGCAAAGCTAGATCCAAAATGGGAGGGTCCCTTTCAGATTGCAAAGGTTGTGCGAGAAGGGACATATCATTTGAAGGAAGAAGGCGGCAAAGATGTCCCCAATGCATGGAGTGTTGATCACCTCAAGCGATATTATCATTGAAGAGATAAGGGTAATTTGTCTATTTAAAATTATTCTTATTAGAATCTCTTTCATAGTAATTTTGATGAATATATGGAGTTTTCACTTATGAATAGAGTTATACATGTCTTGAATGCTTTAAATGAAATGAAAGTTTCAAGAATGGAAGGTATACATGTCTTGATAATTTTGAATGAAATGAAAGTATGAAATTGTATGATTCAAATTTGTTTTGTTGTTATTATACTTTGTACTATAATAATGCTCATGTGGTAAGTCGCTAAAAGCAGAAAAAGTAAGTCGCTTGGAGTAAAGTTGCCTAAAGACAACTTCACTTTTTCGATGGGAGTATAAGTATATGGGGTAATCTCGCCAAAGACAAGAAGGTAAAAGGTTTTTGATGAATTATCAAAACAAATTGTAAGCTGCATGAAATTGCAAGGGAAAGAGAGTCTATCTCGCCTTTATGGCATGTAAAGATATGACTATAAAAAATAAAGTCTACGGACTATAAAAAGGAAAGTCTACGAACTATTAAAAGGAAAGTCTACGGACTATAAAAAGGAAAGTCTACGGACTATAAAAAGGAAAGTCTAAGGACTATAAAAGAGAAAGTCTACGGACTATAAAAATGAAAGTCCCATCTCGCCTGGATGGCATGTATATGGATGCGACTATAAACGAGAAAGTCTATACCGACTATAAACGAGAAAGTCTATACCGACTATAAACGAGAAAGTCTATATCGACTATAAACGAGAAAGTCTAAACCGACTATAAACGAGAAAGCACATCTCGTCTGAATGGCATGTAAAGATGTCGCTAAAGGGAAGAGGAGCTCATCTCGCCTGAATGGCATGTAAAGATGCGGCATGCATAAAAGAAAGCGCATCTCGCCTGAATGGCATGTAAAGATGTCGCTAAAGAGAACAGAATATATCTCGCTGGAAGGGTGTGAAAAGATATAAATCAAGGAAGAAAAGCATATTTTGCATTTAAGGCAAGTAAAGATGTTGAGGCATAAAAGAGAGAAATTATTCTAAGTAAAAGGTACGAAGAAAGCAAGGATGGAATCAGTAAAGACAAAGATCAGCGACAATGTAAGCCGCGGCATATGCACTGTAAGTAAAGTCGCCTAAAGACGACTTCACTTTTTCGATGGGAGTATAAGTATGGGGTACATGTTATGCAAAATGATGATTTTGATGAACTATCAAAACAAAGTAATAAAGACGAGATATAAATGAGGAAACAAGCAAGTAAAGCATAAAGATAAAAGGGCAAGCTTAAAGGCCGCAAATATATATTGTTTAAAGGTACGCAGGCCCAAATAGAAGGAAGTAAATTGTTTAGCCACCAAGGCGAGTTACAAATGTCATCCAAAAGAAACTAAGTACCAAACACAGAATCAAGTTAAGCATTGGGTTCATCTGATGGTGCGGGTTGAGTAAAGCTTGAGGACGCAAGAGCGAGAGCCTTTGCATCATCCAAAAGTTTGTGTTTATGCTCAAGTAAATCGCTCCACAAAGCAACAACATTTGGGTCTTTGACAGGAGTGGGATTCCAAGGCGACTTACCCAACAATGCATCCTCCTCAGCGAGATCATTAAGTTCTCCAGGAGAAAAAGGAAACAAGGTGTGACCACGGCGGCAAACCTCGCTAAAAATTGACTCTGAGCCCCAATTAGCAAGTCGCTCAATTGTAATGGCGGGGATTTCAGAGGCATCAGCAGCAGCGGCTCGCATGACTTGAAGAGAGGTTTGATCACCGATGTCAAGAAGGTCCTATTTAAGCTTGGCCACATCAGCATTAAGAAGTAATTTCCGCGATTTTCCCTGTCATTTCTTCCC
The DNA here is from genome assembly GCA_022495995.1 of Adenophora triphylla var. japonica. Taxonomy (NCBI): domain Eukaryota; kingdom Viridiplantae; phylum Streptophyta; class Magnoliopsida; order Asterales; family Campanulaceae; genus Adenophora; species Adenophora triphylla. The sequence continues at coordinate 316,874 of JAFEMH010000810.1, read as the reverse complement.
TCAGCTTGGCTATTTTGCCTTGAAAGAATTGAGCATCGGCGGCATGAGTCTTTTTCAAAGTCTCATTCTCGCTCGTAAGTTTGGCGACTTCATCCTTGGCAGTATTCAATTCAGTGTTAGCCTTGTTGAGATCAGCTTTAGCATTGTCGAATTGGGTTTGAGAAGCGGCTAAGTCAGCTTTAAGAGTATCTCGCTCTCCCTCCAAGTTGGTGATGGTAGCATCCCGCCTTCCCACTCTACCGCGGAGGGTATCCTTATCTTTCCGTAGAATTTGATTGGCAACGTCCAACTTATTCAGATCTCTAGTGAGGCGAGTGTTTTTCTCGATGATGCCCATGATGGAAGCTCCAAGCTAAGGAAAAAGCAATGCATAAGTTAAGGACAAAAATGAACAAAATCACAATTGATTAAGGAAAGGAAATGCGACATACCAGTGAAAAGTAAATCCCAGTTTGGCAAGTGGCTTGGTCCACATCCATGTTAGTCACTTGTCTCGCCTGAACCGGGTCGCTGGCGCGAATTAGAGCATAGCTACCTAACAAACACTCTTCTACGCCGCGAGTTTCATTGATAAGGCCAGTTAAGCGAGGGATTCTTGAAGCTTCCTTGCTCAATTCATATAGCCCGTCAAAATCAGTGGGCTTTACAAAGTTGTCTTGAAGCCAGCTAGGAATAGGGAGACTGGCGGGAATATGTGGATTGCGAGGGGTTGGGGGCGAGTTAGAAGTATTGGTTAAATCACAAATTTCAACCTCGTGAGAAAGAGGGGGAACATCATTCAAAATGGGCTCTATAGCATCCTCCGCCGGAGCGGGAGAGTTGGTTTGGACAGAGCCTGAGGGGGGAATCTCAATATTCTCTTCAATAATGGCGTCAGCAGTTGGTGGGATAGAGATTGGCGAGACATTACCTTCAGTAGATGGCAAGACTTGAGTAGCAGCAGGATTTGGTGGGATGTTTTCTTGAGAAGAGGGAGCGGCTTTGGCTGAGACAGAAGCAATCCTTTTTTTCCGCTTTGAGAGGGTATCGGGGTTAGTAGGCTTAGCTCGAGCCTTGGACGGACCTTGGGATTTTTCCAATGCAATTTCTTCCTTATCAGTCCCATCAAGGGATAGAGGCAATGGGAGATTAGCGGGAAGGCCGAAAAGAGCAGCATCGCGGGCACTGGCAAGTCTCTTCCTTCTCTTGTCAGTATCCAGGTTGGCGATTTGGCGACTCTCCATTGACTTAGCACGATGATCTGGAAACAAAGAAAAAGGAAGTTAAAAGTCAGAGTTATCCAAGTATAAACCAAATGAAAACAAAAGAATAAGGTTAAAGAAGAGACATACAAAGAACAGTATTCATTGCGGGACAATTACGAGTACCCTTGCACGACTGGCACTCATGAGCATATTTTTTGTCCGTATGCCGCTCCCATCCATCAAAGTAAACGTGACTCATTGGAACCCGCGGCGGGATGAGGGGTAAGTTGTCCGCAATCCCAACTTGATCAAGAAGGGCTCTATCTTGCAAAATGCCCCTCCAGGAGATGAGAGGTTGAGGCGTACCATCAGGAGAATCCGCGGGAAGGGTAACAAGTGCGCGAATGGCGGCACAGAGGGCATTGTCGCCAACTACTGAAGCATCGCGGGATTCAATTTGGGGTTTGAAGGGATGAAGATCAGCGGGATGAGACCATCCTACGCGGGAGACGATGAAGAGTGGGTCGCTCAACCATTCATGAACTTTGGCTGGTAAGGGAGTAAGGATTTTGGGGCCTCATTGATATTGAAGAGAAAGGCGAGTTTCTTCTACCTCGTTATCAAGTTTGTTGGTTTGCTTATATCCTTTGAATAAAGTAACTAGGGAGGTGACCGTGGGTTCTTTCCTCAAGGCGCGACAAATGGAAATAAAACTGGTGATGATCCTAATGGCGTTGGGGTGAATTTCTGTGATCATAGCTTGGGCTTTGTATAGAACCTCACAAAGAAAAGGGTCTAAGGGGATCCTAAGACCGGCCTTAAGTTGGGAAGGGAAAACGACTATGCCATCTCACATTTCTCTTAAATTTGCAAGAGAGGTATCTCCTTAGTAATCAGAGATATGATAGATGGAATGGTCTATGTAGTAAAGGGTGTGCCAAGTAGTAATGGGGTTAGGTATGAGGGAACTTGTGTCTGGAGCGAGAGAAGATCCCGCCTCAGCATGAGCGGGATTGGTAAAAAGGTTACCTTCAGTTATGTTTAGATTTTGAACCCCAGTTAAAGGGGGATTCCTGGATGTCGCGGCGAGAGAAGAAGTCACCTCGTCATCCATGTCACTTTGATCACTGGAAGAAGAAGAAAGGACAGATTTATAATGCATCCTACGTTTGGAAAAAGGGTCAGCGACACAGTGGGATTCAGATGAGTCGCTTAAATTGGGGTCGTACTTATCTTTGATAAATCGGACTAATTCTTCGTGGGAAGTAAAAATATGAGACATAGGGGCTGAAGGGGGAAGAAAGAAGCAGCCTTGGATTTCAAAAGAATCAATTACTGAGGGATCTACCCAATTTTCAACAAGTAACCTAACAATGTCAGCCTTGGGCAATCTCGCCCAGGTAGTTCGCAGGCGTCTATATATGCCGCCTGAAACTTGACATCTACCGTACCTAACCCGCCTAGCATAGTTCTTATATCTCGCCATGAAGGGTAATTTGGGAAAAAATTGAAGGGACAAAAGGGAATAACAAGACTAAGCAGTTGGGAGAAAAGGAAAAATCAAAAAGTGAGGGTTCAAAGAATACGAAAGGTTTTAAAGAGAAGTTACCTGAGAAAATGAAGAACAGCCAGAGAAGATGAAGAATCGCCTGAAAATGTGAACGGATTTATGGGAATCCAAGTGAGAGGGGCTCCAAAATCAACTTCAAATAGCAAATAATGAACGGAATGGGATTTGGGAAACAATTTTATGGTCAAATCTAGAAAAGAACGGTGGAAATGCCAGGAAAGTTCGTCGGAGTCGAAGTTTGAGGTTGCCGGAATTTGGGGTGATAGAGTAGGAAAGCGAAGAGTAAAAAAAAAAGAAATTGTGAAAGAGAAAAGAGTATTTATATGAAAGAGGAAATAGGGAAAGTGATTGATGTTACGGTTGAGATAAAAATTTAAATTTTCCCACTTATTATTTGGCACGGTTCCCAAATGATGGCACATTGAATTCTGAAGGCTCATCAGGAGGGTGACACGTGTGTGGACAGGGGTCAATAACGATTTAGCTTCTTGGAGAAGGAATTGTATGTCGCGGAATAGCGAGACAGTAAACATCAAGTTTTTGGCGAGACCATAAATGAATCTCGCCTCAAACTTAGGGGCTTCTGATGCTGCCCAAAAATAATGGCTGGGCCTGGGCCAAATCTATAAGCGGGAAATGATCAAGTAGGCCCAAAGCGGGTGTAGTCCCAAGAAGAAGATATTGATAAAAGTGGCCCAGGTGTAGTTCGCGGGAAATTATTTCGAAAGATATCCCGATACATTCCATGAAAGGGAAGCTTGAAGTAGTGAAAAGCGAGATAACGTAAAGAGAATGGCGAGATATTGATATAAGATAAGCGGCGAGATAATGAGGCAAGCCGGCGAGACAATGATGTGAGATGAGAGGCGAGATATTAGGGTGATGTGACACGACCCTCAGTTAACCGTATCTAGCGAAGAGATGGATCCCGGTGGGTGCGACTCATAAGAGGCGGCATATAAATATCTAGGAAATGGGACCCATTGGACGGTTAGGCATTGGGAAATGTGACGTGTGTCAGAGAAAAAGGGTCACATGCTTTGAGTTTATTCTTATGATTGACCAATGGAAGGAGGACACGTGGAATGAGGCATGGAACGTGAGGTTAGCATGTGCATGGCACGAGGGAAGGGGTATATATATGAGGGATCATCATCCCTTTCAGGTACGTTCACATACACTCACAAAACACCCTTCCATTGTTCAGATTTCCTTCGCTAAGACAGTTGCTTATCCTCACGCCGGAGGGGCTTACGCCAGAGCCGCCCCCGGTCCAGTCACGTTTGCTTGTGTGCAGGCGAGAAGAAGGAGCCGGAGCTATCACGATTTGATTACAACGGTGTGTTGCTGCTTGAGGAAATTCCTGGCAACATCACAGTCAAACTTGACAAGGATCAGAATCTGGAGAGAATACAAGACGACAAAAGGAAAAGCATTACATGACATTATTAACTTCGGAAAGATTTATAAGGTTGTGGCAAATTGGAGTTAATGGGTTGTACCAATAATCATTCTGGGACAGAGAAACTGAAACACGAAATGACAATACCTGAGAATCAAAGGACTAATGCCGAGCCAAGGTCATCAATGGACCAACTTATATTGTCAACAACAGCAACAGAAAAATTAAAATATCATACTTGAACAAGAACTTGTTCATTTTGACCAAAAAACATGAACGGTGACAAGCCACAACTCAAATAACATGTCAGCTTCAGTTTCTTCTCATAAAATTCTGTTAGTATAGAAGTCCTTTAACCATAGACATCTTAGTTCTCTATCACACAGTGCCTTCATCAAGAGAACTCATAATAATAAGAATACAGGTGACCTCATCAGATAAATGTCACCATGATTAACCACCCAACAATATGCCTAATCAGGGAGAATTCTACATCATACTCATTGCACATATATTTTCAAGAAGCTTCACGACTGTGAACCAAAAACCCTTCCAAAGACACTCAGCCAGCACAGAGCACTTGTCCACAAAAATTATAGGTTAAACATATTTGATTTATGCAGCGGAGAGAAAATAATGTACTGGAGAAGAATTCCTTGCTTATCTATTCCATATACTGAGTACACAAAATATATATACACAGACCCTAATCTCAGATACACTAATACATAGAATCTATACAGCCACCACACTAATCTATCTATACAAGGAACCTATGATACAAACAGGTAAGGAACTGAACATTATATGCTGATAAACTCTTGGTTAATACTCAGCATATCTTGGCTAATACCCCCCTCAAGCGAGACGACCGTAAGGGAGGCGGAGCTTGATAGAAAGAGCCTGAAAACGTGGTTTAGATAATCCTTTTGTAAACACATCGGCTAGTTGATCATCGGAAGAAACATATCTAAGTTGAAGAAACCCACGAGTGACCAACTTTCGAACAAAATGATAATCAATTTCTATATGACGGGTACGAGCATGAAACACCGGATTTCGACCATATGTAAAGACGAAATATTATCACAAAATAGGAACGGAGGAGAAAAAGGAATATGTAATTCCCGAAACAAGTAAGAGAACCATCGTAACTCTGCGGTAGTATTAGCAATAGCACGATACTCAGCTTCACTGCTGGAACGTGAAACTGTCGATTATTTCTTTGCAGTCCAGGAAACAAGATTGGGGCCTATGAAAATACATGCACCAGTAGTTGACCGCCGATCATCAGGATCACCAGCCCAATCGGCATCCGAGTATGCACTAATAGAGAAGTTTGAAGAAAGATAAAAGGATAAACCAAACTGAAGTGTTCCCTTAACGAATCGAAGGATTCGTTTGGCTGCGACAAGTTGAGTGGAGCGAGGTTGGTGCATAAACTGACATACCTGATTCACCGAGAAGGAAATATCAGGACGTGTGAGTGTGAGATATTGTAATCCGCCAACAATACTCCGAAATGCAGTCGGATCCGACAACGGTTCACCATCTTGGGCAGAAAGCCGAGAATGAGGAGCTGAGGGAGTGGATGCCGGTTTGCAGGCAGACATGTTGAAACGATCAAGGTGATCAAGGGCATATCGTTTATGACACAGCTGCAGCGTAGTCCCAGCTCGAGAGGCCTCAAAGCCCAAGAAAAAGCTCAAGTCACCAAGACGACGACTAGCAAACGTGGCACAAATGTCATCAATAACCGAGGAAACAACAGATGAAGAAGATCCGGTAATAATGATGTCATCCACGTATACGAGAATAATAGTGGTGGAGTCTGAGGTGTGCCGATTAAACAACGAAGAATCAGAACGGTTATTGAAAAAGTTATGACAGAGAAGAAACTCGTGAAGTAGCTGAAACCACGCACGAGGAGACTGTTTCAAACCGTAGAGAGCTTTGTGAAGCTTGCATACAGAATCCGGACGAGAGGGATCACTAAAGCCAGGAGGTTGCTTCATGTGCACCTCTTCGTTAAGGACTCCATTAAGAAATGCATTACGAACATCCAATTGTTTAATATCCCAGCTGCGAGAATGAGCAACTGTCAACACTGTGCGGATGGTAGAAGGCTTTACAACTAGGCTGAAAGTCTCATCATAATCAAGGCCAGCTTGTTGAGTGAACCCTTGAGCAACTAACCGGGCTTTATGTCGTTCAATTGAGCCATCTGCTTTGCGTTTCACTTTAAAAATCCAACGACACCCAACTACATTCATATGTGGTTGGTATGGCACAAGGGACCATATTTGATTTTTTTGTAACGTTGAGAGTTCTTCCTCCATTGCAGTGTGCCAACGAAGAAATTTAGAAGCTTGTTTGAATGTTCGTGGCTCATAAGAGAGCGGATCATTTTGAATAGCAACTAAAGCAGACGGTAAAGAATACGGAGAAGTCTCAGCAAGAAGTTCAGATACAACTTTATAACGAAGCAGAGGAGGAGATGAAGCTGCAGTGTCGAAGTTTGATGGATTAACTGTATCCGCACCAGAAGAAGAATTTGTCCCAGGGGTAACACGAGTATTTAGAGAACCAGATGGGGTCTCAGATGCACCTGACTGAACAGCAGGGGCTGCTGGTGACAGATTCGTAAACTGCAGAGGCACCGGGCTATTATTGAATAATAGCCTAAATTCAGTTGGAGTTCTGGGCTGACCTGGAGCAGTCCCAGCCGATTAAAGAGGCCCAAGCGAGTGATGGGGTCCAGGCAAGAGAGATAGGCCAGACTGAGAAGCTAGATTCGGTGAAGGCCCAACAATTGGTGCTGCATTAAAATTGGAGGATGGGTCGGATGAGCTTGAAGCAGCTACATTATTATCCAAGTGAACATAAGGACCAAAATGTGCTCCGTTATCACCTGTTAACAATTTATTTGTATCGCTGTCTTGCCAAGGAAAATTAGACTCATCAAATACCACATGTTTGGATAAATAAACTTTGCCATTAATTAAGTCCAAGCAACGATAACCTTTACGCAAATTATCATAACCAAGAAAGATGCAGTGAATTGATTTTGGCATAAGTTTATGAGCATTGGTAGGAACGACACGAGGAAAACAAGAACAACCAAAAACTTTTAGAAAACGGTAATCAGGTTTTCGCTTCCACAGTTTTTGATAAGGAGACAGAAATTTATGTTGACGCATTGGAAGTCTGTTTATGAGATGAAAAGCGGTATTGAATGCTTCAAGCCAAAATTTAAATGGAACTTTGCCTTTAGCCATAAGACACAACCCCATTTCTACAATATGACGATGTTTACGTTCCACTACACCATTTTGTTCTGGAGTGTAGGGACACGTAATTTGGTGATGAATACCAGCTTTTTAGAGAAAGGAGGTAAAAATCCGACTTGTAAATTCACCCCCACCATCAGTTTGTACAGTCTTTTTTTTCTTTTTTTTTTCTCTTCTAAAAAGAAGGGGATCAACGCATTTCACCGCTCCCCCTTGATGCACATCACAGAGGCTCCTAGCTATGCTAGGGAGGGCAATGTCATTCCCTCTAACCACTGGTGGGGGAATCGAACCCATGACCTCCAGGTTGGAAGCCATGAACTCTAACCATCAGGCTAAGACCCCGCGTGCTCAGTTTGTACAGTCTTGATTGTATGTATAGCAGAAATACGACAAGATAACTGGTTTTCAATCTGAGTTTTAAAAGTAGTGAAAATATTGGTAACATCAGATTTATGAGTCATAGGAAAAAGCCATACAAAACGAGAATAGTCATCAACTATAGAAAGATAATAACGAAAACCATTCATGGATAAAACGGGGGCAGGACCCCAAACATCTAAATGTAGCATATCAAGGGGATTCAATGCATTAAAAGTTCTAGGAGAAAAAGACAACTTGCTAGACTTCCCTAAGGGACACCAATGACAACAATGTTGTTCATTAATTTTATGACTCAAAGGTAAACTAAACTGACGACACAAACTTTGAAAATAGGAGTTGACGGATGACCCAAGCGGGCATGCCAAATATCTTGACTCGAACGTTCGCCAAGGAGAGCAACAGGATTATTATGCGACTTGGAATTGAAAGAAAGTTTGTATAAACCGCCGGAATTACTGCCAGTAATGAGAGTCTCCTTCGTCTGAATATCCTTGACACGAAAACCACACGAGCCAAGTTCAAAAAAACAATTATTATCCTTAGAAAATTGACGAATGGATAATAAAGGTTTGTGAATACTTGGAACATATAATATATTACGAAGATCAAAGGAGCGATTATTGACATGAACAGAAGAATTACCAATGCTAGAGATTTTTAACTTAGAGCCATTACCAACAGTAACTACATCTTTACCTGAGTATGGATAAGATCCGGAGAAGGAGGTCGGATCAGCGGTCATGTGATTCGTAGCACCGGAATCAAGGATGTACGGCTCCGAGTAGGCCATATATGCAGCATTATCCTGACAATCACGAGCACCATGTCCCATTTGAAAATGACAAAAACTTATGTGAGAACACTATGACCCGTCTCATGGATGAGACGGGTCATTTTTGACCCATGATCCAGCCCATTGAACCAGCTCCATGAGACGGTGGCTTAATTGGTCCAACTAAACAATTGTCGGGTTCCAAAGCTCTAATGGGCCCACACGACACAAACAGTCGTACTACACCCACTCGCCAGTACTTGTACTTTTGCTATAAAAAATAGGGAAGGCCTTTTATATAATTTTAAATAAATAAATAAACGAAAATAAAAAAATTCAAACATTTTCTAATTTTCTACATCAAGTCTTCTGCTTCAAATTTAAGTCTTTGTCTTATTTCAATAGGTAGGTAGTATTAAAAAAGATTTGCTCCAGGACCCATAGGTCCGACCCTGACACGTGGCAGCCTTTCATAGGCCCAAATTTTTTTTTTAAATTTTGTTTTTTTTTTTTTTCGGTTTGTGAAAAGTAATAGTTACTATAACATAATGTAATGATTGTATGCATATAAAGTAATAGTTTGTATACATTAAAGTAATACATATATACAGAAAAGTAATAGATGGAGAGTGTGTGTGAGTGTGTGAGAGAGTGGTTTTTTAATGAGAGAGTATGAAAGAAAATTCTTTCTATTGCGTAAATGGAAGTGTGTTTTCAACTGAATACAAACTCTCCTTATATAGATGGAGAGAGGACACTATTACATACACTTGTCCACTTTGGACATCACTCCTTTACAAAAGCAATAAAACAAACAACTTTTACAAAAGTAGTGGACATTATTGAAGCCGGGTACACATTGGGCCCCATCGACACTATCAATAATGACTTTCCTACCAACAACAAACTACTTTACTGTACTTTTACTAAAGCAAGATTCTTGCTGTCTGAAGCAACCATTATTGCTTAAAGTTCATTGGCCGACATAAATTAGTGCGGCGGCTTGACTTTCATGCCGTAATATTCTTCCTGAGATGCATCATCCTTCTCTGGAGGTATATTAATTTAATCTTTTGTTTTTTAGCCCACTTTATATTGTTCAGGGCCATGACCAAAGTAGTCCACCTATTTGGATTTTTCCTTAATACAATTATTATTTCTTTATCAATCTCCTTAATTTCTTTACGGAGCTTTTCTTCTTTCAGGTTTAATTTACTGAAAGCATACTTAACAGGATTGCTGGCCATATCTTCTCAATCTTTTGCTGGAGATTTCCCCTTTGCTGAAGCCTTAGCTTGTTGCGAAATTGCCTCTATTAAAGAATCCCAAATATCTTCTTGAGTGGGTTCAGGCTGAGCTTCGTCTGCCAGACAATTGAAAGAATTAATAGAGTCAAGTGACCCATGTGATGACACTGTTTTCATAGAATCATCATCCTTTGTCCTTTGATTGAGAAATGCTGAGAGAAATTGATTCTTCATATGATCCAAAACTTTCACCATTATCTTTTCCTCGGATTCTTTTGGATATTTTCTCTGGAAATATATTTTTAGGCTACTCATTGAGCCTGCCTGGAAACTTTGCTCTTTAGACTCCTTATTACGGTCTTCATTGATAACAGTTTGAATTCTAACTGTCATAATTTTTTAAATCTTCCTCACTCATTCTACCTTACCATTTAAAAAAGAAATTTCTTTGTAAAATTGGTATATCAAGCTCATCATGAGCGATGGATATTATCCACCTCCAAATCCATAGAATTTGAAATCTTGCAAAGAATATAAAAGGACATTGTCCATAAATTAATTTCTCTGTTTGCAATTGTGCAACTAGAGGACTATTATCACACCACGGATTATATAAATCCCCAATTTCCATCGGTAAAATTTCCAAAGAAGGGCCAAATTTTGACCACCAGTTATAAAACCAATTTGGAACTGGCTTTTCCAGAATTTCTGGATTTATCGAGAAAAACCTAGAATGCTTGTTCTTGGGGTTTTGATAATAAAAAACCTTTGAAAATGCTTGGATATAATCTCAATAATTAAAATAGGCATATTGGCCTTCAGTTATTTTTACCGCTTTATCCCCATTGGGATTTAGTCCCCACTCTCTAGGGAGCAAAATTTTATTAATATGGCACTTACTATAATTTATAAATTTTTCTTCACTATTACTATTGTAGTGATGAGTAATTGTTACTGATTCAGTAACTAAGAGCAATATTTCCAGATTAGGCCTTGCTTGCCCATGGAGGCCGGGATAACCTCTTGATTCGAGGTATCTGGTCTTAATTGACCAGGCGTCATTTCTGGCAATTTTGAGGTCCTTATCCTCAATATGCATCACAAATTCTGTGATTGGATTCTCATAATATTCCTGCTCCTGAGTATTCTCAGCAATTGTCATATCTCTGTAAGATATCATCGTATTAGATGATGAAGTGGAAGCCTTTTCTTCCTTCTTACTTGGTACAGGTGCAGATTGCTGCATATTTCCTGTCCTAACTGGATATATTGGCCTGATTGCCATAGGGACATTATATCCTATTATAGGAATATTTGGTACTTCATTGTACTGATAAGGTATTCTTCCTCGACCACGGCCATTACCGCGACCTCTTCCCCTATTAGGGGTTGTCATTTTCCCTGTAAAAATTCTCTTGTTAAATAGTCAGCAAGAGAATTATTTTCTCCTTTTATATATTGAATATCAAATTCAAAGGCAGATAATTGAGCTTGCCATCCTGCAAAAATTTGCTTAGCAACAAGATTTTTTACATCTTTTTCAATAATAGATTTTACTGAACTGCAATCAATTCTTAGCAAAAATTTTTGATTTAATAAATCATCTTGAAATTTTGAAATACATTTAATTACAGAAAGCATTTCTTTCTTAATAGTTGAATATTTCAACTGAGTAGGATTCCATTTTCCCGAAGTAAATCTGACTAAATTTTCTTTTGAATTTTCAGGATTTACTTGCTTTAAAATACCTCCATATCCTATATCAGAAGCATCCGTTTCTACTATTTTAAAATAATTTGTATTTGCCAAAGATAAACAAGGTAAACATTTAACCTTAGATTTAATTACTCTTACTGCCTGAGTTTGTCATTCCAAGGTTTAGGATTCTTTTTTAATCTAGAATACAGTATAGCTGTATCTTTAGCCAAATTAGCATAATAGTCTGAAATATAATTTAGACTACCCAAAAATCTTTGTAATTGTTTTGTGTCATTTATGACATCAGGAAATTTAGAAGCAAATTCAATACTTCTCTCTATAGGAATAATTTTCCCTTGGTCAATATTATGACCTAAAAATCTAACTTGAGTTTGAAATAATTTCATTTTAGGTGCAGAAACCACCAAACCATTATGAATTATCAAATTCTTAAATATTTTTAAATGTTTAAAATGTTGTTCAATTGTTTTAGAAAATACTAAAACATCATCAATATACACAATTATAAATTCTGTGTAAGGATTAAAAATATCATTCATAATGTTCTGAAATTCAGAAGGAGCATTTTTTAATCCAAAAGGCATTACATTCCATTCATAATGTCCAAATGGAACAGTAAAGGCAGTTTTATACCTATCTGATTCACTTATTTGAATTTGCCAATATCCAGATTTCATGTCAAATTTAGAAAAAATTAAAGCTTCATTTAATCTATCTAATAAATCCTTTTTATTAGGAATAGGATATCTGATCTATTTTAACACTTTATTAAGTGGTTTATAGTTTATCACTAATCTAGGAACACCACGTTCCTTTTCAGCTGCATTATTCACATAGAACGCAGTACAACTCCTAGGAGATTTAGATTTCCTAATTAATTTTTTCTCTAATAGAGAATTAATTTCATTTTTGCATAATTCTAAATATTCTCTGTTCATTTGAGCCGGTCTAGCCTTAGTAGGTATTTGTTTTTCATCAAAATCATCAACATAAGGTAAAGAAATAAAGTGTTTCTTTCTATCCCAGAAAGCATTGGGTAAACTATTACAAATTTCATTATTAAATTGTTGCTCAGTCAATTTAATTTGAGTTTGAATATTACTCTGTTTAAGTTGTTCATTAATATTCAAAATTCCTAATTCTTCTTTAAGAAAACATAATTGTTTTTCTTTATTTAAAAGAATATCCCTTACTTCATTAAGCATACGGGTATGAGGATCTGTAATAAATTCGAATATGACTTCTTTACCATCTACTCCCTCCGTCCCGGACCTTGGTGCCTAGTTTGACTTTTCACGTAAATTAAGGAGAGAGTATTAAATTGAAAGTGTTGTGAGTGTGAAAATAAAATAGGAGAGAAAATGAGTGGAGGGAATAGTAAATTATAATGGTGTTGTGAGTATTAAAATAATGTAGGAGAGAGAATGAGTGGAGGGAATAGTAAAGATTCCTTTCCATTTTAGGAAATGTGCACGTAAGTTTGAGACGCCTAAAATGGAAAGTGTGCACGTAGGTATGGGACGGAGGGAGTATTATGGTAGATATTCCTGTTGGGTCAATATTAATTATTTGCATAATTTTATGCAAAAAAGGAGTTCCCAATATAATTCTATGGGTAAGACCTTTTACCATAATAAAAGAAGTAGGTAAACAGATATTTTGATTACAAATATAAGCATCAGATAATTTGTATTTAACTCTTAATTTATCTCCTCCTGCTTGTGTAAGAGATTGAGTAGTTTTTGAAAAATATTTTGTAGGAATTATTCCTTCTTGTAAACAATTTAAATCAGCACCGCTATCTATAAGTGCTATTTCATTTTCTAATATAAAATCTCTATTAATTACAGGATTTATTTTCACAAACCATTTTTGTGATGTAACTTGATCTAAAAGAGTTAAAAGTATTACTGATAGAAGCAACATTATTATTACTTGTAGAAGCATCCTCTTGTATTTCTTTTAATTTAAGAGATTTTGTTTCTAACAAAGTCATTCTTGTTGATAAAGATTCATTATTATTTTTAATCTGAGAAATTTCAGACTTTAATAAGTTTATTTCTCTTTTTAAATCATTAATAGAAACAGGTGTTTCTTTAACATTAGCTTGTTGAAATCTATATAAAACCTCACTTAATTGGTAAGGCGCTTCAACTATCAAAGGTGATTCTTCTTTAATTAAGATTTTAAGGATTTTTTCTTTTAAATTAGGATCCTTAATTGTGTCTATCATTTTTAATGCATTTTCTTGATCAGTATTTAGAACATTTAATCCATGCATATCAACTATAGATTTCCAATAATTTAATTCGTTACTTAATTCGTTACATTGACAATTATTATTAAGTTTAAGTTTCTCTAACTCTTCCTCCCCCGAAGAAGTTTCTTCCACTATTTCGAAATTTTCATTATTATTTGAAGATTCCACTTCATCTTCAGAATTAACAAGTAATATCTTTTTTAATTGTGAACGTAATTGTTCATCTTCTATTTCATTAAGGGCTTTTTTAGTCCAACATTGATTAGCATAATGGCCAATCTTACCACATTTATGGCAACTTATTTCAAGCTTTTTCGCTTTTCTTTTCCCATTTTTAGGCATAAAAGCTTTACCCTTTTGTTTAGGCTTAGTCTTATAATAACGCCTTTTATAATTCTTTTTATGGGGATTTTCGTAATAATTTTCTTTATTTTTAAAAGATTTATTTTTCTTATAAACAAATTTATGTTTTTTATTTATTTTAAACTTCTTCTCAGGAATTAAAGATTTTCCTAAATCAAAAGCAAATTGTTCACAGAATTCACCTAATTGGTGCTTTTCTGATAATTTTTGTTTTTTCAATTGATTTTTTAGCTTAATGTCATTACACAAAGCTAATTCTTCATTTATACAACTACTAATTAATTGTCCATACGTTAATTCAGCATAATTAATATTTATACCATCATTCTTCATCCTTAAAAATTGCCGAACCTTTTCAGCAAAAAGATGAAGAAGGCAATCTATAAATTTAGATTTCCAATGGGTTGAATTAGGATTTGTTAATTGATAAACCCTAGATATAAATGTATCTTTATACCATCTAAAATGGGTTAAAGATGGACATCTAAGGTTTTGGAGAAGTGTATGCAACTTCTCAGCGATAGGAATGGTATTTCCTACAAAATGTTGTAGGATAGCAAGACACAATGTATACACTGCATCTTCTTCAGTAGTAACCATTGTACTACCTGGCTCAGTTTTAACCACTTTTTTATGGTTTCTTATTTCTATTTTTTGTGGTTCCGTAAGACAACGATCCCATCAACCTCTTAATTGACCAACAAAACCAGTTACAACAAAATTTGCTATGGCAGTATCACTATTGCCATGTCCGCTACATACAGTAGAATACATCATTATTCTATGTATTACATCTAATATTTGTTTATCATTTAAGCCATCAATATTCCACTCATAAATGGCTTTTCCAGAGTAAGAATTCTGGAATGGCTCAGGTTCTTCAAAAAGAAGATCTTGAGGCGAGGGTCTTTGATAATAATATTTATCAAGAGGTTTAGGAGCATAAATTGGATTTAATTCACTAATATTATTATTAGTGTTTAAATCAGCAAACATATTGGTTAATTGATTAATTTCCTCATTTCCTTATGAGGAATTGGATTGAATCTCAATCTCAGTCTCATTATTTTCAGAAGACTCATTCTGATTTGATGTTCCTTCTTTAGAAAGGACACCGAGATTTAAATCTCTCAACTTTTGTTCTAAAATTTTAACAAACTCATTAGTGTTATCCTCCATTTTAAATCCTTCCACTGGGATAGGAGGTTGAATCATAGGAACATCTGTTTGAACAGATAAACATGACTCTTCTTGATTAACTTTATTTAATTGATTTAATTGATTAATTATATCCCTTTGTTGATCCATTTGTTGGTTAATTTTATCTTTAAGAGATATCAACTCTTTTTCTAGTGATACAAATTGATCACCTAAACAGACCAAAAAGGTATTGGTATAATTTTGAAGTTTAACTAGAGTATTCACTTCTCTAATTGTTAACGAAATATTTTCAAGTTTATTCAAACTACCATAGGCAGTAGCCTCAATTTCTTTATTTAGACAAAAAGCTTGTTCAGGTGGAAAAGGTGACTTAACCGTTTCCCCTATCTTAGTATTCCAAGTCCTTTCAATTACTAAAATTTCATTACTTATTTCATCTATATGATGATTTAAAAACCATTTTACAAAATATGTAAGCTTCTGATTTTTTTCTAAATTCTCGTAATATTTATTTTTGAATTTCATTAATTCTTCGTGTGAGTATTTATTAAAATACCAATCACGAAACCATTTATTATCATCTTCTTGAAATTCTCTATTAAGAATTCCTCTTATATGACTACCTGGAGAATAATCCATTAAATATTAAAACTCATTTCAGATTGAGCGGGAGATTGCCTACTCTTGTTTTCAACTTTATTATAAATTCCTTCTGGAATATTATTTTGACTTATTCTTATTTCTTCTACAGATTCAACTTCTTCTCTCATTTGAGAAGTTGAAGCTCTAAAAGACTCATTAGGTATATTATAATAATCACTAGAGGAGGAATACCTAGCAGACATTGACCTAGGTAATTTTATAGTCCTTTGAGAACTAAATTTAATTTCTACATCCCCTTCGGATGTTTGAATTATTTGATCTATCTGATTATTTAATTTTGATTCAGGTTCTATTTCCTGAGGAAGGGACCAAGTATTAGGGAAATTTATTTCATTCCATTTAATTAACCTATTAGTTGCTATGTTTGAGATCAATAAATTAGTTTGGACTACCGTAGTAGTTCCTAGAAAAGATATTTGTTTTACTTTTGGATTTAAAGTATGTAAAACCTTATAATAAATCCTATAGCATATTGCTATTATTTCGCGTCCTTGTTTGAAATTATAACCACTAGTATGAATGGTTAATTGCATAGCATCAAATAAATTACTATCAGATAAAGATAGAGTTAAATTAGGAGAAACATCAAAATAAACTGGTCCATGGCATAGACTAGTTTCAATCAAAGCTGCTAAAGAAGGCTTAAAATCTCTACATCTACCATCTCTAACATATGCCATTATACTAGAATTAACCCCTAATAAGGTCAAGGGTTTAAATGCAATTTGCACTAATCCTATATGGATAAATTTATAATTTTTAAAAGGAATCAAATCTTTTTTACGCAATAAATTAATGGTTTGAGTATTTCCAGAAATTCTAATTGTTTGCTCTAGAGTTTTAATAGCAAACCTAGATCTCATATCAAACAATCCAATATTATAAATTTGATTTGAAGGAACTGATGGGATTACCCATTTATTCTATTTATCCAAATTCTTAGGATATTCTACTAATTCTGCATTCTTAATTAATTCATCATGATGATCATTATCATCCATATTCATCATAAACTTGATGTGGTTGGCCGAATAATAGATGTCTTGCTAAGTATGTCTTATTAACTTTGAAAAGTAAATGACAAAAAAGTACAATCTTTTTGGTCATCTTTGCAAACAAGTTCTTCGTTCAACTATCAACCCGAAGGGATAGACGGAAGAAATCCAACGAACGAATTGCTCATTTAACTATCAACCCGAAGGGATAGACGGAATAAATTCCAAAATCAAAGATGGAGGGAATATTTTTAGCAAAAATTTTCTTTTTCTTGTTCATCCAACAAATAGCCTTTCGCCATCCTCGGCATTAACGGCATAAAAGATGAACTTTTAAGAAAACACAAAAAACACTTCCATTTTTACTCTTTTTTTTCTTTTTTTACTTACTTAGCTTAGTCTACATCTCCGGCCAGCCATAGCAATTTAGCTACTATATGGCATTAAATATTTAAAACATAAATATTTTCAGAATAATAAAAGAACATCAAAAAAAAAAGAAAGTAAGAAGATTATACCTTCCTACCATCAATTTGGAGGGAGATGGAGAGTGTGTGTGAGTGTGTGAGAGAGTGGTTTTTTAGAGAGAGAGTATGAAAGAAAATTCTTTCTATTGCGTAAATGGAAGTGTGTTTACAACTGAATACAAACTCTCCTTATATAGATGGAGAGAGGACACTATTACAGACACTTGTCCACTTTGGACATCACTCCTTTACAAAAGCAATAAAACAAACAACTTTTACAAAAGTAGTGGACATTATTGAAGCCGGGTACACATTGGGCCCCATCGACACTATCAATAATGACTTTCCTACCAACAACAAACTACTTTACTTTACTTTTACTAAAGCAAGATTCTTGCTGTCTGAAGCAACCATTATTGCTTAAAGTTCATTGGCCGACATAAATTAGTGCGGCGGCTTGACTTTCATGCCGTAATATTCTTCCTGAGATGCATCATCCTTCTCTGGAGGTATATTAATTTAATCTTTTGTTTTTTAGCCCACTTTATATTGTTCAGGGCCATGACCAAAGTAGTCCACCTATTTGGATTTTTCCTTAATTCAATTATTATTTCTTTATCAATCTCCTTAATTTCTTTACGGAGCTTTTCTTCTTTCAGGTTTAATTTACTGAAAGCATACTTAACAGGATTGCTGGCCATATCTTCTCAATCTTTTGCTGGAGATTTCCCCTTTGCTGAAGCCTTAGCTTGTTGCGAAATTGCCTCTATTAAAGAATCCCAAATATCTTCTTGAGTGGGTTCAGGCTGAGCTTCGTCTGCCAGACAATTGAAAGAATTAATAGAGTCAAGTGACCCATGTGATGACACTGTTTTCATAGAATCATCATCCTTTGTCCTTTGATTGGGAAATGCTGAGAGAAATTGATTCTTCATATGATCCAAAACTTTCACCATTATCTTTTCCTCGGATTCTTTTGGATATTTTCTCTGGAAATATATTTTTAGGCTACTCATTGAGCCTGGCTGGAAACTTTGCTCTTTAGACTCCTTATTACGGTCTTCATTGATAACAGTTTGAATTCTAACTGTCATATTTTTTAAATCTTCCTCACTCATTCTACCCCACCATTTAAAAAAGAAATTTCTTTGTAAAATTGGTATATCAAGCTCATCATGAGCGATGGATATTGTCCACCTCCAAATCCATGGAATTTGAAATCTTGCAAAGAATATAAAAGGACATTGTCCATAAATTAATTTCTCTATTTGCAATTGTGCAACTAGAGGACTATTATCACACCACGGATTATATAAATCCTCAATTTCCTTCGATAAAATTTCCAAAGAAGGGCCAAATCTTGATCACCAGTTATAAAATCAATTTGGAACTGGCTTTTCCAGAATTTCTGGATTTATCGAGAAAAACCAAGAATGCTTGTTCTTGGGGTTTTGATAATAAAAAACCTTTGAAAATGCATGGATATAATCCCAATAATTAAAATAGGCATATTGGCCTTCAGTTATTTTTACCACTTTATCCCTATTGGGATTTAGTCCCCACTCTCTAGGGAGCAAAATTTTATTAATATGGCACTTACTATAATTTATAAATTTTTCTTCACTACTACTATTGTAGTGATGAGTAATTGTTACTGATTCAGTAACTAAGAGCAATATTTCCAGATTAGGCCTTGCTTGCCTATGGAGGCCGGGATAACCTCTTGATTCAAGGTATCTAGTCTTAATTGACCAGGCGTCATTTCTGGCAATTTTGAGGTCCTCATCCTCAATATGCATCATAAATTCTGTGATTGGATTCTCATAATATTCCTGCTCCTGAGTATTCTCAGCAATTGTCTTATCTCTGTAAGATATCATCATATTAGATGATGAAGTGGAAGCCTTTTCTTCCTTCTTACTTGGTACAGGTGCAGATTGCTGCATATTTCCTGTCCTAACTGGATATATTGGCCTGATTGCCATAGGGACATTATATCCTATTATAGGAATATTTGGTACTTCATTGTACTGATAAGGTATTCTTCCTCGACCACGGCCATTACCGCGACCTCTTCCCCTATTAGGGGTTGTCATTTTTCCTGTAAAAATTCTCTTGTTAAATAGTCAGCAAGAGAATTATTTTCTCCTTTTATATATTGAATATCAAATTCAAAGGCAGATAATTGAGCTTGCCATCCTGCAAAAATTTGCTTAGCAACAAGATTTTTTACATCTTTTTCAATAATAGATTTTACTGAACTGCAATCAATTCTTAGCAAAAATTTTTGATTTAATAAATCATCTTGAAATTTTGAAATACATTTAATTACAGAAAGCATTTCTTTCTTAATAGTTGAATATTTCAACTGAGTAGGATTCCATTTTCTCGAAGTAAATCTGACTAAATTTTCTTTTGAATTTTCAGGATTTACTTGCTTTAAAATACCTCCATATCCTATATCGGAAGCATCCGTTTCTACTATTTTAAAATAATTTGGATTTGCCAAAGATAAACAAGGTAAACATTTAACCTTAGATTTAATTACTCTTACTGCCTGAGTATGTTCCTCAGTCCAAGGTTTAGGATTCTTTTTTAATCTAGAATACAGTATAGCTGTATCTTTAGCCAAATTAGCATAATAGTCTGAAATATAATTTAGACTACCCAAAAATATTTGTAATTGTTTTGTGTCATTTATGACATCAGGAAATTTAGAAGCAAATTCAATACTTCTCTCTATAGGAATAATTTTCCCTTGGTCAATATTATGACCTAAAAATCTAACTTGAGTTTGAAATAATTTCATTTTAGGTGCAGAAACCACCAAACCATTATGAATTATCAAATTCTTAAATATTTTTAAATGTTTAAAATGTTGTTCAATTGTTTTAGAAAATACTAAAACATCATCAATATACACAATTATAAATTCTGTGTAAGGATTAAAAATATCATTCATAATGTTCTGAAATTCAGAAGGAGCATTTTTTAATCCAAAAGGCATTACATTCCATTCATAATGTCCAAATGGAACAGTAAAGGCATTTTTATACCTATCCGATTCACTTATTTGAATTTGCCAATATCCAGATTTCATGTCAAATTTAGAAAAAATTAAAGCTTCATTTAATCTATCTAATAAATCCTTTTTATTAGGAATAGGATATCTGATCCATTTTAACACTTTATTAAGTGGTTTATAGTTTATCACTAATCTAGGAACACCACGTTCCTTTTCAGCTGCGTTATTCACATAGAACGCAGTACAACTCCAAGGAGATTTAGATTTCCTAATTAATTTTTTCTCTAATAGAGAATTAATTTCATATTTGCATAATTCTAAATATTCTCGGTTCATTTAATCCGGTCTAGCCTTAGTAGGTATTTGTTTTTCATCAAAATCATCAACATAAGGTAAAGAAACAAAGTGTTTCTTTCTATCCCAGAAAGCATTGGGTAAACTATTACAAATTTCATTATTAAATTGTTTCTCAGTCAATTTAATTTGAGTTTGAATATTACTCTGTTTAAGTTGTTCATTAATATTCAAAATTCCTAATTCTTCTTTAAGAAAACATAATTGTTTTTCTATATTTAAAAGAATATCCCTTACTTCATTAAGCATACGGGTATGAGGATCTGTAATAAATTCGAATATGACTTCTTTACCATCTATTATGGTAGATATTCCTGTTGGGTCAATATTAATTATTGGCATAATTTTATGCAAAAAAGGAGTTCCCAATATAATTCTATGGGTAAGACCTTTTACCATAATAAAAGAAGTAGGTAAACAAATATTTTGATTACAAATATAAGCATCAGATAATTTGTATTTAACTCTTAATTTATCTCCTCCTGCTTGTGTAAGAGATTGAGTAGTTTTTGAAAAATATTTAGTAGGAATTATTCCTTCTTGTAGACAATTTAAATCAGCACCGCTATCTATAAGTGCTATTTCATTTTCTAATATAAAATCTCTATTAATTACAAGATTTATTTTCACAAACCATTTTTGTGATGTAACTTGATCTAAAAGATTTAAATATCCTTTTAACTCAGTATTACTGATAGAAGCAACATTATTATTACTTGTAGAAGCATCCTCTTGTATTTCTTTTAATTTAAGAGATTTTGTTTCTAACAAAGTCATTCTTGTTGATAAAGATTCATTATTATTTTTAATCTGAGAAATTTCAGACTTTAATAAGTTTATTTCTCTTTTTAAATCATTAATAGAAACAGGTGTTTCTTTAACATTAGCTTGTTGAAATCTATATAAAACGTCACTTAATTGGTAAGGCGCTTCAACTATCAAAGGTGATTCTTCTTTAATTAAGATTTTAAGGATTTTCTCTTTTAAATTAGGATCCTTAATTGTGTCTATCATTTTTAATGCATTTTCTTGATCAGTATTTAGAACATTTAATCCATGCATATCAACTATAGATTTCCAATAATTTAATTCGTTACTTAATTCGTTACATTGACAATTATTATTAAGTTTAAGTTTCTCTAACTCTTCCTCCCCCGAAGAAGTTTCTTCCACTATTTCGAAATTTTCATTATTATTTGAAGATTCCACTTCATCTTCAGAATTAACAAGTAATATCTTTTTTAATTGTGAACGTAATTGTTCATCTTCTATTTCATTAAGGGCTTTTTTAGTCCAACATTGATTAGCATAATGGCCAATCTTACCACATTTATGGCAACTTATTTCAAGCTTTTTCGCTTTTCTTTTCCCATTTTTAGGCATAAAAGCTTTACCCTTTTGTTTAGGCTTAGTCTTATAATAACGCCTTTTATAATTCTTTTTATGGGGATTTTCGTAATAATTTTCTTTATTTTTAAAAGATTTATTTTTCTTATTAACAAATTTATGTTTTTTATTTATTTTAAACTTCTTCTCAGGAATTAAAGATTTTCCTAAATCAAAAGCAAATTGTTCACAGAATTCACCTAATTGGTGCTTTTCTGATAATTTTTGTTTTTTCAATTGATTTTTTAGCTTAATGTCATTATACAAAGCTAATCCTTCATTTATACAACTACTAATTAATTGTCCATACGTTAATTCAGCATAATTAATATTTATACCATCATTCTTCATCCTTAAAGATTGCCGAACCTTTTCAGCAAAAAGATGAGGAAGGCCATCTATAAATTTAGATTTCCAATGGGTTGAATTAGGATTTGTTAATTGATAAACCCTAGATAAAAATGTATCTTTATACCATCTAAAATGGGTTAAAGATGGACATCTAAGGTTTTGGAGAAGTGTATGCAACTTCTCAGCGATAGGAATGGTATTTCCTACAAAATGTTGTAGGATAGCAAGACACAATGTATACACTGCATCTTCTTCAGTAGTAACCATTGTACTACCTGGCTCAGTTTTAACCACTTTTTTATGGTTTCTTATTTCTATTTTTTGTGGTTCCGTAAGATAACGATCCCACCAACCTCTTAATTGACCAACAAAACCAGTTATAACAAAATTTGCTATGGCAGTATCACTATTGCCATGCTGCTTACAGACAGTAGAATACATCATTATTCTATGTATTACATCTAATATTTGTTTATCATTTAAGCCATCAATATTCCACTCATAAATGGCTTTTCCAGAGTAAGAATTCTGGAATGGCTCAGGTTCTTCAAAAAGAAGATCTTGAGGCGAGGGTCTTTGATAATAATATTTATCAAGAGGTTTAGGAGCATAAATTGGATTTAATTCACTAATATTATTATTAGTGTTTAAATCAGCAAACATATTGGTTAATTGATTAATTTCCTCATTTCCTTCTGAGGAATTGGATTGAATCTCAATCTCAGTCTCATTATTTTCAGAAGACTCATTCTGATTTGATGTTCCTTCTTTAGAAAGGACACCGAGATTTAAATCTCTCAACTTTTGTTCTAAAATTTTAACAAACTCATTAGTGTTATCCTCCATTTTAAATCCTTCCACTGGGATAGGAGGTTGAATCATAGGAACATCTGTTTGAACAGATAAACATGACTCTTCTTGATTAACTTTATTTAATTGATTTAATTGATTAATTATATCCCTTTGTTGATCCATTTGTTGGTTAATTTTATCTTTGAGAGATATCAACTCTTTTTCTAGTGATACAAATTGATCACCTAAACAGACCAAAAAGGTATTGGTATAATTTTGAGGTTTAACTAGAGTATTCACTTCTCTAATAGTTAACGAAATATTTTCAAGTTTATTCAAACTACCATAGGCAGTAGCCTCAATTTCATTATTTAGACAAAAAGCTTGTTCAGGTGGAAAATGTGACTTAACCGTTTCCCCTATCTTAGTATTCCAAGTCCTTTGAATTACTAAAATTTCATTACTTATTTCATCTATATGATGATTTAAAAACCATTTTACAAAATATGTAAGCTTTCGATTTTTTTCTAAATCCTCGTAATATTTATTTTTGAATTTCATTAATTCTTCGTGTGAGTATTTATTAAAATACCAATCACGAAACCATTTATTATCATCTTCTTGAAATTCTCTATTAAGAATTCCTCTTATATGACTACCTGGAGAATAATCCATTAAATATGAAAACTCATTTCAGATTGAGTGGGAGATTGCCTACTCTTGTTTTCAACTTTATTATAAATTCCTTCTGGAATATTATTTTGACTTATTCTTATTTCTTCTACAGATTCAACTTCTTCTCTCATTTGAGAAGTTGAAGCTCTAAAAGACTCATTAGGTATATTATAATAATCACTAGAGGAGGAATACCTAGCAGACATTGACCTAGGTAATTTTATAGTCCTTTGAGAACTAAATTTAATTTCTACATCCCCTTCGGATGTTTGAATTATTTGATCTATCTGATTATTTAATTTTGATTCAGGTTCTATTTCCTGAGGAAGGGACCAAGTATTAGGGAAATTTATTTCATTCCATTTAATTAACCTATTAGTTGCTATGTTTGAGGTCAATAAATTAGTTTGGACTACCGTAGTAGTTCCTGGAAAAGATATTTGTTTTACTTTTGGATTTAAAGTATGTAAAACCTTATAATAAATCCTATAGCATATTGCTATTATTTCGCGTCCTTGTTTGAAATTATAACCACTAGTATGAATGGTTAATTGCATAGCATGAAATATATTACTATCAGATAAAGATTGAGTTAAATTAGGAGAAACATCAAAATAAACTGGTCCATGGCATAGACTAGTTTCAATTAAAGCTGCTAAAGAAGGCTTAAAATCTCTACATCTACCATCTCTAACATATGCCATTATACTAGAATTAACCCCTAATAAGGTCAAGGGTTTAAATGCAATTTGCACTAATCCTATATGGATAAATTTATAATTTTTAAAAGGAATCAAATCTTTTTTACTCAATAAATTAATGGTTTGAGTATTTCCAGAAATTCTAATTGTTTGCTCTAGGGTTTTAATAGCAAACCTATATCTCATATCAAACAATCCAATATTATAAATTTGATTTGAAGGAACTGATGGGATTACCCATTTATTCAATTTATCCAAATTCATAGGATATTCTACTAATTCTGCATTCTTAATTAATTCATCATGATGATCATTATCATCCATATTCATCATAAACTTGATGTGGTTGGCCAAATAATAGATGTCTTGCTAAGTATGTCTTATTAACTTTGAAAAGTAAATGACAAAAAAGAACAATCTTTTTGGTCATCTTTGCAAACAAGTTCTTCGTTCAACTATCAACCCGAAGGGATAGACGGAAGAAATCCAACGAACGAATTGCTCGTTTAACTATCAACCCGAAGGGATAGATGGAATAAATTCCAAAATCAAAGATGGACGGAATATTTTTAGCAAAAATTTTCTTTTTCTTGTTCATCCAACAAATAGCCTTTCGCCATCCTCGGCATTAACGGCATAAAAGATGAACTTTTAAGAAAACACTAAAATCACTTGCATTTTTACTCTTTTTTTTTTTTACATACTTAGCTTAGTCTACATCTCCGGCCAGCCACAGCAATTTAGCTACTATATGGCATTAAATATTTAAAACATAAATATTTGCAGAATAATAAAGAACATCAAAAAAAAAAGAAAGTAAGAAGATTATACCTTCCTGTAAGTACCCCAATCTGGATCACCCCCTTTCAAACACACGGGAAACACCGCAGACTCATCAACGCAGTCTCGGAGACCTCTGGCACTCAAAACCCTCTCAAAACCCTCTCAAACCCCCAACCAAACCAAGGGAGGAGCCTTCCTGGGATAAAAAGGGACAAAAGGACCTTTCGGGAATTTTCAGGAAATTGGGAAAGCAATATTGGTCCGTACGGACCTCTTTGTTGTCATAATTACTGAATCTCCTTAAAGTCCACAATATTCCCTCAAATCCCGGGGAAAATGATTACTCCCCTGCAGAGTTGGTCCGTACGGACCTCTTTGCATGCAAGATGGTCCGTACGGACCTTATTGCTCAGGGGACACCATAATTGCAAATATTCCTCCATCATCACAGATTCCCTCAAATCGAGGAAAACCAAAAAACTGGATTACCAGGGAGGTCCGTACGGACCTCTTTGCACCTAATCTGGCACTATAAATAGAGGGCTCCCCCTCCTCATTTTCACACACCTCCCACTTCTCTCTTCCTCCCTAGGCCTTCTGGCTTCCCCTCTAAGTCCTTTCGAGGCATTCCCGGCCCCTTTCGGATCCTTCCGAGGCCTTCCGAGCTCCCTTGTGGTGCTCCGAAGCCTCTCCAAGCGCTCCCGTGACCCTCCCGCGCTGCCCCGAGGCACCCTCGAGGTACTCTGAGGCCCCTCGTGGTACTCCGAGGCCTTGCACAGTCTTTCCACGGTGTCCGGCTCTTTCCGAGTCAAACCGACAATCCCAAACCACGCCGAAACTCCGCCGAGTGACTCACGCCACCACAACGCACGCCGAACCTGCGCCCGAGTGATCCCTGACGGTGATCCCCACGCACGCCGAACCTGCGCCCGAACGCAGCCTACAACCTCAACTCACGCCGAAACTCGCCGCAGACAACCGGTCCCTCCGAAGCAATCCCGATCCATGCAGGAGCGCTACTCCGACCTCAAACACTATTCCCCAGCGGAAGACAGACACGAACCAATATTGGTAAGGCTTCCTTCCTACACTATTTCAATACATTTCCATACATAGCATACAATGTAGACATCCGATACAACATGCATTTTTAAAAGCACACACACACACACACACAACATTTAAAGGATATTAGGGGTATCCGAAAGACTCGTTTTACGAGGCTACTCGGGTGAGCTCTAATATTCTAATATTCTCTTCCCGGGGAGTCATCTGACCTCCGAACTCAAAATCTCATCACACAAAAACAGTTTAAAATTATCTTTAAACTGATGCCCTTTTTCAATGTTTTGGGGTTAATAAAAACGGCGTGGCGACTCTACAAAACAAAAACGGCGAGACTAAACCGCTCCAACGCGAAAGATGCCAGATGCCGGGGCGCGATTGCGCTGCCTCTCGGATCCGGGCTATTTCAGTTGGCGACTCCGCTGGGGAAATTTTTGTTTTAAAATCTTTTTAAACAAAACAAAAGATTTTTAAAACGATGATGAGGGTCAAACTTTCATTTTACCCCTTCCTTTAACTGTTGTGTGTGTGTGCACGTGCTTCGTTTTTATTTTACAAAAAAAATAAAAATACAAAAAAAAATGCATCAATATATATCTGTGCATACATTTAAAATTCTTCAAAAAAACTTCTGAGTCAAGGCTCGGAACTCAAGATCCCTTGCGCAAGCAAAGCGATGAAAGGTCATGCTAGCCAAGCGTCAACCCTGCACGTTTGAGTCTTGAGTCACACTTTGTCCAGACTCGGTTGGTTTTACCCGGTCAGGTGTCATCAGCTGGATACGTATACCATCTTGCCGGCCATTTTACGAGTCAAGGCTCGGAACTCAAGATCCCTTGCGCAAGCAAAGCGATGAAAGGTCATGCTAAAATCTTGACACGATCTTGATTTCCGAAGCTACACCGCCCGAACGATGTTCCGTCCAGGATATACATCCATGCTCACATGACACCATGTCATCACGCCTTGATACGTCGGCCATGACAATATGACCCGGCCCTAACGCTTAACGTCACGGATCCCTTGCGCAAGCAAGGTAAAGAGAGGTCATACCGAACTCTTGACCACGATCTTGACTCGAGTGGCGGCTCGGTTCACTATTCATATGGCTAACGCATCAAAACGAACATGACAGGCTCGGTCCTTAGGTTCGATTTTTCTTTTAGGCCGGTGGAAACCGCTTGCACTATAGGACCCTCGCACATTTGTCCACCAGGGATGTCGAAATACGGGTGCAAAACGAGGGGCTTATAGCGCACGAGATGGTCTCCGGCGACCCAGGATCTAGCATAGTTGCGAAAAACAAGAGCAATCTTTTCCAACCTACCTAGGATTCTGAGAAAACATGTTTTAAGTAAATTAAAACAACAAAAAAAAATCAGAAAATAAAAGAAACGGAAACCGCATGCCACGTGAGCTTTCCCCCTTTTATCCCGTTAGGCCTTTCCCATGTCTAAACCTTGCCCGTCACCCCCTCCAGCGAACCGAGAGTGGTTGAGAATCCCTGGAAGCCGCCTTTTCAGTATCGAGGTCACAAGGTCCGACAGCCCTTCCAGTTCAACGGTCCGCACCGTCCGATACTCCCCCATGACGGGATCAACAGATAACAGTGAGGGAAACGGAACCCCGCCACTAAGGAACCTCCAGACAATGGAGGAGGTGCTGCGAGCCTTCGAAACCATCAAGAAGCGCCAAGAGGAACAGCAAGCCTGGATCGTAGACACCCTGCGTCTTCGAGGAACAGTCGCAGTTCCCCCGGCGACGGAACCTTTGTTCTCATAGAGGACGAAGACATACCGCTCCCAGGTTTCTCAAAGCTATCGGCGGGTCCCGCCTCCGCCAAGCTACGAGATCCCGGCAACGCAAGCGGCTCTCGCCCAAAGCTCCCCTCGGGCGTCGGTCAAGCGGCTCCGCATGCCGCCTCGGCCAAAGATAGCGGTTTCCCGGCTCTGCACATCAAGCTCGCACCAACAGCACACATACGTGCTGCTCCGCGGATCCCAATGCATCTCGGTATCCCCAGGTGATTCAATCCTTTGCCTCTATACGAGCCTCGCAACCACAATCAAAAGTCCCCATGCTTACTGTGGACAGGCATCCCGAGCGGATATCCCGACATCTCAAGTTTGCCACCTCGCTAGTCTCGCCAATTGGGGCTAACGAATCATTTCCCAGGTTCCCAAACACAACCCTTAGCGGACCTGGCAATCACGCCCTCAACTTCAACACCCCAGGGTATGGGTTGGTATACACTCAACTACCTCCCCAAGACTCCCGAATGGCGATCCCATCGCCCAATCCACCCCCATCTTCGATTTCCGTCCCGACCAGAAGCGGTCCACCTCGGACAGGTGATCCTCACATGGCTTGGCTGATCGAACAAATGAAAGACATGCAAGGCAAGCTAGCTAGTTCTCGGAAGGACTCCCTCCTGCCACGATCCGAACAAAGTGGTCCCTCTCCCTCCAAAGTTCGGGATGCCGGAAATGGAAAAGTTTGACGGACGGAATGCCCAAAAACCCATATCGACACCTACGTCTGGGTATGAGAGCCAAAGGGGCAACCCCTCAGCCGAGATGGCGAGATCACTTTCGGCATTCCCTCAAATCCACAGCACTAAGGTGGTTCCTCAATGTGAAGGCGTAAAATCGCTCCACGTGGGACCAAATCGGTGAAATCTTCTGGAGAAGTACCGCGCCAACCTTGAATGGGAGACAAACCGCCATGACACCGCAAGCCACCGAACAAAAGGATGACGAACCGGTGGGCGAGTTCTACAAAAGATGGAACTGGAAGCTAAGCGAGATAATGGATCCACTTTCCAAAGAAGAGCGAGATGGACATCTTCCATTCCCGCCTCAAGCCATCTTTGAGGACCTTGATCGGCCACCATTTCTATTCGGATCTCCGTGCCACGGTCAATGCCGGGACAAAGTTTGAAAAGACTACGAGTCTTCAAAAGGCAACATCAACCCCTGCCTCATCTTACCGCTATCTAACAAACACTGCAACTTCAACTCTGCCCCAACCAAAGGAAAAGAAGCGGCGGAACAAGACACTACATTCGGAACGGAGCTCAAGTAAACCGCGATCAAGCGGCCCCAAAGAATAACAATCCCCTCGCTTCCCACGGTTCCTAAAGATTTAGACAACCTCGGAAATGCCCTTGGGTCAAGTATTTGAAGCTTTGGTGAAACGAAATCTTCTCAAGCCGCTCAAGAATTTCCAACCAAAGACTCCCAAACCCAACATGGATATGAGCAAGCTGCGCCTTCCACAACTACCCCGGCCACACCACCGACAATTGCTTCGTGCTCAAGCGGGTGGTCCAGGGGCTCATTGAGGAGGAAAATTGGAACGCCCTCGTGGTCCCAATACCATCGGAAATCCATTCCCCAGGAACGACGGGGTAAACTCAATAGCCTTTGTGAAACTCCAAAGCGAGAGCGGACACTTTGCAATTTCCGAAACCGTCGGCATGTTTGTCCCGCTATGAGGGAGCGTGAAACCAGAGTCAAAAGGTCTCGTGACTGGGAATTCAGACAAGAACGCCGAAGGGGCAACTGTCTCCCTACGATCTTTGCCCCAACCAAGGCATACAAATGGATGGATCGAACGTTCCCCGAAGAGGCGAGTCCAACGGTAGCACGGGAAGCGGTTTAGCCTTCACAGACGATGACTTGCCAATATGTGAGAATCGGCACAACGAAGCCCTCCTCATCCTCATAAAAATAGAGATGTTCTTCCTCCCGAACGTCTTGATTGATAACGGCTCCGCAGTCAACATCATCGCTTTGAGCACGCCGAAACGACTCCGCATCGACCGCTCCCTAATAAGGCCTTCACCTCGGGTAATCCAAGCCTACGATTCCACTGCACGACCAATCGTAGGAGTCATCAATCTGAGGATCCAATTCGATGCACAACTGGAGTCGGTAGAATTCCAAGTCGTGGAAATCAAACCAACCTTCTCTGCTTTGTTGGGACGACCTTGGATACATCAGATGAAAGCAGTATCATCTACTCTTCACCAATGCGTGAAATTCATCAATGCCAATGGAGCGATCGAAGTGATCCGCGGAAGCAGTGCAATGGCAAGTGCTTGGCCAACAAGCTATGACCCAGAAGAAGGTCCCGACATGACTGAATACTCTTCTCCAGATGATTCTCCTACCCTGTCCCGCTACGAAGTGGATCCTTACATCCACGCTCTAAGCCGCGACGAGCTGGAAATTGAAGAACTCATGGGTCAGGATGACAACTCTGATATATGCGACTGTGAAGAATGCTTGAGAGAGGATCAAGAGATGGATTCCCTAATGGAGATTGATCGAGGAGTAGACCCTTACTTCGCCGAAAACCCTCTGGCAAACTGGCTCATCACTGATCCCCCGGTACAAGACAACCCTCTAGCCGACACTCTCGGATCTTATGGGGACAGCCATCACAGCTTAGTTCAATTCAACATTCTGGTGTCCGACCTGGACGAACAATGGCGCAACCTCCTCCAAGGCTTAATCAGGGAAGGAGATATAGCATGTCCGCTCGAATCAGACATTGTAAACGTCGTCCAAGCAAAGATCCCAGATAAAGAAGCAGATTCTATGAAAGTGATCAACATCAGCAAGAATCCACTCCGAATCAGCGAATGCTTCGCCCTCCTAGAAGTAGCCCTCAGCGACTTCTATCATCAAAAACCCCCAAGGACTGGTGGCAACACTAATGGAGGGACATCATCAGGAGAGCAGCAAAAAACCTCCGCAATCTGGTTTGAAATCGAACCGCATGCAAGCTACTTTCCGGGACTCATGCCAAGGGAAGATTGGCCACCTAAACCAGCACCACTCCCTCTAGAGCTACAGCCATCCGAGAGTAATGAAGCCTGGTCCAATCCCTCGTCGCCTATAGTCTAGCTTCGAGTCTTGTTGTCTGTGTATTCACATCTTTTGAGTCTTTTGACGGCTTTACGCCCGACGATTGTGAATCTTTGGTCAACAATGTACAGTCTTCACGCTTTCAATAAAAGGTCCGACCTTCCTAAAAAATCATTTCATTGCATCTTTAACAGATGATGATATTAACTAATCAAAAACAAGTTAATAACAATTCATCTATACAAAAGGCAAACACATTAATTAAATAAATGCATCAAGCGAACATTTAAGCATGTTGTCAAACGAGAGAAAAACCGGGCCCAAGCTGCCGAGAAGGTTTTAATCACAATGATTTGCAAGATTGCTGAAGAGCCAAAGAGACGCAAGTCCGACGCCATTTCCAGCACAAACCAGATTTTCCAATACCTCAAGAGCGGGGAAACCACCTTCATGAACAAGGAAGACCCACACACAGAAGGGTTCAAAACCAAGAGCATCATGGCCCTAAAACGCCTTGCCTCTCACTTCGTCATCCTCGGGGACATGCTATACAAGAAACGCTACCATGGGCCACTCCTACGCTGCATCAGCCAAGAAGAAGCAAACAAGTTCATAAACGAAGTCCACAATGGGGCTTGCGGTCCCCACATGAATGCCAGAGCCCTGATGCAAATCATTCTCAGGATGGGCTACTACTGGATCTCCATGGAGGCAGATTGCATCCACTTTGTCCGAAGCTGCGACAAGTGCCAACGGTTCTCCAACCTCAATCATCTGCCGCCCCACGATCTCTACTGCATGACTACACCTTGGCCCTTTGCCACTTGGGGAATTGACGTCATCGGGAAAATCGCTCCGCCAGCAAAGAATCGGTCACGAGTTCATCTTAGTAGCCATCGACTACTTCACCAAATGGGTCGAAGCCAAGTCCTACAAGGTACTCACCTCCAAGAAGGTCGCGCATTTCCTCAAGGAAAACATCATCTGCCGATACGGCATCCCAAATGAGGTCATATCAGACAACGGCTCACACTTCGAAGGGGAATTCGACATCGCCGGCTGAATTCAAGATCACGCGCCACAAATCTTCTCCCTACCGGCCACAAACAAACGGCGCCGTGGAAGCAAAGAAACAAAACCCTCGAACGGATCATCCGAAAATGACCACCCGAGGACGAGATTGGCCCGAGAAGCCGCACCTTGCACTTTGGGGCTACCGCACATCAGCCGTAATGCCCACGGGAGAAACCCCATTTGCCCCGACATACGGGATGGAAGCGGTCCTTCCCATCGAGCCGGAAATTCCCTCACTCCGAGTACCGCTGAAAATGACATCAACGAAGTCGAATGGCCCGGCCGACATGACGAATTGGCTCGCTAGACGAGCGACGACTAAAGACCATGGAACACGTCCGAGCCTATCAAAGCAGGATGGCTAGAGCTTTCGACAAGAAAGTCAAATCCCGAGACATCAGGGAAGGTGACCTTGTACTCAAAGAAAAGCCTCCCACTCGAACCAACCCACTGGGAAAATGGGAACCCACATGGATCGGCCCTTTCGTGGTTCAAAAGATCTTCTCCGGAGGCGCCATGAAGCCGATGCACCTAGACGGCAATCCCTTCATGAATCCAAATAACGGAAGCAAACTTCGCAGATACTTCGCCTAAAGAAGAACATTTGTGCATCTCTTGGCACTCCATGTAGTGTCGAACTACGCAGACCTGAGCCCTCTAGTCCGGGGGAACGTAGGCAACCTTAATTGGTCCGGTCTAAAAATACACAAAAAAGTCAAAAGTTTGAATGTCAATCAAGACTTCCCTCAAGCTACGCACTTTTCAAGAACACGCCCCAACAGTCACCTCGACCAAGTCAAACGACGGCGGCAACATCAAAGGACATCCGAGGGTCACTCAGCATCAAACGACTGACTCATGACTGTTTCCAAGCCAGGGGCTTGTCTTCGCCCTCACGCGCTTCAAAAAAAAAAGAGCTCGAGCAAGGGCTCACAAAAAAAAAAAAAATAAATAAAAAAAGAGAGCTCGAGCAAGGGCTCACAAAAGAAAAGAGAGCTCGAGCAAGGGCTCACAAAAAAAAACAAAAGAAGCTCAAGCAGAAGCTGCGAAATTGAGGTCAAGAGCCCGACGCCAACAAAGGGCAAGGAAGCTACGAAAAAAAAGACCGTCAAAACGACTTGTCAGGGAAGCATTCAACCTCTCAGCCAAGCACAAAGCCTCAGCAAAAGGGATTGCCGTCATGGCCCAGGCCGCTTCAGCCCGTAAATGCAACAGAAAAGTCCAAGGACGGACGCCGACAAGGTGCACAAAAGAAACAAAGGCAAGCAAAAGATCTTGCGTCTCGATAAAGCTTTAAAAGTAAATCACAAATCACTAACGGTTACAACATTTCTTGATGAGTTCAAGCACGGTCTACTCTCAAGTTCACAACATGCTAAAAGACAGCTTAATACATTTAACAAATAATGTGTTTGCAAATGCAATGAATGGATACCTAGGAGGTCATTCCGCGCCATCTGCGCTTGTCCCCTCGCCATTCTTTCCTTTCTTCCCTCGTCCCCGGCGAGTCTTCTTTCGCTCCACGTGAACCAACTCTGCGTCTCTCGCCCGAGATCCGGGGTCCTCCCCGTAGAGTCAAACAATCCAAGAGCTCTCGGGGCTTCATTCGCCCATGCTTCGGCTCGGATCTCCTCCCTGCGAGTCCGCAAAGAGGACCTCTCCCCGTCGGGCCGGTCAACTCTAGTCTCGTAGTCAAACAAAGTGTCTCCCGTCACATCCAAAGGGTCGACTGTGCTTCGGAACTCCTAAGGCAATAGATACTACGGCAACCGGTCCTGTAATCGCTACACGCCCGCTCTCCAAGACCACTTGGACCGCCCAACACGTTGCTCATACCGGGCCAGGTGCGAGTCGTCAATACGACGCTCCCCGACGTCTAAGGAGTACCACAGGAGGGAAAGAGGAATACTTCCATACCCTCGTAAAATACAAGAAGGCACCCCAAGCCGCCATACAAAGAGGAACTACCTCCGCAAGTAGCAAGGTCATCCTGCCCAACAAAGGCTCCTCGCTTCATCCCAAACCGCCGGGAAACAAGCGACGGAATATAGAAGGAGGACCAAGACAAACCTGGAATTCGACAACGTAGGACCCCTCCCGCAAGATCCTCCTAGTCTCAATCCTCCAGGCGGAACCCACCGGCGGATCTCGATGCGTACCAAGCCGTGCCATCCATCTCTCCCAAAGTGACCGATCCATATCCAACACAAGAGGTCGCCGAGCAAATGACCAACGGCTAAACGACGTCGGAGCCTCGGGCATGGCCTCGAAGTCTCTCTCGCAGCCACAAGGTGAGCAAAGCGGGGCTTCCCCTCTCATGAACCGATCCCCGGTTGCCGGACGGTCGATACCATGAAGAGTCTCCCCAAAGACCAACGGGACAATATCCTCTCCAGCTCTGCAGTGCCCTACCACATCTAGCAAAGCCCCATCACAAATGCCAAGGGAGCTGACCATGAAACGCGTCGCCATCACGCACAAGGCAAATGCGTCCCAAGAGACGTCACTCTCATCATCAACCATGAACCGCTCAGGCGGCTCAGAAATGTCGATATGACCCGAATCAAGGATCATGCCCTGCACTTTTTCCAACGAAGTACGAAGAAAGCCTGCAAGCTTCACGCGCACCGCAGGACCACCAATCAAAGGAAGCGAGATGGCCTCCACCTCCGGTCCCCCCATCAAAGCCCGAAAATCCTCAAAAGTGGGCACCATTTCATTATAGGAGAAACAGTACACATGCCTCCAAACATCCTGTAACTTTGCGGCGGCCGCAACAAATCCCAATCAGGAACCAACTCCTTAAAAGACCAAATCGAGCAAAGACGAAACCTTACCTCGAAAGCCCGTCTCTGATGCCTCATACGATGCCGCATCCACGTTTTCAGCTGCTCAAGGAAGTGTGCTTGCCTCTCCTGCGAAAGCCTCGGCAAAATTCTAGGGACGTACGAAGAATCCATGGCAAAAATGGAGGTTCCTAGAGAAAATGGGGAAGAAAGCTCGAAAATGGCTGCAAATGGGGAAATGGGGAAGAACCAGACACTGGAAAGCATTTATCTCCTTCCCAAAAGCAAGGTTGGTCCGTACGGACCTCTTTGCATGCTAGGTATGTCCGTACGTACCTCCTTGTAAAAGAACCCATTTTCCCCAAAGAAACAAGTACAACAACCACCGTCCTCGGCAAAACCACGCTCCAAATTGCCCAAACAACGGCCAAAGCCATTCCCGGCAAACATACACTACCCACAAACGCACTCTCAGCTCACGTGGCATGCACAAAATTATAATAATAATAGCAACCATTTCTAGGACAAATCCAGGGAATCACAAAAATGACATTACATCTTAAAATAAAATGCTGTTTGCCATGCAAATACGTGTGTTTTATTACAGGTACCCATGAATGTCTGTTGCTAAACAAAAAAAGAGGGATATGAAAAGAGGGAAAGCAAATGAATACTAATCGACTCCTCGGCATCATCATCCTCGCCAAGGTCCTCCAGAGAGAAGTCGGGCATCCGGCGAACTCGCCCGTCACATCCTCGTCGTCGAATACCGAGCACCACGGAGGCTCCCACGAAAAGTACTCGAAGGATCAAATCCGGCGAAAGGATCGAAGAAAGAAGGCTCTGAGGAACCCTCACCCTGTGCGCCATGCGGAGGCATAAACTGATAAAAGGGCAGCTGCCCCGGAGCTCCCGAAGACGTCCCGGCATCCATGCTATGCCGCCCCCTCGAAGGCCCCTCCTGCTGCGGCTCCGGCTCGGCTCTAGGCGGAGGAACGTCTACAGAATGCCTCGAAGGCATAGGCTCGTACGCCGGCACGCGTCGCGAAGACCGGCAAGATATCTTCGACGCCATCTTCTTCGCAAACGACCTCATCGCCACGTAACGGCGAGTCAGCATATCATAGGCTCTCCCCGGGACCTGCACCAACAAGCAGCCAAGGAAACGCTCAGCAATACAGTTATACTCAACAACAAAAAGAGAAAAATACAGAAAAGATGCCAAGATGGAAAAGAGTCAGCACACTCACCGATCTATCGGGATCCACTCTGTATGCAGCAGGAGCCTGCTCCGGAACGGGTACAGACACCCTCCTCCTCGATCCGTCCCCACGGACATACGTGAAATCCGGCCCCGGCATCGGAACCTCTGGGGGAGCCTGCGGGCCAGCCTCTCTCTCCCGCGCCAGTACCTGCGGCGTCCTCAGCTTCCTCCTCACGAAGGCCCCGTACTCCTCTCCATACAAAATGAACTCCTCGGCGCCGACACCGCCAAGGTACCTCTCAAAATCGAGCACGTCCATGTCCCGGGAATCAAGCATCCCAAAGGGAGGGTCCCTCGGAGCCACGGGAAGCACACCGGGGCCATGCTGCCAGAAGACCCGCTCCCCCAGATACATAACATCGCAGGTCAAGCCCCGCAGCATCTTCCGCCGCGCTGTCACCTCGGGAGCCCCCTCAAACTCATCCCCCTCATACCGAGCCCACGGGAACAAAACGAACCCCTCCGGGCTACCCCGCTCCAGACGCTCCTGCACATCCCCATAGGCGATGGTGAGCTTCCCTCTGCTGGTCCTCCTCTTCCTCGCCGTACGAGCCCAGCCCAGCATAGCAGGATACGCAGCAACAGCCCCCGGATCTCTATCCCACGGGAAGCACTGGAAAACCTCATAGAACCACACCTGTGACAAAAACAGAAAGGGCTCAGTGCAAAAGAAAACGGAGAAACGACAAGTTGCTAAATCAAAAACAAAGAATAAACTCATACCTCCAAAGCAAAGTCAAAACAGCCAACGAATCCCACACCCGCTAAACCGGTCCAAGGAGAAGTAGAGCTCGGCCAAGCTCGCTCGCCCCAAGCAATATCACGCACCCTATCCAGTCAATCAAGCTCTCCAACAAAGCAAAGGGAGCCGCGGTCGCGTGGTTCGAGAACAAAGTCTCGGACAGTGCATACCACAAAAAGGAGCGCGCCAACCTTGCTCCGTGTCACCCGGCCGGTACCCGGATGTAGGCCCCAATACCGGCCGTGATCTTCGGCTCCACGTCGCTATATAGCATCCACGAGGCCCTGCGAGGACGAGGCTCAAAGCCCGGCGGCTCGGTCAACACAACATCGGAGATCATATCTCTCCACCGTACCGGCCCTCCTTTGAAGGAAAGCCGTGTCGCGGCAAAATCGGTCGGCGTCACCGTCACCTCTCCCGGCTCGGATGGAAGGTGTGGGTGGTATCCCACCGGTACTCGAAAGGCCAAGGAAGACGCTCTTGTTCTTCCTCGTATCGTAAACTCCGGCCGGGATCTCGACGAACACCCTGTGCCGAAGCGTAAACCGGCCTCCTGGGACTCGGCCTACCGTCCACGGAAATATCGGGCATCCGCCGCCATTACCAACAATGACCTCGAGCGACCCCGAGTCTTCATCCT
Organism: Adenophora triphylla var. japonica; assembly: GCA_022495995.1. NCBI lineage: Eukaryota > Viridiplantae > Streptophyta > Magnoliopsida > Asterales > Campanulaceae > Adenophora > Adenophora triphylla. The sequence continues at coordinate 278,885 of JAFEMH010000810.1, read as the reverse complement.
CTTGGCCTTCCCGGCCATAAGCCCCGCATCCCGCAGTAAACACAAAGAAAGGTACGTCAATCACGGTTACTTAATATAAAACAAAGGCACATATAACCCGTCACAAAACACGGCACACATTGCACATATTTTTCACATATAATCCGTCACAAAAACACGGCACATATTGCACATATTTTCCCCACAAAGTCCGTCACCCAAAAACATGGCACACACGGCACGACACATATGCATAACACATTTTTCAAAAAATCCGTCCCTACACGGCACACACTTTCAGACAAAACCCGTCACAAAACACGGCACATGTCACATTTTTTCACAAAAATTGTCACTACACGACAAACTTTTCTCATAATGTACATACATAAATAGCATACGGTACAAAACACTAAAGCATGCATTTCATTAGAGAGGCACTTTATTTTCACAAATAAAAGCTAATCTACACATTTCTGCACAAAATACACATACCCACAATTTTTACATGTCCATTTTCAACAATTCATCAAGAATTTCACAAAAAGGCATAAAAAAAAAAATATAACAAAAAATTCAAAAATGCGAAAAACTAAAACCTAGTTCTAGCATTCAAAAATTCGAGCAGGGAATCAAAACGGAACGGATTTCTTACCTCCCCGACGTTCATAGAGCGACGATTGTGCACCTCCGGATTCGGATACAAGAAGAAGGAATGGGGAAGGGCTCGGCATTTAAACCTGGTCAAAACCTGGGAACTGTAAAAAACCAAGGTGGTCCGTACGGACCTCTTTGCAGCCAGGTTGGTCCGTACGGACCTCTTTGCAAGGGGTGACCAAATTACTTTCCTGCCCTTATAATCTTTGCCCCTGGCTGTCCTAAAGCCTTTCTCAGCAAATCCAAGTGCAGAATGGTCCCTAACCCTTCAATTCAACCACCGGCCGTCAGTGTAAGACCGGTCCTCGCCCACTTCAACGGCAATTCAACCACCGGCCGTCAGCGTAAGACCGGTCCTCGCCCACTTCAACGGCAAATCAATCCCCGGCCGTCAGCGTAAGACCGGTCCTCGCCCACTTCAACGGCAAATCAATCCCCGGCAGTCAGCGTAAGCCCGATCCTCGCCCACTCAACGGCAATTCAAGAAGGAGCCAACACCTCCCAGTACGAATATCAAGGCACGAGACGCCTCCAAAACGCCCGACGGCAATTCAAGAAGGAGCCAACACCTCCCAGCACGAATATCAAGGCACAAGACGCCTCCAAACGCTCAACGACAACTCAACCACTGGCCCTCAAAAGAGGTCCGAAGTCATCTTCCCAACAGAAAAGGGCCCCTACAGGGTCATGCATCCCCAGCAATTCAAGCACCGGCCATCAACGTAAGACCGGTCCTCGCCCACTTCAACGGCAGCGCAAGCACCGGCCATCAAAGTAAGCCCGAGCTCCTCCCCCAACAAGTCAAAGGGAAGTCATACAAGACTGCATATCCCCAGCACCGGCCGTCATCCTTGCCCACTCAACGGCAAAACAAGCACAAGAAGGAGCCAACACCTCCGAGTACAAGTCCCAAGGCACGAAGCGCCTCTAAAACGCCAAATGGTGAAGCAATCACCGGCCGTCATCCTTGCCCACTTCAACGGCAGCGCAAGCACCGGCAGTCATCGTAAGTCCAACCTTCTACTCAACATGCAAAAACACAAAGGCATCTACGCCTCCCGCTATCAAAGCACAAGGCAGCCATGCCTCCACAACTGCGGCTAGAAGACGATTCAAAGTCCTCGCGCATTACATCAACTGCGGCTAGAAGACGATTCAAAGTCCTCGCGCATTACATCAACTGCGGCTAGAAGACGATTCAAAGTCCTCGCGCATTACATCAATTGCGGCTAGAAGACGATTCAAAGTCCTCGCGCATTACATCAACTGCGGCTAGAAGACGATTCAAAGTCCTCGCGCATTACATCAACTGCGGCTAGAAGACGATTCAAAGTCCTCGCGCATAACATCAACCGCCGCCAGAAGACGATTCAAAGTCCTCCAGCGTGGCACCAACCGCAATCAGAAGACGATTCAAGTCCTCACAACTATCTCCGGCCCGGAAGGCCTTAAACCACCCGATTAGGAAAATCGTAAAATTTCCATCCCAGGACACCACCACGTCCTCACAATTGACCTCGGCGGTCACACAACACTTCGTGGCACCACCACGCCCGCACTCACAAATTCACGACCTCTCGAACTACGACTGTGCTTGATTCCCGCAGGATACGTAGGAATCCTATCACAGGTCCAGCCATCGACCTATGCGGTCACCCAGACACCACCACGTCCTTACCACTGACCTCGGCGGTCACACGACACTTCAGGGCACCACCACGCCCGCATTCACAAAACACTCACCCCACACCCGAACTACGACCAGGCTTGATTCCCGCCATGGATACGTAGGAATCCTATCACAGGGTCCAGCCTATTGACCTAAACGGTCACACAAAAGGACATCACCGCGTCCTCACATTGACCCTCACGGTCACTTCCTCTCCCAGCACGCGATCCAGATTAGGACCCTTATCTTATCGACGACCCCACTTCTTTCATAAATGACGTCGTCGAGGGGCTTCTATAAGTACCCCAATCTGGATCACCCCCTTTCAAACACACGGGAAACACCGCAGACTCATCAACGCAGTCTCGGAGACCTCTGGCACTCAAAACCCTCTCAAAACCCTCTCAAACCCCCAACCAAACCAAGGGAGGAGCCTTCACGGGATAAAAAGGGACAAAAGGACCTTTCGGGAATTTTCAGGAAATTGGGAAAGCAATATTGGTCCGTACGGACCTCTTTGTTGTCATAATTACTGAATCTCCTTAAAGTCCACAATATTCCCTCAAATTCCGGGGAAAATGATTACTCCCCTGCAGAGTTGGTCCGTACGGACCTCTTTGCATGCAAGATGGTCCGTACGGACCTTATTGCTCAAGGGACACCATAATTGCAAATATTCCTCCATCATTACAGATTCCCTCAAATCGAGGAAAACCAAAAAACTGGATTACCAGGGAGGTCCGTACGGACCTCTTTGCACCTAATCTGGCACTATAAATAGAGGGCTCCCCCTCCTCATTTTCACACACCTCCCACTTCTCTCTTCCTCCCTAGGCCTTCTGGCTTCCCCTCTAAGTCCTTTCGAGGCATTCCCGGCCCCTTTCGGATCCTTCCGAGGCCTTCCGAGCTCCCTTGTGGTGCTCCGAAGCCTCTCCAAGCGCTCCCGTGACGCTCCCGCGCTGCCCCGAGGCACCCTCGAGGTACTCTGAGGCCCCTCGTGGTACTCCGAGGCCTTGCCTGGTCTTTCCACGGTGTCCCGGCTCTTTCCGAGTCAAACCGACAATCCCAAACCACGCCGAAACTCCCGCCCGAGTGACTCACGCCACCACAACGCACGCCGAACCTCTCGCCCGAGTGATCCCGACGATCCCCACGCACGCCGAACCTCCGCCCGAACGCAGCCTACAACCTCAACTCACGCGAAACTCGCCGCGTACAACCGGTCCCTCCCGAAGCAATCCCGATCTATACCGGAACGCTACTCCGACCTCAAACACTATTCCCCAGCGGAAGACAGACACGAACCAATATTGGTAAGGCTTCCTTCCTACACTATTTCAATACATTTCCATACATAGCATACAATGTAGACATCCGATACAGCATGCATTTTTAAAAGCACACACACACACACACACAACATTTAAAGGATATTTGGGGTATCCGAAAGATTCATTTTACGAGGCTACTCGGGTGAGCTCTAATATTCTAATATTCTCTTCCCGGGGAGTCATCTGACCTCCGAACTCAAAATCTCATCACACAAAAACAGTTTAAAATTATCTTTAAACTGATGCCCTTTTTCAATGTTTTGGGCTTAATAAAAACGGCGTGGCGACTCTACAAAACAAAAACGGCGAGACTAAACCGCTCCAACGCGAAAGATGCCAGATGCCGGGGCGCGATTGCGCTGCCTCTCGGATCCGGGCTATTTCACTTCCTACCAGCAATCTGGAGGGAGATGGAGAGTGTGTGTGAGTGTGTGAGAGAGTGGTTTTTTAGAGAGAGAGTATGAAAGAAAATTCTTTCTATTGCGTAAATGGAAGTGTGTTTACAACTGAATACAAACTCTCCTTATATAGATGGAGAGAGGACACTATTACAGACACTTGTCCACTTTGGACATCACTCCTTTACAAAAGCAATAAAACAAACAACTTTTACAAAAGTAGTGGACATTATTGAAGCCGGGTATACATTGGGCCCCATCGACACTATCAATAATGACTTTCCTACCAACAACAAACTACTTTACTTTACTTTTACTAAAGCAAGATTCTTGTTGTCTGAAGCAACCATTATTGCTTAAAGTTCATTGGCCGACATAAATTAGTGCGGTGGCTTGACTTTCATGCCGTAATATTCTTCCTGAGATGCATCATCCTTCTCTGGAGGTATATTAATTTAATCTTTTGTTTTTTAGCCCGCTTTATATTGTTCAGGGCCATGACCAAAGTATTCCACCTATTTGGATTTTTCCTTAATTCAATTATTATTTCTTTATCAATCTCCTTAATTTCTTTACGAAGCTTTTCTTCTTTCAGGTTTAATTTACTGAAAGCATACTTAACAGGATTGCTGGCCATATCTTCTCAATCTTTTGCTGGAGATTTCCCCTTTGCTGAAGCCTTAGCTTGTTGCGAAATTGCCTCTATTAAAGAATCCCAAATATCTTCTTGAGTGGGTTCAGGCTGAGCTTCGCCTGCCAGACAATTGAAAGAATTAATAGAGTCAAGTGACCCATGTGATGACACTGTTTTCATAGAATCATCATCCTTTGTCCTTTGATTGGGAAATGCTGAGAGAAATTGATTCTTCATATGATCCAAAACTTTCACCATTATCTTTTCCTCGGATTCTTTTGGATATTTTCTCTGGAAATATATTTTTAGGCTACTCATTGAGCCTGGCTGGAAACTTTGCTCTTTAGACTCCTTATTACGGTCTTCATTGATAACAGTTTGAATTCTAACTGTCATATTTTTTAAATCTTCCTCACTCATTCTACCCCACCATTTAAAAAAGAAATTTCTTTGTAAAATTGGTATATCAAGCTCATAATGAGCGATGGATATTGTCCACCTCCAAATCCATGGAATTTGAAATCTTGCAAAGAATATAAAAGGACATTGTCCATAAATTAATTTCTTTGTTTGCAATTGTGCAACTAGAGGACTATTATCACACCACGAATTATATAAATCCCCAATTTCCTTCGGTAGAATTTCTAAAGAAGGGCCAAATTTTGACCACCAGTTATAAAACCAATTTGGAACTGGCTTTTCCAGAATTTCTGGATTTATCGAGAAAAACCAAGAATGCTTGTTCTTGGGGTTTTGATAATAAAAAACCTTTGAAAATGCTTGGATATAATCCCATTAATTAAAATAGGCATATTGGCCTTCAGTTATTTTTACCGCTTTATCCCCATTGGGATTTAGTCCCCACTCTCTAGGGAGCAAAATTTTATTAATATGGCACTTAGTATAATTTATAAATTTTTCTTCACTACTACTATTGTAGTGATGAGTAATTGTTACTGATTCAGTAACTAAGAGAAATATTTCCAGATTAGGCCTTGCTTTCCTATGGAGGCCGGGATAACCTCTTGATTCAAGGTATCTGGTCTTAATTGACCAGGCATCATTTCTGGCAATTTTAAGGTCCTCATCTTCAATATGCATCACAAATTCTGTGATTGGATTCTCATAATATTCCTGCTCCTGAGTATTCTCAGCAATTGTCTTATCTCTGTAAGATATCAACGTATTAGATGATGAAGTGGAAGCCTTTTCTTCCTTCTTACTTGGTACAGGTGCAGATTGCTGCATATTTTCTGTCCTAACTGGATATATTGGCCTGATTGCCATAGGGACATTATATCCTATTATAGGAATATTTGGTACTTCATTGTACTGATAAGGTATTCTTCCTCGACCACGGCCATTACCGCGACCTCTTTCCCTATTAGGGGTTGTCATTTTTCCTGTAAAAAATCTCTTGTTAAATAGTCAGCAAGAGAATTATTTTCTCCTTTTATATATTGAATATCAAATTCAAAGGCAGATAATTGAGCTTGCCATCCTGCAAAAATTTGCTTAGCAACAAGATTTTTTACATCTTTTTCAATAATAGATTTTATTGAACTGCAATCAATTCTTAGCAAAAAATTTTTATTTAATAAATCATCTTGAAATTTTGAAATACATTTAATTACAGAAAGCATTTCTTTCTTTATAGTTGAATATTTCAACTGAGTAGGATTCCATTTTCTGGAAGTAAATCTGACTAAATTTTCTTTTGAATTTTCAGGATTTACTTGCTTTAAAATACCTCCATATCCTATATCGGAAGCATCCGTTTCTACTATTTTAAAATAATTTGGATTTGCCAAAGATAAAGAAGGTAAACATTTAACCTTAGATTTAATTACTCTTACTGCCTGAGTATGTTCCTCAGTCCAAGGTTTATGATTCTTTTTTAATCTAGAATACAGTATAGCTGTATCTTTAGCCAAATTAGCATAATAGTTTGAAATATAATTTAGACTACCCAAAAATATTTGTAATTGTTTTGTGTTATTTATGACATCAGAAAATTTAGAAGCAAATTCAATACTTCTCTCTATAGGAATAATTTTCCCTTGGTCAATATTATGACCTAAAAATCTAACTTGAGTTTGAAATAATTTCATTTTAGGTGCAGAAACCACCAAACCATTATGAATTATCAAATTCTTAAATATTTTTAAATGTTTAAAATGTTGTTCAATTGTTTTAGAAAATACTAAAACATCATCAATATACACAATTATAAATTCTGTGTAAGGATTAAAAATATCATTCATAATGTTCTGAAATTCAGAAGGAGCATTTTTTAATCCAAAAGGCATTACATTCCATTCATAATGTCCAAATGGAACAGTAAAGGCATTTTTATACCTATCCGATTCACTTATTTGAATTTGCCAATATCCAGATTTCATGTCAAATTTAGAAAAAATTAAAGCTTCATTTAATCTATCTAATAAATCCTTTTTATTAGGAATAGGATATCTGATCCATTTTAACACTTTATTAAGTGGTTTATAGTTTATCACTAATCTAGGAACACCACGTTCCTTTTCAGCTGCGTCATTCACATAGAACGCAGTACAACTCCAAGGAGATTTAGATTTCCTAATTAATTTTTTCTCTAATAGAGAATTAATTTCATTTTTGCATAATTCTAAATATTCTCGGTTCATTTGAGCCGGTCTAGCCTTAGTAGGTATTTGTTTTTCATCAAAAGCATCAACATAAGGTAAAGAAACAAAGTGTTTCTTTCTATCCCAGAAAGCATTGGGTAAACTATTACAAATTTCATTATTAAATTGTTTCTCAGTCAATTTAATTTGAGTTTGAATATTACTCTGTTTAAGTTGTTCATTAATATTCAAAATTCCTAATTCTTCTTTAAGAAAACATAATTGTTTTTCTATATTTAAAAGAATATCCCTTACTTCATTAAGCATACGGGTATGAGGATCTGTAATAAATTCGAATATGACTTCTTTACCATCTATTATGGTAGATATTTCTGTTGGGTCAATATTAATTATTGGCATAATTTTATGCAAAAAAGGAGTTCCCAATATAATTCTATGGGTAAGACCTTTTACCATAATAAAAGAAGTAGGTAAACAAATATTTTGATTACAAATATAAGCATCAGATAATTTGTATTTAACTCTTAATTTATCTCCTCCTGCTTGTGTAAGAGATTGAGTAGTTTTTGAAAAATATTTAGTAGGAATTATTCCTTCTTGTAGACAATTTAAATCAGCACCGCTATCTATAAGTGCTATTTCATTTTCTAATATAAAATCTCTATTAATTACAAGATTTATTTTCACAAACCATTTTTGTGATGTAACTTGATCTAAAAGATTTAAATATCCTTTTAACTCGGTATTGCGATAGAAGCAACATTATTATTACTTGTAGAAGCATCCTCTTGTATTTCTTTTAATTTAAGAGATTTTGTTTCTAACAAAGTCATTCTTGTTGATAAAGATTCATTATTATTTTTAATCTGAGAAATTTCAGACTTTAATAAGTTTATTTCTCTTTTTAAATCATTAATAGAAACAGGTGTTTCTTTAACATTAGCTTGTTGAAATCTATATAAAACGTCACTTAATTGGTAAGGCGCTTCAATTATCAAAGGTGATTCTTCTTTAATTAAGATTTTAAGGATTTTCTCTTTTAAATTAGGATCCTTAATTGTGTCTATCATTTTTAATGCATTTTCTTGATCAGTATTTAGAACATTTAATCCATGCATATCAACTATAGATTTCCAATAATTTAATTCGTTACTTAATTCGTTACATTGACAATTATTATTAAGTTTAAGTATCTCTAACTCTTCCTCCCCTGAAGAAGTTTCTTCCACTATTTCGAAATTTTCATTATTATTTGAAGATTCCACTTCATCTTCAGAATTAACAAGTAATATCTTTTTTAATTGTGAACGTAATTGTTCATCTTCTATTTCATTAAGGGCTTTTTAGTCCAACATTGATTAGCATAATGGCCAATCTTACCACATTTATGGCAACTTATTTCAAGCTTTTTCGCTTTTCTTTTCCCATTTTTAGGCATAAAAGCTTTACCCTTTTGTTTAGGCTTAGTCTTATAATAACGCCTTTTATAATTCTTTTTATGGGGATTTTCGTAATAATTTTCTTTATTTTTAAAAGATTTATTTTTCTTATAAACAATTTTATGTTTTTTATTTATTTTAAACTTCTTCTCAGGAATTAAAGATTTTCCTAAATCAAAAGCAAATTGTTCACAGAATTCACCTAATTGGTGCTTTTCTGATAATTTTTGTTTTTTCAATTGATTTTTTAGCTTAATGTCATTACACAAAGCTAATCCTTCATTTATACAACTACTAATTAATTGTCCATACGTTAATTCAGCATAATTAATATTTATACCATCATTCTTCATCCTTAAAGATTGCCGAACCTTTTCAGCAAAAAGATGAGGAAGGCCATCTATAAATTTAGATTTCCAATGGGTTGAATTAGGATTTGTTAATTGATAAACCCTAGATAAAAATGTATCTTTATACCATCTAAAATGGGTTAAAGATGGACATCTAAGGTTTTGGAGAAGTGTATGCAACTTCTCAGCGATAGGAATGGTATTTCCTACAAAATGTTGTAGGATAGCAAGACACAATGTATACACTGCATCTTCTTCAGTAGTAACCATTGTACTACCTGGCTCAGTTTTAACCACTTTTTTATGGTTTCTTATTTCTATTTTTTGTGGTTCCGTAAGATAACGATCCCACCATCCTCTTAATTGACCAACAAAACCAGTTATAACAAAATTTGCTATGGCAGTATCACTATTGCCATGCTGCTTACAGACAGTAGAATACATCATTATTCTATGTATTACATCTAATATTTTTTTATCGTTTAAGCCATCAATATTCCACTCATAAATGGCTTTTCCAGAGTAAGAATTCTGGAATGGCTCAGGTTCTTCAAAAATAAGATCTTGAGGCGAGGGTCTTTGATAATAATATTTATCAAGAGGTTTAGGAGCATAAATTGGATTTAATTCACTAATATTATTATTAGTGTTTAAATCAGCAAACATATTGGTTAATTGATTAATTTCCTCATTTCCTTCTGAGGAATCGGATTGAATCTCAATCTCAGTCTCATTATTTTTAGAAGACTCATTCTGATTTGATGTTCCTTCTTTAGAAAGGACACCGAGATTTAAATCTCTCAACGTTTGTTCTAAAATTTTAACAAACTCATTAGTGTTATCCTCCATTTTAAATCCTTCCACTGGGATAGGAGGTTGAATCATAGGAACATCTGTTTGAACAGATAAACATGACTCTTCTTGATTAACTTTATTTAATTGATTTAATTGATTAATTATATCCCTTTGTTGATCCATTTGTTGGTTAATTTTATCTTTAAGAGATATCAACTCTTTTTCTAGTGATACAAATTGATCACCTAAACAGACCAAAAAGGTATTGGTATAATTTTGAAGTTTAACTAGAGTATTCACTTCTCTAATTGTTAACGAAATATTTTCAAGTTTATTCAAACTACCATAGGCAGTAGCCTCAATTTCATTATTTAGACAAAAAGCTTGTTCAGCTGGAAAATGTGACTTAACCGTTTCCCCTATCTTAGTATTCCAAGTCCTTTGAATTACTAAAATTTCATTACTTATTTCATCTATATGATGATTTAAAAACCATTTTACAAAATATGTAAGCTTCCGATTTTTTTCTAAATCCTCGTAATATTTATTTTTGAATTTCATTAATTCTTCGTGTGAGTATTTATTAAAATACCAATCACGAAACCATTTATTATCATCTTCTTGAAATTCTCTATTAAGAATTCCTCTTATATGACTACCTGGAGAATAATCCATTATATATGAAAACTCATTTCAGATTGAGTGGGAGATTGCCTACTCTTGTTTTCAATTTTATTATAAATTCCTTCAGAAATATTATTTTGACTTATTCTTATTTCTTCTACAGATTCAACTTCTTCTCTCATTTGAGAAGTTGAAGCTCTAAAAGACTCATTAGGTATATTATAATAATCACTAGAGGAGGAATACCTAGCAGACATTGACCTAGGTAATTTTATAGTCCTTTGAGAACTAAATTTAATTTCTACATCCCCTTCGGATGTTTGAATTATTTGATCTATCTGATTATTTAATTTTGATTCAGGTTCTATTTCCTGAGGAAGGGACCAAGTATTAGGGAAATTTATTTCATTCCATTTAATTAACCTATTAGTTGCTATGTTTGAGGTCAATAAATTAGTTTGGACTACCGTAGTAGTTCCTGGAAAAGATATTTGTATTACTTTTGGATTTAATGTATGTGAAACCTTATAATAAATCCTATAGCATATTGCTATTATTTCGCGTCCTTGTTTGAAATTATAACCACTAGTATGAATGGTTAATTGCATAGCATGAAATATATTACTAACAGATAAAGATTGAGTTAAATTAGGAGAAACATCAAAATAAACTGATCCATGGCATAGACTAGTTTCAATTAAAGCTGCTAAAGAAGGCTTAAAATCTCTACATCTACCATCTCTAACATATGCCATTATACTAGAATTAACCCCTAATAAGGTCAAGGGTTTAAATGCAATTTGCACTAATCCTATATGGATAAATTTATAATTTTTAAAAGGAATCAAATCTTTTTTACTCAATAAATTAATGGTTTGAGTATTTCCAGAAATTCTAATTGTTTGCTCTAGGGTTTTAATAGCAAACCTAGATCTCATATCAAACAATCCAATATTATAAATTTGATTTGAAGGAACTGATGGGATTACCCATTTATTCAATTTATCCAAATTCTTAGGATATTCTACTAATTCTGCATTCTTAATTAATTCATCATGATGATCATTATCATCCATATTCATCATAAACTTGATGTGGTTGGCCGAATAATAGATGTCTTGCTAAGTATGTCTTATTAACTTTGAAAAGTAAATGACAAAAAAGTACAATCTTTTTGGTCATCTTTGCAAACAAGTTCTTCGTTCAACTATTAACCCGAAGGGATAGACGGAAGAAATCCAACGAACGAATTGTACGTTTAACTATCAACCCGAAGGGATAGACGGAATAAATTCCAAAATCAAAGATGGACGGAATATTTTTAGCAAAAATTTTCTTTTTCTTGTTCATCAAACAAATAGCCTTTCTCCATCCTCGGCATTAACGGCATAAAAGATGAACTTTTAAGAAAACACTAAAAACACTTCCATTTTTACTCTTTTTTTTTTACGTACTTAGCTTAGTCTACATCTCCGGCCAGCCACAGCAATTTAGCTACTATATGGCATTAAATATTTAAAACATAAATATTTGCAGAATAATAAAAGAACATCAAAAAAAAAAAGAAAGTAAGAAGATTATACCTTCCTACCAGCAATCTGGAGGGAGATGGAGAGTGTGTGTGAGTGTGTGAGAGAGTGGTTTTTTAGAGAGAGAGTATGAATGAAAATTCTTTCTATTGCTTAAATGGAAGTGTGTTTACAACTAAATACAAACTCTCCTTATATAGATGGAGAGAGGACACTATTACAGACACTTGTCCACTTTGGACATCACTCCTTTACAAAAGCAATAAAACAAACAACTTTTACAAAAGTAGTGGACATTATTGAAGCCGGGTACACATTGGGCCCCATCGACACTATCAATAATGACTTTCCTACCAACAACAAACTACATTACTTTACTTTTACTAAAGCAAGATTCTTGTTGTCTGAAGCAACCATTATTGCTTAAAGTTCATTGGCCGACATAAATTAGTGCGGCGGCTTGACTTTCATGCCGTAATATTCTTCCTGAGATGCATCATCCTTCTCTGGAGGTATATTAATTTAATCTTTTGTTTTTTAGCCCACTTTATATTGTTCAGGGCCATGACCAAAGTAGTCCACCTATTTGGATTTTTCCTTAATTCAATTATTATTTCTTTATCAATCTCCTTAATTTCTTTACGGAGCTTTTCTTCTTTTATGTTTAATTTACTGAAAGCATACTTAACAGGATTGCTGGCCATATCTTCTCAATCTTTTGCTGGAGATTTCCCCTTTGCTGAAGCTTTAGCTTGTTGCGAAATTGCCTCTATTAAAGAATTCCAAATATCTTCTTGAGTGGGTTCAGGCTGAGCTTCGCCTGCCAGACAATTGAAAGAATTAATAGAGTCAAGTGACCCATGTGATGACACTGTTTTCATAGAATCATCATCCTTTGTCCTTTGATTGGGAAATGCTGAGAGAAATTGATTCTTCATATGATCCAAAACTTTCACCATTATCTTTTCCTCGGATTCTTTTGGATATTTTCTCTGGAAATATATTTTTAGGCTACTCATTGAGCCTGGCTGGAAACTTTGCTCTTTAGACTCCTTATTACGGTCTTCATTGATAACAGTTTGAATTCTAACTGTCATATTTTTTAAATCTTCCTCACTCATTCTACCCCACCATTTAAAAAAGAAATTTCTTTGTAAAATTGGTATATCAAGCTCATCATGAGCGATGGATATTGTCCACCTCCAAATCCATGGAATTTGAAATCTTGCAAAGAATATAAAAGGACATTGTCCATAAATTAATTTCTCTGTTTGCAATTGTGCAACTAGAGGACTATTATCACACCACGGATTATATAAATCCCCAATTTCCTTCGGTAAAATTTCTAAAGAAGGGCCAAATTTTGACCACCAGTTATAAAACCAATTTGGAACTGGCTTTTCCAGAATTTCTGGATTTATCGAGAAAAACCAAGAATGCTTGTTCTTGGGGTTTTGATAATAAAAAACCTTTGAAAATGCTTGGATATAATCCCATTAATTAAAATAGGCATATTGGCCTTCAGTTATTTTTACCGCTTTATCCCCATTGGGATTTAGTCCCCACTCTCTAGGGAGCAAAATTTTATTAATATGGCACTTAGTATAATTTATAAATTTTTCTTCACTACTACTATTGTAGTGATGAGTAATTGTTACTGATTCAGTAACTAAGAGCAATATTTCCAGATTAGGCCTTGCTTGCCCATGGAGGCCGGGATAACCTCTTGATTCGAGGTATCTGGTCTTAATTGACCAGACGTCATTTCTGGCAATTTTGAGGTCCTCATCCTCAATATGCATCACAAATTCTGTGATTGGATTCTCATAATATTCCTGCTCCTGAGTATTCTAGCAATTGTCATATCTCTATAAGATATCATCGTATTAGATGATGAAGTGGAAGCCTTTTCTTCCTTCTGACTTGGTACAGGTGCAGATTGCTGCATATTTCCTGTCCTAACTGGATATATTGGCCTGATTGCCATAGGGACATTATATCCTATTATAGGAATATTTGGTACTTCATTGTACTGATAAGGTATTCTTCCTCGACCACGGCCATTACCGCGACCTCTTCCCCTATTAGGGGTTGTCATTTTCCCTGTAAAAATTCTCTTGTTAAATAGTCAGCAAGAGAATTATTTTCTCCTTTTATATATTGAATATCAAATTCAAAGGCAGATAATTGAGCTTGCCATCCTGCAAAAATTTGCTTAGCAACAAGATTTTTTACATCTTTTTCAATAATAGATTTTACTGAACTGCAATCAATTCTTAGCAAAAATTTTTGATTTAATAAATCATCTTGAAATTTTGAAATACATTTAATTACAGAAAGCATTTCTTTCTTAATAGTTGAATATTTCAACTGAGTAGGATTCCATTTTCCCGAAGTAAATCTGACTAAATTTTCTTTTGAATTTTCAGAATTTACTTGCTTTAAAATACCTCCATATCCTATATCGAAAGCATCCGTTTCTACTATTTTAAAATAATTTGGATTTTCCAAAGATAAACAAGGTAAACATTTAACCTTAGATTTAATTACTCTTACTGCTTGAGTATGTTCCTCAGTCCAAGGTTTAGGATTCTTTTTTAATCTAGATTACAGTATAGCTGTATCTTTAGCCAAATTAGCATAATAGTCTGAAATATAATTTAGACTACCCAAAAATATTTGTAAATGTTTTGTGTCATTTATGACATCAGGAAATTTAGAAGCAAATTCAATACTTCTCTCTATAGGAATAATTTTCACTTAGTCAATATTATCACCTAAAAATCTAATTTGAGTTTGAAAAAAATTCATTTTAGGTGCAGAAACCACCAAACCATTATGAATTATCAAATTCTTAAATATTTTTAAATGTTTAAAATGTTGTTCAATTGTTTTAGAAAATACTAAAACATCATCAATATACACAATTATAAATTTTGTGAAAGGATTAAAAATATCATTCATAATGTTCTGAAATTCAGAAGGAGCATTTTTTAATCCAAAAGGCATTATATTCCATTCATAATGTCCAAATGGAACAGTAAAGGCAGTTTTATACCTATCTGATTCACTTATTTGAATTTGCCAATATCCAGATTTCATGTAAAATTAGAAAAAATTAAATCTTCATTTAATCTATCTAATAAATCCTTTTTATTAGGAATAGGATATCTGATCCATTTTAATACTTTATTAAGTGGTTTATAGTTTATCACTAATCTAGGAACACCACGTTCCTTTTCAGCTGCATTATTCACATAGAACGCAGTACAACTCCAAGGAGATTTAGATTTCCTAATTAATTTTTTCTCTAATAGAGAATTAATTTCATTTTTGCATAATTCTAAATATTCTCGGTTCATTTGAGCCGGTCTAGCCTTAGTTGGTATTTTTTTTTCATCAAAATCATCAACATAAGGTAAAGAAACAAAGTGTTTCTTTCTATCCCAGAAAGCATTGGGTAAACTATTACAAATTTCATTATTAAATTGTTGCTCAGTCAATTTAATTTGAGTTTGAATATTACTCTGTTTAAGTTGTTCATTAATATTCAAAATTCCTAATTCTTCTTTAAGAAAACATAATTGTTTTTCTATATTTAAAAGAATATCCCTTACTTCATTAAGCATACGGGTATGAGGATCTGTAATAAATTCGAATATGACTTCTTTACCATCTATTATGGTAGATATTCCTGTTGGGTCAATATTAATTGTTGGCATAATTTTATGCAAAAAAGGAGTTCACAATATAATTCTATGGGTAAAACCTTTTACCATAATAAAAGAAGTAGGTAAACAAATATTTTGATTACAAATATAAGCATCAGATAATTTGTATTTAACTCTTAATTTATCTCCTCCTGCTTGTGTAAGAGATTGAGTAGTTTTTGAAAAATATTTAGTAGGAATTATTCCTTCTTGTAAACAATTTAAATCAGCACCGCTATCTATAAGTGCTATTTCATTTTCTAATATAAAATCTCTATTAATTACAAGATTTATTTTCACAAACCATTTTTGTGTTGTAACTTGATCTAAAAGATTTAAATATCCTTTTAACTCAGTATTACTGATAGAAGCAACATTATTATTACTTGTAGAAGCATCCTCTTGTATTTCTTTTAATTTAAGAGATTTTGTTTCTAACAAAGTCATTCTTGTTGATAAAGATTCATTATTATTTTTAATCTGAGAAATTTCAGACTTTAATAAGTTTATTTCTCTTTTTAAATCATTAATAGAAACAGGTGTTTCTTTAAGATTAGCTTGTTGAAATCTATATAAAACCTAACTTAATTGTTAAGGCGCTTCAACTATCAAAGGTGATTCTTCTTTAATTAAGATTTTAAGGATTTTTTCTTTTAAATTAGGATCCTTAATTGTGTCTATCATTTTTAATGCATTTTCTTGATCAGTATTTAGAACATTTAATCCATGCATATCAACTATAGATTTCCAATAATTTAATTCGTTACTTAATTCGTTACATTGACAATTATTATTAAGTTTAAGTTTCTCTAACTCTTCCTCCCCCGAAGAAGTTTCGTCCACTATTTTGAAATTTTCATTATTATTTGAAGATTCCACTTCATCTTCAGAATTAACAAGTAATATCTTTTTTAATTGTGAACGTAATTGTTCATCTTCTATTTCATTAAGGGCTTTTTTAGTCCAACATTGATTAGCATAATGGCCAATCTTACCACATTTATGGCAACTTATTTCAAGCTTTTTCGCTTTTCTTTTCCCATTTTTAGGCATAAAAGCTTTACCCTTTTGTTTAGGCTTAGTCTTATAATAACGCCTTTTATAATTCTTTTTATGGGGATTTTCGTAATAATTTTTTTTATTTTTAAAAGATTTATTTTTCTTATAAACAATTTTATGTTTTTTATTTATTTTAAACTTCTTCTCAGGAATTAAAGATTTTCCTAAATCAAAAGCAAATTGTTCACAGAATTCACCTAATTGGTGCTTTTCTGATAATTTTTGTTTTTTCAATTGATTTTTTTAGCTTAATGTCATTACACAAAGCTAATCCTGCATTTATACAACTACTAATTAATTGCCATACGTTAATTCAGCATAATTAATATATATACCATCATTCTTCATCCTTAAAGATTGCCGAACCTTTTCAGCAAAAAGATGAGGAAGGCCATCTATAAATTTAGATTTCCAATGGGTTGAATTAGGATTTGTTAATTGATAAACCCTAGATAAAAATGTATCTTTATACCATCTAAAATGGGTTAAAGATGGACATCTAAGGTTTTGGAGAAGTGTATGCAACTTCTCAGCAATAGGAATGGTATTTCCTACAAAATGTTGTAGGATAGCAAGACACAATGTATACACTGCATCTTCTTCAGTAGTAACCATTGTACTACCTGGCTCAGTTTTAACCACTTTTTTATGGTTTCTTATTTCTATTTTTTGTGGTTCCGTAAGATAACGATCCCACCAACCTCTTAATTGACCAACAAAACCAGTTATAACAAAATTTGCTATGGCAGTATCACTATTGCCATGCTGCTTACAGACAGTAGAATACATCATTATTCTATGTATTACATCTAATATTTGTTTATCATTTAAGCCATCAATATTCCACTCATAAATGGCTTTTCCAGAGTAAGAATTCTGAAATGGCTCAGGTTCTTCAAAAAGAAGATCTTGAGGCAAGGGTCTTTGATAATAATATTTATCAAGAGGTTTAGGAGCATAAATTGGATTTAATTCACTAATATTATTATTAGTGTTTAAATCAGAAAACATATTGGTTAATTGATTAATTTTCTCATTTCCTTCTGAGGAATCGGATTGAATCTCAATCTCAGTCTCATTATTTTCAGAAGACTCATTCTGATTTGTTGTTCCTTCTTTAGAAAGGACACCGAGATTTAAATCTCTCTACTTTTGTTCTAAAATTTTAACAAACTCATTAGTGTTATCCTCCATTTTAAATCCTTCCACTGGGATAGGAGGTTGAATCATAGGAACATCTGTTTGAACAGATAAACATGACTCTTCTTGATTAACTTTATCTAATTGATTTAATTGATTAATTATATCCCTTTGTTGATCCATTTGTTGGTTAATTTTATCTTTAAGAGATATCAACTCTTTTTCTAGTGATACAAATTGATCACCTAAACAGACCAAAAAGGTATTGGTATAATTTTGAAGTTTAACTAGAGTATTCACTTCTCTAATTGTTAACGAAATATTTTCAAGTTTATTCAAACTACCATAGGCAGTAGCCTCAATTTCTTTATTTTGACAAAAAGCTTGTTCAGGTGGAAAAGGTGACTTAACCGTTTTCCCTATCTTAGTATTCCAAGTCCTTTGAATTACTAAAATTTCATTACTTATTTCATCTATATGATGATTTAAAAACCATTTTACAAAATATGTAAGCTTCTGATTTTTTTCTAAATCCTCGTAATATTTATTTTTGAATTTCATTAATTCTTCGTGTGAGTATTTATTAAAATACCAATCACGAAACCATTTATTATCATCTTCTTGAAATTCTCTATTAAGAATTCCTCTTATATGACTACCTGGAGAATAATCCATTAAATATGAAAACTCATTTCAGATTGAGTGGGAGATTGCCTACTCTTGTTTTCAACTTTATTATAAATTCCTTCTGGAATATTATTTTGACATATTCTTATTTCTTCTACAGATTCAACTTCTTCTCTCATTTGAGAAGTTGAAGCTCTAAAAGACTCATTAGGTATATTATAATAATCACTAGTGGAGAAATACCTAGCAGACATTGACCTAGGTAATTTTATAGTCCTTTGAGAACTAAATTTAATTTCTACATCCCCTTCGGATGTTTGAATTATTTGATCTATCTGATTATTTAATTTTGATTCAGGTTCTATTTCCTGAGGAAGGGACCAAGTATTAGGGAAATTATTTCATTCCATTTAATTAACCTATTAGTTGCTATGTTTGAGGTCAATAAATTAGTTTGGACTACCGTAGTAGTTCCTGGAAAAGATATTTGTTTTACTTTTGGATTTAAAGTATGTAAAACCTTATAATAAATCCTATAGCATATTGCTATTATTTCGCGTCCTTGTTTGAAATTATAACCACTAGTATGAATGGTTAATTGTATAACATCAAATAAATTACTATCAGATAAAGATAGAGTTAAATTAGGAGAAACATCAAAATAAACTGGTCCATGGCATAGACTAGTTTCAATTAAAGCTGCTAAAGAAGGCTTAAAATCTCTACATCTACCATCTCTAACATATGCCATTATACTAGAATTAACCCCTAATAAGGTCAAGGGTTTAAATGCAATTTGCACTAATCCTATATGGATAAATTTATAATTTTTAAAAGGAATCAAATCTTTTTTCCTCAATAAATTAATGGTTTGAGTATTTCCAGAAATTCTAATTGTTTGCTCTAGGGTTTTAATAGCAAACCTAGATCTCATATCAAACAATCCAATATTATAAATTTGATTTGAAGGAACTGATGGGATTACCCATTTATTCAATTTATCCAAATTCTTAGGATATTCTACTAATTCTGCATTCTTAATTAATTCATCATGATGATCATTATCATCCATATTCATCATAAACTTGATGTTGTTGGCCGAATAA
This sequence comes from Adenophora triphylla var. japonica, assembly GCA_022495995.1. Classification (NCBI taxonomy): domain Eukaryota; kingdom Viridiplantae; phylum Streptophyta; class Magnoliopsida; order Asterales; family Campanulaceae; genus Adenophora; species Adenophora triphylla. The sequence continues at coordinate 259,214 of JAFEMH010000810.1, read as the reverse complement.
TAGATGTCTTGCTAAGTATGTCTTATTAACTTTGAAAAGTGAATGACAAAAAAGTACAATCTTTTTGGTCATCTTTGCAAACAAGTTCTTCATTCAACTATCAACTCGAAGGGATAGATGGAAGAAATCCAACGAACGAATTGCTCATTTAACTATCAACACGAAGGGATAGACGGAATAAATTCCAAAATCAAAGATGGACGGAATATTTTTAGCAAAAATTTTCTTTTTCTTGTTCATCCAACAAATAGCCTTTCGCCATCCTCGGCATTAACGGCATAAAAGATGAACTTTTAAGAAAACACTAAAAACACTTTCATTTTTACTCTTTTTTTTAGTCTACCTCTCCGGCCAGCCACAGCAATTTAGCTACTATATGGCATTAAATATTTAAAACATAAATATTTGCAGAATAATAAAAGAACATCAAAAAAAAGAAAGTAAGAAGATTATACCTTCTCAACTCTTTTTCTAGTGATACAAATTGATCACCTAAACAGACCAAAAAGGTATTGGTATAATTTTGAAGTTTAACTAGAGTATTCACTTCTCTAATTGTTAACGAAATATTTTCAAGTTTATTCAAACTACCATAGGCAGTAGCCTCAATTTCTTTATTTAGACAAAAAGCTTGTTCAGGTGGAAAATGTGACTTAACCGTTTCCCCTATCTTAGTATTCCAAGTCCTTTGAATTACTAAAATTTCTTTACTTATTTCATCTATATGATGATTTAAAAACCATTTTACAAAATATGTAAGCTTCTGATTTTTTTCTAAATCCTCGTAATATTTATTTTTGAATTTCATTAATTCTTTGTGTGAGTATTTATTAAAATACCAACGTGTTATTTATATGTAATAGTATTTGTACATAATTGTAACACATATGTATAGATATCTATATGTTTTCAAACAATAAGTTACAATGAGTTCAAATTTATCATGATACATGTAAAAGTATTACATTATCTATAGAAATATGTTACAATTTCATCTATCAAAGTGTTACATTTACTTGTATAAACTATTACATCCATATACATAAGTTATTACATTTCAAATGTAATACATATAGTTTGTATTATATTTGAAAAAATGGGTGAAAACGAGCTTTTGTTTTGTTAAAACAGGTATTACGTTTACTTATGAACAATGTTACTTTATATGTATACAGTCATTACATTAAGAGATGGTAACTATTACTTTTTCTAAACCGCTGAAAAGCCGAAAAAATAATATAAAAACTAAAAAAAAAAAGCAAAAAGCAAAAAAAAAAAAAAAATTTAAAAAATTGGGCCTATGAGTGTGTGGTTGTGTCCGGCGTTGTTGAGGGGATGCACCGGTGAAAGAGCAATTGAGAGGGGATTGAGCTTCCACCGGTGAGGAGGAGGTCGTTGGGTTTCTGGTAAGGAAGAGCTCGATTAGAGAGAGATTGGATCGGGGAAGCTTGGGTCGCCGGTTGGTTTGGGGAGAGAATTAGATTCGGTGAGGTAGGGGTTGAAGTTGCCGGTTAATTGGGATGTGAGAGAGAGGGTTAATGGCAGGTTTGGCCGGAGATTGGTGAGGAAGAAGACGACTGAGGGGCGGGCTCTGGTAAGTGCGTTTAGAGAGAGAGAGGAGAGAGAGAGGGAAGTTTCCGGATTGAGAAAGATAGGGAGAGTTAGAGAGAGAAGCTGCGAATGTGTGAGAGTTGGCGAATAAAAAAATTGGCCTATAAGAGACTGTCACGTGGCGGATCATGCCCCATGGGTCATGGGTCGACCCGTCTCATGCATGAGACGGATCCCCTTGTTCTCATGGTAGACCACCTCTTTGAAAACACCACTGGCACTGAATATTTGGTGTAGGGAGAATACCACGTCCATTATTGCCATAGTTACCCCCACGCCTTGCTGCACTTGGGGACCCACGACCCCAGCCTCTACCATTTCCGCGATCAACAGAAGAATTATTGTTGTTATTCCAATTTCCTTTGCTGTTCCAATTTCCTTGGTTGTTGTTCCAATGTCCCTGATTGTTACCACCACCATTTCGAATACCTCTATTCCTGCCGCGACCTCCACGATTCTGTCCACCACCACGATTCTGGCCACGACGACCACTACTACCAGCATAGTGCGCTTCAGAAGGAACGGATCGAGCTGGTGCATCTGCCAACATTGCCGAAGTCTGAACCGGTGGAGCTGCGAATTTCTGGAGTAACTGCTCTTCCTTAAGTAACAAATCCGTCAATATATCCATATTGGATTTATGCAGCGGAGAGAAAATAATGTACTGGAGAAGAATTCCTTGCTTATCTATTCCATATACTGAGTACACAAATATATATACACAGACCCTAATCTAAGATACACTAATACATAGAATCTATATAGCCACCACACTAATCTATCTATCTATAAAAGGAACCTATGATACAAACAGGTAAGGAACTGAACATTATATGCTGATAAACTCTTGGTTAATACTCAGCATATCTCGGCTAATAAAACACTTATGGCTAATCATGATAGTAAACCATAGAGGCAACATAATATAAACGAAAACTTGCAATAGATACCTTTCTCCTTCACATTGATCTGCAAAGAATCTAGCGTAATTATGCCATCAGTCAATGGAAGGAGCTCGAGCTTGATGGTGGCCGCAGATCTAGCAAGTACACATCTAGTTCAAAATTTGTAGGTTGAGAGATCATGTCTAATCATAAAGTTTAATCACGAGAAGAGCAAGATATAAGTGTATTACCCTAACGGAACCCTACTTTGCAACCATAAATGCGTGCAACCCAAATCATTCCTTGGAAGAACATCAGAGATGGCAATAGCTTGTTCGTTGAGAGAAAGAGTTCGAGGCCCACTATCCTCACTGTGCCTCTGATTCTCCATCACATGGGAGGCTGAGCTAAGCCTTTGCAATGTATTGCTATGTCTATCACGACCAGCTCTCCCAGTCAACTCGGAAGAAACAACAAAAGGGCTTGCCGGTGATGAGGGTGAAGAAGTCAAGGACACCACTGAAGGAGAAGCAGTAAATGACGCGGGAGCAAGAACCGTTAATGTTAGGCCCTCAGATGTTAAGTTTGAAGCCTGAAGAGTTAGCACCTGAAAACTCGAAGGGTGCAAGCCAAAGATTAGCACTTGCAATTTTTCTGGGTTTATACTACTCCCTCTGTCCCCAAATGAATGTCCACTTCTTATAAAACTTTGTCCCTTAATGAATATCCTTTTTTTTTTGGTGAAGTTACTTGATCCTACTTGCCAATCACTATGTTCTGGTTCACACTTATACTCACAATGTTATATGGTGAGATCATTAAGTATATAAATATATATAGCAAAAATGTTTAGATATCAACTTTCTTAAACTTCTCTTAAAGTTAAACCTTAATGGGCACAAGTTTAAAGTAAAACCTGAACAGGAAGTTGAGAGACCCTTTCATCTGACCCAAGTGTTTGCTTTGACATTTGCGATGCAACAGAGATCAAAAGTTCTCTGGAGACACATGGCCACCAGCTTGTTTGTTGTAGGGGAAATATAGGGTCTTGATCTTGATACAAAGGCCGGATATGTGATTGAATCGTGTATAATCCACTTTCCGAATAAAGTATTTCGACCCTTAATGCCTGGGTTACACAAAATCTTTATTGGGATAAGACAATCACTCAATTTGTTTCTAGGCAAAGAGAACAAATCTAAACTGTGAGAATTGATTGCTTTCGTTATTGTTGTAATTACTTGTGTTTTTCATGTATATACAACTGAGATCAATCCATGTATATATACAGATGGAGAGGTATTAGTTAAAGGGTACAATCAAAAGACATGACTTTAGCCAAGTGATGTGTCTTTTCATTTTGAGCGGCACTTTGTTCGGAAGCTGCTCGGCCGAGTCAAGGGACTCGCTCGGCCGAGCAAAGATGTCCCATGACAATTTGCCCGGTGCACGGCCGTGTCATTTGAAGCTGCACGGCCGTGTTGTTCATCTTGCTCGGCCGAGCAAGGCATATGCCTCGGCCGAGCAAGGCCAGTCCGAAACTTGGACAATCTGCTATGCTCTGCTCGGCCGAGTCAAGGACTCTGCTCGGCCGAGCACATCAGCAAAATGTGCTACCCTTTAACTTTTACTTCTTTATCGAGGTTGACTTCATTTTAGCTCAAACGAGTGTGTACTCCACACTTTCCCTTACTCGTATCCGAGTCTAATATGAATCACATTGATCTCTAGTAAATCATCATTACAATAAAACAAGTTGATGACACTAAAATCACCAACAAATCCCCTCCATTTTAGTGTAATCCTTTGATTTACTAAACTTTATAAATAACGAAACAAACGAATGCATAAATGAAAATGTCTTGCGATTGAATTTTCATCTTAGTATAATACACATTTCAAATACTCGAGAATCGGGGTGTCGTAACGATTGAACCCGTCAACTCATTTGAATACCTGAAGATACTATACACATAAGTTCAGTACAATTCTCTTTGTTTAATCTTGACACTATTACAAGCCATGTGTCCATATCCAATAGTGAACATATAGGAAGCCAAGTCCTATCTTCTTGAAGCGGCAAAACTTCATGTCCACATAGGTAGTTCCTTTTAATCTTGCACCTGCATTTGCAATTTTTCAAAGGAACTATTAAGAAGATATTCTTCAACCTAACCTTTACTTGCAGTACGAACACATACCTTGGGAAAGATAATAACATGTGTTCCAATCTCCAAGCTGCGAGCTTTCCACATTGAATTCAAGCTTCTAACGTTGTATTAGAAGGGAATTGGGTATCTCACAATTAGAGGATTAAATGGACTTTAATCCCATTCCCATTGCAGACTTATTTACCAAGTCTGCGGCTAACCCCTTCGTCAAGTGGTCGGCCAAATTTTGTTGCGACCGAACAAACTTAAATGATATCACACCATTCATGATTAACTCCCGAATCATACTATGTCGACACCCAAGTGTCTAGACTTGCCATTATAAATCGACTATAGGCCCTAGCCAAGGTGGCGACACTATCACAATGGATAGACATTGGTGATATCGGTTTTGGCCATAATGGAATCTCAAATATCAAGTTCCGAAGCCACTCCGCTTCTTTTCCAGCGAGCGACCAATGCTACAAACTCGAGATTCCATTGTAGAATGTGTAATACATGTCCGCTTTTTGGAAGCCCAAGAAATGGCACCTCCTCCAAGCAAGAACACCCAACCACTAGTAGAAGATGAATCTTCTTGGTTGATCCAACTAGCATCGGTATAACCTTCTCATATAGAAGGATGTCCACTATAACACAAACCATAGTCCATAGTACCTTTTAAGTACTTGAACACCCTTGTTATAGCATGCCAATCTTGTCTACTAGGATTACTAGTGAACTGCTCAATCTTCCAACCGCATAAGCAATATCGGGTCGAGTGCCCGTCATAGCATACATCAAGCGCCAATGGCTTTTGAGTATTCGAGTTGTGACACGGGTTTACCAAGATTTGATACAAGTTTCTCGGTAGGATCCATGGGAGTACTAACTTTAGAACAATTATCACAATTAAATCTCTTGAGAATTTTCTCAATATAATGAGATTGTGATATTGCAATTCCCTTGTTCATCCGTTTAATCTTTATACCAAGAATTACATCGGCTTCTCCCATGTCCTTCATCGAAAACTTTGATGACAAAAACTTCTTAGTTTTATCAACTACATTTTGGTCTGTGCCAAAAATCAACATGTCATCTACATATAGACGAGATGATTACACCTTTACCGGATTCATCAAATGCTATATACACATTTGTCGGACTGATTTAATACAAAACCATTCGACAAAACAACCTCATCAAATTTTTGATGCCACTGCTTAGGTGCTTGCTTCAGCCCATACAATGACTTAATTAACTTACATACCTTATGCTCATTACCTGGCATAACAAATCCTTCAGGTTGTTTCATATACACTTCTTCTTCCAAATCACCATTTAAGAATGCTGTTTTGACATCCATTTGATGGATCAATAGATTCTGAATAGCTGCCAAAGCTATCAGTAATCTAATGGTAGTGATACGAGCAACCGGTGCATAGGTATCGAAGTAATCGATCCCTTCCTTTTGTCTAAAGCCTTGGATTACCAATCGAACTTTAAACTTGTCAATTGTTCCATCGACTTTCATCTTCTTTTTGAAGATCCATTTGCACCCCAAAGGTTTACAGCCTGGTGGTAAATCAGACAAGATCCATGTATTATTTTCCACAATAGAACCAATCTCATCATCGATGGCTTCTTTCCAAAAACCAGCGTCTCGAGATTTTATTGCTTCATCATAGGTTCTTGGATCCTCCTCTATACTAAAACAGTAAGAGTATTGAGATTCAATTTGATCTCTTGATCCCATAACTAAATATAGTTGAAAATCAGAACCATATGATTTAGCTTTCCTTACTCTTGTACTCTTACGAGGTTCGGGTGTCTCACTTGGTACATCAATTGAATGATCATCCATTTGAGATTCAGCCGACATTGGTATAATATCCTTGGGTCTAGGTATCGAAGAGAAACGATTCTCATCAAAGATTGCATCTCTTGATTCTATAATTGTGTTTATAGAAATGAATTCATTAGGTTCTATAACATAAAACCTATATGCCTTGGAATGCTCAGCATATCCAACAAAGATGCAATCAATACCTTTTTCTCCCAACTTTTTCCTTTTAGGGTCCGGAAGTCTAACCACGGCCCTACATCCCCAAACTCGCAAAAATGTCAAGTTTGGTCGTTTCTTATACCAAAGCTCATATGGGGTAATCTTGTTCCTTTTATTAGGAACTCTATTCAATAGATGACAAGCCGTTAATATGGCTTCACCCCAAAACCCGTCACTCAAGCCCGAGTAAGACAACATGGCGTTAACCATTTCATCAAGAGTTCTATTCTTCCTTTCAGCCACACCATTTTGTTGTGGTACATAAGGAGCCGTAGTCTCATGAATTATCCCTACGGATTGGAAATATTTAGGATCATAATATTCACCACCTCTATCCGTGCGTAAGGTTTTAATCAAGCCATTTAATTGAAGTTCAACTTCGGTTTTATAAATTTTAAATTTATCTAGGGCTTCATCTTTTGCATGCAGCAAATAAATATAGCAAAACCTAGAAGCATCATCTATAAAAGTGACAATATACTTTTTATTGCCTAAAGATGGAGTTGCATGAAAATCACATAAATCACTATGTATTAATTCAAGTTTTACAGAATTCCTTGTAACACTTTTAAAAGGTTTCCTAGTGATTTTTGTTAACATGCAAGTATTACACCTTTCCGTATTATTATCAATGACAGGAATCAAACCATCTTTGGACATTTCAAGCATTCTTTTATAGTGCACATGTCCTAACCGAGCATGCCATAATGAGGAATTAACAACAACAGAGGAAGTCATATAAACAGAACTAGAGTTAACGGGAATTTTATTTAAATTCAACATGAACATTCCATTGTTATAATAACCAAATCCTACAAATACACCAGACTTCGATAAGATATACTTATCGGATTCATACACTTGTTTATATCCACATTTGTTCAAGACAGGACCAGAAATTAAATTCTTACGAAGTTTAGGTACATATAAAACATTAAACAAAGAAACAGTTTTTCCCGAACTGAATTCCAACACCACGCTTCCTCTTCCTTGAATAGGAGCGGAATGGTCATCACCCATGTAAAGGACAGATCCGTCTTCCATTGGTTCGTATGTCTTAAACCAACAACGATCCTTACAAACATGAGTTGTGGCACCGGAATCAATCCACCACGCAATAGCATCATCCTGCACATAAAATGCCTCAGAAATTAGTGAAACAGAATTTTTAATAAATCTGTTCCAACTATGTATTAAAATATGACCTTGGTTTTGAGAAAGGTCCTTAGACCCCTTTCCCGAACCACTTGTGCTTGCGCCTTTCTTGTTGTTTCCAACACGACAATCCTTCTTAAAGTGACCAGTTTTGCCACACTTCCAACATGCCAATTTAGGCTTCTTGTTGGGACCAGAACCATTGTCATTGAAACTACGTTTCTTTCCTTTGTTTTTATTGTTTCCACCCTCATCAATCATATTGACCGAGGGTCCAGCAACTTCTTTTCCTTTGCCTTTGTCATCCTCTTGCGTCCTAAGAGATTCCTCTATGCGCAAGTGACTACCAAGTTGAACCAAAGACAGATCGTCTTTACCATGTTTCAAAGTGTGTTTGAAATCCTTCCAGGAGGGAGGCAACTTATCAATCACACTTGAAACCGATATTGACTCATCCATCTTCAACCCGTGTTGTGTATATTGTCCAAGGATTCTAAGGAGTTCATTGAACTATTCCATGACAGGTCTTGAATCGACCATCTTGTAATTATTAAAATTACTCACAAGGAACTTCTTACTAGAAGCATCCTCTGCCATGTACTTGGATTCAAGAGAATCCCATAACTCTTTTGCAGATTCCTCATTTTGATAGATGTCAAAGAGAGAATCAGACATACCGTTTAATATGTGTCCTCTGCAGATGTAGTCGTCGTTTTCCCACTTTGATCTACGTCTGATTGCCTCCAAGTTGTCATCTTCAAGCAATTCCGGAATAGGGGTAGAAAGAACATACACCACCTTTAATGTTGTTAAAAGGAAGTGCATCTTCTTCTGCCAACGCCGGAAATCTTGTCCTTCAAATTTGTCTAGCTTTCCAAACTTGTTCGTCATCTCCTTCAAAGTACTTCCACCCGCCATGAGTATCACCAAATACTTTATTCGTTTGTAGGGGAAATATAGGGTCTTGATCTTGATACAAAGGCCGGATATGTGATTGAATCGTGTATAATCCACTTTCCGAATAAAGTATTTCGACCCTTAATGCCTGGGTTACACAAAATCTTTATTGGGATAAGACAATCACTCAATTTGTTTCTAGGCAAAGAGAACAAATCTAAACTGTGAGAATTGATTGCTTTCGTTATTGTTGTAATTACTTGTGTTTTTCATGTATATACAACTGAGATCAATCCCTGTATATATACAGATGGAGAGGTATTAGTTAAAGGGTACAATCAAAAGACATGACTTTAGCCAAGTGATGTGTCTTTTCATTTTGAACTGGCACCTGTTCAGGAACTGCTCGGCCGAGTCAAGGGACTCGCTCGGCCGAGCAAAGATGTCCCATGACAATTTGCCCAGCTGCACGGCCGTGTCATTTGAACTGCACGGCCGTGTTGTTCATACTGCTCGGCCGAGCAAGGCATATGCCTCGGCCGAGCAAGGCTGTCCAGAAACTTGGACAATCTGCTATGCTCTGCTCGGCCGAGTCAAGGACTCTGCTCGGCCGAGCACATCAGCAAAATGTGCTACCCTTTAACTTTTACTTCTTTATCGAGGTTGACTTCGTTTTAGCTCAAACGAGTGTGTACTCCACACTTTCCCTTACTCGTATCCGAGTCTAATATGAATCACATTGATCTCTAGTAAATCATCATTACAATAAAACAAGTTGATGACACTAAAATCACCAACATTTGTTGCTTGAAAAACAACCTAGATTCTATATTTAACACAAATATCAGAGTGTATGCATTGTAAGGAAACACATAATTTTCTGAGATGTGGTAGATACGTGAAGGAGAGAAAGGAAAATACCAGTATAGTTGCACCGACATGATACGAGAACTGTATACTGGTTACCAAGTGATGCACTGTGATCAAAATTTGAGGGAAAATGGTCATTTGATGCAGCACTTCCAGTCTGCATCCGTGATGAGTGAGAGGTTTTTCCACCTTGACCTCTAGAGCTCCACACTGACGTAGACGGTTTCAGAATGAAGGAGTGCTCTTCTCCTCGCCTGCCAGGATAATTAACCATTAAATGTGCAACATATAAGACGAGTTATTGTGTAGGTAAATTAGGAGTGTATTTGGTACAGAAAGTAGATTAGGATAGAGTTATATTTTCCTTAATAGTACAGGAAAATCATTGTAATTAGGAAAGAATTCTATTTTCCTTGGGAGTAAAGGAAATCATTGTGTGTATATATTTCTATTGTCTTTAAGGCAAAAATATACAGAGAGAAAATTTCCCCTCAAAATTTTATGTTCTTCCTTAAAGCCTGTTTTATACTTCTAACATGGTATCAGCCTTTTGATCGATCCATACCTTTTTGTTTTCTCGGCCAGCCATGACTACAACACCAGATTCCGCCCTAACTGGTATGACAAGCGGCAGCGCTTCCGTCAATGGCCTGCCAATTTTCTACAACCCCACTGCCATCATGGGCCAAACTTATCTCACCAAAGATAATTACGTGAATTGGAGTACGTTATTCAAAACCCTTCTTCGTACTCACAACCTTGCGTTTGTTGTCGAACCCCAACAACCAGGTGGCTACTCTTGCCGATGGCAAGGAAAATCCTCAACACGCCATATGGAAGAACGCCACAGATTTAGTTTGTGGTTGGATAAAAGGTACGGTAACCCCAGCCGTTCAACCTTACCTGAATTCATGCCTCACAGCACCGGAGGCGTGGGCTGTTTTGGCCAAACGCTTCGGCGCTACATCGGCCCTTCAAATAGAAACCCTCAAGGAAAAGCTACACGATCTGAAAAAGGCTCCGGACACCTCGATCGCGGACTATTTTCTTCGAGCTTCGCAAATCTCCGATGCGCTCACAGCAGCCGGTGACCCAGTCGAAGATTCGGTTCTTATACAGCGTATTTGTGGCGGATTAGGACAAGAATACAAAGAATTTCTCACCGCAATCGCTGCATCTCATGCTCAGAATCCACTTACATTGGATGGACTGAATGACCTATTGTTAAAGGAAGAGATGTTATTGCAGAAGTTTGCTACACCACCAGTGCAAACCGCGGCGCTGGTTGCCACTTCATCAACTCATTCCACCTCTTTGGAAGCAAACTACGCCGGCAATAATGGTGCTGGAGGACAGAATCGCATTAGGAGTGTATTTGGTACAGAAAGTAGATTAGGAAAGAGTTATATTTTCCTTACATTGTTCCTGTTAATCCTCATAAACTTATGCCAAAATCAACACATTGCATCTTTCTTGGTTATGATAATTTCCGTAAAGGTTATCGCTGTTTAGATTTATCCAATGGCAAAGTATACTTGTCCAGACATGTGGTATTTGATGAGTTTAGTTTTCCTTGGCAAGACAGTGGCAAAAATAAATTATTAACAGGTGAAAGCAGAGCTGATTTCGGACCATATGTTCACTTGGATCATGACACTGCTGCACAAACACAATTTGGCCCAGCTTTACATCCAATACCAGCAACTATTGGACCACTTCCCACAACATCAGGCCCATCTGTTCTCTCTCTTCCCGTTGGACAGCCTGCTTCATCCGGGCATCAAGCAGTGGATAGCCCTCAACCTGGCACACAACGGCCTATTTTTCACAACAGTCCCGTGCCTCTCCAATTTTCGCCGGTGTCACCTTCCTCCCCTGAGGTTTTGCAGTCTGACTTACAGCCACCTTCAGGTCCGAATGATCTCAGTTACACCCCTGGTAAGTCGGCTTCAATGCAAGGCTCTCTCTCTGCTTCGGATCCAGTTAGTCCGGTTGATTCTTCTGATACGCCAGCATCCACTCCACCGCTGAAGTCTCGTGCTGTTTCTGAACTTCTTGCTGCAACTTCACCATATTCCTTACCCTCTGCTTTGGTGGCAATTCAGAATGATCCTATGTCTTATGAACCGAGGACCTTTAAACAAGCTTCTAAATTCCCTCACTGGAACGTGGCAATGAAAGATGAGCTTTCTGCCTTGCACAAAAATGGGACGTGGTCCCTAGTTCCCTATGATCCACGAATGAATGTTGTGGGATGTCGGTGGATCTTTAAAGTTAAACGAAAGGCTGACGGTACTATTGAGCGACATAAAGCCCGTTTGGTTGCTCAAGGGTTTACACTACAAGCCGGTCTTGATTATGATGAGACGTTTAGTCCGGTGGTAAAACCATCTACCATCCGTACCGTTTTAACAGTTGCTCATTCTCGAGGTTGGGACATTAAGCAGTTGGATGTCAGGAATGCTTTTCTTAATGGTGTTATACATGAGGAGGTGTATATGAAGCAACCTCCTGGTTTTGAGGATCCTACTCGTCCCGGGTCTGTTTGTCGGCTTCATAAAGCTCTTTACGGTTTAAAGCAATCACCTCGAGCTTGGTTTCATCGCCTACATGAGTTTCTTCTTCGCCACGGGTTTATCAACAGTCGATCTGACTCATCCTTGTTCATTCGACATTCCTCTGGCACCACAACTATTATTTTGGTTTATGTCGATGACATCATCATCACATGTTCTTCTTCCTCCATGGTTTCTAATGTCATTGATGATATATGTTCGACGTTTGATAATCGTCGTCTTGGAGATTTATGTTTCTTCTTGGGTCTTGAAGCATCTAGAAACAAGGATACATTGCAGTTATGTCAGCAGAGGTATGCCTTGGATCTTTTGGATCGCTTTAATATGTCTGATTTTAAACCTGCTTCTACTCCGTCAGCTCCTCATTCACGGTTGTCGGCTCATGATGGTGATCCTTTGCCCGATCAGTCTTTATACCGAAGTCTTGTGGGGGGATTACAATATCTAACTCTTACTCGTCCTGATATTGCTTTTTCAGTTAATCAAGTATGTCAGTATATGCATCAACCTCGCTCCTCTCATTTTATTGTTGCAAAGAGGATTCTCCGGTTCATTAAAAGCACTTTGACATTAGGCCTTTCCTTTCATCGATCATTGAATTTTTCTATCCGCGCTTACTCTGATGCTGACTGGGCTGGTGACCCAGATGACAGGCGTTCCACCTCTGGAGCTTGCATTTTTGTTGGGCCTAATCTTGTTTCTTGGACGGCAAAGAAACAAACTACTGTCTCTCGCTCAAGTAGTGAAGCCGAGTATCGTGCTATTGCAACCACCACAGCTGAGTTACGTTGGTTCTCGTATCTGTTTCGGGAATTGAAAATTCCATTCTCCACACCTTTGTTGTTTTGTGATAATATTTCGGCTTTACACATGGCTCGGAATCCGGTGTTTCATGCTCGTACTCGTCACATCGAAATTGATTATCATTTTGTTCGAGAATTGGTCACAAGGGGTTTTTTTCAGCTTCGATATGTTTCTACAGATGATCAATTAGCCGATGTTTTTACTAAAGGGTTGTCAAAACCACGTTTTCAAGCTCTTACTGTCAAGCTACGACTCCCCTACGGCCGTCTAGCTTGAGGGGGGGTATAAGACGAGTTATTGTGTAGGTAAATTAGGAGTGTATTTGGTACAGAAAGTAGTTTAGGAAAGAGTATATTTTCCTTAATAGTACAGGAAAATCATTGTAATTAGGAAAGAATTCTATTTTCCTTGGGAGTAAAGGAAATCATTGTGTGTATATATTTCTATTGTCTTTAAGGCAAAAATATACAGAGAGAAAATTTCCCCTCAAAATTTTATGTTCTTCCTTAAAGCCTGTTTTATACTTCTAACACAACATAGGTTTAAGCAATTGTAGCCATTCATCACATCTTGATACGGGGCTGGACTAATGAAATGAACAAACTAAGAAACTTGGATAGGTGCTCACCACTTCAAGGAATCCACCAAGAAGATACAGAGCAATAACAACTCACCACTCGTAGGAATCCACCAACGAGATACAGAATTGTGGTTCACCACTCAATGGAAAATAAAACCAAAGAGATACAGAACAAAGAAAAGCTCAAACTTGAACTTTATTGATGAATATCAATCAAAAACATAGCCTGCCTCCCCAAGAGAAAATGGAGGGTATTTATAGGATACTTGGAACATCCTTCCAAGCTAGGAATACTATAAGGTTACATGAACCACTTATTAAATAGAAATACCAAAAGATTTTCTAACTATTATGACTATAACTCAAAATTCGGATGAATCTGCCACAGAAACCACCCTTCACTAAAGCAGTCATAACTCTCTCCATACTTGTCCAAATGACAAACCGTAAAATTCTCTAGAAACTAGATTCACAGAGCTTTCCAAGCATAGGTCACACATAATTTTTGGTTCATCCAATCCGTACAGACTTGCAAGTTAAGTTGACCCATTTCTGGACTGTTAAGCTGCCCTGTTTGTGCCTCTTCAATAGGAAGACCTTTTGCTACTGCATCAAACTCCCCTGGTTGAAGAAGACTCGTCCTCGAGTCCATAAGCTCATGATCCCCATGAAATGGTGAAAGATCAGACACGTTGAAGGTGTCGGAGACTTCATACTCAGCTGGAAGTTCAATCTTGTACGCATTTTCCCCAATTTTCAACACTTTAAATGGGCCAACAAACTTTCCAATGAAAGGCCTAAATACATCATTCATAAGCCTCATAAAAGTACTTGGGGCATTAGAAAGACCAAATGGCATCACAAGCCACTCATAAAGTCCATCCCTTGTCTTGAAGGCTGTTTTCCATTCATCCCCCGGCCGCATACGAATTTGATGGTAACCACTACGAAGATCAATTTTTGAGAATATAATTGCACCATGTAGCTGGTCAAGAAGGTCATCCAAACGAGGAATAGGATAGCGGTACTTGATAGTAATCTTATTCACAGCTCTACTATCAATACACATCCTCCATGACTCATCTCTTTTAGGCACAAGAAGAGCAGAACGGCACAAGGACTTTTGCTTTCCCTCAAGAACCCCTTACTCAACAACTCCCCAACTTGCCTTTGTAGTTCTTCATGCTCCTTGGGACTCATTCTATAAATTTGCTTTGTTAGGAATTGAAGAACCCGGAACAAAGTCAATACAATGTTGAATGTCTCGCATAGGAGGAAGACCCGGTGGCATTTCTTCCGGAAACACATCTGCAAACTCAATAAGGAGTTGATGCACAATAGGAGGATGCTCGTGATTTTCTGCATTTTCTTCAAGAACCACAAGAATATAACAGCCCTTTACACTTTACGCCTCCTTTAAAATTTGATTTAGAACAAAAAACACTTTTCTCTTCTTTTAAAGGTTTAGGGCTGCTACCTAATTTTAAAGGAACCAACACAATCTTAACACCATCCTTCACAAAAGTATAAGTATTCTTAAAACCATCATGCAATGTTTTTCTATCATACTTGCCATGGTCTACCAAGAAGTAAATGACAAACATCCATAGGAGCAACATCACACAATACTTCATCTTTATACTTTTCACCAATTGAAAATTGCACAAGACAACGCTTACTAACCTTGAATTCCTTCTTCTTGTCAAGCCAAGACAAGTTATATGGATGTGGATGGTCTTCCGTTTTGAGCTGCAACTTTTCCACCATCTTTGATGAGACAACATTTTCAAAGCTTCCTCCATCAATGATGACATCACAAACCTTACCTTGAGAAGTGCATCTTGTATGAAAAATATTATGTCGAAGCCAATCATCATTCTCAATACGTTGGACATTGAGATTTTGACAAACAAGAAGCTCCCCTTGATCACCTTGAATAACTTCTTCATACTCGGAATTTTCAGCATCTTCTTCTTGATCCTCTTCAATTTCTTCTTCTACAAGAGTAACAACCCTTCGATTTGGACAATCTGATGCAATATGCCCATAACCTTGGCACTTGAAACTCTTTCTAGAGCTTGCATTTGATGTAACTTGCTGTTTAGGACCAGCAGCAACTTCACCCTTCTCTTGAGACTTCAAAGCTGTAGTTTCTGGTGTTGTAGGGACTTTGTTGGTTGAGGTACTCCCCTGGTTAAAGGGACCTTCTTTGCTGCGAAAACGAGAGGCACTTCCACGAGCTTCTTTTTGTTTTTTTTCCACTTTTATGGCCAGCTTGCAAACATCATCATAGGACCAAAAAGGTTGAAGTTGAACAACATTACCAATTTCAGCTTTCAATCCTCCAAGATAACGAGCTATAGTATGTTCCTCCGGCTCCACTACATCACATTTGATCATAAGGTGATCAAATTCAGTTGTGTACTCTTCTACCGACAACTCTTTTTGCTTCAAATTATGGAGCATAAGGAAAGAATCTTGCTTATAATGCTCGGGCAAGAACCTCTTCTTGAGCTCTCTCTTCATCTTTTCCCAAGAACGAATAGGACGCTTACCATCACGAGCTCGTTGTTTCTTCACATTCTCCCACCAAAGACCAGCATACTTTCGCAACTTTAAAGCCACAAGTTTCACCTTTCGTTCATCTGAAACATCTTTGAAATCAAAAACCTTTTCAATAGTATGAAGCCAATCAAGGAACTCATCGGGCTGAATTCTTCCTTCAAATTCTGGAATGTCAACCTTGATATCAAACTCCTTTCGTTGATCTCTTCGCCCATGATTACGAGGACGAGATCCTGCACTATCTTCTGAACTTGATGATTGATAAAAGGGATTATCATAGACTTCATCAGCGCTGCTGCCTTCTCCATTTCCATGATGCACTTGTTCTTCTTCCACGGTTTGCAGACGTTCAACTTGCTCTTGGAGCTGTTGCACTTGCCTCCGAAGTTCATCCATCTCTATGTCTCGCAAATCTCTTTCACGAGGGGCTGCATTAGGTTGACGACGACGAGGAGGCATGATCTGAACCAGAGCTCTGATACCAACTGATACGGGGCTGGACTAATGAAATGAACAAACTAAGAAACTTGGATAGGTGCTCACCACTTCAAGGAATCCACCAAGAAGATACAGAGCAATAACAACTCACCACTCGTAGGAATCCACCAACGAGATACAGAATTGTGGTTCACCACTCAATGGAAAATAAAACCAAAGAGATACAGAACAAAGAAAAGCTCAAACTTGAACTTTATTGATGAATATCAATCAAAAACATAGCCTGCCTCCCCAAGAGAAAATGGAGGGTATTTATAGGATACTTGGAACATCCTTCCAAGCTAGGAATACTATAAGGTTACATGAACCACTTATTAAATAGAAATACCAAAAGATTTTCTAACTATTATGACTATAACTCAAAATTCGGATGAATCTGCCACAGAAACCACCCTTCACTAAAGCAGTCATAACTCTCTCCATACTTGTCCAAATGACAAACCGTAAAATTCTCTAGAAACTAGATTCACAGAGCTTTCCAAGCATAGGTCACACATAATTTTTGGTTCAGCCAATCAGTACAGACTTGCAAGTTAAGTTGACCCATTTCTGGACTGTTAAGCTGCCCTGTTTGTGCCTCTTCAATAGGAAGACCTTTTGCTACTGCATCACATCTCCTAGGTCATGTATACTGATGGGAAAAAACGCCAGTAAAATAAATAATCGTAGACTTTCTTCAGCATCAATAATGCTACCGAGTTGTTTATAAAATAGGATACACATTAAGGTCAGTAGACATTTATGGGAAAACAAGTGCTGAAGAAGTTGTCATAAGCATTGCCCACTGAAGCACAAGAAACATGCATGAGGTAGAAGTGAGCACACATCAAAATGGAGGGAAAAGAGTCCAAGAGACCACTAAACCCATCTCCCTTAGTTTATAGCAAGTATTGATTATTGATATTAGGAATGGACGAGTAATTTTTCTAGAGAGAAGTGTACTTTTTCTAGAGAGAAGTGTACGAGGGAGAGGAAGTGGCGACACATCAAAAGGGAAGGAAAAGAGTTCAAGAAACTACTACCACCTTCTCCCTTTATATATCATATATACTTTCCATTCAAACCAGTTCAATTTATTTTTCAGATATATGGTTGCTATTCATTCAATCCATTACCTTCACCATGACCACCTTCGCATAACATGTTCTTTGGCAAATTACTTTTTCCCCTACCCCCGAAAGAAAAATAAATAAAATGCAAACCGTGGAGGTCATCAAGGTCTGTTTGTATTCGAAGTGTCAAGATGTGAAAACTAGTCAACGAGTACAGCAATAGCTTGCTTCTAAAGCATTCCATATGTCAAGGATTTGCAATAAAACAAAAACTCGTTGGTGAACAGGGAATAGCATTGATACGCAAAAGAAAATAAAACATTTTAGGCATGTCACATTAACAACCTTACATGACGTTCTTTT
Organism: Adenophora triphylla var. japonica; assembly: GCA_022495995.1. Classification (NCBI taxonomy): domain Eukaryota; kingdom Viridiplantae; phylum Streptophyta; class Magnoliopsida; order Asterales; family Campanulaceae; genus Adenophora; species Adenophora triphylla. The sequence continues at coordinate 241,144 of JAFEMH010000810.1, read as the reverse complement.
TATGATGAAATTCTAAGAACATAGATCAAGTTCAATATAAGTGCTAGATTAAACACATACAAACAATAATCCAATGACGTGTTAATTCACAAATCTCATCAGTAATTATTTCTAAACTTGACTAAAACATGGCAAACAAAAATGATGATGATTTAGTTAAAGGATCTATAATACAATAGAGATTGTTAGAAGTATAAAACAGGCTTTAAGGAACATATCGAAGCTGAAGAAAACCCATGTGACCAATTCTCGAACAAAATGATAGTCAATTTCGATGTGACGAGTACGAGCATGAAACACCGGATTCCGAGCCATGTGTAAAGCCGAAATATTATCACAAAACAACAAAGGTGTGGAGAATGGAATTTTCAATTCCCGAAACAGATACGAGAACCAACGTAACTCAGCTGTGGTGGTTGCAATAGCACGATACTCGGCTTCACTACTTGAGCGAGAGACAATAGTTTGTTTCTTTGCCGTCCAAGAAACAAGATTAGGCCCAACAAAAATGCAAGCTCCAGAGGTGGAACGTCTGTCATCTGGGTCACCAGCCCAGTCAGCATCAGAGTAAGCGCGGATAGAAAAATTCAATGATCGATGAAAGGAAAGGCCTAATGTCAAAGTGCCTTTAATGAACCGGAGAATCCTCTTTGCAGCAATAAAATGAGAGGAGCGAGGTTGATGCATATACTGACATACTTGATTAACCGAAAAGGCAATATCAGGACGAGTAAGAGTTAGATATTGTAACCCCCCCACAAGACTTCGGTATGAAGACGGACCGGGCAAAGGATCACCATCATGAGCCGACAACCGTGAATGAGGAGCTGACGGAGTAGAAGCAGGCTTACAATCAGACATATTAAAGCGATCCAAAAGATCCAAGGCATACCTCTTCTGACATAACTGCAATGTATCCTTATTTCTAGATGCTTCAAGACCCAAGAAGAAACTTAAATCTCCAAGACGACGACTATCAAACGTTGAACAGATATCATCAATGATATTAGAAACCATGGAGGAAGAAGAACCTGTGATGATGATGTCATCGACATAAACCAAAATAATAGTTGTGGTGCCGGAGGAATGCCGAATGAACAAGGATGAGTCAGATCGACTGTTGATAAACCCATGACGAAGAAGAAACTCATGTAGGCGATGAAACCAAGCTCGAGGTGATTGCTTTAAATCGTAAAGAGCCTTATGAAGCCGACAAACAGACCTGGGACGAGTAGGATCCTCAAAACCAGGAGGTTGCTTCATATACACCTCCTCATGTATAACACCATTAAGAAAAGCATTCCTGACATCCAACTGTTTATTGTCCCAACCTCGAGAATGAGCAACTGTTAAAACGGTACGGATGGTAGATGGTTTTACCACCGGACTAAACGTCTCATCATAATCAAGACCGGCTTGTTGTGTAAACCCTTGAGCAACCAAACGGGCTTTATGTCGCTCAATAGTACCGTCAGCTTTTCGTTTAACTTTAAAGATCCACCGACATCCCACAACATTCATTCGTGGATCATAGGGAACTAGGGACCACGTCCCATTTTTGTGCAAGGCAGAGAGCTCATCTTTCATTGCCACATTCCAGTGAGGGAATTTAGAAGCTTGTTTAAAGGTCCTCGGTTCATAAGATATAGGATCATTCTGAATTGCCACCAAAGCAGAGGGTAATGAATATGGTGAAGTTGCAGCAAGAAGTTCAGAAACAGCACGAGACTTCAGCGGTGGAGTGGATGCTGGCGTATCAGAAGAATCAACCGGACTAAGCGGGATCCGAAGCAAGAGAGAGCCTTGCATTGAAGCCGACTTACCAGGGGTGTAACTGAGATCATTCAGACCTGAAGGTGGCTGTAAGTCAGACTGCAAAACCTCAGGGGAGGAAGGTGACACCGGCGAAAATTGGAGAGGCACAGGACTGTTGTGAAAAATAGGCCTTTGTGTGCCAGGTTGAGGGCTATCCACTGCTTGATGCGCGGATGAAGCAGGCTGTCCAACGGGAAGAGAGAGAACAGATGGGCCTGATGTTGTGGGAAGTGGTCCAATAGTTGCTGGTATTGGATGTAAAGCTGGGCCAAATTGTGTGTGTGCAGCATGTTAAAGTCTGAGGTTCCACCTTAAAACCAATTGGTGATAAGGGGAGTATCCCAGGATCTTTATATATTATAGGCAAGGTTTGTCAATTCCCAATGTGGGATAATATCTCTAACACGCCCCCTCACGTGTAGCGGGCTTTGCCAAAGCTTACAACGTGGACTTATCAATCGGGTGGCGCAGAGTAACATCGTGGGCCGTTGGGCCTGCACGTGTAAGGACCTGCTCTGATACCATGTTAAAGTCTGAGGTTCCACCTTAAAACCAATTGGTGATAAGGGGAGTAGCCCAGGATCTTTATATATTATAGGCAAGGTTTGTCAATTCCCAATGTGGGATAATATCTCTAACACAGCAGTGTCATGATCCAAGTGAACATATGGTCCGAAATCAGCTCTGCTTTTACCTGTTAATAATTTATTTTTGCCACTGTCTTGCCAAGGAAAACTAAACTCATCAAATACCACATGTATGGACAAGTATACTTTGCCATTAGATAAATCTAAACAGCGATAACCTTTACGGAAATTATCATAACCAAGAAAGATGCAATGTGTTGATTTTGGCATAAGTTTATGAGGATTAACAGGAACAATGTAAGGAAAGCAAGAACAACCAAATACTTTCAAGAAACGATAATCAGGTTTTCGTTTCCACAATTTCTGATAAGGAGACATATACTGAAGTTGACGCATGGGGAGTCGATTTATGAGGTGCACAACAGTGTTAAAAGCTTCAAGCCAGAATTTGTAAGGGACTTTAGATTTGGCCATAAGACATAAGCCCATTTCTACAATATGTCGATGCTTACGTTCGACAACCCCATTTTGTTGAGGGGTGTAGGGACAAGTAAGTTGATGATGGATACCTACTTTTTTGAGAAAGGAGGTAAACAATCGACTAGTGAATTCACCCCCTCCATCAGTTTGAATAGCTTTAACAGTATGAATTGCATGAATGCGACGAGATAAAAGATTTTCAATTTGTGTCTTGAAGTCAGAGAAAATCTGGGTCACATCAGATTTATGAGTCATAGGAAATAGCCACACAAAACGAGAGAAGTCATCAACTATAGAGAGATAATAGCGAAACCCATTTAATGATAAAACAGGGGCCGGACCCCAAACATCCAAATGCAACATATCAAGTGGATTAAGTGCATTAAAATTTCGAAGAGTAAAAGACAACTTGCTAGACTTCCCTAACGGACACCAATGACAACAATGTTGTTCATTTATTTTGTGACTTAAAGGTAAACTAAACCGACTACACATGGAGTAGACGGGTGACCCAAACGTGCATGCCAAATATCCTGACCGGTACGTTCACCAAGAAGGGCAACGGGACTGTTCTGCAACTTGTAATTGAAAGAAAACTTGTATAAACCTCCAGAATTATGGCCAGTAATAAGAACCTCATTCGTTCGAATATCCTTAACACGAAAACCACACGAGTCAAGTTCAAAAAAGCAATTATTATCTTTGGAAAATTGACGAATAGATAATAAAGGTTTGTGAATGTGTGGCACATAAAGAATATTACGGAGAGCAAACGTACGGTTATTGATATGAAAAGAAGAATGACCAATACTAGAAATTTTTAACTTATTGCCATTACCAACAGTGACTACATCATTACCTGAATATGGATAATATCCGGAGAAGGCAGAAGGATCAGCTGTCATATTATTCGTAGCACCGGAATCAAGAATAAACGGGTCCGAGTATGCCATATACGCTGCATTATTTTGACAATCAAGTGCACCATGTCCTATTCTAAAACATAACTGGCATTCAATATTCTGATTTGAGGCCCCCTGACTTCCATAACCCGAGAAACCCCCTCTGCCAGAGGTGTTATTCTGACCACCGCGACCTCCCCTGCGGCCATTACCGCAGCCTTATGATCCGCTATTGTTCCAATATTCTGATTTGAGGCCCCCTGACTTCCAATTACCATTGTTATTGCTGCGATTTCTGCCATTGTTGTTCCAATTTCCGTTATTGCCATTATTACCACCTTGTCGATTTCCATGGTTGCGATTGTTACCCCAGCGACCTCCACCACGATTCTGGTTATTACCATTGTTATTACCTCGATTTTGACCACCACCATTACTGCTGCGATTCTGCCCTCCAGCACCATTATTGTCGGCGTAGTTTGCTTCCAAAGAGGTGGAATCTGGTGTTGTGGTCATGGCAGGCCGAGAAAACAAAAAGGTATGGATCGATCAAAAGGCTGATACCATGTTAGAAGTATAAAACAGGCTTTAAGGAAGAACATAAGAATCTGAGGGGAAATTTTCTCTCTCTGTATTATTTTGCCTCAAAGACAATACAAATATATACACACAATGATTTTCCTTTTCTCCTAAGGAAAATAGAATTCTTTCCTAATTACAATGATTTTCCTTTACTCCTAAGGAAAATATAACTCTTTCCTAATCTACTTTCTGTACCAAATAAACTCCTTATTTACCTACACAATAACTCGCCTTATAGAGATCACATCTAACCGCCACACAATTGATGGTCAAGATTGAGTTTGAGAAAACATAACTATTTGCTAGGATTGAATATGAAAAATAAATTTGTTTTTAACTTCCCACTCTGCTACAACGGTTACGATCTCTCTAACCGCCATACAAAGAGTGGTTCAGATTTAATCTCTCAAAAGACAAAGAGCGGCCTAGATTTAAAGTTGGAAAAAACATAAAAAAACTCCCCTACACCGGTTACTAACTAATATAAATAATTAATAATTTTTATTAACAAAATTGAATTTTACTATGTTGACAGTTAAAAAATAATTATTAATTTTAAGCATTAAGCTAAATGGTGAATTTACTAACAAATATATTTTGTACTGTGCTATTGCTTGCTTGATAATGTCTATTTTGCTTGGTTTATATTTTTGTAGAACTTTTGCTACTCACGGATCTAATGGTGAAAAAATAACAATTTTTATAATTGAATAAAATTATCTAAATTTTCATAAAATTACGGTCAAAATTTGATTGAGTTGACCATTAAAGTCAAAATGATCTAAATTTTTCGAGACGGAGAAAGTATTTGTTTTTATAATTGAGTTGACCATTAAAGTCAAAGTGATCTAAATTTTTCGAGATGGAGAGAGTATTTGTTTTTATAATCTATTGCAAATAAAAAAAAATATGATGTTGTATTTCCAAGTCATAAATCATGGACATCTTTTTTTTTAGGGACAAATTGATCATTTCACATGACATATTACCCGAAGTTAGTTACATGACTAACTTTCGTTAGTCAAAATGCATATTTTGACCTTAATTTAACGCAATACTCCCTCTACGTCTATTTCAAATAATCTTACCAACTTTGTCATCTAGAGCGTCTTATTGATAAGTCTCATTTTCTATGAACGAAAGTATATAATATTTATTTAATGGGACTCACTTTTAATACTTATAACGACTATTGCCTTACTATTTTCTATCTCATTTTCTCTCTCCTACCCACTCACAACACCTCAGTGTATCATCGAATGGAAAAATCCTCATGAGAGGATGTAAGCTTTTGTGTCATTGTTGTAAATTAAGTAGAAAGAAAAGAACAAAAGGGAAACATAACCAAGAAGCAACAATTTTGAGAGCCAAGAACAAAGGTAAATTCCTCCAAACATATCTATAAAAAAAACCCTACAATACACGAACAAACAAAATCGAGAAAAAAAAAAGAATACTACACGTCAATTGTAGTCATGCCTATGATTAGTTGTCTTTTTATTTTGAAGACTGTATATGTTGAATAAGAATACAAGGGTGGATGGGTGTTGTTATTTTTTTAGGTTAAAAATGAATAGAAGAGTGAGTGTATGAAGTTTACATAAAGGAGTGTAGGGTTAGGTGGGTTACATAGTAATAGTCGGAGTGAGTGTTTTGAATGGAAGAGGGGTGGGATTGGGAAGTGGTTGATGAAACAGATTGACGAGGGTACTAATTCAGTTCTTCTTCAACTCTTAAAACTTTTGTAAGTATAATCAAATTTAGTGCACATAATGTTATGATATTATCTAATAAGCATTTTCTTTTCAGTCATGGGACACCAACTCAATCTCATTTAAGGCCGAATGTGATATTTTCATGCAATAAGTAACATATATTTCAGCTTTGGAACGAGTACTTTTATTCATCAAGTTAAACTTTCTTGAAAGTGCTGAAAAGTTTGGGGAGATATCTTATAAGGTGAGCTTGCTATTGTTATTCAGGAATATTTGCAATTTGTTTCCATGCCTTTACTTAGCTTTGTTATTGCAGGCACTCAGAATAATTGATATAATTGGTCAAGATTTTATTTTCAATAGTGTATCATTTTAGAGCATGATTTCTCTATAATAGTATTGGAAGTTTGGAAAACAGCAACTCAAAGGATACTGAGCGGGTTTGAGGTTACATGAAAGAGGGTGAGGTAAGGGAGTGAGGGGAAAGAGGAAAGTGGGTGGGGGTTGGGATTATGTAATTTGATTAACTTTAGTTAATTGAAATCATATTTTCTTATAATTTTCTTTTTGGTTATAATAATAAAATTGTATTTTATCAATCTTATTTTGGCTATATTGTAGAATGTGATTTTACTTTCTATTTTCCTTTTTGTAACAAATACCAAAGAGACAGATTTATTTTTGAAATGTTCAATTAAAAATCAGGAACTATTATGTATGTAATGGATCATTAATATTGTCGTTCTTGCAATCAAATGAAAATTTTAAGAGTTTACAATTTGATGATAGATACTAGACTTATGCATTTTGAGAGTTTGATCTCAAACACACTATATTTATGTTGTATTGTCACCGTGTCTTGGCACGGGTAGGGAAGTACTAGTCTATATTACAATAGGAAAAGGAAGTAACCGCCGAGACAAAGAGTGGTCCAAATTGATTCTTATAAATTCAATCCGACGGCCTAAATTCTTCACCCTCCCTCAACCGTTTTTAACTTCCCACTTCCCTCCTCAATATTTTTAATATTTATTATTTTATAGTTATTCAATTTCTTGGTGGAAATTAATGGAGTTGTTTCATTAATCCATACTACCAAATTTGAAGGGGTGGGGATACTGACCCGTCTCCCACCCTACTTTAAAAAGGAAAAAACCTCCTTGGTTTCTCATTGTGTGTTTGTATATCATTCAATGTTTGCTGAATAGATTGATATTATTATCCCTTGTCAGTTTTACTTTTTTTTTTTCCAAATTTTCTTATGAATACTGTATTTTGTTTACTGAATTTTAAAAATTGTTATTGTTTGCTAACAATAACAATTTTTATAATTGCATAAAAATATCCAAATTTTCATAAAATTACGGTCAAAATTCGATTGAGTTGACTATTAAAATTAAAGTGATTATTAAAATTAAAGTGATCTAAATTTTTCGAGACAGAGGGAGTATTTGTTTTTGTAACATACTTTTTACAAATAAAAATGTGTAGATCCGATCGCTCCCTTTATTTCGCAGAATCAACTCAATCAAATTTTGACATATTGATTTCATAAAAAATATAGATATTTTCATGAAATTCTAAAAATTGTTATCGATAGTATTTTTAATCTATATTACAATAGATGTGAATTTCAACTACCACACAAAGAGTGGTCAGGATTTGATTTTTAAAAAGACAAACATCGGCTGTGATTGAATCTACGGATCCCCCTTACTACAGCAGTTAGCAGCGGTTATGATCTCTCCTCCCAAAAGTATTTTTTTTCTCAAAATATTCCATTTTAAAAAAATATATCCCAAAATAACAATCCTACAAAACTATTGACCAAAATGATCCATTTTTTGAAACTCGCTACACGGTATAGCGAGTTTATAATTTTTTTGTTTAAACTCACTAAACCATTTAGCGAGTTTAAATTGTAATATTAAAAAAATAAATTGAACTCGCTAATTGAATTAGCGAGTTCTAAGTTTCTTTTCTTCTGTGTGAACACAATCACATTACTAATTCATTCTCCGTCTCACTTTAAATTACAAAATAAAATTATAAAAATTATGTTTTAATAAATAAAACTAAAAAATAAATTTGAACTCGCTAATTGAATTAGCGAGTTCCAAGTTTCTTTTCTTCTGTGTGAACATAACCAAATTACTGTTCCATTTTCCGTCTCACTTTAAATTATAAAATAAAAATATAAAAATTATGCTTTAATAAAGAAAATTAAAAGGAAATATTATTTTTTCTGCCTCAAATAAATACTTAAAAAAATGTAACACTGTAAAAAAATTATTTCCTTCATATCAAAAATGAATATTATTTTCGACTCAAAATGAATAACCAAAAAATAATACTACATTTTTTGTCCAAAACATAATACTACATTTTTTGTCCAAAAAATTGAACACTACTTCCTTCATCCCAAAAAATAATTCTTTTTTAAAATGTTCATTGAGACGAAGTAAGCAATGTTCATTTTTATATATATATATATATATATATATATATATATATATATATATATATATATATATAGAAAGTAGTATTAATTTTATGAACAACATTATGTTTACTAATTGTAGTTAGAAAACAAAAGTTTATCACCATTTATTTCATATTTTTACCTTTTCTTTAATATTTTCCATGTTTACAATTGGGATTTTTAAGTTAGTAGGGATAAGGTAATGGTGCATGTGTACTTTGAGCCCTCTGGTCTAACATTACAAAATTGCCACCTTCTGTAAACTACATCCTTTTATTGATATTCCAATACCATATTTTATAATTTTTAATGGGTATAATGTTGCACAGGCTCACCATGCTGCTAGGTTTATCAACTGCAACCATATGCAATTATATTTTCTGATGCAGACCCATACACCAGAAATGGTTAAGATAACGGTTTGGCGGTTCAGTTCGGTGGTTCGATTTGACAGTTCAGCTCGAAATGGTTTGGTTCGGTTCGGTTTGGAGGAGTCGGACCGCAAACCAAACCGAAACGCATGGTTTATAAATTTTTGAAACCGAACTGAACCGTTAATCGTTAAAAACCAAACCGAACCGCATAGTTTGGTTCAGTTTGGTCTCAAACCGCGGTTTGAACCAAACCGCTGACACCCCTAGAAATATGTAATGAAGTGATAGTGAATAGTGATTGTTTTTTTTTTTAGTAAAAATTATTTATTTATGGACAAAGTTATAGAAAATATACATTTATTTTGGATTTTTTTTAAAAAAATCTGGCATTCATTTATTTTATTTTTAAAAAAAGATTCATTCTTTTTAAAAAATAGTCATTCATTTTTAAAATAGACATTCAGTTTAAGCTTCTTTTTAATAACCATGAATTATCATCTTAATATAAATGGCATAAATAACTTTTTGTATACTCCGTTCCACTTAAAGTTACACTTTTATTTTGAATATGAGAATTAAGAAAAGTGTAAGGAGTGTAGTATGAAAAATGAGGCAAGAAAGAGAATGAAGATAGAATATAAATGAATAATTGCTGTGAGTCTTCAAAATGGGTCATATTGAATAAATATATATTTTAAAGTTTCATATTGTAAAGTTGTAATTTTTAGTGGACAACCTTTTTGTTAGGACCTAAATATTTAACTACATAGTCAAGTCTAGTTTTGACGAAGAAACATATCTAAAATAGACCTCAGACAGCCAAGATATTCTCAACAAACATCAGCATCAGATAGCCAAGATATGACAAGATAAATCAATGATAGTAATGATCAAGAGAACCAATCCAATAAGACAAGTGTTATTTCTCTACAAAGAGATCATTACATATCACCCAACTCAAACCATGCCACTCATCAAGATCTAACAACTAAGATCTCAACAGCAGAGATTGTTCACTCTGACAGCTAAGATTGTTCACTATGACAGCTAAGATTTTCTGTGCCATCAGCAATGCACTAATCCATGGATGACAAAGATGTGCTACTCATAAATCCATCAACAAACACTGCCATGTCATCCCCATGAAGATATTTAACTTGGGTTGCAAATTCCAACCTATTAATATCCAGTCAACAAAGGCACTAAATGTAAACACTATTCCATCCACAACCATTTACTGCCTTGTTGATGCAGCGGAAGACTTGGATAGATATCAATACTAGTAGAATTTAATCAATACTAGTAATCGATCTTCAACACTCGTAGAATTTAATCGATACTGAGAGTCGGCATCCAAAAGGAATTTAATCACTTTTAGGAAATAAAGATTGATTACGGTTAGAAATTAATCAATACGCGAATCAATCCTTCAACAACAGCCGAAATTAATCAAGACTACAAGTTGGAACAAGAAAACACTCAATTTTTATTAATCATTCAACTCCTTTCCCTCGGCTGGAACAATCGGATCTGAACCCCTCATCGCTAGAAGTTTTTCTCTGCGATCCAAGCGGATCTGGAGTATTTGAATTCGTATTCGTACCTCCTCTATCTCGATATTGCGACGGCGTCGTCTGTACTGATGGTCATCTTCTTGGGGCTCCGCTGCACGGCTGCTCCATCGACCACCACGTCCACCACGAACCACGCTTCCTCGTTCAGCCTTTGATATACGAACCGGAGCTCTGATACCAAATGATAGCAAACGGAGGCTAAGAGAATAGAACGGCTAAACGATTTCGACAAGAAACAATTTTCGAAAGCCAAAGCTTTTCTTTTCTTTATTCAATCAACAAAAACTGCCTCAATACAAAAGCCCTAACTTTGTTTAAATAATAATCCTAAGAACATTCTAGAAACCCTAATTAATAAATGATGAATTACAAAAATAACCCTAATTAATATTTTAATAAAACCCTAATAATCCATAAAGCATTTAAAGCCCAAATCAAGCCAAGCCCAAGGCAGTTTCCTTCCAGCCGTTGCCCTGCTTCAGCCTTGCCCGCTGCCGCCCAGGCGCCCGCCTGGGATCCACCGAGGCGCCCGCCCCAAGCCCAGAAGGTCTCCTCTGTTTGTTGCTGCTTGCTGCCTTTCTCATACTGTATCATCCTCCCCTCCTTAGAAAAGACTCATCCTCGAGTCAATACCCTCGATAGGAACACCACTATAACCCGAAATATTCGAACTCCATCTGCAAAAGAAATTCTGTATCCTTGACAAACTTTAAACTTTAATGCCTTCATTACAACATCCATCCAATCGGCCCATTGTGTTGAAATGAAATATTAAATGATCAATATTTTGACGAACCAAGGAGCAGAACAATTTGCACAATCAATATCAAATGGGGTCTTTATAAGGCTGTTTAATTGCAAACTCGCACTTCAACTGGTTGTCAACAGAATCACCTGCAGCTTCAACTGAGAGAACACCACTGTGGACGGGCGATTGATATTCAGGAACAGTAACAACAGGTTCAGAAAATTCAATTTCCGCACAAATGGTATAATCTGGTTTCGACATATCACAATTGCACTTATCATACATAGGTGGTTGTGACCAATCAACAAGTTTTTCATGACTTGAAGATTCGACAAACAGACCCTCTTGACACCCAACAATATCCATCCAAAAATCATAGAAATCATTACGAATAGCCTTACCTTCGACATCCGGAGTTTCGATCTTCATATCGACTTCCCTCGAATGGTGAGTTGCATACCTATCATGAAGTCCATGATTTTGGCCGAGGGAATTCATATCTTGATCTTCATCATTCTCCTCGGCTTCGAAAAATTCATCCTCGAATTTGGATTTGCTCGTCCTCGAAGTTGTAGCAGTGCATAAAGAACATGTAACACCATCTTCCTTTCAATCGGATTTGATATCAGAATAAGACAAATCTCAAATCTTTGGCGAACCTTGAATTTGTTTACTTGGGTGATAACATCCATCCAATCAGCCCAAAACAATCGAATGAATTCATAGAGTAGCAAATTTTTTATATAGCTAGAAAAAAATGTCTTCGATTGAGGAATATCAAATGGATCATTAAATTGATGGGTACCAATTTTTCATCATAGATCGGCCAAAAGAAATAAAATAGAGGTTGTGTAGTGGCTGTATTGGCTAAAGGCAAAACATTGTCAGATTGACAGATTTCGCAAGAACACTTATCATAAATTGGAGGTTTCGACCAATCGATGAGAAGATCAATAGTCGTAGATTCAATGAAAGGCCACGAAAAATCAAACATTTTTTTTTGAGAATATAAGGAGAACAAAAATTGATAAACGAATACCTCAACCGAAACGAGAATCCCTGGTTTTGGCTTTGATACCAAATGATGCAGCGAAAACTTAGTAACGATAGATACCAACGTTCGTTGAGTTCGCTCACGAACTACTGCACGTCGATCTTCCAAAACTCGTTGAGGTGTAACCTACCGAGGCTTGGGCATCAATTGCCGTTGATTCAAGGAATACCGGAAATTGGTAAAGATTAATCACAGAATTTCGCTCGAGAAATTCAGCAATCAATCGGCAATTTTCGCTCGAGAAAATTGAAGAAAAAGAGTAAACACTCAAATTCAATATCATTCAACTGATTCTCGGAATTACACAAAAACCTAATTTTATAGGACTCCTACGACTTGAAAAACAAGTCAAATACTTCTAAATTTAACCCTAATCTATATAGTAACCAAATAAACCTCTAAAACATTAAAACATTGACTAAATCTAATTCTAAACATGATATTATCGATAGTATTTTTAATCTATATTACAATAGATGTGAATTTCAACTACCACACAAAGAGTGGTCAGGATTTGATTTTTAAAAAGACAAACATCGGCTGTGATTGAATCTACGGATCCCCCTTACTATAGCAGTTAGCAGCGGTTATGATCTCTCCTCCCAAAATGATTTTTTTTTCTCAAAATATTCCATTTTAAAAAAATATATCCCAAAATAACAATCCTTCAAAACTATTGACCAAAATGATCCATTTTTTTGAAACTCGCTACACGGTATAGCGAGTTTATAATTTTTTTGTTTAAACTCACTAAACCATTTAGCGAGTTTAAATTGTAATATTAAAAAAATAAATTGAACTCGCTAATTGAATTAGCGAGTTCTAAGTTTCTTTTCTTCTGTGTGAACACAATCACATTACTAATTCATTCTCCGTCTCACTTTAAATTACAAAATAAAATTATAAAAATTATGTTTTAATAAAGAAAACTAAAAAATAAATTTGAACTCGCTAATTGAATTAGCGAGTTCCAAGTTTCTTTTCTTCTGTGTGAACACAACCAAATTACTGTTCCATTTTCCGTCTCACTTTAAATTATAAAATAAAAATATAAAAATTATGATTTAATAAAGAAAACTAAAAGGAAATATTATTTTTTCTGCCTCAAATAAATACTTAAAAAAATGTAACACTGTAAAAAAATTATTTCCTTCATATCAAAAATGAATATTATTTTCGACTCAAAATGAATAACCAAAAAATAATAATACATTTTTTGTCCAAAAAATAATATTACATTTTTTGTCCAAAAAATTGAACATTAATTCCTTCATCCCAAAAAATAATTCTTTTTTAAAATTTTCATTGAGACGAAGGTAGCAATGTTCATTTTTATATATATATATATATATATATATATATATATATATATATAGAAAGTAGTATTAATTTTATGAACAACATTATGTTTACTAATTGTAGTTAGAAAACAAAAGTTTATCACCATTTATTTCATATTTTTACCTTTTCTTTAATATTTTCCATGTTTACAATTGGGATTTTTAAGTTAGTAGGGATAAGGTAATGGTGCATGTGTACTTTGAGCCCTCTGGTCTAACATTACAAAATTGCCACCTTCTGTAAACTACATCCTTTTATTGATATTCCAATACCATATTTTATAATTTTTAATGGGTATAATGTAGCACAGGCTCACCATGCTGCTAGGTTTATCAACTGCAACCATATGCAATTATATTTTCTGATGCAGACCCATACACCAGAAATGGTTAAGATAACGGTTTGGCGGTTCAGTTCGGTGGTTCGATTTGACAGTTCAGCTCGAAATGATTTGGTTCGGTTCGGTTTGGAGGAGTCGGACCGCAAACCAAACCGAAACGCATGGTTTATAAATTTTTGAAACCGAACTGAACCGTTAATCGTTAAAAACCAAACCGAACCGCATAGTTTGGTTCAGTTTGGTCTCAAACCGCGGTTTGAACCAAACCGCGGTTTGAACCAAACCGCTGACACCCCTAGAAATATGTAATGAAGTGATAGTGAATAGTGATTGTTTTTATTTTTTTATTAAAAATTATTTATTTATGGACAAAGTTATAGAAAATATACATTTATTTTGGATTTTTTTTAAAAAAAATCTTGTATTCATTTATTTTATTTTTAAAAAAAGATTCATTCTTTTAAAAAATAGTCATTCATTTTTAAAATAGACATTCAGTTTAAGCTTCTTTTTAATAACCATGAATTATCATCTTAATATAAATGGCATAAATAACTTTTTGTATACTCCGTTCCACTTAAAGTTACACTTTTATTTTGAATATGAGAATTAAGAAAAGTGTAAGGAGTGTAGTATGAAAAATGAGGCAAGAAATAGAATGAAGATAGAATATAAATGAATAATTGCTGTGAGTCTTCAAAATGGGTCATATTGAATAAATATATATTTTAAAGTTTCATATTGTAAAGTTGTAATTTTTAGTGGACAACCTTTTTGTTAGGACCTAACTATGTAACTACATAGTCAAGTCTAGTTTTGACAAAGAAACATATCTAAAATAGACCTCAGACAGCCAAGATATTCTCAACAAACATCAGCATCAGATAGCCAAGATATGACAAGATAAATCAATGATAGTAATGATCAAGAGAACCAATCCAATAAGACAAGTGTTATTTATCTACAAAGAGATCATTACATATCACCCAACTCAAACCATGCCACTCATCAAGATCTAACAGCTAAGATCTCAACAGCAGAGATTGTTCACTCTGACAGCTAAGATTGTTCACTCTGACAGCTATGATTTTCTGTGCCATCAGCAATGCACTAATCCATGGATGACAAAGATGTGCTACTCATAAATCCATCAACAAACACTGCCATGTCATCCCCATGAAGATATTTAACTTGGGTTGCAAATTCCAGCCTGTTAATATCCAGTCAACAAAGGCACTAAATGCAAACACTATTCCATCCACAACCATTTACTGCCTTGTTGATGCAGCGGAAGACTTGGATAGATATCAATACTAGTAGAATTTAATCAATACTAGTAATCGATCTTCAACACTCGTAGAATTTAATCGATACGGAGAGTCGGCATCCAAAAGGAATTTAATCACTTTTAGGAAATAAAGATTGATTACGGTTAGAAATTAATCAATACGTGAATCAATCCTTCAACAGCAGTCGAAATTAATCAAGACTACAAGTTGGAACAAGAAAACACTCAATTTTTATTAATCATTCAACTCCTTTCCCTCGGCTGGAACAATCGGATCTGAACCCCTCATCGCTAGAAGTTTTTCTCTGCGATCCAAGCGGATCTGGAGTATTTGAATTCGTATTCGTACCTCCTCTATCACGATATTGCGACGGCGTCGTCTGTACTGATGGTCATCTTCTTGGGGCTCCGCTGCACAGCTGCTCCATCGACCACCACGAACCACGCTTCCTCGTTCAGCCTTTGATATACGAACCGGAGCTCTGATACCAAATGATAGCAAACGGAGGCTAAGAGAATAGAACGGCTGAACGATTTCGACAAGAAACAATTTTCGAAAGCCAAAGCTTTTCTTTTCTTTATTCAATCAACAAAAACTGCCTCAATACAAAAGCCCTAACTTTGTTTAAATAATAATCCTAAGAACATTCTAGAAACCCTAATTAATAAATGATGAATTACAAAAATAACCCTAATTAATATTTTAATAAAACCCTAATAATCCATAAAGCATTTAAAGCCCAAATCAAGCCAAGCCCAAGGCAGTTTCCTTCCAGCCGTTGCCACCTTCGGCCTTGCCCGCCGCGCCCAGCGCCCGCTGGGATCCACCGAGGCGCCCGCCCCAAGCCCAGAAGGTCTCCTCTGTTTGTTGCTGCTTGCTGCCTTTCTCATACTGTATCATCCTCCCCTCCTTAGAAAAGACTCGTCCTCGAGTCAATACCCTCGATAGGAACACCACTATAACCCGAAATATTCGAACTCCATCTTCAAAAGAAATTCTGTATCCTTGACGAACTTTAAACTTTAATGCCTTTGTTACAACATCCATCCAATCGGCCCATTGTGTTGAAACGAAATATTCAATGATCAATCGTTTGACGAACCAAGGAGCCGAACAATTTGCACAATCAATATCAAAGGGGTCTTTATAAGGCTGTTTAATTGCAAACTCGTACTTCAACTGGTTGTCAACAGAATCACCTGCAGCTTCAACTGAGAGAACACCACTGTGGACGGGCGATTGATATTCAGGAACAGTAACAACAGATTCAGAAAATTCGATTTCCGCACAAATGGTATAATCTAGTTTCGACATATAACAATTGCACTTATCATACATAGGGTGGTTGTGACCAATCAACAAGTTTTTCATGACTTGAAGATTCGACAAACAGACCCTCTTGGCACCCAACAGTATCCATCCAAAAATCATAGAAATCATTAGGAATAGCCTTACCTTCGACATCCGGAGTTTCGATCTTCATATCGACTTCCCTCGAATGGTGAGTTGCATACCTATCATGAAGTCCATGATTTTGGCCGAGGGAATCCATATCTTGATCTTCATCATTCTCCTCGGCTTCGAAAAATTCATCCTCGAATTTGGATTTGCTCGTCCTCGAAGTTGTAGCAGTGCATAAAGAACATGTAACACCATCTTCCTTTCAATCGGATTTGATATCAGAATAAGACAAATCTAAAATCTTTGGCGAACCTTGAATTTGTTTACTTGGGTGATAACATCCATCCAATCAGCCCAAAACAATCGAATGAATTCATAGAGTAGCAAATTTTTTATATAGCTAGAAAAAAATGTCTTCGATTGAGGAATATCAAATGGATCATTAAATTGATGGGTACCAATTTTTCATCATAGATCGGCCAAAAGAAATAAAATAGAGGTTGTGTAGTGGTTGTATTGGCTAAAGGCAAAACATTGTCAGATTGACAGATTTCGCAAGAACACTTATCATAAATTGGAAGTTTCGACCAATCGATGAGAAGATCAATAGTCGTAGATTCAATGAAAGGCCACGAAAAATCAAACATTTTTTTTTTTGAGAATATAAGGAGAACAAAAATTGATAAACGAATACCTCAACCGAAACGAGAATCCCTGGTTTTGGCTTTGATACCAAATAATGCAGCGAAAACTTAGTAACGATAGATACCAACGTTCGTTGAGTTCGCTCACGAACTACCGCACGTCGATCTTCCAAAACTCGTTGAGGTGTAACCTACCGAGGCTTGGGCATCAATTGTCGTTGATTCAAGGAATACCGGAAATTGGTAAAGATTAATCACAGAATTTCGCTCGAGAAATTCAGCAATCAATCGGCTATTTTCGCTCGAGAAAATTGAAGAAAAAGAGTAAACACTCAAATTCAATATCATTCAACTGATTTTCGGAATTACACAAAAAACTAATTTTATAGGACTCCTACGACTTGAAAAACAAGTCAAATACTTCTAAATTTAACCCTAATCTATATAGTAACCAAATAAACCTCTAAAACATTAAAACATTGACTAAATCTAATTGTAAACATGATATTATCACCTAATTAAATAAAATTCCGAAAATTACATTAAACTAAACTAATTCGTATCTTTATCTTCATCACTTGTCTACTCCAACGGCTACTTCCTCAGACAACATAAATGAAGCAACAACTACTTCCTCAATCCTCCTATATATTGGACCCAAATTCCCCTTTTAACACTCCCAGCTAACACCCCTTTCCAGCACCCATTTTACAGCCTTTCCACACCCCTTTAGAATCCCTTTCCACAGTCCTCTTTATCCCTATTGACAGCCTCTTAACACCTCCTGTTACAGCCCTTTTACACCCATTTACAGTCTCTTCTTATAGCTTTTCACACCCATTTGCAGCCCCTTCATAACCTTCTGCAACCCACTTCATAACCTTCAGCAGCCCCTTCATAACCATCTGTCACCCTTATTAATACCCTCTACAGACCCTCAACCCACAACTTTTACAACCTTGTCATCAACCCTTCCACACCTGCAACTCCTGCAACCAACAATCAAACAACTTTAAGACACTTGTAACTGTAATTCAGGTGTATAAACTATTGTGTAACCACTTAAGACTGACTTTAAGTGGGTATTGTAATTTGCTTCGTAACAAGCAAATCCCTAATTGACTGTACTAATTAGGAAGAGGAAGTTCAAGGAACTTGCCTAACCAATCCTTTGTAAATCTTAAAGGGAACTAGATTTAAGTAGGGGGAGTGAACTCCACTACTACATTTCTGACCTAATGTAACGCCAATTTTCGTTGCATTAGGGCCCAAAAACCGTTACATTAGGACTAATGTAACGCCAAATGGCCGTTGCATTAGGTCTAATGCAACGACATAGTAAGCTAATGTAACGCCAGAGCTTTGGCGTTGCATTAGATAAATACCTGATGCTACGCCAATTTTAAAACTATATGAACACCTAATGCAACACCAA
Source organism: Adenophora triphylla var. japonica (assembly GCA_022495995.1). NCBI lineage: Eukaryota > Viridiplantae > Streptophyta > Magnoliopsida > Asterales > Campanulaceae > Adenophora > Adenophora triphylla. The sequence goes on along the minus strand of JAFEMH010000810.1, from coordinate 222,381 downwards.
AAAGAACCTAATGCAACGCCAATTTAAAAAGTGGTTGAATACCTAATGTAACGCCAAAAAATAAATGAGTCCCTAAAATTTATTACTTAATTTCACAATTTTATTAATTTTTTTAATTTTCTTTTTTCAATATATATATATATATATATATATATATATATATATATATATATATAGGGTATACCCTATACCCTATAGGGTATACCCTATACCCTATAGGATATACCCTAACCCTATAGGGTATACCCAATACCCTATACCCTATAGGGTATACCCTATACCATATGCCCTATACCTTATACCCTATACCCTATAGGGTATACCCTATACCCTATACCATATAGGGTATACCCTATACCATATGACCTATGCCCTATACCTTATACCTTATACCCTATACCCTATACCATATGCCCTATACCTTATACCCTATACCTATAGGGTATACCCTATACCCTATACCCTATAGGGTATACCCTATATCATATGACATATGCCCTGTACCTTATACCCTATACCCTATAGGATATACCCTATACCATATGCCCTATGCCCTATACCTTATACCCTATACCCTATACCCTATATCCTATACCCTATATCCTATAGGGTATACCCTATACCCTATAGGGTATACCCTATACCATATGCCCTATATCCTATAGGGTATAACCTATAGGGTATAACCTATAGGGTATAGGGTATACCCTATACCATATGCCCTATATCATATACCCTATATCCTATAGGGTATACCCTATACCTTATAGGGTATACCCTATACCCTATAGGGTATACCCTATACCATATGCCCTATATCCTATAGGGTATACCCTATACCATATGCCCTATACCTTATACCATATACCCTATACCCTATAGGGTATACCCTATACTATATGCCCTATACCCTATAGGATATAGGTTATAGGGTATAGTGTATAGGGCATAGGGTATAGGGTATAGGATATAGGGTATAGGGTATAGTGTATAGGGTATAGTGTATAGGCTATAGTGTATAGGGTATAGGGTATATGGTATAGGATATAGGATATAGGATATAGGGTATAGGGTATAGTGTATAGGGTATAGGGTATAGTGTATATGGTATAGGGTATAGGGTATAGGATATAGGTTATAGGGCATAGGGTATAGGGCATAGGGTATAGGGTATAGGGTATAGGGCATAGTGTATAGGGTATAGTGTATAAGGTATAGGGTATATGGTATAGGGTATAGGATATATGATATAGGTTATAGGGTATAGTGTAGTGTATAGGGTATAGGTTATAGGATTTTGGCATTGCATTAGTAATTTAGGCGTTACATTAGGATTTTGGCGTTGCATTAGTAATTTAGGCGTTACATTAGGATTTTGGCGTTGCATTAGACTCGTTACATTAGCCCTGGCGTTGCATTAGATGCGTTACATTAGCTCTGGCGTTGCATTAGATGCGTTACATTAGCTCTGGTGTTGCATTAGCCGTTACATTAGCTCTGACGTTGCATTAGATGCGTTACATTAGCTCTGGCGTTGCATTAGATGCGTTACATTAGCTCTTGGCGTTACATTAGATGCGTTAGATGCGTTACATTAGGTCAGAAATGTAGTAGTGCTCTGAACCACCTTAAAATTCTTGTGTTCATTTGGTATTATCACACAACACACACACACATCTACACACACATACACTATTCACTTGTCTTTACATTATTTCAACACTTTCCATTCCGCTGCACATTTATCTCTTGCTTTTTATATCAGTTAATATCTGACAGCTAAAATTTCACCTCAGCTGTCAAAGCTTAACTGCCTAACCTTTTAAACTGATTAAAGCAAACATGACCTTTCAATTGGTATCAGAGCTTGTCTTCACCTACAAAAGTCTAACAACTTGTGAAGGATCAATTCTCAACCCACCATGCCTCAACCAAGAAGAAATAATGAGAAAGACATTCCCCACATTGATGATTGTGGATCATTTGAAATCTATGCCTCAAAAATCAAAACCCACCTTGATGCAAACAGCATCTGGAACTGGTATGTTCTAGAAAATGAAGTCACCTGCCCTGTCACACCAGATTCAAATGGTGGTGGAAGTAAAAATAAATCCCCAGAATTCTGGACTGATTCAGAAAGGCAACTAATTAGTGCCAATCTTAAAGTCAAGTACATACTCCAAAAGAGTGTAAATGACTCTCTTGCTCAAGAAATTGCTAAAAGACCAACTGCAAAATATGCTTGGGAACTTATTCATACCAAATTCACTAAACACACCAGTGTAAGAACTCAAAATTTGTATAACTTGCTTAGGCAACTAGACAAATTTAAATTCTATCCTGGTGAAAAAGTTAGTGCTGCTAAACCAAGGTTTGAGGACCTTATCAGATCCATTGCTGACCATGGAAAAACATTTGATCAACAAGACCTATGCCTTAAAATATATTCTACTCTTCCACAAGAATATGAGAAGGTAGCATTACCCATTAGAGAAGGAGCAGAATGGAGCACTATGACTGTTGAACAATATTTTGGAAAGCTTGAGGCTTATGAACTAGAAGGAATAATAAAAATTCAACCTATTCCTTCCATTTCACAAACTCTTGCCTTAGCTGCTCAGGAAACTACACACAAGCCTATGACTCAACAGGACATTGACACCATGGTCCTCAAATCCCTTCAGAAAGCAAACCTATCTTCAAGCAAACATACCTCACAAGGAGATTTACCAAGTCTCATATCCATGGCTGTCAGAAAAACCATGAAAACACAAAGGAAAGCATTTGATAGAAAATACAGTCCATCTACTTCAGATCCCACCCAAGACAATCATAAGAGGAAAACTGAATGTTACAACTGTGGAAAGATTGGACACTACTCATCTGAATGTCCTGAACCAAAGAAACCAACGGATAATCAGAAAGCAAAGAAATTCATCTATTCAAAGGAAATCATTCACAGTTCTAGATGCAATTGCTATAATTGCTCTAAAAACAAAAGTGATGAGGAATATGCCTCAAGTGACTCTGAAAGTGAAGGAGAAGAGGCTATGCTGTGCTTAATAGGAGATGAAGATGAAGAATCAGAAAATGAGGAAGATCTTGAAGCAATGGCTGTTGCAGAAGAATTAAAAAAGGTACCCAATTTTAACTCTTTAAATATTGAAGAATTTAAACAATTAGTTAGCAATCTCTTAATTCAAATAAAGAGACACCAAACTAGCTTTGCTTCATTGCTCACTGATAACCTCTCCCAAAACAAAACCATTGAAAACCTTGAGAGAGCCAACCATGGGCTAAAAGAGCAATGCCTTATGCTTGAAAAGACTAATTGTGAGCTGACAGCTGAGAATTCAAGATCTCTTGAAAACAACCAAAATACCATCAACCTTGAAAAGGAAAATGAAGCTCTTAGAAAGAAGATTGATTCTTGGAACAAATCAGGAGAGGCTGTGTCACTGTTCAGCTACAACCAAAGACATCCTAGTGACAAGTCAGGAATTGGAGCCCAAAATCCCACTCTGAAAACATACACCCCTCCCACTGATGAAAGGGCTATTGATAAGATGGTTCTTAAAAGTATGAACTATGTCAAAGCCCAGCAACCTGTCTATCCCATTCAAACCAAAGAGGACTCAGAGAAACAAAAAGAAGTCAATGAAACCAATGAAGCAAGTACAAGTCAACCTAAAGGAGAAGAACAACAAGCAAACAAAAGCAAATACATCTGGCAAAGAAAAGGAATCAAAGAGCAAAAGGTGAACAAACAACAAAGATTTTCTGGACAGCAAAGATTTGGTGGACAGCCAAGATTCCATAGACAGCAAAGATTTTATGGACATCAGAGATCACCAAGACAACAAAGATTCTATAACCATCACACATACTCCAAACAGCAAAAATCCAACTGGCAATACTCAAATGGAAAGAGTCATGCCAATCAAAATAACTCACCAAGACCATCATATACAAACAACTATCATAGCCAAACTCAGTATCACCAGAACCACAACCAATCCTTTTCTCCAAACCATTTCTTCAACAATTCCCAACCTACTGCTCTCACACCCTACATGATGCAAATCATGGGATACTACAATACCCTAAACCAGTTTTTTGGAAAAAGAGCAATGAACAAAGCTTGGGTTCGTAAAGAAAACTAACCCCCTGGACCCAAACATAAAGGGTACCAATTTTTTTGTTTTATTTTCAGGTGTTAAAAGAGTAGTAAAGTCAAAGCTTGCTTGGATTTAATCAAAGTTATATCATACTTCAAGAAAAGGTTGGATCTCTTCTTACAAATGACGGCACTGTTTGAGGAGGAACCAAACCTTCTAAGGTTGTGTTTTGCCCATTATCTTTCTCCATAAGGTCATGACACCATTTGAGGGGGAAACAAACCTTTTAATACCCCAAAACACCATCAAAACCAACCAAGAATGCTCACTTTTGAAGGAGAAAAAGTTGCTGGAAATCTGAAAATCAGCTTTGCGCACCTTCATGAAAATTGCAATATCTCTCTCTCCGCTGCACGAAACTGCAATCCGAGTTTTTGTGAGTAAAGTAGACTCACACACCTTTCCAGAAACCATAAATACATAGACTAAAACTTTGTGAGTCAATACCAGATCTCATTTGAAGTTGCTGTCCGTAGACAGCAAACCCCTTATTTCTGACAGCAATCCTTTTCATTTTAGACAGCTAAGCCTTTGTCAGCCAACCCCCTTGACAGCAAACCCCTTGCATCAAACCCCTTGATCGATATCAAACCTTCACAAACTAAACTCTCACACAAAAAAAACCCAAATATCCATCCCCTAAACTCTTGACAGCTATCTCAGACCTTAGCTGTTGGATCTTAATAGACCAAAAAACTGGTTCCACCCCTTGCACGAGAATTGCATTATCTCCTTCTCCCGACATCGAAACCCCAAACCGATTTTTTCTGTGTGAAGTAGACACATAGATATTTTCATCAAGTCTAATACCACTAGATGAATCCTTTTGAGAAAAATTTGGTACCTATCTGAAGTAGGCAGCAGTCCCCAAATCTTCCTGACAGCATAGAAAAATTTGTCAAGACTCCTCTCACCAAAAATCCTATATCTACCTCTCCAAAGCTCATAATCCTTAACCGTTTTCTCCTATTTAAAATACACTCATACACCTCTCCAAAAAGTATAGCCTCACACCCTGAACCTTGTTGCGTCAACACAGAAAAACCCGTGAAGTTGACCAAAAAAAAAATCTGCTCAAATTTTCTTAAAGAGAATTTTTTTTTTCCTTGTCATCTCTTTTTTGCTTATGGTGTTTTGAAGCAAGCCATTAAGAGTTTAAAATGACCAATCATTCACCAAAGGGGGAAATTTCAAGGTCATATCTTCATAAGATATATTTCTTTGCCAAAAAGGAGGAAATTGTTAGGACCTAACTATGTAACTACATAGTCAAGTCTAGTTTTGACAAAGAAACACATCTAAAATAGACCTCAGACAGCCAAGATATTCTCAACAAACATCAGCATCAGATAGCCAAGATATGACAAGATAAATCAATGATAGTAATGATCAAGAGAACCAATCCAATAAGACAAGTGTTATTTCTCTACAAAGAGATCATTACATATCACCCAACTCAAACCATGCCACTCATCAAGATCTAACAGCTAAGATCTCAACACTCTGACAGCTAAGATTGTTCACTCTGACAGCTAAGATTGTTCACTCTGACAGCTAAGATTTTCTGTGCCATCAGCAATGCACTAATCCATGGATGACAAAGATGTGCTACTCATAAATCCATCAACAAACACTGCCATGTCATCCCCATGAAGATATTTAACTTGGGTTGCAGATTCCAGCCTATTAATATCCAGTCAACAAAGGCACTAAATGCAAACACTATTCCACCCACAACCATTTACTGCCTTGTCTACTCCAACGGCTACTTCCTCGGACAACATAAATGAAGCAACGGCTACTTCCTCAATCCTCCTATATATTGGACCCAAATTCCCCTTTTAACACTCCCAGCTAAAACCCCTTTCCAGCACCCATTTTACAGCCTTTCCACACCCCTTTAGAATCCCTTTACACAGTCCTCTTTATCCCTATTGACAGCCTCTTAACACCTCCTGTTACAGCCCTTCTACACCCATTTACAGTCTCTTCTTATAGCTTTTCACACCCATTTGCAGCCCCTTCATAACCTTCTGCAACCCACTTCATAACCTTCTGCAACCCACTTCATAACCTTCAGCAGCCCCTTCATAACCATTTGTCACCCTTATTAACACCCTCTACAGACCCTCAACCCACAACTTTTACAACCTTGTCATCAACCCTTCCACACCTGCAACTCCTGCAACCAACAATCAAACAACTTTGAGACACTTGTAACTGTAATTCAGGTGTATAAACTATTGTGTAACCACTTAAGACTGACTTTAAGTGGATATTGTAATTTGCTTCGTAACAAGCAAATCCCTAATTGACTGTACTAATTAGGAAGAGGAAGTTCAAGGAACTTGCCTAACCAATCCTTTGTAAATCTTAAAGGGAACTAGATTTAAGTGGATTGATCTCACTTGTCAAGGTTGACAGTGAGGGTGGACGTAGGAAGAGTGAACTCTGAACCACCTTAAAATTCTTGTGTTCATTTGGTATTATCACACAACACACACACACATCTACACACACATACACTATTCACTTGTCTTTACATTATTTCAACACTTTCCATTCCGCTGCACATTTATCTCTTGCTTTTTATATCAGTTAATATCTGACAGCTAAGATTTCACCTCAGCTGTCAAAGCTTAACTGCCTAACCTTTTAAACTGATTAAAGCAAACAGGACCTTTCACTTTTGAATAAAAAAATAAACTCTCTCCGTCCCATATTATCTCGCACGAAAAATAAGAAATAATGTTATTAAAGTAGGAGTTGTGAGTGGGTAGGAGAGAGAAAGTGGGATAGAGAATCGTAAGTGAATAGTTGTTGTGAGTATGACAAGTGGGTCCCATGAATAAAGAAGTATTAAAAAGTTTCCTTTTTAGGAATGTGTGACTTATGAGTGGGATACCCTAAATGACAAAGTGGGTAAGATTTTATGGGACGGAGGGAGTATTTCTTAGTGGGACAAATTTGTCGCTAGTTGTAAGCTTATTTATAAATAACCATTTTTTAGAAATTACCAGCTTTTACGGATCTGACACCACTCCTACCAAGCTCCGCTGTGAGCTCGTCCAAGTTGGCAATTCTCCCCATTCGTAAGGCTGAGATCGTTTTGATAAATTATGGGCTCTATCCAACACAAAACATCTCGTTCGTCAAGCACAAAAATGGAAGAGTCATGGCCAAATCCCCAACGCTAAGAACAGACAATAGAGATTCAGTTATTCCTTCAATAGTGAGAAAAAGGAAGAGCCTTTGTTTTTGAGAACCCATACCCTCAGTCAGTCCGCCTTTGGTACTGCGGAGAAACAAATCTTGATCGAACCTACATTTGCTCAATGGACACTCCCGTATCGAGCATTGTTCCTCGGTCTATGACTGTGTCACCCAGGCGTAAGGGGGCATGATGACTTGATGTCATCCTTACCTTCCTCCGGCTTATCAGCCAAATAAAGGAACAAAAGCTTAAGATGAGCACGATATCTATTGTCGATTGAGAAAGTGACGGGCTTCCATTCCTCTTTCTGCATTGATACCAACTTTTGAAGTGGGACGGAGGAAGTATAAAAATATTTAAGTGTATTTATTATGTTTCATTGAAAATTCAAAATGTGGAGAATAATATTTTTGTTTCTTGTTCTTGATATTACATGCCACTTGCAGAATAAAACATAAAAAGTAATTGAAATATACTATGCAGAGATCAAATATTTGAGAGCTTTAACAGAAGTTGAAGTCACAGTAGAGCTGTAGAGAAATAGAGATGGGGAAATTAAGGGAGTGGCAGCAAAAGTCAGACACATAAAAAGGCCAGTCTCAGTCTGCCAACAATATTATTTTGGTCAAATTTCAACAAGTGTCTTTGATGGTAAGAAAAATGACTAAAGTGATATGAATCAGGGTACAATGATTATCAAGTTGAATAGAAATGAACACAAGGTGTTTGTTGACTAGGGAAAGCCCTTGAACAACTTGTTCCCCGGCATAAAACCCTGGGAGGTTTTGGTACCTTCCTTGACCAAAAGTTTACTAAAGGTTGAGATGATTACAGAGCTAAGAGCGTATGCAAGGGTGCTTAAGCTAGTAAAAAAACGTGTGTGCAAAATACAGTGTTTTTCCCCTTTTATTCCTCAAATAACGGCTAATTTACAAGGAGAAAAAATAGGCCTAGAATCTCGGATAAGAGGTTGATCTTGAGGAGATATCTTCGCCATTCTGTTGATTGAGGGGATAATGATCCGTTGCTGGGTATTTGCATGGTGAGACGTCTTTGAATTGGTCTTCAATTTCTTTGACACGTTCCCTGAAAAATAGGGTTAACGTAACAATAGTTCAACCTGCAAACGATCAAGATGTAATAGAACAACTCAAGTTGTTAGTACCAAGATTCTAGGTGCAAGTTGTAAACAAGTTGATTAAAAATGTAGGGCCCAACAATTGCCCCCAAACTTTTTGAATTTAGAATGACGAATATAAAGAGACAAAAAATTTAAAAAGTTTGCCAAAAATTGTTAAAGGTACACGGCAGTTTTAAATGAAAAAGTTTTTGATGGGACGGTTTTGAAGATTTCCAAAGCTAAGGTTTTAGTCTTTCAACCGCTGCCAACCTCTCCCTAAATAAAACCCCTCCCCAACTCTCCCTTTCACAGAATCAAAAAGGTAGCTTTCAAGGAGGTTTTCGAGAGGAATCACCAAGGAAGGAGACCGGAGAGAAAATCAAGTAGGAATTCTCCGGTGAGTTTCTCTTTTTCTTTTCAATTTTCTCTTTGATTTCTTGCTCAAGTTGTAAAAATGGGAAGAAAAAAGGTGAGTATAATCGAAAGCGACGAGGGTTTGCCCGAGGGTTTCTTAACTCAAAACATGTTGAAAAAACCGAAAAATGAAAAATGTTTGATTCCTACAGCCAACTTAGAAATCATTAAGAAAAACCACGCTATGCCATATGAAACCGTCTTTTTCACCCACCCTGATTTAACCTCTAAATGCTATTCTTCCGATTGGGTGTGCTTTCCCGAATATCCCTTTGTTATTGGCCTAAAATTTCCCTTCCCAAAGTTAATTACTAGGTTTTTTGTTTCCTCAAAACTCAACTATGCCCAAATCATGCCTCAAGGCTGGAGGTGCTTGCAAACCCTAGTTAGGTTAAATGCGGAGAGTGAGTTGGAAGTTGGTTTAGAAGAATTCGCTTATACAACTGAGATTAGGGGATTTGGCCCTGGGAGATTTGGTTTTAGGGTTAAGACTGGTGGAGCCCCTTTTGTAGTGGTCCTATCTGCCCAAAGTACGAGTGGTAACTCTTCGGCCCATCTCCCTCTCTTTTGATTTAGGCGCTTCTTCAAGTTGTTGACAATCAACTTGTTACTTGACTCGGCTTTACCATTGGCTTTAGGGTGGACAGGTGTGTACATGATCAACTTAATGCCCCATCGAGCACAAAAGTCTATAGTCTTCTTACTTATGAATTGTGACCCGTTGTCACATATAATCTTTGATGGCACACCAAACCTGCTAATTATGTTTTTCTTCAAAAATGAAATTACCTCCTTATCTCTTACTTGCACATAAGCTTCTGCCTCGATCCACTTTGAGAAGTAATCAGTCATTGCCAACATGAAGACATTGCCTCCGGGAGCCTTAGGCAACTTGCCCACAATATCCATGCCCCACTGCATGAAAGGCCAAGATGAGACAATAGAGTGTAGGGGTTCTGCAGGTTGATGCAAGATGTTGCTGTGTCTTTGGCAGGCATCACACTTCTGTACATAGCTCATGGCATTTTGATGCATGGTCGGCCAGTAATAACCAGTCTTGAGGGCCTTTGATGCTAACGCTTTCCCACCAGAGTGGTTTCCACAGATTCCTTCATGGATTTCACTTAGCACGAGATCAACTTGGTTATTGTCAATGCATCTCAAATTGTGTCCTGCAAAAGATTTCTTAAACAAGACATTATCTATTAAAACAAAAGTTGAAGTACGCATGTTAAAAGATCTAGCATTCTTAATATCAGGTGGAATAGTTCCAAGTTGAAGGAACTCAATTATAGGTTGGGTCCAAGATGAACTTGTATCTTGTGCCCCATCAGATTGAGTAACTTCTTGAGTTTCCTCAACTTGGTCTATTGTCGGGTACTTAACATAAATAATGGGGATATTAGTATGCAATATTGATTTGCAAGTTGAACCCAAGTTGGCCAGTGCGTTCGCTTCGGTATTCTCTTCCCTAGGGACCTGTTCCAAAGTGAATGATATGAACTTTGAAGCCAAAGCTTTAACATGTTGGAGATATAGAGTCATCTTGGACTGCTTCGCCATATAACTGCCATTGAAATGGTTAGCGAGCAATTGGGAATCAACATATACATTTATATGAGTAATATTTAAACTTAAAGCTGTAATTAAACCCATAATAAAAGCTTCATACTCATCTTCATTATTTGTTGCATTGAACTCACAATATACAGCTCTAGGTATGATATCACCTTGAGGGGATTTTAGAACTATTCCCAAGCCAGTTCCTTTGGAATTTGAAGCTCCATCTGTAAACAGTGTCCAAAATCTAGGAACTATTTTACCTTCAAGCTGTTGCACTTCCAGTTCTACCTCGGGCTGTAAACTTGGACTGAAGTCAGCTACGAAATCGGCTAGAGCTTGAGATTTGATGGCTGTTCTTGGCTCATACGAAATGTCATAGGTGCTCAACTTGACTGACCACTTGGCCAACCTGCCTGACATCTCTGGGGTTCTTAACACATTTCTTATAGGATAGTTAGTTCTAACAGTTTTAGAATGTGTTTCGAAATAATGACGCAATTTTGTAGCAGCAGTTGTTAAGGCTAAAATTAACTTTTCAAGATGAGAGTACCTCGTTTCAGCATCTAGTAAAGACGTACTTACATAATAAATAGGATGTTGTTCACCTTGGATTTCCTTCACCAGTACTGCACTAACAGCATTCTCAGATACAGCTAAATATAAATAAAGGTGCTCACCATGTTCTGGTTTGGAAAGTAGGGGTGACGTCACCAAGTACTCTTTAAGTTGTTTAAAAGTTGCCTCATGTTGGTCAGTCCATTGGAAGAGTTTATTCTTTCTTAGCACTTCGTAGAATAACCTGCACTTATCAGATGATTTAGATATAAATCTATTTAGGGCAGCTACTCTACCTGTCAACCTTTGGACGTCTTTGATATTCTTGGGAGATTCCAAGTTGAGAATGGCTTTGATCTGTTCGGGACTGGCTTCAATTCCTCTCTTGGTCACCATATAGCCCAAGAATTTTCCTGCTCTAACACCAAAGTTGCACTTTGCCGGATTAAGCTTCATGTTGAAAGCTTTCAAGATGTTGAACGCCTCAGCAAGATGCTCTACGTGATCTTCAATATGCTTGGACTTTACCACCATATCATCTATGTAGACTTCCATCGTCTTGCCAAGTTGATCTTTAAACATCTTGTTCACGAGTCTCTGATAAGTTGCCCCTGCATTTTTAAGACCAAATGGCATAGCAATATAACAATATATACCTTCCGGAGTCATGAATGCTGTATCCTCTTGATCTGAGGGCTCCATTTGAATTTACTGAAAACCTGAGGACACATCTATGAATGTTAAGATGTCGTGGCCAGCTGTCTCGTCAACTAGAGAATCAATATGAGGAAGAGGGAATGGATCTTTCGGGCAGGCCTTGTTCAAGTCTGTGAAGTCCACGCGTACTCGCCACTTGCCGTTCCTTTTCTCCACCACCAAAACATTGGCTAACCACCTTGGATACTGAACTTCCCTGATCATCTTGGACTTCAAAAGCCTCTCAACTTCATCCTTTATGATCTGGTTCCGCTCTTGGGCAAACTTTCTTCTTTTCTGGTGGACAGGACGGATGGTTGGATCAATGTTCAACTTGTGAGTAATGATGTCCTTGCTTATCCCTGTCATGTCCTCATGCTTCCACGCAAAACAACATTTCTGACTTTTCAAGAACTCGATCAACTCCTCCTCAATTTCTGATGGAAGATCTGCACCAACTTGTACTTGGGCCCCAGGGTCTGATTCATCAACAGGAATACTTTTCGTCTCATGCTCCACTGCTTCAAGAACATCCTGGGCCTTTTTCTTTAATTGATATGCTTGACGAGGAACCGAACTTGCTTTCATGTTAACCTTGTAGCATTCTTTAGAAACTTTCTGATTTCCTTTCAACTTTGCTACACCCCAAGGTGTTGGAAACTTGACGCACTGGTGAAAAGTTGACGGCACGGCCTTCATGTTGTGGATCCAAGGTCTTCCCAAAATGACATTGTAAGAGGAAGAGCATTCAATCACACAGAACCTTTCCATAGAATTCATACCCTCCATATAGATAGGCAACTTGATTTCTCCGACCGTTTGCTTTATTTCACCACTGAACCCTACCAGCACGAATGAATTCTTCACAACGTCAGATAAAGGAATGCCCATATCTTCAAGAGCATGAGTGAAGATTATGTTGACTGAGCTGCCGCCATCAATCAGAATTCTCTTGACCACACAATTAGCAATTTGCACCTGAACAACTAGACCATCATGATGAGGGTCCAAAGTGTTGTCCTTATCTTCATCCTCAAAGGAGATAACCTGACCATCTGTGAAGTCACGATGCCTTAAGGGCAATTCTGACTGATCCTCCTTAGAACTCTTGGCATGACGCTTGGCTGCAGAATAAGTTGTGCCACAAATATGGGACCCACCTGAAATAACATTAACTACCTTGGTGGCTGGAGGAGGTGCAACTTTCTCGGGTCTGGAATGCTCCCCTGAATCAGGTTCTTTAGACTCACTTCTGACCCTCTTATTACCCAACAAATCCTTAAGAAGACCCGTGGATAATAATTGAGCAATCTCTTTCCTCAAGGCAAAACAATTCTCAGTGGTTTGCCCAAAATCCTCATGAAATGCGCACCACTTGGACTTGTCCTTCCAAGTTGTTGGCTGATCACTCTTCTTTGGCCATCTTGCTTTATCTCCTAGATTTCCCATGGCGCAAAGGATTCCGGCAATGTCCACAGAAAAGCAGTATTCAGAAATTTTTGGATAATCATTATCATCCCCATCTTGATCATCATCTACAAAATGAACTTTAGAAGATTCAGATTTAACAGGGGGTTTGCCCCTGTTGGACTTATAGTGATGGGAATCCGATTTTCTGTCAGAGGGCTCAAATAGAGGAGTAGGGGTCCTCCCAGTTGACTTCCCCAATGCTAGGTTGTCATCCTCCAATCTGATGAAAGGCAAGGCTCTGGTTCTGATTTCTTCAAGCTGTTTCGCAGGAGTCATCACCAACTCATTATAAAATAGAGAGCTCTTCTTCAAGCCAATACGGAATGCTTCCGTAGCTGTGGACACGTCCAAGTTGGGTATAGTCATGGCCTCCTTGTTAAACCTGTGCAAATATTCTTTAAGACTTTCGTTAGGCTGTTGCACAATTCTATAAAGGTCACTAGTCAACTTGTCAAATGCCCTATTGCATGAAAATTTATTAATAAACATATTGACAAGTTGAGCATAAGAAGAAATAGAGTTTAGAGGAAGTCCTATTAGCCATTTTAAGGCTGGTCCTAACAAAGTTGAGCCAAAACCCCTGCAAAAACATGCTTCTCTAAAAATAGGGGGGATACTTATAATATCCATTGATTCCTGATACAGCAACACATGCTCTGCTGGGTCGGTGCTTCCATCATACTTCTTCATATGAGGGACTGAAAACTTCTTTGGGATTTCCACACTAGCTATTGCTGGAACAAAATGAGATTCGTTATAGCAAGTTGGAGAAACTTGGTGGTATGGCACATTTACTCCAGGTATGCTTCGAAGCAAATCCTTTATAGTCTGCATTTCCTTAACAAGTTGACTCTCTGCGAAAAGAGGATTGTTATTAAACTGAGATGCAGAAGTATCAAAAGCATTAAAGAAACTCCCTGTTTGCCCCATTGAGGGTATATCATAGGTGTAGCAAGATGACAAAATAGGTTGGCTAGCTGGAAGGCTGAATCTTGGTTGCTCGATTGGAATGGACGTCACGATTGTGCTTTCTGCTGGCAAGGTATTGGACATAGGGATATCTCCGAAATGGCTTGGTCCTGTACCTGCACCAAACAAAGATCTGGGAAGTAAAGGTGAAAACGGAGTAGATACTTGAGTCTCAACTTGCTTCCCTTTACGCAGGCTATCAATGACATTGAATATCATGGCGTTCGTATGCTCCTGACCATCCAACCGATCATTCACTTACTTCAACATATCGGCCATGTTGGATAATATCTCCAAATTGACAGCTTCCGCATTCAAAGATGGATTGCCTTGGGTGCCGGAAACAGGAAGCGGCCGACTCCTCTCAACTTGACTGCCGGACGGCGGGTTGGACATTTCTACGCAAATAATCAAAGTTTCCCACAGACGGCGCCAAATTGTTTTGGTCAAATTTCAACAAGTGTCTTTGATGGTAAGAAAAATGACTAAAGTGATATGAATCAGGGCACAATGATTATCAAGTTGAATAGAAATGAACACAAGGTGTTTGTTGACTAGGGAAAGCCCTTGAACAACTTGTTCGCCAGCATAAAACCCCGGGAGGTTTTGGTACCTTCCTTGACCAAAAGTTTACTAAAGGTTGAGATGATTACAGAGCTAAGAGCGTATGCAAGGGTGCTTAAGCTAGTGAAAAAACGTGTGTGCAAAATACAGTGTTTTTCCCCTTTTATACCTCAAATAACGGCTAATTTACAAGGAGAAAAAATAGGCCTAGAATCTCGGATAAGAGGTTGATCTTGAGGAGATATCTTCGCCATTCTGTTGATTGAGGGGATAATGATCCGTTGCTGGGTATTTGCATGGTGAGACGTCTTTGAATTGGTCTTCAATTTCTTTGACACGTTCCCTGAAAAATAGGGTTAACGTAACAATAGTTCAAACTGCAAACGATCAAGATGTAATATAACAACTCAAGTTGTTAGTACCAAGATTCTAGGTGCAAGTTGTAAACAAGTTGATTAAAAAATGTAGGGCCCAACAAATATAAAGCTTCCATGCAATATGGCAATTGCAATCTGCCCATATTCTATCTGAATATTCATCCCCTCCTCCTAGATCCCTTTCTATTCTAGAAATTCAATACTCCCTCCGTCCGAAATTTCACCTTTTATTCAAATGGGTGTCTCGTAGAAGCTTCACCTTTTCTAAAATGGTAATAAATGTGGGCCCCATTAGTCAACCCCACTCACTTTTTTCTCTCACATACTTAAATTGTGGGGCCCACTTGTCATATCCACTAACTTTTCCCCCTCACATATTTCAATTGTGGGCCCCACTTGTCATATCCACTCACTTCTTCCCTCTCACAACCCTTATCCCACTCATCACTTTTTTTAATTTACGTGCTTCACCAAAATGGTGAAGCATCGGACGGGACGGAGGGAGGGAGTATAATATATTCATCCGCCTCATAGCTAATGTTAATAAAATTAAATTTGCTGAGAAATAAAAAAAAAAGTAAAGTGTTACAATTACGAAAGGTGAATTGTGTTCAGTGTTCTAAAAGACCCCGCCTAAGGGCGCCTAGGAGCTAGGCCGCTCTCCAATGCCTAGTTATAAGCCCCGCCTAGGTCCCGACTAATCCCGACTAGTCCCGGCCTAGGTGTTAGGCCCAGCTCCGCCGCCTAGCTTCCGCCTAGCGCTTTTTAGAACCTTGATTGTGTTAAACTAAATATCCCACATTTCTTAAAAAAAACTAAACTTGGATCGATATATAGACTTGACGAACTACTTTCTTTAACATCAATTAATTGTAAGATGAGACCTTCAATTAATGTTGCGTTTTCTACTTCTCCCACTTCTGTGCACAACTCTAGATGCTGGTTGTTATGGGTATTTTTCAGCATGGTGACATCTTCAGTTGATCCTGCATGTCAAGATGATATTCCACTGTAAGTATTACTTAATGAACATACCAAAAGTGTCAAGTTGGGCTAAGCAAGTAAAGCCCAATCACAGATGGCATTGGCACCCACATTCTCAATAAGACTGATCCAATCAGAACAAGGCCCAAGGCCCATCTCAAACATCAGTCGACTAAGCCCATGGTCCGACCTACCAGGTCCCGACCTAACTTAGTCCGACCTCATGATCCATACTACAATTCGGGTACGAATCATGCTCTACAGACGGTCGGGTCGACCATTCTACGAGTGGCGACCTCGACCTAAATCGACAAATGACGACGACACTTGCCGGCTTATTTGGTTAATCAATGCTCACAACTACATCCCTACAAATCAGGGATCGTTATAGACACGTGCCCACGACCAAATGCTTGCCGCTATAATCTCGGAGGACATCTTTGCCTCCCCAAAAATACATCACATTTTCCTATAAATACTTCATCACTACCAAACGGTGAAAGGTAACTGCCATTTTGTATTCTGAGTTCATTATTCAATACATCGTGAGCTATAATATACTGTCATCTTACTCTCACGCCCGAGTGTCTTCGCCGGAGACACATCCGGCTAGTCGTGGGTTACGATTTCAGGTCAAGGAGCCGAGGTGATTAATCTTGCCACGTGGAGGATTATTGATAAGCACAATTCTGCGGCATCGGTTTGGTTCCATTGCGGGAATCGTGCTTTAAACTTGACCTCGAAAACCCTATCAACCTGCAACAATGGTGACTTCAGAGGGACACGTATCCGAGGCTTCACTTGGGCATGAAGAAGTGAACAACAACAACATGAATGCAAACGCTGAGAACCTTAACTTGCCTCCTCCCCCATCGAATCGTCCCCATGGTAGGGCCACCCGCTCTACCAGTGTTGTTGATGGCAGAGGATTGCCTGACACAAGGAGAGGGAAAAGGCATATGGATGGGCAAGGAGTTCCACCTCCTCCAAAACGTCCAACTGCTCGGGTTAATGTTGGAAACGGGGCGAGGTCCCTCCACCAACCCCATGAGCAAGAAGGAGATGATGTTGGAGCGAGCCCCGGTCGGCCGACTTGATAGCCATGGAGGAGCGAACGGTGACATACGCTACGAGAGAGTGGCCCCTACTCGGAGTTTCTAATGGGCAACGGGCCGGGAGTTTGAGGCCAAATGAAGGTGTGGGGCGAGAATGGGGAAAACAGGATAGTTCAACGAGCTCCCACGGTCGTTCATGTGCCCAGTAACGACCTAAGGGCTAGCCTCAACAGAAACAGGGAGCAAGAGGCTCAATCTGACTTAAGGACGCGCTTAACAGCCAATAGGAACAGACAGGTTTCACCGGCCCGGGGACGCGAGAGGTCGGGGTCCCATAGAGACGGGGAATGGGCGCGGGTCGCCGTAAGAGAGAGAGAGGCGCGGTCGCCATTCGGAGATTATAGGCGCAGGTCGCCACAAGGAAGTGACAGGCACGAGATCTCAATACGATCAGAGAGGGCTCATTCTCACAGGGACAGAAGGAGTAGGCAGGTGACTCCCCCTAGAAGTGAAGGCCAAAAGTCAAATGTTGCGCCCCCTCCAAGAGATGAAAGACCCGATGCTAGGGAATGGCTGTTGATGAAAAAGAAGTTTGAGCTTGATGGGAGGAGGAGAAGAAAAAGGATCTTTGGAAAGGTCGAACGAATTGATTTTGCTCTTCGACCTTTATCCAAAGAAATCAGAGATAGTCGGCCTCCTCCTACTTTCAGGTTGCCACTTCTGGAGAAGTATTCGGGGTCGACCAATGCAAGGAGTCATATAGCACATCTGGAAGCCACCATGTGTTTTGTCGCCAATGAGGACGACAATATGTGCAAAGCCCTCCTAAGAACACTCAGGGGCGGCCTTAACTTGGTTCAACGGTGCGGCCGCGGGTAGCATCACTACTTGGACATGCTTCGGGACAAAGTTCTTGGATCGCTTCTCATTGCGGGAGCTCGGAAGATAAGCGTCACCGATCTGAATAACTTGGTGCGGGCGAAGAATGAAAGCTCGATGAGCTACTTCACCAAGTTTAAGGAAATGGTTGATAAGATAGAGGAAGACCTCACCGATAGGGAAGTCATTAATTGCTTCCGAAACGGTATTTCCTCGGCGGACATGGATTATGAACTCCACGGTTCGTACGGTAACAACTCGACGGGAGTTGTTTGAGAAGGTGTATAATGTCGCTCTTCTGAGGAAAGGAAAGAGAAAAAGAATGGTAAAAGCCCCAAGGTGGAGGTCGGCGATGACAAAAAGGACTCCAACAAGAATGGAGGAAACAATAAAAATGGAAAGAACAGGACTAGGGCAGGCGAGAAAGTGCCCGAGGCTTTCACTCCCCTTACGGTGAGTCGAACGAGAGATTATGAGCATTTGTCGGCTGGCTCCTCTGTCCCAATGAACCCGGGCAACAAATTTAGAAGGGACAATAGCAAATATTGTGACTACCATAAGGACCTTTGGTCATCTCACGAGAAGATTGTTTGGGTTTGAAGCGCATTATACAAAGAATGGTCGACCGGGGAGGCTCGGCGCTTATGTGAAAAGACCTCAAGCCGGTGGAGGCGAGCGGCCGACGAGGTGGACGGCAAGGACCGAGGCGGCCTAGATTGAACACAGGGGTCATTACGAGCAAGCAAGCAACACGGCCATCAAGCACAAGATCTTCCAACTCAATAAAGCCCCACATGTGCCCCCTAGAAGAGAAGTCGGAGATGAGGTGATCGGCTTCTTCCCCACGAATTGGCTACTAACATGGCGGCTAGAGAGCAAGTTCTCGTCATCCCGGGTCTCATAGACGGATGTACGACGAGCGAGACTCTTAGTCGACACGGGGGCTGCAAGGATATTTTGTTCTACAAAACTTTTAAAGAAATGGGTCTTAATGATGAGCGGTTGGAGAGATATGATGGTAGGTTGGAGGGCTTCACCAATCATCGAGTTGATGCAAAAGGCAAGATAGAGCTCAACGTCGACCTAGGCCAACACCCTCGGGATCGTATCAAAGGTACAATTTATAGTAATTGATGTAAATAGTGACTATGCCGCTATACTTGGTATCCCAGTCGCGGTCGCTCTTGGAATGGTGGCATCGATCCCTCATCGGCGAGTCAAGTTCCCTACACCCATTTGGAGTAGGGTGTGTACAAGGCATAGCTCGAGCCTACCTTGATCATGTTCTCGAGAGAAAGAAAGAAAAGGGAGTTGGAAATCGAGGCTTGAGACGGTTATTTAAAGTTGTCTCAATCAGTCACCAAAACTACCGGTATCAACAATCACCGACGTGGAAGAGTCGACCTATCGCTCAAATGACGAGGTCATGCTTGAGTCGACACGTCACTCTAACACCACGAGGTCGATTCGGATGTAGTTATGGTCGACCAAGTCATCATAGGCAACCTATGCCTCCGGCTCGACAATAACTCGGGGGCCACCACCACCACCGGCGAGGTTGCGAGACAAGTTAGATGATATGATAGCGAAGAAGCTCCACACCTGAGGGCCGAGGAGAGACAAAGGGTCAAGGAGATAATCATTGAGACTCTACAATTCGGGGATGGACCCGAGCTAGAAGGCGTGGATGAGCTAGAGTCGGTAATCACCAACCTTTCCTACCCCGACCAAAAAATTCAGATTGGGAAGCGGCTATCGGTTGAGGAGCGGCGAAATCATCGAGCTACTCAAGGAAAGTAATGATGTCTTCGCATGGAGGGTAGAAGACATGAGGGGAATCAAGGAGGAGGTCGTTGTTCACGGGTGGAAGTCAACCCGACCATAAAGCCTAGACCCCAAAAATTGAGAAGCTTTGCTCGCGACAAGGAAGAGGCCATAAAGCGAGGTACAAAAACTTTTGAATGCAGGGATAATCAAAGAGGACACTCATACGACGTGGTTGGCCAACGTGGTCATGGTGAAGAAATCAAATGGCAAATGGCGGATGTGTGTCGACTTCACCACTCTCAATCTTGCCTGCCCCAAGGACAGCTATCCCCTTCCTCGAATCGACAAGCTAGTCGATTCCATTGCTGGTCACTCAACCCTCAGCTTCCTCGACGCTTACTCAGGTTACCACCAGATTAAGATGCATAAGGACGACATAATCAAGACGGCATTTCAAGCGGTGGAGGCATCTCTTTGCTACAACATGATGCCATTTGGATTGAAGAATGCATGGGCAACTTATCAAAGGATGGTGAACAAAGACTTTGCTTCTCAAATTGGCCGAAACATGGAGGCCTACGTCGACGATATGGTCATCAAAACAAAGGCTGGACGTCACGTGGTCGACCTAAGAGAAACGTTCGCCAATTTAAGAGCAAACGACATGAAGCTCAACCCTAGCAAGTGTGTATTTGGTGTAGGCTCTTTGGAAAGTTCCTTGGAGTTCATGGTATCTCGACGGGGTATAGAAGCTAATCCGAGAAAAATCAAGGCTTTAGTCGACATGAAGGCTCCCACCGGTGTCAAAGAGATGCGGCGACTTAACGGAAGGGTAGCGGCTCTTGGTCGTTTCATATCAAAGTCGGCGAGAGGTCTCTCCCCTTCTTCAAAGCATTGAGGGGACGAAAAGTTTTGAATGGACGACCGAATGTCATTCGTCGTTCCAACAGTGAAGGATTACCTCGCTACTCCACCTCTCTGAGTAGCCCGACCCTTTGGTGAAACTTTGTTTGTGTATTTATCCGTGGGAGATAAATCGGTGGCGGCGGTTTTGGTTAGAGAAGATGAGGGGCTTCAAAAGCCGGTATACTACATCAGTGAGGCCCTATCGGATGTGGAGAGCGAGATACTACAATCTTTGAGAAGGTCGCCTATGCCCTAGTCGTGGCTTCAAGGAAGGCTGCGAGCTTATTTTACAGCTCATCCAATTGTGGTTCTTACAAATGCTCCCTAAGAAAAATTCTTCACAAGCCGGAGAGTTCGGTCGACTTCTCAATTGGTCAATTGCCCTTCTTGAATTTGACATTGAGTATCGACCTCGAAAGGCGTTGAAGGCTCAAGCTCTAGTGCGACTTCTTGGTTGAGCTTACGTTCACCAAGGAAGACGACGAGCGGCGAGCTCCAAAAGAAAAGGCTAAAGGGAAGGAGTCGAGTCCCGGTCGCCATCGGTCTACGACGATTGTTGGAAGGTCTATTCGGACGGATCGGCGACTAAGAATAGCGATGGAGCGGGGATAGTGCTAATTGAACCGAGAATGCAGGACGGTATACGAGTCATTAAGGTTCAAGTTCGATGCTTCCAATAACCGGGCCGAATACGAAGCCTTGATAGCGGCCATAGAGTACGCCAAGTGTTTTGGAGCAACTAAGATCATGGCTTGCTTGTGATTCACAATTGATAGTTAACCAGGTCGAGGCGAGTACGAGGTGCTTAGTGCCACGTTGATCAAATCTGCGACCTGGTGAAGGAGCGATAAAAGATTTGGAATGCAGGAGATTCAAAGAATTGGACGAGAAGACAATGAGCTAGGCGACCTCCTCTCGAAGTTAGCCACTTCGGATGAACCACATGATGAACCTATCTCCTTCCTCGAAAGTCCGGCCTATGAAAGAGTAAAAATTCAATGCATAGATGATCCCTCAAGAAATTGGACTCGGGAGAAGTGTTGGATCGAGGAAATGAAGGCATACTTAGAAAGTGGTGAGTTTGCCGGATGACGAGAAGAAGGCTCGAGCTATCAAAAGAAGGCTCAGAGGTATGTCATTCAAGGAGGCGACTGTTCGAGAAGATCTTATACTCGACCATTGCTAAAGTGCATCCATCCTCAAGAGGTCGCCCTATTGATACACGAAGTGCATAGTGGAATTTGTGGTGGACACCGGGGCCGGGACTCTTGGCGACAAGTTAATCACTTTGGGGTACTACGGCCACACATGAGAGGCGACACTCACAACTTTGTTCGCAATGTGATCAATGTCAAAGATTTGCCAACTTACCTCATGTGCCAACAACCGAGCGAGACTCCGGTAATTGCGGCTTGGCCATTCGACATGTGGGCGTCGACACGATTGGACCCTTCCCTCCCGCGAGAAGCTGCAAGTATGTGATAGTTGCCATAGACTACTTCACTAAATGGGTTGAGGCCAAACCACTAGCTCGCATCACGAGAGGAGAATGCTATCAACTTCATCCACGACTTCATTTGGTGTCGATTTGGTTTTCCTCGTGCTATAGTGTCCGACAATGGTTTACGGTTCTCCCAAACCTTCGAAGCGAGAAATGAATCGAGTAGGGATCAAACATTGGAAATCGTCTGTCGCCTATCCTCAAGGAAATGGACAAGGCTGAAGCGGCAAATAAACTTGTTCTATCTTCACTCAAGACGGGGCTCGTAGGTCGACGAAATAATTGGTTGGACGAACTTCCCCTTGCTCTTTGGGCGGTTCGTACAACCACTCGGGGGCCTACGGGAAACCCCTTTCGCTCTCACTTACGGATCGGAGGCCATGGCACCTGCTTGAGCTCGAGATTCCCTCTTGCTAGAGTGACCTTCTTTGATCAAGAGCGAGAATGATACCAACGGGTTGATCGACTTGGACACGATCGACGAGAAGCGAGAAACTTGACCTACCTTCGAATGGTCAACTACAAGCGGCGAACTAAAAGTTATCACGACAAGAAGGTCAAGGCAAGGTCGTTCCAAGTTGGAGATTATGTGTTGAGAAAGATTGAGGCAACGGGTAGAAGGACCCGGCGAACAAGCTATCTCCTAACTAGGAAGGTCCATATGTAGTCACTCGAGTCGTCAAGGAAGGAACCTACATGATAGCTCATCCGGAGGTGACGAGTTGAAACATCCTTGGCATGCTACTCACCTCATCAAATACTACTTTTAGTTTTCAGTTTCCAAGTTCAAGTTTGTGGTAGTTCTAGTGTCAAATTGATGTAAGCATGTTCTATACTTCAATGAAAAGCGCAGTTCATTCCATCAAGCATAGTGTTACAATAACCCCAACAAGCTCGACTCTTAGTCAGCTTCGTTTTAACAAGCTCGATTCTTAATCAGCTTTGTTCAGTTAACAGGTCCGACTCTTAGTCGACTTCGTTCTAACAAACCCGACTCTTAGTCGGTTTGTTCCTAATTAGCTCGATTCTTAATCAGCTTTGTTCAATTAACAAGTCCGACTCTTAGTCGACTTCGTTCTAACAAACTCGACTCTTAGTCAGTTTGTTCTAATTAGCTCGATTCTTAATCAGCTTTATCCATTTAACAGGTCCGACTCTTAGTCGACTTCGTTCTAACAAACTCGACTCTTAGTCAGTTTGTTCTAATTAGCTAGACCACTAGGTCGGCTTCAATAGTGTGAGCGAGTTCGACTCATAGTCAATCTCATTCACAAAAAAGTTAAGCAAGTCTGAGGTCGACTAAATAAATAAAGATCAAGTCACCTCTAGGCTCAAGTTTACTCATTCATCCTATCTATATCTAGCTCGACGTTTACTTTAAAAAGCATACAACATGCAATAAATAAGGTCAGCTATGATAGAGGTAAGTCTCCCAAAGCGGGCTAAGACTTAGGCAAAATAAATTTACAAAAGTATCTTGCCTCCCAAAAAATAGGGCCAAGGCATTCAAATATTCAAGGAATCAAAAGAGCAAAAATGTTAGTTGGGACTTGTTCATTACAATTCGGCTAAGAAATTCAAGAGTTTTGGTTGACGTCGGTGCAGTCGTCGATAGGCGGCTCGTCCCTCCACATCTCCTTGTTCTTTGGGGACCTATGGGTTTACCCGACTACGAGTAAACTTGCTCATTATCTTCATCCATGGTGGCGGCATCCTCAAGTTCTTGCGAGAACAACATCAAAATTCTGTCGGCAACGGGGAGCTTCCCACTTCTCACGGTGGTCCTCTTCATCCTCTTGGGCAATGAAGGCCAAGTCATTTTCAAGATAGGGAACGGCGAGTGACCCCTGCGAGCTTCCATGTCGTATTGAGACTCGGAAAACCAACGAGCTAATTGCTCGATGGTAGCTGTAGGCTGTTGGATCTACCAATGCACGACGGGCCATGTGCCTCTTCCCAACCTCGAGAAAGTCTTGTGCCTTAGCCACGATGGTATTATAGAACTCATCTCCCTCCTTGAACTTCTCCACGGCATCGGGGCCGGCCTTCTCGAGCCTCCTTCCACTTAGCTCGAGGCGAGTTATGCTCCTCGTTAAGCTCTGTCAAAAAGAATCTTTATCGGCCGAAGTTTGGAGACAGTGGCGAGCTCAACCTTCGTCCTCTCATGAGCGAGGCGCTCGGCATCCCTTTACGAAGTTACTTCCTTGAGCTTGGATTACGTAGCTTCGAGGTCGACGGGGCCTTTGTCTTCACCATCTCATTAGCTTCATATGAATTGTCCAGGTCGTTGTACTTCTCCTTCAAATCCGCAAGCTCTTTAGCCTTTTTGGAATAATCTTGAAGGGCTTGCCTCTCCCTCTCAATGGAAGCTCTCCAAGAGCTCTTCACTGCGTCGACCATAGTAAGATTCTACATTTCAAAGAAACAGAAGAAGTGTTAGCTCGTAATTTAAGTGGATCGAGTCAAGGGATAAGCAACTACAATGAAAGAGAACATGACAAATTACCTCACTATGAGCCATCCCAGAGCGAGCAGAAAATTCCTCGGGGGTGATCCCCTTGTCAGCGAAATGAGCTAGGCGGTCGACATCTATTGCCCTCCTAACAATCACTTGGCCCGAGGCTCATGTCGGGATAGCGGCGGCTCAAGGCTGTTAAACCCTTCTAGCGGAGGAACATCACTCAACCTCTTCATTTTTTCATCCGAGAGACTCCTTTTGGGAGGAAAGAAGGTGGTGGAGGCAAGCGGCTCGAGGACACAGACTTTCCCTTCTCAGATCGGGACCTCTTCTTCGAACTTATAGGACGATCGTCTTCATCCTCTTCCATATCATCTTCATCAACATTGACGACCAGTAAAGGGCTAGCCCCCGCCATCCCGGCTCCGAGAGGTCTCCATATTGGCATCTTGATTTGGGTCGGAGCTCGAGACTTGCCACTGGCCCGACTGTGAGAATCGTCACCTCCTTCATTAGCATCATTGGATTGGGTGCCGCTTTGCAAAGGGTCTTCCGGCTCGACCTCTTCCATTGGGATCATTCCAGCGACATCCTTCGGGAGCAAATTGTTCCTAATAGCGACTTCTCTCTCTCTGCTCGCCTTAGCGTTGGCGGCCCATGAGCCCTCTTGGCTTTCCTCTTATCGAAACCCCAACAATACGCACCATATTCGCTTCTTGTTCGGGAGTTAAAACTACACGACATCAAAGAAATCAAGTGTTAGCTCGGCAATTCGAAAGCAGTTCTACGAGTAAACAATTGACGAGTTGCAATTCAAAGCGGTTCAATGTACGAATTGAATAACTCTACATACGAGCGAGCAATTTGATAAAGAGTTGCAATTCGAAATAGTTCTATGAGCGAGCTAACTAAGTTCTACATACGAGCGAGGCAACGGACGATCTAAGAGTTGTGTATGCGGCTAAAAATAACGCTATGTGCCAATGATGTTACTTATGCAAGTTAACAATGGACGAGCTAATGAATGCGAGTCAAGTAAATCCTTACCACCAACATGCTCTCCGTGGTCTTTGCGGTAATTTTCATTCTTCGACAAAATTGATAGTTCTCCTTCAACCTACCCAAGGAATGAGTAACCCGGTCAGGATATACCTGGCCTCTCAATACGGGAACAAGGGGTTCTACCACTCCATCCCCGAGGCATCATCCCGGCTGGATGTAGTTATACTTGGTCGTCCCTAACACCTCCCGGCTAATGGGTCCTTTCGCGACCAACGCGCACAACTTCCTATACAAGGTTTGGTGCCATGGATGCTCCCGGTAGTTTTCCTCGTCAATAGTGTCGGACTCACTATTTGGCAATGGGAACTCCCATCCCGACCTACTCTCTACAACTACCACATAGGAATTCAGTGCTATGCTTGTTGGGAAGGTTGGCAAACAATTTTGGAGAATTGGGTTTGGAAGGAGTATTAATCCCCAATCTGCCTTGTCGAGCTTTGGAGCGAAAAATTCCTTGAAGACTCTCATGCAAGGTTCATGGCCTAGAAACCTACATACCATGGCAAAGCACACTAGTACTCTGCAAGTGTTGGCCCCAAGTGAAGGGGAAGAGCATCCATGCACTCCGAAACTCATTGATAAAGGGATCTAAGGGCAACCTCAACCCCGCCTCAAGCTGTCCATAAAGAAGGCCACCCTAGTGGCATCGGTAGTGAAGGCTGGTACGGAACTTGGCCATAAAGTCCGCCTTACTAAGGATGGTTATCCTATAATCCACTCTACTTACTCCACAGAAATCATAAACCATGTTGTATCGGGACTCCATATTTTTCTTTCCTCGAAGAGGCCTACTGAGTATATATCCTCTCTCGTTCTTCCCGGTACAACGAGAGGAGCCAAACGCATCCACAATTCGGGGCCGAAGAGGTCGAAGCGGCATTTACTTCTTGAGTTGTCATATACGTACAAGAAGAAGGAGAAACGGGAGTCGGTCCTATGATCACATTCGGTCGACCTACCTAAGGGCGACCTAAACTCCCTGGAAAACCTATTACGTTCCTAAGGAAAGAAGGTTTGTGGACATCCCTAACATAAAACAAAGTGATATGATCAAGCAATTCATGAAATAGATGAAAAGCGACAACATTTGAGTCGTCAATCACCACATTTTCAATTTCTCCACTGGCAACCCTATTTCACTAAAGTTCAACTCCCACTGGTCAAGATAGAGGCACACTCGCTCAATGACATCTCTCTCCACCCACCGTTTATGTGCTTGCATACTCTACGGTTAACGGTGCAATACCGTACCAAGCTCTGGTTCACTACTAAAGGTCCTAGCCATGGCGGAATTAAACACAAAGCGAAATCAAAGCCCTAAAGCAAATATACAAGGGAAATACCTTAATTGATTGCGAGAAAGGAGTTCGTTCTTTGGCCGAGAGCGGAGTTTTAAATCTTCTTTGCAATTCCGTGATTATCGCCGGAGAGGGAGAGTTTGGAAACGGTAAGAATTCGAATTTGGGAAGAAGGCGAGTATTTCTATTTTCCTAAATTTGGAAGGGGAAAAGAAAATAGAAATTAATTTTCCAAAATTAAAAGCGAAGCGGTTTTCGAGAAGGAGTTCCAAGCGTCGAATTGCAATCATTACCAAAATCGGCGCTCCTTCATCTCCTACCGTTCATCGCCAACGACCGGGATGGTGCCACGTCATCAAAGGTCGACTATACCTCGGAATGAGTAGCGACCTGCGAGTAAAGCAATTCCCATCAAAGATTTCCTTAACTTCCAAGTCGACAAAGTCCACTCGAAAGTTGGGGGCCACTGAACACACCAAAAGTGTCAAGTTGGGCTAAGCAAGTAAAGCCCAATCCACGGATGGCATTGGCACCCACATTCTCAATAAGACTGATCCAATCAGAACAAGGCCCAAGGCCCATCTCAAACATCAGTCGACTAAGCCCATGGTCCGACCTACCAGGTCCCGACCTAACTTAGTCCGACCTCATGATCCATACTACAATTCGGGTACGAATCATGCTCTACCCGACAGTCAGGTCGACCATTCTACGAGTGGCGACCTCGACCTAAATCAGCAAATGATGACCTGACACTTGCCGGCTTATTTGGTTAATCAATGCTCACAACTACATCCCTACAAATCAGGGATCGTTATAGACACGTGCCCACGACCAAGTAACTGCCGCTATAATCTCGGAGGACATGCTGCCTCCCCAAAAATACATCACATTTTCCTATAAATACTTCATCACTACCAAACGGTGAAAGGTAACTGCCATTTTGTATTCTGAGTTCATTATTCAATACATCTTGAGCTATAATATACTGTCATCTTACTCTCACGCCCGAGTGTCTTCGCCGGAGACACATCCGGCTAGTCGTGGGTTCTGATTTCAGGTCAAGGAGCCAGGTGATTAATCTTGCCACGTGGAGGATTATTGATAAGCACAATTCCTGCAGCATCACTTAATATTTACTAATTCGTTTTTTTACAATATTTCTTATTATTTTACAGAAGAGATAAATACGGGATACTTTCAAACACGTTCAACTTCTCTTCAACGGCAAAGTGGACTTGGTCTTGTGGACGTTGAGGAGATAAGCATGGATGCCGAGATTGTAGGAACTAACATTTATCCGTCTAGTTGTTATTATTTAAGGGGATTTGGAGACGGAAAAACACATATTCTTTACACACACTACACACGCATAACTTGTAATCCTCTCCATCATCTTCCGCAGTTGTAATCTCAATTCTTATAGTGAAACATTTAAGGTTGGAGACCTAACTCCCGAGATTTTTTTCGAAGAGGTTATCATCTCTAAGGTTTTCCTCGTTAACAAATCCTTGTGTCACTCTTTACTTTCATGTCTATGTTCCATTTAATCAAATTCCAAAGTCCCATCCTTGTTGTTTGAATCCATACACTTGCCAAGTTAAGATTCTACATTATTGTTTTTTCTACCAAAATAATTTGGCGCCCACCGAGGGGCCGCTTGGTCTATTGATTATTTGGATCATTTCCTAAAACAGTTTAACATGTCAAACAACCCCAATGTTTCCGCCGCCGGCAAAGGTATCGCCGCCACTCCAACATCGAGAGTTAGAACCACCTTATTGCCGCCACCTCCTCAGTCGGGACCTCAGCAAACGCAACCTTCTAAGACTCCACAAAAGGAAGCGACCTCTTCCAATGTGGACACCGACATCCGGAGTATCCTGACCAGGTTGAATCAAAGGCTGGATCAGCAAGATAGCAATTCCAAGGTGCTGGCCAATTCCATGATCAAGATGCAGAGGGATCAACAGCTCATCGCTTCTCGACTTGAAAACATCTCACCATTGTGTGCAAGGAACCTCAACTTCGACACCACCGAAGGATCTACGCTTCAGAGTGAATTTATCCCAATGGGTGGTCCGCCTCAAACTCATCCGTCGACATCCTTAACGATGTCGACATCCTTGCCCGGGGACATCCTAATGACGCCACCTTCAGCAGGATTTTCCCCGTTCATCCCATTCATTGACAACACCACTGTCAAGACCACCACGGACAACACTGGTTTACTAAATAATATTTTTAATAATAATGCTTTCAATCGTATTCCTATGGCTTGCAGGAAACCAACTAGATAAACAGATGCAGGATCTCAGGGAGCTGATAATGAACGTGCTCGGCGTAACTCCTCCAATCTAGCCAGTATCTCAGAACTGCTACAATCAGTCCCGATTTGTCCCAGCAATTGTAAATGTCGGCATCTCGAAGCATTTCAGTGTTCCATCCATGAAGTTGTATGACAGCAACACAGATCCAGAGGAGCATGTTGCACATTACCAATAGAAGATGGATATAGTGCATAGCCCACTTCAATTCAGGGAGGCTTGCCTGGGCACAGGTTTTGGATTGACCTTGGTTGGACCAGCTCTTAAGTGGCTGATTAGGCAACCCCTAGGCTCGATTGGCTCATACGCCCAGCTTATCAACATGTTCTATAATCAATTCTCATGCAGTCGGCAATTCGAGAAGCTGACCAGTGACCTCTACAATGTGATCCAGCAGTCTAACGAAACTCTGAAGAAATATGTCCACCGGTTCAACAAAGAAGTGCTAGAAATTCCCAATCTTGATATGTCGACAACCACAGAAGCATTCAAAATGGGGCTGAAGAAGGATTCACAGAACTATCAAGATTTGGTGATGACTCCTTGTAAACGGTTGGAAGAAGTCAGGAGATGGGCCCTAAGATTCATAAGGTTGGAGGAAGATGAGCTACGGAGGTCGAAGTCCTCATCCAAGTTGTCGACATATGACAATCCAGACAGGAAGACCGAATCATCCCACCGCAGGAACAACTGATCCAATCCCTATCCGAGAATTGACAACAGTAAAATTAATTCAATAGAGGGTAAGGATAAAGATAGCGATAATGTGCCTAATATTTCTGATTATTGTTTTTCTGTTGACATTTCAGGTATACTCTGTGCAATGGGCAACCTGGGGACAAAGCAAGTTGGCCAAAGAAGACAGATAAAACCACAGGATGGCGTGACAAGTCAAAGTGGTGTGCCTACCATGACGACTTTGGGCATGTTACAGAAGATTGTATTGCACTAAGAAAGGATATCGGCTACTTGCTCTCAAAGGGACATCTTAAGGAGTTGCTGGGATCCAGAAAGAAGAAGGCAGAAAATGCAGAAGCTCCACATGAAGTCGAAAGGCCAGTCTCTCCTCCAGCATCAACGAAGGTGATCAATTTCATTAGTGGAGGCTCAGAAATTTGTGGCACATCCTATTCTGCCGCAAAGCGACATACCAAGGAGTCAAAAGAAGAGAAGCCAGAAAGACCACCCAGGATGTCGACACCTTGACAGGAGCCAATCACCTTTGATGAGAGTGATCGAGATAATTTGCTAGAACCCCATCATGATGGCCTAGTCATTTCCTTGCAGATTGCCAATTGTACCATCAGGCGTATTCGGTCGATAGGGGCAGCTCTGTCAATCTCATTATGTTGAGCACCCTTAAGGAAATGAGCATCCCAGAATCGGAGATTCCCAACATCGACATGCTAGTCAACACCACGGCAAATTTCGAGGTAAAGTCCTTGGTGGATGGGTTTGCTGGGTACAACAGATCAAAATGTCCGAGGAAGCTCAAGCCAAGACTGCTTTCACCACTCCGTGGGGGACATACTGTTACACGGTCATGCCGTTCGGTCTGAAGAACGCTGGGGCTACTTACCAGCGGGCTGCAACCGCCCACTTCCATGACATGATTCACAAAGAAATCGAAGTATATTTCTACGACATAATCATCCACTCCAGAGGATCAGACATGCAGCACATGATGGGGTTTGTGATGGCGCTTTGCTGGATGTGGTAAGGCATTGCAGGGCCGGAGAGGATATTGTTCCGTTGGTGCTGGGGGAGACCGTTCACGGCATTGATCGTCTGGCGACTGGGGATAGGTTTATGAGAGGGGGAAGCCCCGCTTTGCTCACTTTGTGGTTACGAGAGAGACTGCAGGATATGCGTGAGGCTCCGGCGTCGTTTAGCCCGTGGACATTTGCTTAGCGTCCTCTTGTGTTGGATATGGATCAGTCCGCCTGGGAGAGATGGATGGCACAGCTTGGTACGCATCAGATCCGCTGGTGGATTCCGCATTGGGGAATCGAGACTAGGAGGGCCTTTCAGGAAGGGTCTTATGTTGTCAGAGTTCCTGGTTTGTCTTGGTCCTCCTTTTACATTCCGTCACTTATTTCCCGGCAGTTCGGGATGAGACAGGAGTCTTTGTTGGGATGGGATGACCTTGCCACTGCGGAGGTGGCTCCTCTTTGTAGGGCAGCTCCAGGTGCTCTTTCGTATTTTCTGAGGGTATGGAAGTATTTCACTTTCCCTCCTGGGGTGCTCCTTCGACATCGGGAGAGCGTTGTATTGACCATCGAGTACCTGGATTGGTACGAGCAGTGCGTTGGGCAGTCCCAAGTGGTTTTGGGGAGCAGGCATGAAGCGATTCTGGGGCCCAATTGCCGTCGTAGCTATTGCCTTAGGAGTGCCGAAGCCTGGTCTGACCCTTAGGATATTACGGGAGACGCTTTGTTTGACTACGAGACCAGAGTTAACCGACTGATGGAGAGAGGTCCTCTTTTGCAGACTCGCAGTGAGGAGATCCGAGCCGAAGCATGGGCGAATGAAGCCCTGCGAGCTACTGGATTGTTTGATTCTACGGGGAGGACCCCTAATCTCGGATTGAGAGAGACAGCGCTGGCTCACGTGGAGCGAAAGAAGACTCGCCGCGGATGAAGGAAGAAAGGGAAGAATGGCGAGGGGACAAGCGCAGATGGCGTGGAATGACCTCCTAGGTATTCATTCATTGCATTGCAAACACATTATTTGTTTAATGCTTTAAGCTGTCTTTTAGCATGTTGTGAACTTGAGAGTAGACCGTGCTTGAACTCATCAAGAAATGTTGTAATCGTTAGTGATTTGTGATTTACATTTAAAGCTTTGTCGAGACGCAGGATCTCTTGTTTGCTTTTCATTTCCTTTGTGAACCTTGGCGGCATCCATCTTTGGACCTTTTTGTTGCATTTTCGGACTGAAGCAGCCTAGGCCTTGATGGCAATCCCTTTTCGCCTGGGTTTTGTATTTGTATGGGAGGTTGGATGATCCCTTGACAAGTCGTTTTGACGGTCTTTTCTGTGGCTTCCTTGCCTCTTGTTTGTTGGCGTCGGGCTCTTGACCTCTCTTTTTTTGTAGCTTCTGCTTGAGCTTATTTTTTTTTGAGAGCCTTTGCTCGAGCTCTTTTTTTTTTTGAAGCGCGTGAGGACGAAGACAAGCCCCTGGCTTGGAAGTTGACATGGGTCAGTCGTTTGATGTTGAGTGACCCTCGGATGTCCTTTGAAGTTGCCGCTGTCGTTTGACTTGGTCAAGGTGATGTTGGGGGCATGCTCTTGGAAAGTGTGTAGTTTGATGGAGGTCTTGATTGACATTCAAACTTTTGACTTTTTTGTGTGTTTTTAGACCGGACAAATTAAGGTTGCCTACGTTCCCCCGAACTAGAGGGCTCAGGTCTACGTAGTTCGACACTACATGGAGTGCTAAGAGATGCACAGTTGGTCTTCTTTAGGCGAAGTATCTACGAAGTTTGCTTCCGTTAACTGGATTCATGAAGGGATTGCCATCTAGGTCTGTCAGCTTCATGGCACCTCCGGAGAAGATCTTTTGAACCACGAAAGGGCCGATCCATGTTGGTTCCCATTTTCCCAGTGGGTTGGTTCGAGTGGGAGGCTTTTCTTTGAGTACCTGATCGCCCTCCCTGATGTCTCGGGACTTGACTTTCTTATCGAAAGCTCTAGCCATCCTGCTTTGGTAGGCTCGGACGTGTTCCATGGCCTTTAGTCGTCGCTCGTCTAGCAGAGCCAGTTCGTCGTACCGGATTCGGAGCCATTTGACTTCGTTGATTTCGTTTTCCAGCAACACTCGGAGTGAGGGAATTTCCAATTCAACGGCCAGTACTGCTTCCATCCCGTATGTCAGGGCGAATGGAGTTTCTCCCGTGGCTGTTTTGACTGATGTTCGGTAGCCCCAGAGTGCCAGGTGCAGCTTCTCGGGCCAATCACGTCCTCGGGTGGTCATTATTCGGATGATCCGTTCGAGGGTCTTGTTTGCTGCTTCCACGACGCCTTTCGTTTGTGGTCGGTAGGGAGAAGACTTGTGGCGTGTGATCTTGAATTCAGCCAGCAGTTTGTCGCATTCTCCTTCAAAATGGGAGCCGTTGTCTGATATGACCTCGTTCGGATGACGTATCGGCAGATGAAGTTTTCCTTGAGGAAATGTACGACTTTCTTGGAGGTGAGCACCTTGTAGGACTTGACTTCGACCCATTTTGTGAAGTAGTCTATGGCTACCAAGACGAAGTCGTGGCCGTTGCTTCCTGGCGGAGCAATTTTCCCAATGACGTCGATTCTCCACATGGCGAAGGGCCAGGGCGTAGTCATTCAGTAGAGATCGTGAGGAGGTAGATGATTGAGGTTGGAGAACCGTTGACACTTGTTGCAGCTTCGGACAAAGTGGATGCAGTCTGCCTCCATGGAGATCCAGCAGTAGCCCATACAAAGGATGATTTGCATCAGGGCTCTGGCGTTCATGTGGGGGCCGCAAGACCCGTTGTGGACTTCGTTCATGAGCTCACTTGCTTTTTCCTTGCTGATGCAACGTAGGAGCGGTCCTTGGTAGCATTTTTTTTTGCATAGCATGTCACCAAGGATGACAAAGTGAGAGGCGAGGCGTTTTAGGGCCATGATGCTCTTGGCTTTGACTCCTTCCCTGCGTTGACCTTCCTCGTTCATGAAGGCGGTTTCCCCGTTTTTGAGGTATTGGAAGATCTGATTGACATGCAATGTTGATGAGGAGGCTCCCGATTTGCGTCTCTTTGGCTCTTCAGTAGTTCCCCAACTCACTGTGATTGAAACCTTTCTCGGCAGCTTGGGCCCGGTTTTTCTCTCGTTTAACAGTACACTTAAATGTTTGTTTAATTCATTCGTTCAATTAATGTGTCTGCTTCTTTGTTAGATGAATTGTTATTAACTGTTTTGATTAGTTAACTCATCATTCGTTGAAGATGCAATGAAAGGAGATTTTTAGAAAGGTCGGACCTTTTATTGAAAGCATAGAGAAGATACATTGTTGATCATGGACTCACAATCTTTGGGCGTAAAGCCGTCAGATGACTCAAAAGACGTGAATTCCTAGACAACATGACTCGAAGCTAGACTCTAGGCGACGAGGGATTGGACCAGGCTTCATTACTCTTTGCGAGCTGTAGGTCAAGAGAGGGCGGCGATGGCTTTGGTGGCCATTCTTCAGTTGGCACGGATCCCGGAGGATAGTTTGCATGCGGTTTGACTTCAAACCAGATTGTGGAGGTTTTTGGTTGCTCCCCTGATGATGTCCTCCATTAGTGTTGCTGCCAGACCTTGGGGGACCTTAATAATAGGAGTCGTTGAGAGCTTCTTCCAGGAGGGCGAAGCATTTGCTGATTCAGAGTTGATTCTTGTTGATGTTGATTATCTTCATAGAATCTGCCTCCTTATCTGGGATCTTTGCCTGGATGATATTTACAATATCTGAGTCGAGGGGGCATGCTATCTCTCCTTCTCTGATCAAGCCTTGGAGGAGTTTGCACCACTATTCTTCCAGGTCAGATACCGGAATATTGAATAGGACTATGCTGTGATGGCTGTCCCCGTGAGATCCGAGCGTGTCGGCTAGAGGGTTGTCCTGTACCAATGGGTCGGTGATGAGCCAGTTTTCAAGAGGGTCTTCGGCAAAGTATGGGTCTACTCCTCGATCAAGCCCCATCTGGGCATCCATCTCTTGATCCTCTTCCAAGCATTCTTCGCAGTCGCATAACTCGGAGTTGTCGTCTTGGCCCATGAGCTCTTCAATCTCTAGCTCATCGCGGCTTAGCGCGTGGATGTAGGGATTCACTTCGTAGCGTGACAGGGCTGGAGATTCACCTGTGGGGGAGTATTCGGTCAAGTCGAGACCTTCTTCTGGGTCATAGCTTGCTGGCCAAGCGCTTGCCATCGTGCTGCTTCCGCGGATCACCTCGAGGTTTCCCTTGGCGTTGACGAATTTCACGCATTGGAGAAGAGTAGATGATACCGCTTTCATCTGGTGCAGCCAAGGTCGTCCCAGCAGGGCAGAGAAGGTCGGCTTGATATCCAAAACTTGGAATTCCACCGATTCTAATTGCACGTCGAATTGGATCCTCAGATTGATGACTCCTACGACAGGGCGTGGAGTGGAGTCGTAAGCTCGAATTATCCGGGGCGAAGATCTCATCAGGGAGCGGTCGACGCGGAGGTGTTTCAGTGTGCTCAAGGCAATGATGTTGACTGTGGAGCCGTTATCGATCAAGACGTTTGGGAGGTAGAACATCTCTATCTTTATGAGGATGAGGAGAGCCTCGTTGTGTCTATTTTCACATATCGGCAAGTCTTCGTCTGTGAAGGCTAAAACGCTTCCGGTGCTGTCATTCGATTCAGTCTCCTCCGGGGAGCGTTCGATCCATCCATTGGTGTGTCTTGATCGTGGAAGAGATCGTATGGAGACACTCGCCCTTGGGTGTTCTTGTCTGGATTCTCGGTCACGGGACCGTTTGACTCTGGTTTTGCGTTCCCAGTCGTAGCGGGATAGCATGTTGACGGATTCGGAGATGGTAGGAGGCCTACTCTCGTCTTGAATTTCATCAAAGGATATCGTGTTCACCCTGTCGTTTCGGGGGAATGGATTTCCAATGGTATTGGGTCCATGGGGGCGTTCCAACTTTCCCTCTTTGATTAGCCCCTGGACCACTTGCTTTAGCATGAAGCAATTGTCGGTGGTATGACCGGGGTAGTTGTGGAAGGCGTAGTGCTTGCTCATATCCATGTTGGGCTTGAGAGTCTTTGGTTGTAAATTCTCGAGAGGCTTGAGGAGATTTCGCTTTACCAAAGCCTCGAATACTTGGCCCAGAGGCATTTCGAGGTTGTCGAAATGCTGGAACTGTGGGATGCGAGGGGGATTGTTGTTCCTCGAGGGTGCCTGATCACGGTTTACTTGAGCTCCATTTTAGATGTAGTGTACCGTTCCGGCAGCTTCTTTTCCTTTGTTCGGGACAGGTGCTGGATTTGACAGGTTTGTCCGATAGCGGTAAGACGAAGCAGGGGTTGCTGTTGTCTTCTGAAGGCTCAGGGTCTTTTCGAACTTGGTTCCGGCATTGACCATGGCACGAAGATCTGGATAGAAGTGATGACTGATCAAGGTCCTCAGAGATGGCTTGAGGCAGGAATGGAAGATGTCCATTTGTTCTTCCTTGGAAAGCGGATCCATTATCTCGCTTAGCTTCAAGTTCCATCTTTTGTAGAACTCACCCACAGGCTCGTCGTCCTTTTGTTCGATGGCTTACAGATCATGGCGGTTTGTCTCCCACTCAAGGTTGGCGCGGTACTTCTCCAGGAAGATCTCGCTGATTTGGTCCCACGTGGAGCGGTTTTCTGCCTTTACGTTGAGGAACCACCTTAGCGCTGTGGATTTGAGAGAATGCTGGAAGTGATCCGCCATCTGTTGAGGGGTTGCCCCTTTGGCTCTCATACCCAAGACATAGGTGTCGATATGGGTTTTTGGGCATTCTGTCCAGTCGAACTTTTCCATTTCCGGCATCCTGAATTTCGGAGGAAGCGGGACCACCTTGTTTGGATCAGTGGGCATGAGGGTGTCCTTCCGAGAACTGGCTAGTTATCCTTGCATGTCCTTCATTTGCTCGATCAACCAAGCCATGTGGGGATCGACAGGCTGAGGCGGGTTGCCGTTTTCGGGGATGGATACCGAAGATGGAGGTGGATTGGCCGATGGGATCGCTATTCGGGAGTCTTGGGGAGGCAGTTGAGTGTATACCAACCCGTACCCTGGAGTGTTGAAATTAAGGGTGTGATTGCCCAGGCCGCTAACGGTTGTGTTTGGGAACTGGAGAAATGTTTCATTAGCCCCAAGTGGCAGACCAGTGGGTGGCAGGTTTGAGATGTCGGGATATCCGCTTGGGATGTCTGTCCCGATTAAGCATGGGGATTTTTGGTTATGGCTACGGGGCTCGAATAGAGGCAGAGGCTTGAATCCTGGGGGGGTACCGAGATGCACTGGGATCTGGTGGTGCAGGCCCGTATGTATTCTGTTGATACTGAGCTTGGGGCACAGGGCCGGGAAATTGACTGTGATGAGGCGGGCATGTCGGAGCTGCTTGACTGATGCCCGAGTGGAGCTTTGAGCGAGAGCTGCTTTGCGTTGCTGGGATCTCGTAGCTTGGCGGAGGTGGGACCTGCTGATAGCTTTGAGAGACCGGGGGAGCCGGTATTTCTTCATCTTCTATGAGGACGAAGGTCCCATCAGGTTGGGGAACAGCAACGGTTCCTTGAAGGCGTAGGGTGTCTACGATCCAGGCTTGCTGCTCCTCCTGGCGCTTCTTGAGAGTTTCGAAGGCTCGCAGCACCTCCTCCATTGTCTGGAGGTTTCTTAGTGGCGGGGTTCCGTTTCCCTCATTATTGTCTGTTGATCCCGCCATGGGAGAGTAGCGGACTGTGCTGACCACTGAACCGGAAGGGCTGTCCGACCTTGTGACCTTGATACTGAAAAGACGGCTCCCGGGTATTCTCAAACACTCTCTGTTCGCTGGAGGGGGGGTGACGGGCAAGGTTTAGACATGGGAAGGCCTTTTGGATAAAAAGGGAGGAAAGCTCACGTGACATGCGGTTTTCGCTTTTATTTATTTATTATTTTTTTGTTGTTTTAATTAACTTAAAACAGTGTTTTCTCAGAATCCTAGGTAGGTTGGAAAATATCGCTCTTCTTTTTCGCAACTATGCTAGATCCTGGGTCAGTGGAGACCGTCCGTGCGGCTATAAGCCTCTCGTTTTGCACCTGTATTTCGACATCCCAGGGTGGACAGTCCCAGGCGAGGGTCCTATAGGGCAAGAGGTTTCCACTGGCCTAAAAGAAAAATCGAACCTAAGGACAGAGCCTGTCATGTTCGTTTTAATGTGTGAGCCATGTGAATAGTGAGCCGAGCCGGCCCCTGAGTCAAGATCTGGTCGAGAGTTCGGCATGACCTCTCTTTACCTTACTTGCGCAAGGGATCTGTGACGCTAGGCGTTGGCTGGGTCATATCGTCATGGCTGACGTATCAAAGGCTTGATGACATGGTGTCATGTAGGCATGGATGTATATCCGGGACGGAACATCGTCTGGGTGTAGCTTCGGAAAATCAAGATCGGGTCAAGATTTTAGCATGACCTTTCATCGCTTTGCTTGCGCAAGGGATCTTGAGTTTCGAGCTTCGACTCAGAAAATGGCCGGCATGGGATATGTATCCAGGTTGTATGACACGGACTGGGTAAAAACCAACCGAGTCGGGACAGAGTGTGACTCAAACGTGCATGGCTGACACTTGGCTAGGATGGGATGTTTAGAATGATCCCGTGCGCATCCAAGAGGCCTTGGAAGACCAAACGGACTGCAACTGAGACCACCCCGGGTGGAGGGTTGTAGTGTGCAGTGTATCCGAGGCAGCAGTGCGTGTAGCGGTGCAGTGTACCGAGGCAGCAGTGCGAGTAGCGTGCGCTGTACCGAGGCAGCAGTGTGAGTAGTGTGCGGTCTCTAAAATTCTTTTTCTATGTAAAACAGAAGTTTTTGAAGAATTTTAAATGTATGTACACAGATGTATATTGATGCATTTTTTTGTATTTTTTTTTGTAAAATAAAAAGTAAAGCACATGCACACACACACACAATAGTTAAAGAAAGGGGTAAAATGAAAGTTTGACCCTCATCATTGTTTTTAAAAAAATCTTTTGTTTTGTTTAAAAGTTTTTTTTTAAAACAAAATGTCCCCAGCGGAGTCGCCAACTGAAATTACCTGGATCCGGCTCGCATGCGGAGGCCCCGGCATCTCGCATTTGTCGCTTTCGGAAGTTGCCCGGATCCGAGAGGCACAGCGATTGCGCCCCAGCATCTGGCATTCCGTTTGCGTTGCGTCATGTCGGTGGAGGTGTCTCGCTGTGTTTTTGCTTGTAGAGTCTCCACACCGTTTTGATTAAGCCCAAAACATTGAGAAGAGACATCAGTTTAAAAATAAACTGTTTTGTGTGATGAGATTTTTGAGTTCGGAGGTCAGGTTACTCCTCGGGAAGAGAATATTAGAATATTAGAGCTCACCCGAGTAGCCTCATAAAAACGAGTCTTTCGGTACCCCTTCTTTCTTTAAATGTATTGTGTGTGTGTATGTGCTTTTAAAAATGCGTGCTGTATCGGATGTCTACATTGTACACTGCGTATTGAAATGTATTGAAATAGTAACGGAAGGAAGCCTTACCAATGTTGGTTCATGTCTGTCTTCCGCAGGGGAATAGTGTTTGAGGATGGAATAGTGTTTCGGGACGGAACGGGATTGCTTCAGGATGTGCCGGTTGTATGCAGACAGAGCTTCGGCATGCCTCGGGATTGTCTAGCGTGCACTCGGGCAGAGTTTCTGCGTGCGTTGGAATCGCAGGGATCGTTGGCTGGATTCGGGCAGAGGTTTGGCGTGCGTTGGGATCGTTGGCTGGATTCGGGCAGAGGTTCGGCGTGCGTCCGAATTGCCGATTTGGCTCGGAAAGGGTCAGGACGCCTCGGGAAAGACCAGGCAAGGCTTCGGAGTACCAAGAGGGGCCTCAGAATACCTTGAGAGTGCCTCGAGGCAGCGTGGGAGCATCTTGGGAGCGCTCGAAAGGGCTTCGGAGCACCACAAGGGAGCTCGGAAGGCCTCGAAAGGAACCGAAAGGGGCCGGGAGTGCCTCGGAAGGACTTAGAGGGGCAGCCAGAGGGCTAAGGGAATAATGTGGTCTTTAAG
This sequence comes from Adenophora triphylla var. japonica, assembly GCA_022495995.1. Lineage (NCBI taxonomy): Eukaryota > Viridiplantae > Streptophyta > Magnoliopsida > Asterales > Campanulaceae > Adenophora > Adenophora triphylla. The sequence goes on along the minus strand of JAFEMH010000810.1, from coordinate 182,262 downwards.
AGGATTTATGTAATTATGATGTTAGGAAGCAAAGAGGTCCGTACGGACCATTTAGCATGCAAAGAGGTCCGTACGGACCTTCTATGCTTTTCCCAATTTTGCATAATTCCCAAAAAGTCCTTTTGTGTTTTTTTGTCCCAGAAAGGCCCCCCTTGGTTTGGTTGGTGGTTTTTTGGGCCTTTGAGGGTTTTTGAAGGTTCTTGAGGGTTTTTTGAGGGTTTCGGGTGTTCGAGACTGCGTTTGAGTGAGTCTCCGGTGTTTTCTGGGTGCTCGGAAGAGGGTGATCCAGATTGGGGTACTTACAACCCTCCGCCTCGACGAATCGCCCCATACATATGTGAAGTCTGGCCCAGGCACCGAAACATCTGGGGGACGTGGTGGACCATCCTGCCTCTCTCTCGCCAACACCTGTGGCGTCCTCAGCTTCCTCCTGATGAAGGCCCCGTACTCCTCGCCAAACAAAATAAACTCCTCGGCACTCACGCCGCCCAAGTACCTGTCGTACTCTAACACATCCATGTCGCGGGGATGCATCATCCCAAAGGGCGGATCCCTCGGAGCCATAGGGGGCACACTCGGGCCATGCTGCCAGAAGACCCTCTCCCCCAAGTACATAACATCACAAGTCAGGCCCCGCAGCACCTTCCTCTGCGCCGTCACCACGGGACCACCCTCAAGCTCGTCGCCGCCATACCGAGCCCAGGGATACAGCTCGAACTCCGCCGAGCAATCTTTCTCCAGGAACTCCTGCACATCCCGATAGGCGATAGTGAGCTTCCCCTTATTCGTCCTCCTCCTCCTCAACTGACGGGCCCAGCCCAGCATAGCAGGATAGGCCTCCATGGCCTCAGCATCCCGATCCAACGGAAAGCACCGGAAAATCTCATAAAACCACACCTGCGACAAAAGCAGATAAAGCTCAGGGCAAAAGAAAACGGAGAAATGACAAACTGCTAAATCACAAACAGCAATAAACTCATACCTCCAAAGCAAAATCGAAGCATCCCAGCGAACTGGCCACGCCTCGACTAAACCGGTCCAAGGAAAAGTAGAGCTCGGCCAGGCCCACCTCGCCCCAAGCTATCTCACCAACCCTCTCCAAATCCACCAAGCTCTCCAGTAGAGGAAAAGGAGCCAAGGTAGCGTGATTCGAGAACAAAGTCTCGGAAAAAGTAAACCACAAGAAAGAGCGCGCCAGCTGCTCAGCCGTCACCAAGCCGGTACCCCGGCGATAGGCCCCGATGTTGGCCATAATCTGCGCCTCCACATCGCCATATAACATGCCCAGACCCCTACGAGGAGAAGTCGCGAAGCCCAGCAGCTCAGCCAGCGTCCCATCGGACATCCTGTCCCGCCATCTCACTGGCCCTCCTTAGAAGGAAAGCCCGGTAATCGCCGAGAAGTCGGTGGGAGTCACCGTCACCTCTCCCCATCTCAAATGGAAGGTATGCGTGGTGTCCCACCAGTACTCAGACAAGGCCAGGAAGATGCTCTTGTTCTTCCTCGTCTCTGCAATCCCGTCTAGGTTCTCCACGAACGCACCCAAACCAGAAGCAAAGACCAGCCTCTTAGGACTCGGCCTACCCTCCCTGGGGATATCCGACAAATGCTGTCACAGCTCAACTACAGCCTCGAGCGATCCCCGAGACTTCATCTTCTTGGCCTTTTCGGACAAAGGCCCCTCATTTTGCAGGTAAACACAACAAAGGTACATCAGTCACAGTACTTAATGCCAAATACCAAAAGGAAACGAAAGCATAAAAAAGTCCGTCCCAACCCGGCAAAGCATAAAAGGTCCATCCCAACACGGCAAAACAAAAACAACCCGTCACAAAACACGGCACACATTGCACATAATTTTCCCCATGTAACCCGTCACAAAACACGGCACACACTGTACAAATTTTCTCAACAGAGGGATTAAGCCCTACACGACACATTTTCAAAAAACCTGTCACAAAACACGGCGCACAATGCACATAAACTCACCACAAAGTCCGTCACAAAAACACGGTACACACTACATGACACATTTTCCAAAAAAAATCCGTTCCTACACGGCACACACTTTCAAGACAAAACCCGTCACAAAACACGGCACATGTCTGTAAGTACCCAAATCCGGATCGTCAAAATCCGTTAGAAGTTAACCGGAATCCGTTAACTGGCCCGCTCCAGGTTAACCGAAACCCATTAAGCTCCCCGTTCCCAAGCCAACGAGACGTCTCGGGACTGCCCCGTGCATCCCAACGTCAAAGCGTACTCAACACACGTCGTCGCACGTAAAAGTACGACTTTCCTTGAAAAACACACTTTCCGGCACTTTCCGAGAGTGTTTCGGACATTTTCCGGACAATTATTTTAAAAACGGATAAAACCGGGGATAATGGCGAGAACTCCCACAACCTGGTGAGTCACAGGGACACGTGGCGTGCATGCCACAGCTCCCTCGTCAACATCAATCAAAAATCAATGAGAAAAGACTAAAATACCCCTGGTATACAGTCTCAGTCCGGCCGGACTCATTTGCAGACAATCCAGAATTGCCAGCAAGTCCCTCCAATTTCCAAAGTTTCACAAAACCCCCTGGTTTTCACCCTCAGTCCGTCCGGACTCATCATGAAATTTCACCTATAAATACAGAGGTTGTCAAAGCCATTTACAAACAAAAATTACTCCCTTTCACCCAAAAGCCACGGCCTAAACTGGTTCTCACCCCTCCCGAGCCCCGTTTTACCTCGTTTTGCGGGAAAACTTCGTATTTTGATCAAATACAACCCCCGCCACCTCGAAACACCGTTCCAAACACATTTTCTTATCCCGTATACGCCCATCGAGCCAAAGGAGCTGACCCTAGCCATAGGTAGCTCCCTCTCTCTTTAAACTCTCGTTCCGTCTCGATTTACGCACCAGTCGCTACAACCGTTTTGGACGACGTTGTTGAAATGTAGACGTCATCGTCTAAACGGGGTCCGATATGTTTTAGTCCCTGATCCTCTTCTCTTCCCGTAAGAGAAGTAATCTCGGGTTAAAACGGCGTTCCGGTCCCGTTCCGTTTACTTTTATGTCATTTACAATTCCGGATCGTTTAATCCGTCGATCGTCATTTACTTTCATGTCATTTACAAATTCCGGACCGTTTGATCCGTCGAACGTTCTTTACATTTACGCAACTTTACAATTCCGAGCTGTTTGGCCCATCGATCGTACTTTACAATTCCGGGTCGTTTGATTCCGTCGATACCGCACTTTAAATACTGTCATTTACAAGTTCGAGCCGTTTGGATCGTGATAATATTTACTTTTCAAAGTCCGAGTCGCAACCCGATTCGTTGATCGCATATCATTTAATGCCTTTTTCATGTAAAAATGCTAACAATGTAATGCCCGGTTCAAAACCGGAGTTCGACATTCGAACTCTCTTTCAAAACGCGCGAAATGACGTTTGGCATCCAAACGCTCATCTTCAAACTTAAAAGCCACCATTTGACACTCAAAACATTTGATGCTTTTTTCCCGTAAAAATGCTAACAATGACACGCCCGGTTCAAAACCGGAGTTCGACATTCGAACTCTCTTTCAAAACGCGCGAAATGACGTTTGGCATCCAAACGCTCATCTTCAAACTCAAAAAACCGACGTTTGACATTCAAACGCTCTTTTCTTAAAAGTCAACATTTGACACTTAAGATAAACAGTTAAAATCAGCATTCGCGCCACTTTTCCTAAAAACTTCAAAAAAACCGACGTTTGTCATTCAAACGCTCGCCTTTTCAAACAGAACCATAATCAACGTTTGACATTCAAACCAAGATTAAGCTTGTCATTCAAGCCCCCATTTCAAAAATGCAAACACACACACGCACACACACACACACACACACACACACACGTTTTCGAGAAAGGTAGAAAGACTCGTCATACGAGGCGTTTCGGGTGATCTCAAAATACTCTTCCCGAAACGTAACGTGACCTCCGAACCTAACAATCTCTGGTACTAAAAAAGTCTTTTACTCGTTTTTGCTACCAATAAAAATGATACCCCGTTTTCAAAGCCTTTTCCTAAGTTTTTGCTACCAATAAAAACGACACCATTTTCAACCAAAAGCCGTTTTTCAACGTTTGGGCTCAAAATACAAAACCGCGTGGCGACTCCTCTCCTTCCCGAAAGCGAGGTCTCAGACACCAACCCTCCGCGAAAGACAACCGCTTCGCTCGCGCGAACCCGGGTAATTTCAGTTGGCGACTCCACTGGGGATTTGGATACTTTTTTCGAAACTACCGTTGTTTTCAAAAAAGCCTTCCGTGGGTCAAACTTTCGTTTCCCCTTCCTCTTTTTCATGTGCGTGTATTACTTTAAACCTCGAACGGTTTTTTCAAGGGCATTACATTATCGTCTTTTCAAAATCATAACATGTTCGTGCATTCCCGTTCATACTTGATTTTCATGCTATATTTTGAACTGCGCATAAAATTCTTTAAGACACATTCTGAAAAATCTCTGTTTTACTCAGAAAAAAAAAGAATTTTAGTGACCGCACACTACTCACACTTGCTGCCTCGGTACACCGCACTTCACGTGCACTTGCTGCCTCGGTACACTGCACACTACGACCCGTAACCCGAGATGACCGTTCAGTTGCAACTCGGTTGGTCTGCCAGACACCTTTCGAGTGCGCACGGGGTCGTCCCAAACAGCCCATCCTAGCCCGTGTAAGCCATGCACTCTTTGTGTCACACTTCGTCCAAGACCCCGGTTGGTTTTTGGCTTAGTACGTGTCATAAAGCCTAAGTGTATGTTTTTACGCCGGGTTCCGCCACAAGTCAGGCTCGAGAGATTGAGACCGAAGGTCGCTCCCGACCCGAAGTTTTGAGCTTTTCAGCCTTGACTTTGACGTGGAGCTCTGCCGAAAAATATACCCGAAGGTTCAATGTGACACCGTGTCACCAAACCCTCACCGTATGCACCGTGCCAGCCATAACTCGGCCAACGCCAAAAGCTAAGGCCCCTCGCGCAAGCGAGTCAGGAGAGGTCATGCCGAAATTTCGGCACTATCCCCGCCTTAACTTAAGGACGTTGACTTCGACCGTGGCCCGTGCGTCACATACGTTGGAAGTTTGCATGATCAGCTAGCCTTAAGTTCACTTTTTCCTTTGTCGGTGGAACTCGCTTGCCTTATAGGACCCTCGCTCGGGATTGTCCATCCCGAGAAGATGATCTACAAATGGAAACGAGGGGCTTATAAACGTAGTGACGAGATCCACTGATTAGAGCCTTAGGTTAGTTGCGAAAAAGAAGACACACTCTTTTCCAACCGATTAGGACTCTGAGAAAATGCGTTTTAAGTAAACATTAATCGGTAACTGCACATTGCACAAGCCTGAAACCTTGAGCCAAATACCCTTTTCCGAAGCCTAAACCCTGCCTTTCGTTCCTCGGCGAGCAGAAAGTGGTTCAGATTTCCGGGTCAGCGCCTCGCCAGAATCACAGTTACGGCAGCGTCAGACAGTTCTTCGGTTCCCTCAGCCAGAATATCCGACATGTCTAGCTCACCGAGAAATCGTGACGGGGAAGGACCCCCACCACCGGTAACTGATATGACTTTGGAAGAAACCATCCGGGCTTGTGAGGTTCACAAGAGGCAGAAAGAAGATCAGCAGAATTTCGTGGTACAGCTTCTGAATGAGCGAGATATAGCAGCTATCCCCCAGTCAGACGGTACTTTCGTCCTGGTCGAGGACGACGATTCCCCGAAACCAGTTTCTCAAACCTTCAACCAGCTTCCTCCCCCGCCAACTTACGGGATGCCTTCGAACCAAGGAAACAGCCGACCCAGGCTTCACGTTGCCACCTCTCAGGGCAACCCTGCCATATATGGCCAGGCCAGTGCTACTCCCATCACTCAGTACCACCAGCGCAAACGGATGCCAATATCCTTCAATACCCTCCTGGGTTCATCCCGTTTCCTATGCACGAATCCCAAAACACCGGGGACAAACCCCGATACAGTCCATAAAAGGCCCCCATATATCCACATATATCAAGCCTTCCACCTCCAATCACTACCGCTCACATGGTAGCACCCGGCGCCGAGCCTCAAAGTCCACCACTGGACCCAACCTTAGCCTGGATGGTCGAACAGATGAAAGACCTGAAAGCCACTATGAGCAGCTCAAAGCAAGAAACGCTCAAATCCACAGATCTGGGAATGTTCACGCCTCTCCCTGCCAAGTTCAGAATGTCGGAGATGGACCGATTCGACGGAACTGAATGTCCTCAAACGCATGTCGACACCTACGTTCTCGGCATGAGAGCGAAAGGAGCAACCCTCCAGCAAATGGCCGATCACTTCCAGCATACGCTCAAAAGTTCAGCGTTACGATGGTTTCTAAGGGTCAAGCCTGCGGATCGCCACACTTGGGATTAGATCAGTAACATCTTCCTAGAACGGTACAGATCCAACTTAGAGTGGGAAACGAGTCGTGAGGACTTAATCACCACTAAGCAGAAAGCAGATGAAATCATCGGAGAATTCTACAAGAGGTGGAGTTGGAAACTCTTTGAGATCATGGAGCCACTCTCCAAGGATAAACAGATGCGGATCTTCAAGTCCTGCTTAAGACCGTCCAACGTAACTCCTATCGGTCATCATTTCTTCCCGCATCTCCGGGCCATGGTCAATGCCGGCTCACGGTTCGAGAAGGATCTCAAGGAGAAGTTGGCTCGCACGGCCATACGATACCGATCAGCGGTTGCATTCAATCCCGCACCGGCCTCGGCAAAAGGAAAGATACATCTATCAACTACATCCATCGGGGACAGCGGTCGGGCAACGAAACCCGGTCCGCAAAGCAACAACTCCACTGGGCGGCCTGTACACTTCGACAAGTTGGACATACCGCTGGGCAAGATGCTGGAAGGGTTAATCAAGGAAGGTATCCTTAAACCCGTTGCAAATTACAAACCCAAGAATACCGTAGTCAATGCTGACAAGAGCAAGTACTGTGCCTTCCATCAGTATCACGGCCATACCACCGACAACTGCGTGGGGTTACGATACCGGAATACCTCAGATCTTGACAATCTCACTGCCATTCAGAAGCCTATCCCCCCGCGGGATCAATCAAGGTTCAATTTGCCCAGCTTTAGAGCCCGGGCCGACAAAGGAAAGGCAAAGTCATCTTGGCACTCGCACTCGATCAATGTGCTAACCAAGGGCGGCAACCGCCACAAACAGCCTCAACACAATCCCGAGGCTCCAGCAAAGTCTTTACCTCGCAAGAGGAAGATAGGAAATGGATGGCTTGATGACTCTCCTTCTCTGGATAGAGACCAGATCTATGATTCCCGACTGTATGGCAGTATGATCACTTTCTGTGATGAAGACCTACCGAGAGACGCCTTGGGGCACAATGAAGCTCTGTACATCACTCTCAAGCTCAACACCATATCACTCCCTGGAGTATTGGTAGACAACGGATCAGCCGTTAACGTCCTTCCTCTCAGCATGATGCGAGCCCTACGCATCAGCGAAGGCCACTTGATTCCATCTACCCGGACTATCAAGGCCTACGACAGCACGTCTCGTCCCATCCTGGGGACGGTGACTCTGGAGCTCTGGTTCAAAACCCAAATGGTTCCAGCAAAATTCCACGTAATGGACATTCCGTCCGAATTCACAGATCTGTTGGGACGCCCATGGCTACATCACATGAAAGCCATAGCTTCCACTCTCCATCAATACGTCAAGTTCATTAACCGGCAGGGAGATCTCGAAGTCATCATAGGGGACAGTTTCCTCATAGGAAACGAAGACGAGACAACAGCCAAGCATGCCCGCAGCCAGGCACCAGGGCTGCCTCCTTCAAATCGACCAAGGGACTATCAGGGCAAATCTCATCAGAATCCCTCAGAGTCCGGAGATGCTAACTATGTCAACGTCCTCGAGCAGGTAGACCCTGAAGCAGTCCGATACATCAAGTTCAACTGTCGTTTCCAACATTTGGAGGCAGACTGGAAAGAAACCCTGAGCATCGCCATGATGCGGGCACATAAACCCCCTGTCTCCGATCGGAGATTTGTCAGCATCTTTCAATCCTACTCTCTGGCCCCGCCAGGCGAAGAAAACTTCGTGATAAAGGTCAACAGGCATCGTCACACTCGGATGAATGTATGGCAGTCGTATGGGATGTCCTCCACGAGGAATTGCTCGCTGAGCCCCTTTTCTCCAGCGAAGGGCATGATGTTTTCCTAGCAGCTCCAACGGCGCAGCAGGACGCGAGGCGTCCCTACGTCTGGGTTGAGCCGTCAGACGGCGACGAATCAGGACTCTCCGGAGTCGAGGACGCGGCAGATCCGCGGGCAGATCCCTACATTCATATGCTCAGTTTTGAAGACGACACCCGTTCCGATCAAGTCACCTACGACAAGGGCTCCAACACCATGGAGATTGTCAAGCTCAACGTCCAAAACAAGCAGTTATCCGACAATTGGAAACAACAGGTTGATACGACAAAGAACCCCTCTGATCAAGTGACTGATGACGACTTCGTCAACATCAGTTATTCTAGATATCCCGATGATACCAAGGATCCGGTCCTTATTATCAGATTCTGCAATGCCAAAGTTACCCTCGACGACTGCCTGCTCATGGTAAACGAGGCCCTGGCCAATCGAGCTCAGAGCTCATCATCACTTCCGACTACAAGCCCCAGCGGCAACCGGCCCGTGCCGTCAGTCAAGCTTACAGCCACAAGCGCCGCCAAGGCCAAAGGCAGTAGTGAAGGAGACAAAGCTCCTCACCCCGCTACAAATTTGATCAACCTCGGGAATGCTTCCAGCAGCCACCCCGAAAACATCTGTAAGAGTCTTCCTCGCAAGACAGATCCAGCTTTCGACGAAAGGAACGATCACCTCAACATCAACATGCTCAAGTTCGATTCTGCTCCCAGTCGTCACGGCCACGGATTCAGACATCCCGCCAGTAAACTGCTAGCTCTGATAGACTTAGCGATCCAGCGAGATCACGAGACTATCAACATCGCAGAATTCAACACCCCCGTGCGTTCAATCAAGCAAATATGAGCGAACTTCTTGGTAGCCGAGATCAAGGAAGGCCGCATGAAATGTCCCAGCCCGACTTCCTTCGTCAATATAATCCAAGTGTTTCCACCATTCGGAGATTTGGATGTGATCACAGTTCTAGACACTAGTCAGACGGTGCGCACCTACGGAGACTGTTTAGCTCTCGCAAGGAAAGCCCTCATGGAACTAGCCACTCAAGAGAACCGTCTCTGAGATGAAAATCAAGCTCAAAATACCCACAGGGACCAAGCCCTTAAAGTGTCACAAGCAGCTTCAGACAGAAAGCTAGAGGCCACTCTAGACCAGTTCGACCTCAAGGGTTTTGTCCACGACAACTTCCTGGACTACCGTCTTTTCTCATCCAACCCCCTCTGCCAAGGGAGGGCGGTCAACGGTCCCGACGACCTAGGAGATGGAATGACACAGCAGAACGAATATCAGCACTTATCTCCCCGAGAAAAGCAAGTTCTCTGTGAAAGCGACGACGAAGACGATGAAACCATTCTCTTCCAAGCCAGACATGAAGTCAACAAAACCGGAATCCCAAGGGTCCTGGGAGGATGGAGACGGATCATTTCCGCACTCAAACTAAAATGCCAACTGAGGGAGGAAGGTCTATCCAAAAAGAAGAGAAAGATGGAAATACATCTCCAACAACTACTCAGGGAGATTCCACAGACTGCGACATTCATTTACAGAAACGATCAACTGGGACAGCAACCAGTTACATGGGCAGATGTTCGGGAAGCCGTGTACTCACCTTCCGACATACCCGCCACTCAGATAAAGCAGAAGGGAAAGCTCTCCTCGATGGAGGTCTATCTAGACTGCTGCACGCAGTTCAAAGAAGCACTGGCTATTATCACATGGGAAGAAACGCAGGCGCTAACTCTCGACGCAGGCTCTACTGCAAGAAAGTTAATCTGGGTCAAGAGTGGAGGAAAATTAGCAAACCATGAGTATCGCCAAATCCAACTCCAGAATGCCCTGAGCATGCTCAGCAAGAAGGAAAGGAGCGCGGTATACCGTGAAGAGATCAAGGAGACTATTCGCTTGAACCAAGAACTCTCCAACCTCCCCCGGAGGGTCAGCAACGCACATTTCAGTTCTGGCAACCATTGTTGCGCACTGACGTTCGAACAATTGCGGCAATCCATAAACTACCTCCCCATGGAGGCACCCAAGCCAGTATCCTGGGACAGAATCCGGAAAGCTGCCGAAGCTCCCGGGAACGCATCTACAGTCAACGAATTGAGGAAAGACATATGGCCCTATGCTACGAGGAATCCTCCTCTGACTATGGCTCAACTCAGAGTGGCCTGTTCAGAAGGGACCAAGCCTGATGTCAGCGTTCTAACCCGATCGGGTCAAATCCATGCATTACCACCTAAGGCCACCAAAAAGCCGACGAAGCCAGAACCGCAACCCGGTCTGCCCGAAGATGCAAGTTCCGTGAAAGAGGACCCGATCCTCACTCAGCTCAAGCAGACCTAGGCGAACATTTCCCTTTGGTCCCTGCTCACATCCTCATATCCTCACAAGCTCAAGCAAGAGGAAAGTCTGGCCCATACCATGGTCCCCGTGGACGCAACCCCAGACGAAGTCATTCAGATGATCGGCAACATCCACTACGGCAACATTATCACCTTTACAGATTTGTACCTGCCAAAATTTGGGGCTGATCACAATGAGCCGCTCTACATCACAGTCCAGCTGGACGAGCGTTGCCTTCCCCCTATGTTGGTAGACGGAGGTTCCGGAATGAATGTCTTGCCCGCCAAGATGATAGACCTTGTTGACATCAAGCCCACAGATCTGAAGCCTTCAGTCCACACTGTCAAGGCCTATTACTCTACTTCCCGTATAGTTCTCGAGGTTGCTACTCTTAATATCTAGTTCGGCAAGCGGATGATCCCCACCAAATTCCAAGTGTTGGACATTCCAATCACTTTCACAGCCATCCTGGGGCGACCCTGGCTGTATCAGATGAATGGCGTGGCATCCACCCTTTATCAGTGCATCAAGTTCATGTAAGGCAATGAGCTAACCACAGTCTACGGTGACAGCGTCACCACCGAGGGGACCAACACCAACGACATTCCAGTGTTAGAAATCAAGCATAATGACGATATGGCGTTAACTGGATTAACTTTGGATACCTCCAAAATCCAAATATGCAATGTGGACCTTCCACTGTTTCAAGACAAGATTCCTCCCGCCATGAAGATGATGAAACTCATAAACTTCATCCCAGGACTGGGCTCGACAAAAGGTTACAAGGCCAACACCAAGTCATCGAAGTCAAGAACCACACCACGGTCCAGGGGCTCGGTTATGTACCAACACCAGCTGACATCAGGGAGAACAAAAGGCTCGCCCGCACCAAGGCAGCAGCCCACAAAAGGGGATCCTCCGACGGCACACCCAACCTCCGACCTTACAGTTTCGACCTCGCTCATTACTTCACCAAGGGAACCGACAGCAGAACTGAGGGGACCGACAAGGGAACCGGCAGCAGAACTAAGGGGAACGACAGCAGAACTGAGGGGACCGACAGTGGAACTGATGAAGATGAGAAAGAGGCAGGGATAGCCAGCACAGAGACTACAGAAAGGATGGAAAAGCTAGCACGGGACCTCAAGCGTTTCAGAGGACTCAAGGCTAATCCGATAAGGGGAGCGTTCCTTGACATCACAACTCTACCTGGACCAATTGCCACCACGGTCCAGCACGAGTACACATTCAAGGGAATCCCAGACATAGAAGAGCAACTCAAGACACTCTTCATGGGAATCAGACTGTTCGGGTCTGCTGCCGAGGCCACATTCGAGACAGTAACTCCAAGGCAGAAGGAACCAGAATTCATAGAAGACGCTCTCAGTGGACCAGCTCTACAGAGTCATTTCGAAGAAGTCATGGAGGTGCCAAACCTGATTGACCTGGGCTCCGAAAACAGCATGATTGCCATGATTGGGACAGCAAAAGCCAAGCCTCTCGACCCCCGAACCCTCATCAAGCATCCAGCAATGCCACTGAAGAACTGGATAACTTTCACAAGACCAAGGGTAAGCCAGGCAGACATGGAAGACAACGGCCTTATGCCGGAAGACTATGATAATATAGCCAACCATGTATTTCCGTTCTCGTTTAATGAAAATTCTGACCTTTCGGAGTATCCCCTCATTGCCACTTTAAAAACTGATAAGTTAACAAACAACTTAAAAGACGTTAATAACAAATCACTTGATAAAGAAGCAGACACATTAAATGAACAATACATTAAAGAAGTTCTCAAGCGTGTAGTTGACTGAGAGGACATTCGGGCCCAAGCTGCCGAAGAGGTTATGACCAAAGTGATCCTGGGGTCAGTGCAAGAGCCTAAAGAGACACAAGTGGGCAGTTTCTTCGCTAATGCAGAAAAGGAAGCCCAGATAAATCTCCTCAAAGAGTATGTTGACGTGTTCTCCTGGTCATTCCAGGACATGCCGGGACTCGATCCCTCGATCGTGGAGCACAGAATTCCCCTGGATCCAGAATCCAAGCCTGTCAAACAGAAGTTGCTCAAGATCAAGCCAGAGTGGTCCTTGCAAGTGAAAGATGAAATTGAGAAAATGCTCCGAGTTGGTTTCATCAGAGTGATTGAGTACCCGACCTGGCTCTCCAACATCGTGACGGTCACCAAGGCCAATGGAAAGGTCAGATGTGTAAGTACCCACATCGGGATCACCCTCTTCCAAGCACACAGGAAACACCGCAGACTCACACAAACGCAGTCTCGAAAACCCGTAACCCTCAAAAACCTCAAAACCACCAACCAAACCAAGGGAGGGGCCTTTCTGGAACAAAAAGGGAGAAAAGAACCTTTGAGGAATTATGTAAAAATGCAGAAATGGTCCGTACGGACCTCTTTGTTGCCATGATTACGGAATCCTCTTAAAGTCCAACTTATTCCCTCAAATCCAGGAAGTAATAATTACTCAGCTTCATGGGAGGTCCGTACAGACCTTTATGCATGCAAGTTGGTCAGTACGGACCTTCTTGCTACCAGACACCATCATTGTTGAATCTTCTTAAAGTCCACTTATTCCCTCAAATCGAGGAAAACCAAAATCTTGGATTATATGGAAGGTCCGTACAGACCTTCTTGCACAAATATGAGGACTATAAATAGAGGGCTCCCCCTCCCTCATTTCACACATCTCCCTCTTCTCTCCTCTCCCCCAAGCCTTCAGGCACCCCTCTAAGACCCTTCGGGGCAATCCCGACCCCTTTCGGATCCTTCCGAGGCCTTTCGAGCTCCCTTGTGGTGCTCCGAAGCCTCCCCGAGCGCTCCCGCGACGCTCCTGCACTGCCCCGAGGCACTCTCGAGGTACTCTGAGGCCCCTCGTGGTTCTTCGAGGCCTTGCCTGGTCTTTCTCGAGGCGTCCTGGCTCTTACCGAGTCAAATTGGCGATCCCAACGCACGCCGAACCTCTGCCCGAACGATCCCTGCGATCCCAACGCGCGCCGAACCTCTGCCCAAACGCAATCGACGATCCCAACGCACGCCAAAACTCTGCCCGCAGACAACCGACACATATCGGAGCAATCCCGATCCATCCCGGAACACTATTCCAGCCTCAAACACTATTCCCCAGCGGAAGACAGACACGAACCAACATTGGTAAGGCTTCCTTCCTATACTATTTCAATACATTTCAATACGCAGTGTACAATGTAGACATCCGATACAACATGCATTTTTAAAAGCACATACACGCACACACAACATTTAAAGAATAAGGGGTAACGATAGACTCGTTTTTACGAGGCGACTCGGGTGAGCTCTAATATTCTAATATTCTCTTCCCGAGGAGTCATCTGACCTCCGAACTCAAAATCTCATCACACAAAAACAGTTTATTTTTAAACTGATGCCCTTTTTCAATGTTTTGGGCTTAATAAAAACGGCGTGGCGACTCTACAAAGAAAACACACAGCGAGACACCTCCACCGACGAAACGCCGCAAGGCGGGAAATGCCAGATGCCGGGGCGCGATTGCGCTGCCTCTCGGATCCGGGCTATTTCAGTTGGCGACTCCTCTGGGGATTATTTTGTTTTAAAAACTTTTAAACAAAAAACAAAATATTTTTAAAACGATGATGAGGGTCAAACATTCATTTTACCCCTTTCTTTAACTGTTATGTGTGTGTGCATGTGCTTTACTTTTTATTTTACAAAAAAATAAAAATACAAAAAATTGCATCAAAATGCATCTGTGTACATATATTTAAAATTATTCAAAAACTTCTGTTTTACTCAGAAAATGAATTTTAGAGACCGCACACTACTCGCACTGCTGCCTCGGTTACACCGCACGCTACTCACAATGCTGCCTCGGTTACACTGCACGCTACGCGCACTGCTGCCTCGGATACACTGCACACTACAACCCTCAACCCGGAGTGGTCTCAGTTGCTGTCCGTTTGGTCTTTCTAGGCCTCTTGGATGCGCACGGGATCATTCCAAACATCCTTCCTAGCCAAGCGTCAACCCTGCACGTTTGAGTCTTGAGTCACACTCTGTCTAGACTCGGTTGGTTTTTACCCAGTTCGTGTCATACAGCCTGGATACATATCCCATGCCGGCCATTTTCTGAGTCGAAGCTCGGAACTCAAGATCCCTTGCGCAAGCAAAGCGATGAAAGGTCATGCTAAAATCTAGACCCGATCTTGATTTTCCGAAGCTACAACCAGATGATGTTCCGTCCTGGATATACATCCATGCCCACATGACACCATGTCATCAAGCCTTTAATACGTCAGCCATGACGATATGATCCAGCCAACGCCTAACATCACAGATCCCTTGCGCAAGCAAGGTAAAGAGAGGTCATGCCGAACTCTCGACCTGATCTTGAATCAGTGGCCGGCTTGGTTCACCATTCACATGGCTAATGCATTAAAACAAACATGACAGGCTCGGTCCTTAGGTTCGGTTTTTCTTTTAGGCCGGTGGAAACTGCTTGCCCTATAGGACCCTCGCTCGGGGCTGTCCACCCCGGGATGTCGAAATACAGGTGCAAAACGAGGGGCTTATAGCCGCACAGATGGTCTCCACTGACCCAGGATCTAGCATAGTTGCGAAAAAGAAGAGCAATCTTTTCCAACCTACCTAGGACTCCGACAAAACACTGTTTTAAGTAAACTAAAACAACAAAAAAAAATAAAAAATAAAAGTGGAAACTGCAAGTCACGTGAGCTTTCCCCCTTTTATCCCGAAAGGCCTTCCCATGTCTAAACCTTGCCCGTCACCCCCTCCAGCGAACCGAGAGTGGTTGAGAATACCCGGTAGCTGCCTTTTCAGTATCGAGGTCACAAGGTCCGACAGCCCTTCCAGTTCAGCGGTCCGCACCGTCCGCTACTCCCCCATGACGGGATCAACAGATAACAGTGAGGGAAACGGAACCCCGCCACTAAGGAACCTTCAGACAATGGAGGAGGGGCTGCGAGCCTTCGAAACACTCAAGAAGCGCCAAGAAGAACAGCAGGCCTGGATCGTAGACACCGTGCGTCTTCGAGGAACCGTTGCAGTTCCTCAACCTGATGGAACCTTTGTTCTCATAGAAGACGAAGAAATACTGGCTCCCCGGTTTCTCAAAGCCATCAGCAGGTCCCCCCTCTGCCAAGCTACGAGATCCCCGTCTCAGCACAGTCAATTTCTCGGCCCTGCGCTCCAAGCTCAGTATCAACAGCACACATACGGGCCTGCTCCACCAGACCCCAGTGCATCTCAATACCCCCCAGGATTCAATCCTCTGCCTCTATACGAGCCTCGCAACCCTAACTAAAAATCCACATGCTTACCTGGGACAGGCATCCCAAGCGGATATCCCGACGTCTCAAACTTGCCACCCGCTGGTCTGCCACTTGGGGCTAATGAAACATTTCCCCAATTCCCAAACACAACCCTTAGTGGCCCGGGCAATCACGCCCTTAATTTCAACAACCCAGGGTACGGGTTGGTATACACTCAACTGCCTCCCCAAGACTCCCGAATGGCGATCCCATCGGCCAATCCACCTCCATCTTCGGTTTCCATCCCCGAAAACGGTAACCCACCACAACCTACCGATCCCCACATGGCTTGGTTGATCGAACAGATGAAGGATGTGCAAGGAAAACTAGCCAGTTCTCGGAAGGACTCCCTCATGCCCACTAATCCAAAAAAGGTGGTCCCACTTCCTCCGAAATTCAGGATGCTGGAAATGGAAAAGTTTGATGGGACAGAATGCCCAAAAACCCACATCGACACCAATGTCTTGGGAATGAGAGCCAAAGGGGCAACCCCTCAATAAATGGCGGATCACTTCCAGCATTCTCTCAAATCCACGACATTAAGGTGGTTCCTCAACGTGAAAGCAGAAAATCGCTCCACCTGGGATCAAATCAGCGAGATCTTCCTGGAAAAGTACCGCGCCAACCTTGAGTGGGAGACAAATCGCCACGATCTGCAAGCCACCGAACAAAAGGATGACGAACCAGTAGGCGAGTTCTACAAAAGGTAGAACTGGAAGCTAAGCGAGATAATGGATCCGCTTTCCAAAGAAGAGAAAATGGACATCTTCCATTCCTGCCTCAAACCATCTCTGAGGACCTTGATCAGCCATCACTTCTATCCAGATCTCCGTGCCATGGTCAACGCCGAAATGCTGAACCCCCTCCTGGGGTGGGTACTCAAAAATACTCTGAAAGGTCAAACCCGGCAAAAGGATCGAAGAAGGAGGGCTCCGACGAATTCTCTCCTAGTGCCACCTGCGAAGGCCAGAACTGGTGAAGGATCGGCTGCCTCTGGACTCCCGAGGACGTCCTAGCATCCATGCTATGCCGCCCCCGAACGGGTCCCTCCAACTGCTGCCCTGGCTCAGCCCTCAACGGAGGAACGTCCACAGAATGCCTCGAAGGCATCGGCTCGTACGCCGGTACATGCCGCGAAGACCTGCAAGACAGCTTCCCCGCCAACTTCTTCGCAAAGGACCGCATCGCCACATAACGGCGGGTCAGCGTGTCAAAGGCTCTCCCCAAGACCTGCACCAGTAAACAGCCAAAGAAACGCTGAGCTAAAGAGATACATGCATACAAAAAAAGAGAAAAATACAAAAAAGATGCCAAGATGGAAAAGAGTAAGCACACTCACCGGCATATCCGGGTCAACCCGATAGGCAGCAGGAGCCTACTCAGGGACAGGTACGGACACCCTCTGCCTCGACGAATCCCCACGAACGTATATAAAGTCCGGCCCAGGCACCGGAACCCCTGGGGGACCCGGCGGGCCATCCTGCCTCTCCCTCGCCAACACCTGTGGCATCCTCAGCTTCCTCCTAACGAAGGCTCCATACTCCTCTCCATACAAAACAAACACATCGGCACTCACGCCGCCGAGATATCTCTCAAACTCCAGCACGTCCATGTCACGGGAATCCATCATCCCAAAAGGCGGGTCCCTCGGAGCCCTGGGGAGCATACCCGGGCCATGCTGCCAGTAGACCCTCTCCCCCATGTACATGACGTCGCAGGTCAGGCCCCGCAGCATCTTCCTCTGCACCGTCACCACGGGACCACCCTCAAGCTCGTCGCCTCCATACCGAGCCCAGGGGTACAGATCAAACTCTGCCGGGCTATCTCTCCCAAAGTGCTCCTGCACATCCCCGTAGGCGATAGAGAGCTTCCCCCTACTCGTCCTCCTCCTCCTCAATGGACGGGCCCAGCCCAACATAGCAGGATAGGCCGCTATGTCCTCAGCATCTCGATCCCACGGAAAGCACCGGAAGATCTCATAGAACCATACCTACGAAAAAAGCAGAAAAGGCTCAGTGCAAAAGAAAACAGAAAAATGACAAATTGCTAAATCAAAAACAACAATAAACTCATACCTCCAAAGCAAAATCAAAACAGCCCAAAGAACTGGACACGCCTCGGCTAAACCGATCCAAAGAGAAATAAAGCTCGGCCAGGCCCGCCACCCCCCAAGCTATCTCGCAAACCCTCTCCAAATCAACCAGACTCTCCAGCAAAGGAAAAGGAGCCGCGGTCGCGTGATTCGAGAACAGAGTCTCGGAGAGGGCAAACCAACAAGAAGGAGAGTGCCAGTTGCTCCGCCGTCACTAAGCCGGTACCACGGCAATAGTCCCCGATGTTGGCCGTAATCCGCATCTCTACGTCGCTGTACAGCATGCCCAGACACCTGCGAGGAAAAGGCGCAAAGCCCAACAGCTCAGCCAACGCCCCATCGGACATCCTGTCCCTCCACCGCACTGGTCCTCCTTTGAAGGAAAGCCCGATAATAGCTGCAAAGTCGGTGGGAGTCACCGTCACCTCGCCCCAGCTCAAATGGAAGGTGTGGGTGGTATCCCACCAATACTCGAACAAGCCCAGGAAGATACTCTTGTTCTTCCTCGTATCCAAAATCCCGGCCAAGTTCTCTACGAACGCGCCCAAGCAAGAACCATAGACTAGCCTCTTAGGGCTCGGCCTGCCCTCCCTGGAGATGTCCGGTAACTGCTGCCACAACTCCACTACTGCCTCGAGTGACCCCCGAGACTTCATCTTTTTGGCTTTCCCAGACAAAAGCCCCTCATCCTGCAGGTAAACACAGCAAAGGTACGTCAGTTACAGTACTTAATGCAAAATACCAAAAGGAAGCCAAAGCATAAAAAAAAAGTCTGTCCCAACATGGCACATAATTTTCACATGTAACCCATCATGAAACACGACACGCATTGCACATAATTTTTCCCAGGCAGTCCGTCACAAAACACGGCACACACTGTACAAATTTTCTCTACAAAGGGATTAAGCTCTACACGACACATTTTCAAAAATAACTCGTCACGAAACACGGAACGCATTACACAGCGAGACACCTCCCTGCCAACGCGCAACGAAAAAGTGAAATGCCAGATGCCGGGGCGCGATTGCACTGCCTCTCGGATCCGGGTAATTTCATCTTCATAAAATTTTAGTCGATCTGATCCTTGGACTGTGCTGTTGTAGGCCCTTGCATTGGTTGAGCTAGCTACAAGCTACTGGAAAGCTTCTGAGGAGCAAGAGAAGCTTGCCATGACCTTGCTGGCTCAAAAATCTAATGAACTGGAGCTGCTGGAAGGAGAGTATGCAAAATTGAAGGAGGAGCATTCTGATTTGGATGCCGCTTATGAGTCTCTCAAGCTAGTTAAGGAAGATGCTTTGAAGGACAAGCAGGAAACATGGGGCAAACTTGGAGGTGTCCAGAAGTAGCTAACTGTTATCAAGATGGACAAGGTGAAGGTTGATCATGAACTCGAAGTGGCGACCAAGATGCTGGAAGAGAGCACTGCTATGTTGGCCAAGCAAACTGAAGACTTTAAGTTAGCACGCCTTAACTGGGATGAGGAGTTGAAAACTGCTGTTGAGGCTGCCAAGGAAGCTGCTAGCACGGCTGTGGTTGAGGCGTACAAAGAGAGTGATGAATGTCATGAATACATCATTGAGAAGTCGAGGTTGTTTTTTGAAGTAGGTCGTAGCCACATGGCTCGACGTATCATAGTGGACCCTTCTATTGATCTATCCATTGAACAGCTGGCAAAGTGGACCTCAGAGGATCCATATGATATGGCAACTCATCAAGGCCATCCACTAGTGCCCTACACTGAAAATGACTTGGCTGCTCTGGCCCAAGAAGATGAAGATATGGCAGCAGAACCTTGGGTCCCCCCTCCCGTTGAGTCCATCAATTTCAATACTATATTGAAGGAGATTGAGGAACCTGACGAGCTAGTGTTCGAGGGAGACACTCCCAGGCATGGCTTCATTGAATCGGGAAAGCTTAATGATTTTCAACAGCAGGAGGAACATGTGGGTGATCGAGCTACTACAAGCGATCAAGTTGAAGCCGATCCAGCTGCTTGACTTTTCTTGAACATTAGGATGGTTATGTAATGAAACAAGTCCCAATAGGATTTTTCTTATTTGGTTTAAGTAGTTTATGCCTTGGCCCAGTTTTTTGGGAGGCAGTTTTAACTCGTAACATTTTGCTAACTCAAGTCCTGGCCCATTTTGGGGGACGTGGTTTTATTTAATCGTAGTTGACTTTTTACTTGATCTAATCTAGCTTAGATTCGGCTTGATGTTTGAATGTCGAACTAGATTTAATAGGACAAATGAGCTGATACAAGCTTTAGATCGGACTAGTTTTTTAACAATAAAGTCAACCTTGTACTTGCATGATTTTGAACACGAATTGACTAAGAGTCAAACCTGTTAAAGGAACGAGAATGACCAAGGGTCGAGCTTGTTAAGATGAAGTCGACCAAGGGTCGGACTTGTTAAATGAACGTGACTGATTAAGAATCGAGCCTGTTAGAATGAAGTCGACTAAGGGTCGGACTTGCCGAATGAATGAGACTGATTATGAATCGAGCCTGTTAGAACGAATTCGACTAAGAGTCGGACTTGTTGAATGAACGAGACTGATTATGAATCGAGCCTGTTTAAAGGAATGAGGCTAACTAAGAGTCGAGCCTGTTTAAAGGAACGAGGCTGACTAAGAGTAGGGCATGTTTAAAGGAATGAGGCTGACTAAGAGTCAGGCCTGTTTAAAGAAATGAGGCTGACTAAGAGTCGAGCCTGTTTAAAGAAACGAGGCTGACTAAGAGTCGGGCCTGTTTATTCTATGCACAAACGTATCACAATTTTCGGTTGAATAAAACTGCATCTTTATTGAAGTAGTAGTATGAATACATAGAAACGGAGAGCTAGAACTAGAACTAAACTCAAACTTGAAAAACAGAAACTAACTTTGAAACTGAACTTAGAAAACTGAACTAGAGGTAGTATCTAATAAGGTGGGTTGCATGCCACGGGTGCTTCAACTCTTCATCATCTAGATGGGCGATCATGTAGGTCCCCTCCTTTATAACTCGAGTAACGATGTAGGGACCTTCCCAGTTAGGAGATAATTTGTTTACTTGAGTTCTCCTTCCAGTTGAATCGATCCTCCTCAACACATGGTCGCCTACTTGGAATGATCTTATCTTCAGTTTCTTGTCGTGATAACTCCTAGTTTTTTGCTTGTAATTTACCATCCTTAGATGAGTTGTATCTTGCTTCTCGTCAATCAAATCTAAGTCGATCAATTTGTTGGTGTCATTCTACTCTTGGTCGAAGAAAACCACTCTAGCTGTGGGGACTTGTAGCTCAGCCGGTGCCATGGCCTCTGATCCATATGCAAGAGCAAATGGGGTTTCCCCCATGGGCCCCCAAATGGTTGTGCGGTCTGCCCAGAGAGCAAGGGGGAGTTCGTCCAACAAGTTACTGCGTCGACCAACTAAACCAGTCTTAAGTGCAGAGAGGACCAGTATGTTCGCAGCTTCAGCTTGCCCGTTGCCTTGAGGATAGGTGACTGACGACTTCCAATGCTTGACTCCTACTCTGTTCATATCTTCTTCGAAAGCTTGGGAGAATTGCAACCCGTTATTCGACAATATAGCTCGTGGGATTCCAAATCGACACCAAATGAAGTTGTGAATGAAGTTGATGGAATTTTCCTTAGTAATCCTGGCTAATGGCTTGGCCTTGACCCATTTGGTAAAATAATCAATAGCCACGATCACGTACTTATAATTTCCACGGGCGGGAGGAAAGGGTCCAATCAAATCAACACCCCACATATCAAAAGGCCATGTAGCGACCACTGGAGTTTGCTCGGTGGTAGGCAAGTGATGAAGATTGGCAAACCTTTGGCACTAATCACACCCTTGAACGAAGTCGTGTGCGTCAGCCCCTATGTGCGGCCAATAATAGCCCATTGTAATCAATTTGTCGGTCAAAGTTCTGGCACCCGGGTGTCCACCACAAATTCTACTATGCACCTCGTACATCAGCTGGGTAACTTTTTGGGGGTGGACACATCTTAATAACGGCCTACAGAAGGATCTTCTGAACAACGTGTTTCCTTGAATAACGTACCTCGGAGCCTTTTTCTTGATAGCTCGAGCAGCTTTCTCGTCATCAGGTAGCTCGCCAGTTTCTAGGTATGCTCGCATTTCCTCTATCCAGCACTTGGTGTAGACCCAATCTCTACCAGTATTTTCCAGGCATTGAATCTGCACCCTCTGTATCTCCCAAAATTCCAAGTCCTTGATCAGCCTCTTGACCAGGTTGCAATATTTAACCAAGGTAGGATTCAGCACCTCGTATTCTCCTCTGACTTTGTTGACTATCAACTGAGAATCACAGTAAACCACAATTTTGGTCGCCCCAAAACACTTTGCGTATTAAATAGCAGCGACTAAAGCTTTATATTCGGCCTGGTTGTTGGAAGCTTCAAACTTGAATCTCAGTGTCTCCTCATAAACGGTCCCTGATTCTGGCTCGAACAATACAATTCCAGCCCCACTAACGTTCTTTGTGGCGGACCCATCAGAGTATACTTTCCAGCGGCCTAAACTTTTTGGCTTATGTAGAATCTTCCTCAGAGGTGCGTTAGTAAGCATGACAATTGGGTGAGCCAAAAAATAAGCTCGTAACTTCCTGGATGCCACGACCAGGGCATATGCTACCTTCTCTGCATTGTAGTATCTACCTTTTACGTCAGATAAAGCCTTGCTTATATAATATACGGGCTTCTGTAGCCCTCCTTCTTCTCGAACTAAAACAGCGGCCACAACTTGGTCGCCAACTGACAGATAGACGAACAACGTTTCCCCTACAACCGGGCTGCTTAATAATGGCGGGGAGGCAAGATACTCCTTAAGATGCTGGAACGACGAATGACATTTGGCCGTCCACTCAAAATTTTTCGTCCCCCTCAATGATTTGAAGAAGGGGAGAGATATTTCCGCCAACTTAGATATAAAGCAACCTAGGGCTGCGACCCTACCGTTGAGTCACTGAATCTCCTTGATATTTGTAGGCTCCTTCATCTTGACCAAAGCCTTGATCTTTTCTAGATTGGCTTCAATACCTCGATGAGAAACCATAAAGCCAAGAAATTTGCCACCTGCCACGCCGAACACACACTTACTTGAATTATGCTTCATGTCGTTTTCCGGCAAATTGGCGAACGTTCCCTTTAGGTCAACAACGTGATGTCCGACATTTGTTTTTATGACCATGTCGTCGACGTAGGCCTCTATATTTCGGACAATTTGGGAGGCAATGACCTTGTTGACCATCCTTTGGTAGGTCGCTCCAGCATTCTTCAAACCGAACGGCATCATATTCTAACAATAGATACCTCCAGCAGCTTGGAGAGCCGTCTTTACTACATCATCCTCGTGCATCTTGATCTGATGATAGACTGATTAAGCATTGAGAAAGCTTAATGTGGTGTGCCCAGCTATTGAATCTACGAGCATGTCGATCCAAGGAAGAGGATAGCTATCCTTGGGGCAGGCTAGATTTAGATTGGTGAAGTTGACACACATCATCCACATGCCATTAGATTTCTTCACCATTACTACATTAGCTAGCCAGGTAGTGTGTGTAGCCTCCTTGATGATACCTGCACTTAGAATTTTTGTACCTCAAGTTTGATCGCCTCCTCTTTGTCACGAGCAAAGCTTCGCAGCTTCTGTGCCTTGTGTTTCATGGTCGGATTAACTTCTAGCCTGTGAACAACGACCTCCTCCTTTATTCCCTTCATATCCTCTACTTGCCAAGCAAAAACATCACTACTCTCCTTTAGTAGCTCAACAATTTCTACTCTTTCTTCAGCTGACAACTGCTTACCAATCTGAATTTTTTATTCGGGATAAGAAGTATTCGTTATCACTGCTTCTAGCTCGTCTACAACTTCAAGCTCCAGACCATCTCCTAACTGTAGGGTCTCGATAATGATTTCGCGAACCCTCTGTCTTTCTTCAAGCCCCAAATGTGGAGCTTCTTTAACAATCATATCATCCAGCTCAGCTGCGATCTCACTGGTGGTGGCCCCTGAATTATTGTCGATGGTAGGCATAGCTCGCCTATGAAGACTTGGTCGACCTTAACTGCCTCTGAATCGACCATGGTGTTTTGGGAGGGACGTGTCGGCTCAGTCATGACATCTTCATGTGAGTGATAGGTCGCATCTTCAATGCAGGTGATCGTAGATAGTTGCGAAGTTGTGGTAACAGACTTTGATAGCTTCAAATATCCCTCAGGAGTTTCAACCTCTAGCTCCCTCTTCTTTCTCATTCCTAGGACATGATCAAGGTAAGCTAGAGCTGTACTTTACATGCATCCTACTCCAGCTAGCATGGGAAACTTAACTCGTTGATGGGGGATAAAGGCCACCATTCCAAGTGCGACATGGCCAGGGATACCCAAAATAGCAGCATAATCACTATTTACATCAATAACAATAAAGGTTACCTTAGTAGTGACCCTGAATAGATGTTGGCCTATATCAAGGTCTAACTCGATCTGCCCCTTTGCGTTCATCCTATGGTTAGTGAATCTTTCTAGTCGACCATCATATCGTGACAGCTGCTCCTTTGAGAGTCCTATTTCTTTGAACGTTTTGTAAAAAAGGATGTCTTTGCAGGCCCCCGTGTCTGTCAAGAGTCAGCTTTTCGTACACCCATCACTCAGCCCTAGGATAATGAGAACTTGCTCTCTAGCTGCTACATTAGTTGCTAGCTCGTCTAGATAAAAACTGATAACCTCATCCCTGATGTAGCTTCTAGGCGGCACGTGAGGGGCTTTGTTGAGATGGAATATCTTATGTTTCATAGCGGTGTTGCTATCTTGCTCAGTAATCACTCCCAAATTCAATCTAGGTTTCCTCGGTTCAGGTATTCATCCAGCAGGTCGCTCACCTTCGCTAGGCTGGCCTGCTTTCACATATCTATCGAGCTTACCGTCGTCAACCCACTTCTAAATGATACATTTCAGACTCATACAATTTTCTGTAGTGTGGCCCATACCCTTGTGTTATTCACAATATTTGTTGTTATCCCTTCTGAACTTATTTTCTGGGTTCATTGGGGCTGGTGGGCCTAGTTCGACTGTGTTCAAGATTTCTGTGCGACTTACTGTCAACGGGGTAAATGTATCGGGCACTCTCTCAGTCGCCCTAGTTCTATTTTTCCCGTTTTTGTTGTTACCACCATTTTTTGCTGAGTCCTTTTTATCAGTATTTGCGACCTCAGACTTGGAACCTTTTCCATTCTTCTTTTCCTTCCTTTCTTCAGCTATTGCCACATTGTAGGCCCTTTCAAACAGTTCTTGACGGGTCATCACACTCCTGACTTGTAGCTCGTAGTCTAAGTCAGTTGAGGTTACCCCATTCCTAAAGCAATTTATCACTTCCCTGACTGTCAGGTCCTCTTCAATTTGGTCAACCACCTCCTTGAACTTGGTATAATAGCTCATCGAGCTTTCATTCTTTCCTTGCGCCAGATTGTTCAAATCGGTGACCATCAACTTTCGGGCTCCAGTTTTCGAGAAGCGATCTAGGAACATCTTCCTCATGTAATGTAGTAATACACCCCGGCATCAAACCATGAAACCAGGTCAGTGCGGCCCCTGTGAGGGTGCTGGTTAATGCCTTGCACATCATATAATCTTCATTGGAGAAGAAACACATTGTAGCTTCCAGATGATATATATGGCTCTGGGCATTGGTCGCACCCAAATATTTTTCAAGATTGGGCTACCTGAAATCTTGAGGAGGTCGTCGATCGAGAAGTTCCTTGGACAAGGGACGAAGTGTAAAGTCGTTTCGTTCGCCCTTTCCAGTATCCTCCTTCGTGTCGACCTCCCATTGCTCTAGCCTCTTCTTCTATTGCAACCATTCCTTAGCATCCGGATTGTCGTCACTTGCGTGGGAGACGTCATTAGATCTCTGTCACTCGTCTCGGTGAGGTTCCCTCCTTGAGTTAGCCCTACGAATTTCACTTTTGAGAGGAGTCACCTCTCTTCCTCGTCTATCTCTATGGGAAGGTGACCTTACTGAGTTTACTGGCGACCTGCGCCTATCTTCCCTGACTGGCGACCTGCGCCCATTCCTATCCCGGTGAGATTGCGATCTAGCTGATCTGAGTGGCGACCTGCGCCCATTTCTCTCGCGATGTGACTGTGATCTCTCGGTTCTAGCAGGCGACCTATGCCTATCCTTTCAGCCTCCCTCTGTTGCCTCAACTCCGACTCAGCTTCCTGTTCCCTATTGAGATGACTTCGCAGGTCGTCAGGTGGAACCGGTATGTGGGTTCGAATATGAGGTACCATCTGTCGCTCGCCATTCTGTCTGGCACTCCCGCTTTGTCTAGCACTTCCGTCGGGCTGCCTGTGAGAGACATGTTATCTGGTAGGCCCCTACCATCAGTAACGCTATTCGAACGTGTCGCCCTCCCGTGCGGATGCAGCGGGGGAGGAGGAGGAGGCATGTTAGCATTACGATTTCTAACACCGGCCTCCGTGTTAGCACCGGTGTTTCCCTCATTATGTTCGTCCGAGGCTTCTGAAACATGACCGTCAGAAGTTACCATGATGATGGGTTGTAAGAAATTTCGAGGTCAATATGCACGATTCCCGACAATGGAACCAAACTGATGCTGCAAGAATCGTGTGGTAATCAATCTCCGTCCAGCTGCAAAATCAATCTCCTGACTTCTGACCTGAAAACAGAACCCACGACTAGCCGGAATGGTCTCCGGCGAAGACCCTCGGGCGTGAGAGTAAGTACGGTATATAGAGAGCTAATAAGTTATATGGAACAATGCATTATCAAGTAACCAAAAAGCAATTACCTTGGAACGGTTGATATTACCTTATATTTATAGTTGTTGATGAGAGATATAATTCTGGTAGGATTGAATTAAATCCCTATAATCTCGGATCAGATACGCATAAGAGATCTTGTCCATGAATAACTCCTAATTTGTAAGGAGTCCGTTATGGAAAGAGTTGTATTCACGCCTGGACTTTGTAGGTCGTCATGTAATATGATAGGTCGAGGTCGCCTATTGGGTCTAGGTCGATCTGACTGATGAATGGGATCGGGTCATGCCCGAATTGAGATCTGGATCGTAGTGTCGGACGATAGCTAGGTCGGAAAATGAGCTAGGTCGACTGTTCATGCTGTTGGGCTATGGACCTGGTAATAATTTGGCCTAGCCCACTGAGAATGTGGTGGCAATAATATCTAAATAATTGAGCCTGTTCGTTGGGCCTAGCCCGTCACTTTTATTCCGTTCAGTAACATTTATGTTTTGGTCCAAAATATTTAAAAACACATGATGAAGATAATTTCATTCATACGTAATATTTGAAATTACAATACAATTTTAGTCTATCTGAGAAATGAATTTTATTTTTTCTGAAATTAGAAATGCGGCCTTATTAAAACAGATTTACAATATTTAACTTGTCAAACCAATGAGATTCAACTACATATAAAAATAAATTCTGTAGAAAGTAAAAATAAATAAGTTATAAAATAGTATTACGTAGATTTCAATTGTTATGGAACAAAATCATCTAAACAACAACAACAATAACAACAAAGCCTTAGTCCCAAAATAATTTGGGGTCGGCTAACATGAATCTTCATATGTCATCGTGGAAAAAGGCTGTTGAAAAATAAATAAATAAAATAAATAAATAAACATACAAATCAAAATAAAAATAAATAAATATATAAAAAAAATATATATATATATATATATATATATATATATATATATATATATATATAAAATAATAATAATAATAAATTAAAAAAAAATCAACCCTCCACATGGATTTTTTCCCTCCACTCCGGCCTCTTCAACACCATACTTTCATCCACTCCAAGTAAACTCATATCATTTTCAATTACTCTAATCCAAGTTTGTTTGGGTCTTCCTCTACCCCTCTCCATTTGATCATTTCTCCACTGTTTCGGCCTCCTAACCGGTGCATCACTCGGTCTCCTTCTCACGTGTCCAAGCCACCTTAGACGATTTTCCCTCATTTTATCCTCAATGGGCGCAACTCCTACTTTACCTCTGATCACCTCATTCCCCAATCGATCCTTTTTTGTATGACCGCACATCCATCGAAGCATACGCATCTCCGCCACATTCATCTTATGCACGTGACACTGTTTCACGGCCCAACATTCGGTGCCGTAAAGCAATGCCGGCCTAATTGCTGTGCGGTAGAATTTTCCCTTTAATCTATTGGGCATGCCGCGATCACATAGAAACCCTGTGGCACTCTTCCACTTCAACCAACCTGCTTTAATCCTATGAGCCACATCTCCATCCAATTCTCCATCCTTTTGCATAATGGATTCAAGATAGCGAAAAAACTCAGAAGCTTGGATAATATTTCCATCAAATGTGACTGCCCCTGCCTCCCTACTTCCAACTCTGCTAAATTTACACTCCAAATATTCAGTCTTGCTTCTGCTTAATCAAAAACCTTGAGATTCCAAAGTGTGTCTCCACAACTCCAATTTACTTTCAACACCCTCTCTTGTCTCATCAATCAGCACAATATTATCTGCGAACAACATACACTTTGGTATATCATCTTGGACTGACCTCTTCAATTCGTCCATTATCAAAGCAAAAAGAAAGGGTCTAAGTGCGGAACCTTGATGCACTCCAATCTTTATAGGGAACTTTTCGGTCTTCCCAACACTAGTCTGTACACAAGTACTAACTCCATTATAGATGTCCTTGATAATATCAATGTATTTCTTTGAAACACCCTTCTTTGAATATATATATGTGATCATATGAATATATAAGTATTACATATGAATATGTGATCATATATATATACTCCCTCCGTCCCATTACAAACCACAAACTTTCCTTTTTGGTCGTCCCATTACAAACCACAAACTTCCTAAAATGGAAAGGAATCTTTACTATTCCCTCCACTCATTCTCTCTCCTACATTATTTTAATACTCACAACACCATTATAATTCACTATTCTCTCCACTATAATTCACTTTTCCTTAATTCCCGTATCTACAGTAAATTTCCTACTACTAATGGGACGGAGGGAGTATATATCTATGATCATATGAATATATATGTGATCATATGAATATATAAGTATTACATATGAATATATATGATCTAAAGTAAAAAATAATTAATTAGGAATCAGTAAAGTATTACATATGAATATATCTATGTGATCATATATATATTCTTCTTTGATTAACATGGTCAGACTTTTTTTTCTTTTTTATATTTCCAAAAATATATGAAATATTAGGAATTAGAATTCAAATATACATAATGCTCTACTTATTTATGTAATTTACTTTGACAAAGATGTATTTCTTCGGTAACAAATTTTCAATATCCGAGTTAAGAGAAAAGTGTGTCCTTTCGTCCTCCCAAAAGAATACTCCCTCCGTCCCACCGATCTTAAGAAAACTTTCCATTTTGGGCGTCCCACCAATCTTAAGAATTTCCAAAATGGAAAGTTTTTATCACTATTTTCTCCACTCATTCTCTCTCCTACATTATTTTAATACTCACAACACCATTATAATTTACTATTCACTCCACTCATTCTCTCTCCTATTTTACTATTACACTCACAACATTTATAATTTCCTTAATCCCCGTGCCATTTGAAAATTTCCTAAGATCGGCGGGACGGAGGGAGTATATATAAAGGAGAGGTGACTAAATGAACCATTCAACCCCCAAACATGGCTGGAATCAAAGCCTTACTTGCAATCATTCTTCTACTCTTTCTAATAACCTTCTTTCACATCCCAAAAGCTTTCTCTAAACCTGCTGGCTTTAGCCTAAAGCTCATTCGTGCCTCCCACAGAAATAGTACCTTTCGTGAGAGGTATAAGTCCTATGTCCATTCCTCAAAGGCCCGAGCTTCTTACTGGACTTCGTTTAATAAATCAACTGCTAACAAAACCATTCATACCGATGTGATCCAGCCTCGTCTCACAGAGGAGTTGGAAATTATCGTGGTTGAAATGACGATAGGAACCCCAGCCCAGAAAGTATTCCTCATATTTGACACCGGGGGTTTACAATCGTGGACACAGTGTGCTTCTTGCACCACATGTTTCCCCCAATCAACAGCCAAGTTCAATCCCCAACTATCCACCACCTATCGTGAAATGTCTTCTTTTGATATCAACTGTAAGGCCCCCTTTTACACCATATACAGAGATCAATGCCTATACGAATCTTCATATATAGACGGACAGTATACCAAGGGAATTGCTTCCTACGACACTTTTTCTTCCTTGGATAATAATCCAGCCCAAACTGCTTCCAACATACGTTTCGGGTGCTCATTGGCGGCAGGTGGTTTTGGATTACCTTCCAACACTATAATATCTGGAGTCTTAGGAATGAGTAGGCACGCAGATTCTTTACCCAGCCAGTTGAGCCAACATGGCGGAAAAGGCCGATTCTCTTACTGCCTCGTTGATGTCAACACAGCTCCAAGTGTGGTTAACTTGGTCACGTTTGGAGATGATATTCCGAACATCCCTGAAGGAAATCTTCAAACGGTCCCTTTTATTGAACACAACAGAAATCCTAATGGATGGTCTATCAATGTACTTGATATCTCGGTTGGAGAAGAGCGCCTTAATCTTCCTCCAGGGACATTTGCTCCGAATCCTAATGGTGGTAACGGGGGTTTACTCCTCGACACTGGTTCTCCATTCACGTATTTAACCAGTGTCGCTTACCGTGGAATCAAATCCAAGATTCAGAGGCATCTCTCATCTGGATACTTCACTCGAATTTCTGTCGAGTCAGATCTCTGCTATCGCTATAACCTGCTATCCCCTCGACATCTAATGGACTACTTGCAGACCATTACCTTTCATTTAGAGGACTTTGCTGAACTTGATTTGCCTGTGACAAGTGTGTACCTTTTCAATCCGGAAGGTAAAACTTTCTGCCTTAATATGCAGAAAGCCCGAAGTGATTGGCCTAACATTTTGGGATCATTGCAGCAACGGGATACGCGTTTCATCTACGATCTTAATGAAAATTCCCTGTTCTTTAAACCTGAAAAATGTGGTGGTTGATTTTCACTTTAATTAACTAGTATTCTTTTATTGCCTCTGGGGCAAAAATAATATTTGCATCAGAAACATTTATGTACTCCAATATATTAAAATCAAAAACATTTGTTGATGGCTCTCCCTTTTTCACCAGCAGGCCACTCGGCTAGCCTCTTGCTCCCACCCAAGCGAATAATGTTGTTGAAGGTAGTTTACAACATCTTCTCCTTTCTCCCTAAATCTACAACCTCCTCTCCATTTCTGATTTCCATGACCCACCATTGAAGATTAATCCATACCTTTAATTGTCTAACTTTCTAATGGAAATCAATCTCCTCTTCAAGCTAGGAATGTGCCTAACATTACGCAACTCCAAAACAGCCCTACTTTGTTTCTTGATTTGTACATCCTCTTTTCCCATGATCTTTAAAGGTTGATCATCTCCAAGATAGACCACCCCAAAATCGCCCGAGGTGTATTGCTCTATCTCGTCTAAGTCACTACATGAATGAAACGATGAACTTGAGTCTAGTACCCAATCCTCATCCGACTTATTTTCTCTCAAGAACAATGCATATGCAATGTATTCCTCCACGAGTCCTGCGTGAACATCAGCTATGTTAGAATCATCCAGGCAATCATAACTGGTATGAACCTTAGCTCCACACTTGTAGCATTTGACCGGATGCTTCTTAGATCTCGATCCTCCCCTCCTCCCTTTACCACTCCCACCCTTAGTGCTTGTATTGAAGTCTCTCCCTTCCCCTTCCTTCGCAACTCCATGCCAAGGACGAAATCTCTGACTTGCGAGTACTTCAACGGTGCCGCGTTTGTTGACGCACTTGGCGCCATGACAATCGGATCCCAACTTTCGGGCAACGATGAAATTAATATCACATCATGTACCTTGTCGGTAAAGGTTATACCGACGGTTCTCAATTGGTCCACCATACCTTTGAAACTGCCGATATGAGCTGCTGTCGTTATACCCTCCGACATCTTCAGGTTGAACATCCTCCTAATTAAGTGAACCTTATGGATGTTGGAAGGTTTCTCATACATATATCGGTCATAAGTTGTAGCATCTCCATCGTTGTCTTAGTCTACAACGTCTTTTGTGCGATCTCATCATTCAATATGCATCTCACTCACACCTATCGTCTTTCGATTTAGCGTCTCCCAATCTCCCTTTGACATGGTTGCAGGTTTCTTTCTTAAGGCAAGATGAAGACCCTTACTATAGAGATAGTCCGTGATCCTCGTCATATAAAACGTGAAAATCCCTCAATTTAATTTCTCAATGGTTGATTTGCCCATCTAGATTGCTCCACAGAATTCCCGAGAACGCAACCCAAAAATCAACTAATTATTCTCTGAAATATGTGCTACAATATATGGAAAAAAACACACAAACACAAAGAATTGTTAACCCAATTCCTTGAAAAAATCAAGTACATTCGGGGGCAATGATAAGCCAGGAATAAACTAATTATTATCACAAATATGTGCTAGAATGTGTTCTAAGTCGTGTCTATGTATTTATAGTTGTACAAGGAATTCCTAAATATATTCGTAGAAAAGATCTCGTTGAAATAGGAAGCAAATATGACTGGAGTGTTATGCACGTATTGATATGGTCGTGTGCCTATTTGGTGCAAGGTCATGCTCAGCAAATCCAAGAAACTGATCTTCAGTGTCTTTTCCACCTTGTTTTACAATTTGATCTCAACCCAAACTCATTAATGATTTAGGATTCCTTCTCTCTTCCGTCTCCATGTTGTTTTAGGACTCCACTCCCAACACTGATATCATATTTAAGTCTAAGGTTTCACTTTAAAAACAATTGGTGTTAATGGGAGTGGCCCAAAATCTTCATATGTTATTGATAATGTTTTTCAATTTCCAATTTGAGATAATATCTCTAACAACATTCATGTGAATGTTACACGACATCCTCCTTGTCGTACTACAAGTCCCATCAGTCCATTTTTATCTATTAATAACATACCTCTTCATCAAGTAAATGATCTGATAGTTGGTATTAGAAAGAGGGGCATTGCTACCAATTTTTTGTCCAAGCACTCTCTCTCTCTCTCTCTCTCTCTCGCTCTCTCTCTCTCTCTCTCCAATATCTAAATAAATTCTCTCCTAAATCACTCAAATCAATCATCCAAACCTTCAAAATTGGGTCAAGCAAGGTTCAAAGATCAAGCAATCTTCATTCTTTAAGTCCCTACACCATGAGGATTATGATAGCTGAACATTCTGAGCATCATCATTTTTAGAACAGAATCTATAAAGAAGATAAAATCAAGCAACAATCACACAACACAAGAATATACGTGGTTCACCAATTTGGCTACATCCACGGGCAGAGGGAGAGAATATTATTATCATATGGAAATCAACAATCTCTAATCTAGGTCACGAATTCTTGCAAGGAATTCATGTCTGTGCAAACCCTAGACCTAGAGAAACAGAGGAGCAAAGGAAGTTAGAACATAGTGTTGGGGGTAGGCTATATTTATAAGCCCTACTCCTAACCCTGCAAGGATTTAACCCAAAACAGTTCTCCATCGCTGATTGGCCTGATCCGACATAGGGGGCGATCGCCCCCCCTTTGGGTGCGGGAGCCCCTTTTAGGTAGAAACTTCGTGTGATCTCCCCGTGGCTTTGGGCGCTGTAGCCCCCTTTGCTGCTTGTCTGGAATTCCGAGATAAATTGTTTTATTCCCTTAAATAGATGCTCTCTAATAGCTGCGAACATTCAGCTAAACCAAACAATGTTTAAACTTGCTAGTCGGAACGGACTTCGTGAACATGTCAGCAGGATTGTCCGCAGTACCCAATTTATTAACCTTGATCCGCTTCTCACTTCTCAGAAAATGATACCTAACATCTATGTGCTTGGTCCTATCATGATTGGCCAAACATATTGCACTCAAACTGTCATAAAATATTGTAGCCTGATCCTGATGTAACCCAAGTTCGCTGATCAGACCCTTTACCCATATACCCTCCTTAACAGCTTCTGTCAATGCCATGTACTCCGCCTCTGTAGTAGTCAATGTCACCGTAGATTTTAGAGTAGCCTTCCAACTGACAACTGACCTACCAAGAGTGAACACATAACTGATCATAGATCTCCTCGTGTCAACATCCCTAGAGTAGTCCGAATCACAATAACCTTCAACTGCACATTTTGTACCACCGCCATAAATGAGCCCAACATCTGGTGTAACCCTAAGGTACCTGTAGAGATCCTCTTCACTGCTTGCCAATGTTCCTTACCAGGATTCCCCTGAACCTACTAAAAACACTAATAGCTTGAGCAAAATCTCGCCTAGTGTAAACCATAGCATACATTAAACTACCAACTGCACTAGCATAAGGTACACGAGCCATGTACTCTTTCCCCTCATCTGACATGGATGCAAAAGCGTCCGACAGACGTGCATTTGCTGCACTCGGAGAATCTAACGATTTTGCTGTAGACATGTCAAACTTCTCTAAAACTTTCTTAATGTAACCTTTCTGGGATAAGAACAGTTTCCGTTGGCTTCTATCCCTGTAGATCTCCATAACCAGAATTTTCTTTGTCGCACCCAAATCCTTCATCTCGAACTCTGGAGACAGTAGACCCTTCAACTTCTAAATATTCGACTTCTTGACAGCCGCTATCAACATATCGTCAACATAAAGAACCAGATAGATGATCGAACCATCCAATAGCTTATTATGATATACACTATAGTCATACGCGCTCCTTGTGTAACCAATCTCTGTCATATAGCTATCAAACCCCTTGTACCACTACCTAGGTGATTGCTTGAGTCCATACAAGGTCTTCTTGAACCTGCACATGTAGTCTTCTTTTCGCGGAACCTGAAACCCATCTGGCTCTGTCATATAAATGTCCTCATCCAACTCTCCATGTAGAAAGTTGTTTTCACATCTAGCTGCTCGAGCTCAAAATCCTGATGTGCCACCATTGCTAATAGCACCATGATTGAAGTGTGTCGAACCACTAGTGTAAAAATATCATTATAGTCAATGCCCTCCCGCTGTGTGAAACCTATTACAACTACACGAGCTTTATACTTGACCCTCTCTCATGGTGACATACCTTCCTTCTTCTTGAAAACCCACTTGCAAGTCACAATCTTTCTGCCCTCTAACCTATTGGTTAGCTCCCATGTCGAATTCTTGTGAAGTGATTCCATCTCGTCCCACATAGCTGCATGCCATTGAGCAGACTCTGAACATGTAACTGCTTCCTTGAAAGTAGTTGGCTCTGAAACATCGGGCTCTACTTCCTTGGAAACCTGAAGTGCATAAGACACCATATCTTCAAAAACATACCTCACTGGAGGCTTCCCGAAATTAGCTCGTCTAGACCTCTCTTGAGCTAACCCATGTTCCTCGGAAACTAGTAATGAACTTTCTGGTGCTTCTGTCGGTAGATCCTGATGAACATCTGACTGTGAACTGCTAAACTCTGAAGTATCTTGTAGCTCCACCTGTTTATAAAACACTACCAATACCTGATACAACCATAGATCTCATAATAGGGTTAAGCACAGAGTTTTCATCAAAAACAATATTTCTGCTTATTATAACCCTACCTTCAGATGGAGACCATATCCGGTATCCCTTGACACCGTCTCCATAACCCATGAAGACCACTTTTCTAGCCCTCGGCTCCAGCTTCTCATCATCCACATGATAATAAGCAGTACAACCAAAATCCCTTAAATTAGACTAATCAACAGGTTTTCCTGACCATACCTCATTGGGAACTCTGAGACTGATACCTGTATGTGGTCCGCAATTTATCAAGTAACATGCTGTACTAACCGCTTCTGCCCAGAACCGCTTAGACATCCCTGCATTGGAGAGCATGCACCTTGCCCTAGCTAACAATGTCTGATTCATGCGCTCTACTACACCATTTTTCTGTGGTTTACCCCTGATAGTGAGATGTCTAGAAATTCCCACTTGCTTACAGAACTCGTCGAACTTAGTACTACAGAACTCCAATCGATTATCTGTTCGGAGTCGCTTGATCTTGTGATATTCCTCATCCCACATCGGAAATATGTGAAAATTTAGTGTGATATATAGAAGGCTCATGCACTACTGCTAAGCATCAAATCATCCATTGGACTTTTGGAGGCCTGTGATGGGCTGTGGTTGACCCAATAAAGGAGGTGCTTAGTGGGTCAGTGTGTGGTGCCTACGTAGCGGGTTGGGCTTCGAGCTCGAGCCGTTACAAATGGTATCAAAGCAGAACCCCGGCCTTAAGGCTTGCAAGCTAGCCCGGTAGTACAATCTGGGTATTGCTTGACCTTGCCAGGGACGGCAAGGGTTTGAGCGGGGGAGATTGTGATATCCCTCATCCCACATCGGAAATATATGGAAATTTAGTGTGATATATAGAAGGCTCATGCACTACTACTAAGCATCAAATCATCCATTGGACTTTTGGAGGCCTGTGATGGGCTGTGGTTGACCCAATTGAGGAGGTGCTTAGTGGGTCAGTGTGTGGTGCCTATGTAGCGGGTTGGGCTTAGGGCTTGAGTCGTTACAGATCTTCTTCCCTGTCTAATTCTCCACAAATGTCTTCCACTGCCTGAAATTGGTGAGAGCCTTACTCTTGTGCCTCATGATAATTACCCAAGTTTTCCTGGAGTAGTAATCAATCATAGACAAGAAATACCTGTGGCCCCTCAATGATTCCTGACGTGAAGGTGCCCAACAATCCGAGTGAATGTAATCCAGACTGCTCTTCGTTCTATGAACCCCCTTAGGAAACTTGCTTCGTTGCATCTTCCCAAGTATACAGTGCTCACAGAACTTAAGGTCCTTGAATTTATGGCCACACAAAAGACCATGATTAGCCAATATCTCCATCCCTCTGATGCTCATGTGCCCAAGCCTAATATGCCACAGCTTTGTCATATCCTCCTTGACCACTTAAGATGATGTAACCAATACTGACCTAGAAAGCGTCTTTCCTTGGAGGAAATACAAGGAGCCCCGCTTAAGGCCTCTCAGAATCACTTCAAAACCTTTGTAGATATACACTGCTCCACCTTTACCTTTGAAACTGTATCCTTTGCTGTGGAGCTGACTAAGAGATATCAGATTCTTCATCATCTGTGGAACATGCGTCACCTCGTTCAAAGTGCAGAACTTACCATCATGAGTCCGTAGCTTGATCGAGCCAATACCTACTACCCTGCAAGAAACACTGTTAGCCATATGAATATTACCTCCATCTACCTGCTCATAAGTTGTAAATCACTATCTCCTCGGACTAATATGATAAGAAGCCCTAGAATCAAGAATCCACGCATCCGACTGTTTTTCAAATTCTTCTACCACTAGAGCATAATCCCCATCAGAGCAGCCAGTATCAATTGTAGCAGTGTTAGCTTCATTGCGATTTGGAGGCTTGCCTTGCTTCTTCCTAGGACAATCTGTCTTCCAGTGCCCCTTTCCCTTGCAGTAATTACAAACATCATCCGGTTTTGGGCCCCTCTTGCCAGAAGATTTCTTCTTCTTCTGTTTACTGCTAGAACCTCTGTTCCCTACCGCAACCAATCCTGCTGACTGATTATCTGTTCCACTATTACCGCTTACCCTTTGACGTAACTCTCTTGTCTTGAACGAGGATTTTACCTCCTCCAGAGTCACCGTCACCATCACCTTACCATTGCTAGAGTCAACGTAGTACTCATATGATAAAGGCAGCAAACAAAGAAGCATTAATGCAACATCCTCATCATCAACTTTATCATCTATATTACGCTGTTCATGTAATAAAGACATAAATCTATCTAGGTGATCCCTAATAGGTGTACCTTCCTGCATTAGGAGAGAATATATCCTCTGCTTCAGATATAGCCTTGGTCAATGATCGTTTCAAATACATGTCTTCCAATGCAAGCCACAAAACACCTCCGGAATCGGTATCTGGAATATTCGCTAGAACATCATCATCAAGACACCTGATGATTTTAGAGTGGGCCCTCTCATCTAGCGCGACCAGATCTGCCTCTTCCTTCTCTGCTATCTTCTTCTCTTTCTCCGAACCTTTTGCTGTTGCATCCACGCCAGCACCAGTGGGAACGACTTCTGCTTTACCCTTTGGATCCTGGCGATCCTTGATTACAGCAGCCACTGGAGCCTACAATCTCTTGTCTCTTAACAAG
Source organism: Adenophora triphylla var. japonica (assembly GCA_022495995.1). Classification (NCBI taxonomy): domain Eukaryota; kingdom Viridiplantae; phylum Streptophyta; class Magnoliopsida; order Asterales; family Campanulaceae; genus Adenophora; species Adenophora triphylla. The sequence goes on along the minus strand of JAFEMH010000810.1, from coordinate 143,962 downwards.
GCATTCATCTTTATTTGCATAGAGAAAAACTATTCTTACCATTAAACTTGTCGACCGGTGATTCAATTCCTCCTCCCATCTTCTTCTGGAGCGGAACAACCATAGACCTTTCTCAACCTGACCGACTATGATACCACTTTGTTAGAACAGAATCTATGTAGAAGATAAAAGCAAGCAACAATCACACAACACAAGAAAATACGTGGTTCACCAATTTGGCTATGTCCACGGGCAGAGGGAGAGAATATTATTATCATATGGAAATCAACCGAATACAATCTCTAATATAGTGCACGAATCCTTGCAAGTATTTATTGTATGTGAAAACCCTAGACCTAGAGAAATAAATGAGCAAAGGAACTTAGAACATAGGTTTGGGGGTAGGCTATATTTATAGGCCCTACTCCTAACCCTACAAGGATTTAACCCAAAACAGATCTCCACCGCTGATTAGCCTGATCCGGTATAGGGCACGATCGCCCCCTTAAGGTGCAGTCGCCTCTTTTAGGTAGAAACTTCGTGCGATCGCCCCTTGGCTTTGGGCGCGGTCGCCCCCTTTGCTGCTTGTCAGGAATTCTGAGATAAATTGTTTTAATCCCCTAATTAAGCATCCCCAAATCGATGGCATCAAACCCAACAAATCTCCACCTTGACATCTAACCTCCGAACATAAAAAGCACTCCCCCTCTGCCTCAGATGCTCTCTAATAGCTGCGAACATTCAGCAAATCGAAACAATGTTCTAACTTGTTAGTCGGAACGGTCTTCATGAACATGTCAGCAGGATTATCTGTAGTACCCACTTTCTTCACCTTGATCCGCTTCTCACTTCTCAGAAAATGATACATCACATCTATTTGCTTGGTCCTATCATGATGAACTTGATCCTTGGCCAAACATATTGCACTCAAACTATCACAAAATATCGTAGCCAGATCCTGATGTAACCCAAAGTCGCTGATCAGACCCTTTAGCCATATCCCCTCCTTAGCAGCTTCTGTCAATGCCATGTACTCCGCCACTGTAGTAGACAATGTCACCGTAGATTGTAGAGTAGCCTTCCAACTGACAACTGACCCACCAAGATTGAACACAACCCGGTCATAGATCTCCTCGTGTCATCATCCCTAGAGTAGTCTAAATCACAATAATCTTCAACTGCACATTCTGTACCTCCTCCATAAATGAGCCCAACATCTGAATCACAAGAAGATGAAGATATGGCAGCAGAACCTTGGGTCCCCCCTCCCGTTGAGTCCGTCAATTTCAATACTATATTGAAGGAGATTAAGAAACCTGACGAGCTAGTGTTCGAGGGAGACACTCCCAGGCATGGCTTCACTGAATCTGGAAAGCTTAATGATTTTCAATAGCAGGAGGAAAATGTGGGTGATCGAGCTACTACAAGCGATCAAGTTGAAGCCGATCCAGCTGCTTGACTTTTCTTGAACATTAGGATGGTTATGTAATGAAACAAGTCCCAATAGAATTTTTCTTCTTTGCTTTATGTAGTTTATGCCTTGGCCCAGTTTTTTGGGAGGCAGTTTTAACTCGTAACATTTTTCTAACTCAAGTTCTGGCCCATTTTGGGGGACGTGGTTTTATTTAATCGTAGTTGACTTTTTACTTGATCCAATCTAGCTTAGATTCGGCTTGATTGTTTGAATGTCGAACTAGATTTAATAGGACAAATGAGTCGATACAAGCTTTAGATCGGACTAGTTTTTTAACAATAAAGTCAACCTTGTACTTGCATTATTTTGAACACGAGATTGACTAAGAGTCGAACCTATTAAAGGAACGAAGCTGACCAAGGGTTGAGCTTGTTAAGATGAAGTCGACCAAGGGTCGGACTTGTTAAATGAACGTGACTGATTAAGAATCGAGCCTGTTAGAACGAAGTCGACTAAGGGTCGGACTTGCCGAATGAATGAGACTGATTATGAATCGAGCATGTTAGAACGAATTCGACTAAGAGTCAGACTTGTTGAATGAACGAGACTGATTATGAATCGAGCCTTTTTAAAGTAATGAGGCTTACTAAGAGTCGAGCATGTTTAAAGGAACGAGGCTGACTAAGAGTAGGGCATGTTTAAAGGAACGAGGCTGACTAAGAGTCGGGCCTGTTTAAAAGAATGAGGCTGACTAAGAGTCGAGCCTGTTTAAAGAAATGAGGCTGACTAAGAGTCGGGCCTGTTTATTCTATGCACAAACGTAACACAATTTTTGGTTGAATAAAACTGCATCTTTATTGAAGTAGTAGCATGAATACATAGAAACGGAGAGCTAGAACTAGAACTAAACTCAAACTTGAAAAACAGAAACTAACTTTGAAACTGAACTTAGAAAACTGAACTTGAGGTAGTATCTAATAAGGTGGGTTGCATGCCACGGGTGATTCAACTCTTCATCATCTAAATGGGCGATCATGTAGGTCCCCTCCTATATAACTCGAGTAGTGATGTAGGGACCTTCCCAGTTAGGAGATAATTTGTTTACTTGAGTTCTCCTTCCAATTGAATCGATCCTCCTCAACACATGATCACCTACTTGGAATGATCTTATATTCACTTTCTTGTCGTGATAACTCTTAGTTTTTTGCTTGTAATTTACAATCCTTAGATGAGCTGCATCTTGCTTCTCGTCAATCAAATCTAAGTCGATCAATTTGTTGGTGTCATTCTGCTCTTGGTCGAAGAAAACCACTCTAGCTGTGGGGACTTGTAGCTCAGCCGGTGCCATGGCCTCTGATCTATATGCAAGAGCAAATGGGGTTTCCCCCGTGAGCCCCCGAATGGTTGTGCGGACTGCCCAAAGAGCAAGGGGGAGTTCGTCCAACCAGTTTCTACGTCGACCAACTAAACCAGTCTTAAGTGCAGAGAGGACCAGCTTGTTCGCAGCTTCAGCTTGCCCGTTGCCTTGAGGATAGGTGACTGACGACTTCCAATGCTTGACTCCTACTCTGTTCATATCTTCTTCGAAAGCTTGGGATAATTGTAACCCGTTATTCGACACTATAGCTCGTGGGATTCCAAATCCACACCAAATGAAGTCGTGAATGAAGTTGATGGAATTTTCCTTAGTAATCCTGGCTAATGGCTTGGCCTTGACCCATTTTGTAAAATAATCAATAGCCACGATCATGTACTTGCAATTTCCACGGGCGCGAGGGAAGGGTCCAATCAAATCAACACCCCACATATCAAAAGGACATGTAGCGACCACTGGAGTTTGCTCGGTGGTAGGCAAGTGATGAAGATTGGCAAACCTTTGGCACTGATCAAACCCTTGAACGAAGTCGTGTGCGTCAGCCCTTATGTGCGGCCAATAATAGCCCATTGTAATCAATTTTTTGGTCAAAGTTCTGGCCCCCGGGTGTCCACCACAAACTCTACTATACACCTCATACATCAGCTGGGTAACTTTTTGGGGGTGGACACATCTGAATAACGGCCTACTGAAGGATCTTCTGAACAACGTGTTTCCTTGAATAACGTACCTCGGAGCCTTTTTCTTGATAGCTCGAGCAGCTTTCTCGTCATCAGGTAGCTCGCCAGTTTCTAGGTATGCTTGCATTTCCTCGATCCAGCACTTGGTGTAGACTAATCTCTACCAGTATTCTCCAGGCATTGAATCTGAACCCTCTCATAAGCTGAATGTTCAAGGTAAGAGATAGGCTCCTCATGTGGTTCGTCCGATGTAGCCAGTTTTGAGAGTAGGTCGGCCAATTCATTGTTATCTCGACCAACCCTCTGTATCTCCCAAAATTCCAAGTCCTTGATCAGCCTCTTGACCAGGTCGCAATATTTAACCAAGGTAGGATTCAGCACCTCGTATTCTCCACTGACTTTGTTGACTATCAACTGAGAATCACAGTAAGCCACAATTTTGGTCGCCCCAAAACACTTTGCGTATTCAATAGCAGCGACTAAAGCTTCATATTCGGCCTGGTTGTTGGAAGCTTCAAACTTGAATCTCAGTGCCTCCTCATAAACGGTCCCTGATTCTGGCTCGAACAATACAATTCCAGCCCACTAACGTTCTTTGTGAGAGCAATTGACCAATTGAGTAAGCGGCCTGAACTTTCTGGCTTATGTAGAATCTTCCTCAGAGGTGCGTTAGTAAGCACGACAATTGGGTGAGCCAAAAAATAAGCTCGAAACTTCCTGGATGCCACGACCAGGGCATATGCTACCTTCTCTGCGTTGTAGTATTGTTGGGCCCTACATTTTTCGGTCAACATGTTTACAACTTACACTTAACAACTTGGTACTAACAACTTGAATTGTTCCATTTACCACTTGGTCTCCTACAGGTTGGACCAGTAACGCTATTCCTATTTTATAGGGATCGTGCCAAAGAAAGCGAAGACCAGTTCAACCACGTTTCTTCAGCAAACAAATCACTATCTCCTCCTCAAAATGAACGAGTGCGGATATATCTCCAAGGATCAACCCTAATTCCGAGTTTATAGGCCCATAATCCTCTTTTTTGTTAAATTAGTTTTATTTTTGAGGTTTAAAAGGGGAACACACACTGTATTTTCACACACGTTCCTCACTAGCTTAAGCTCCCTTTTTCTTACGCTCTTAGCATTGTAATCTCAAGAGAATTCTTAGTAAACTTTCGGTCAAGGCAGGAGCCAGATCCTCCCGGGGTTTTGTGCCGGCGAACAAGTTGTTCAAGGGCTTTCCCTAGTCAACAAACATCTTGTGTCCATTTCTATTCAACTTGATAGTCATTGTACCTAGATTCATATCACTTTAGTCACTTTTCCCATCACAAAAATATAATTGTTGAAATTTGACCAAAACAATTTGGCGCCGTCTGTGGGAAACTTTGATTATTCAAGTAGAAATGGTTAATCCATCTTCCAGCCAGTCGAGTCGGCCGCTTCTGTTTCCAATGCCCAAGGCAACCCTCCTCCAAGTGCGTAAGTTGTCAATTTGGAGATAATGTCCAACATGGCGGACATGATGAAGAAAATAGGCGATCGGTTGGATGATCAGGAGCGTACGAATACCATGATATTCAATGCCATTGATAGTCTGCTAAAGGGAAGCAAGCGGAGACTCAAGTATCCACTCCGTTTTCACCTTTACTTCCTAGATCTTTGTTTGGTGCAGTACGGGACCGAGCTATGTTGGAGATATCCCGATGTCCAACACCTTGCCAGCGGAAAGCACGATTGTGACATCCATTCCAATCGAGCAACCAAGATTCGGCCTACCAGCTAGCCAACCTGCGCTATCATCTTGCTACACTTATGCTACACCCTCAGTGGGGCAGACAGGAAGTTTCTTTAATGCTTTCGATACTTTCGCACCTCAAGTTAATAATGCTCCTCTTTTCGCAGAGAACCAACTTGTTAAGGAAATGCAAACCATTAAGGAGTTGCTCCGAAGCGTGCTGGAGTCAACTTGCCGTATCACCAAGTCTCTCCAACTTGCTACAACGAGTCTCGTTTTGTGCCGCAATAGCCGGTGTGGAGATCCCAAAGAAATTCTCGAGTCCCTCATATGAAGAAGTACGATGGGAGTACCGATCCAGCAGAGCACGTGTTCTTTGTATCGGGAATCAATGGATATCATAAGTATCCCTCCCGGGTTTAAAGAAGCATGTTTTGCAGGGGCTTTGGCTCAACCTTGTCAGACCGGCCTTAAAATGGCTAACGGGGCTTCCTCTAAACTCTATTTCATCTTATGCTCAACTTGTCAATATGTTCATTAATCAGTTTTCATGTAACAGGGCATTTGACAAGTTGACTAGTGATCTTTATAGAATTGTACAACAGCCTAACGAAAATCTTAAAGAGTATTTGCACAGGTTCAACAAGGAGGCAGTGACTATACCCAACTTGGACGTGTCCACCGCTACGGAGGCATTCCGTATAGGCTTGAAGAAGAGCTCATTGTTTTACAACGAGTTGGTGATGACCCTGCGAAACAACTTGAAGAAATCGAGAATCGGGGCCTTGCCCTACATCGAGCCCCGGAGGAAGATAGCTTGGCGATGGGGAAGTCAACTGGGAGGACTCCTACTCCTCTATTTGAGCCTTCTGACAGACGACCGGATTCCCATCACTATAAGTCCAACAGGGGCAAACCCCCTGTTAAAACTGAACCCTCTAGAATTCATGTTGTAGATGATGATCAGGAAGGTGATGATAATGATTATCCACAAATTTACGAATATTGCTTTTACGTGGACATTGCAGGAATCTTGTGCGCCATGGGAAATCTTGGAGATAAAGCAAGATGGCCCAAGAAGAATGACCAGTCAACAACTTGGAAGGACAAGTCCAAGTGGTGCGCGTTTCATGAAGATTTTGGGCACACCACCGAGAAGCTGTTTCGCCTTGAGGAAGGAGATTGCTCATTTATTGTCCAAGGGTCTTCTCAAGGATTTGTTGGGCAAGAAGAGGGTCAGAGTGAATCCAAAGAACTCCGATTCGTGGAGCAGTCTAGACCCGAGAAAGTTGCACCCCCTCCAGCTACCAAGTTAGTGAAGGTTATCTCAGGTGGGTCTCATATTTGCGGCACAACTTACTCTGCCGCCAAGCGTCATGCCAAAAGCTCTAAGGAAGATCAATCAGAATTGCCTTCAAGGCGTCGTGACTTCACCGATGGTCATGTTATTTCCTTTGAAGATGAAGATAAGGACAACACGTTGGACCCTCATCATGATGGTCTAGTTGTTCAGGTGCAGATTGCTAATTGTGTGGTTAAGCGGATTCTGATCGATGGTGGCAGTTCAGTCAACATCATCTTCACTCATGCTCTTGAAGATATGGGCATCCCTCTATCCGAAGTAGTGAAGAATTCATCCGTACTGGTAGGGTTCAGTGGTGAGGTGAAGCAAACGGTCGGAGAGATCAAGTTGCCCATCTACCTGGAAGGTATGAATTCTATGGAGAGGTTTTGTGTGATTGAGTGCTCTTCCTCGTACAATGTTATATTGGGAAGGCCTTGGATCCACAACATGAAGGCCGTGCCATCGACTTACCATCAATGTGTCAAGTTTCCAACACCTTGGGGTGTTGCCAAGTTGAAGGGAAACCAGCAAGTCTCTAAGGAATGTTACAAGATCAACATGAAAGCAAGCTCGACCCCTCGGCAAGCATAGCAATTAAAGAAAAAGGCCCAGGACATTCTTGAAGCAGTGGAGCACGATACAAAAAGTGTTCTTGTTGATGCATCAAATCCTGAGGCCCAAGTGCAAGTTGGGATAGACCTACCGTCCGAAATCGAAGAGGAGTTGATCGAGTTCCTGAAAACCAGAAATGCTGTTTCGCTTGGAGACTTGAAGACATGACAGGGATAAGCAAGGATATTATTACTCACAAGTTGAACATCGATCCGACCATCCGTCCTGTCCGTCAAAAAAGAAGGAAGTTTGCCCAGGAGCGGAACCAGATCATAAAGGATGAAGTTGAGAGGCTTCTGAAGTCCAGGATGATCAGAGAAGTTCAGTACCCAAGGTGGTTGGCTAACGTTGTAGTGGTGGAGAAGAAGAATGGCAAGTGGCGAGTATGCGTGGACTTCACCGACTTGAACAAGGCCTGTCCGAAGGATCCATTCCCTCTCCCTCATATTGATTCTCTAGTTGATGAGACAGCTGGTGTTCGGTCGAAACCTAACGGTTTATTTTATATCCGCAAGCGCACGGGCTATTGTAATATAGCGGGTGCAAGTACGAGTCGATCCCACAGAGACAGGGTTTACTTTGGTATAATTTTGTCTTTAGAAAATATAAAAAGGATTGGGGGGTAGATAAAATTTGTTTTTAGAATAATAGAGAGCATAGACAGAAAATACTTTAATTGAATTCTTATAAAACGAAGCATTCTCGGGATTGGAAATCATACACATAATCTTATTCATCAAATTGTCATTGTCTTAGAAATAAAAGGTTTTCATAAAAAGCAAGGATGGTATGTTAAGCCTACACTATTTCGGGCTAGGACAATAGCGTTTGTATTCTTCACTAATTATGTTCTAACTGTTTGAGAAATCCGTTTATGTTTGATCCCGCCCTGTCACAAACGGGCATTCCGGCTTATCTCTAGCTGACCATAATTAGTAAGAATCCATTAAGGACGGAAGTTCAACATACTTTCCATTAAAGGAACATCCCTAGGCCATTGAACTACTCTCGTGATCAATGAACCTAGTTTCTTTATATGGTTCCGTCAATTGAGATTCTCCGCTAGGTACTTCTCTCAATTGAGTGAATCATACAAATTGGATATCGCCAATAAGTAAGGCATTTAGAGAATAATATAAAGAAATTGTTTTAGATGAAGAAAGAAGACAAGACTAATCATTTTTTAGATGATGAATAAGCATGTTTTTGAGTTTCCAACCCCAAGAATATGGGGGATTACTCACAAGCCATTTATAATATAAAAGCAATTAAAATAAGAGATTGAGTAAGAGAGACTTATGATGGACAAATGCTGGAAATAATGCTTCACTTTTATTGATCTTCTTCCAAAGTAACTTCAAGAACAAAGTAATGACTTGATCTTCAAATCTTCTTAGAAATTGATATCACAAGTATTTTGTGTTTTCTATCTATCAACTATCAGTATTTCTCTCTAATAATTCGTACTTAAGACTGATCTCTAGGGTCCTATTTATAAAAAGGAGGGAACTCTTCAATCGGGTGCAACCAAAAGGTGCCTTTACATCAGCAGTCACGATTTGCACGGCCGTGTCAAGGAAGTTGCACGGCCGTGTGACCCTTGGCGCCAGATTTGAATTCAAGCCTTGACACCTCGCACGGCCGCTCCTATTTTAGCTGCACGGCCGCTCCGCCTGATGACACGGGCGCTCCCTCTTCAAGACACGGCCACTCCATATTTTAGGGCCAAAAGTGGCACGAAAAATGCCAAGTGCACGGCCGCTCCATCTCTCCGCACGGCCGCTCCGATTGGTTTTCAACTTGGAGTGCTTATTTGCTTGGTGTCCCTTCATCTTTTTGGACCAAAATGTCCATGTATCCTTTGTATATATAAAATGACCCTAAAACCTGTCTAAAAAGGCAAGAAATATACCAAAAGCGTAAAATCTAGAAAATAAGGAAAAGAAACTAAAAAGTATAAGAAATGAAATGAGAAATGATGTTTTATGCTATAAAAAGTATATAAAAATGAGGATAAATGACTATATAATAGTCACTTATCAAACTCCCCCACACTTAAACCTTTGCTTGTCCCCAAGCAAACTTATAATGAAATATGGGGAGGGAGAAAAATATGATTTGATCCCTCAGAAATAAAGTAGCAAGCCCTTAAATGCCTTGTAGATAATGCCTTTTATCTATTCAATCATATTTTGAATATCTTTAAAAATTTTATTTTGGGAAGAAGTATTTTAGGGATATTTTAAAGAGATAAAATGCAAGACAATAACCTAGTATAGCATATATAGAATTTTGATCAAGTAAAGCATGCTAGAAGGAAGAATTTTCTTGGTAGAAAAAGCCATCACTTTTTAGAGTGATTTTTTAGAAAAGATGAATTTTATTTCTTTAAGATGTACAAGAAAAGGTATAGACATTTATTCACAATTTAGAAGTTCCGAAGAATTGCATTACATTCTTGAATCACAAGGGTGAAGAATGGGTGATGGTAGTGGAAAAATCTCGTCAAAGTCAAACAAATTTATCTTTATTTTTGTACGTGTTATATTTTTGCAAAAGGCCTAAGTTATTCTTGATCCTTTCAAGTAGGAGACATTGTGGTCGCGAGCCCCATGTTCCTAATACTTAGATCAAGAATACTTTTGGATATTATTCCCGTTTTGGCAAGGAAGCATCGTCGCAGCGAACGCCGTGCCCCGAGTTACTTAGGAGATAATTTTCTTTTTGCTTTTGGTGACCATTGTCACTCTTTTATTAATAAGATAAAAGTGTTTTTCTTTGACTTGATTTGAAAATGGAAGGATGGAATTTATGAAAGGGTGTGATTCAAGGGATGCAAACAAAAAGGTGCTTCTTAAAAAGGGAATAAATATCTAATAAAGATAAAAAATGTACAATCTTAAAGGAATATATTCAAAAAATTTGCATATATAACCAAGCATAAAAGGATTCCTTTCTAATCAAATGCATTTTCCTTGATGAGATTCTATATTGTGCTATACCAACTTATGAGGCTTTCAATTATTTCCTAAAAAGATCCCTTATACTTTTCCTTTTTTATAAATTTCTAAGTGTATAGAAAATATGAGAGGAAAGATAAAGGCATTTATACTAGGGCAATTGGCAAGCATAATGATAATAATTTTTGATCATCATAGGGATTTTTTTTTTTTTATTTTTTTTTTTTTTATACTATTATACAAGCATAAAAGAGAAAAAAATGCAACAAACTAATTTAAAAAAGAAAAATTTATACTAGAAAATGATTAAATCTATCCTAGAAAGCAAGTAAAAATTTTTAAAAACTAGAAAGCGAAAAATAAAGCGAAAAATAAAAAGATAGATTTACCCCCCCACACTTGAAATGAACATTGTCCTCAATGTTTCAAGGACAAAGAGTAAAGAGATAAGCATGTGGTGGTAAACAAAATTATGATAAACAGTAATATAATCCATCGGTTTACTATTCCGATGATGCTTGTTTAAGGTCATAAGCTCGACCCCTTTCTATCAGTGACAATGGACGGTGAGTGGTATTGTAATGGTCTCTTATCCTTAACAACTCGCCATTCCTTCCCCTTTGGCGTGATTGAGCTCTTATGATTGATGCACATATGACATCCCGGTGTGCCTTTTTTCTTAGGCCCCCTACCCTTTGATTTTTCAATTTTATTAGGCTTTTTAGGGTGCACATTTTTTTCACCTCTATGATCTAAGGGTTTTTTAATTATTATTTTTGAGTCCTTGGCTTGCAATTTTTCACCCTTTTTGCTATCATTCTCAGGAGTGTTGATTTCATGGCACGGTTTCTTGAGATTTAAGTCTTTAAATTCGACTTTCTTATTTCCAATGTTTAGAGAAAGAGTGCCATTCCTTACATCTATTACTGCACCAGCGGTGGCAAGAAAAGGTCTTCCTAGAATAATTGGAATTTGGTGATCTTCCTCCATCTCAAGGACTACAAAGTCGACCGGGATGATCAATTTCCCGATTTGGCAAGGGACATCTTCCATAATACCCATCGGGTATTTAATGGAACGGTCAGCAAGTTGGAGAGAAATAGTGGTGGGTTTCATTTCCCCACACCTAGTTTCTTACCTATCGAAAACGGAATGAGGCTCACACTTGCCCCAAGATCTAACAAAGCATTATCAACATTATATTTACCTATTTTGCAAGGAATAGAGAAAGTGCCGGGATCTTTTAATTTAGGAGGAAGTTCTCTTTGTAAAATGGCACTTACTTCTTCTGTCAAAGCGACAGTCTTATGCTCCTCAAGTTTCCTCTTATTTGCAAGAATATCCTTTAAGAACTTAGCATAGGACGGCATTTGTTGAAGGGCATCGGTAAAAGGTATGTTGATGTAAATAGACTTTAAGACTTCTAAAAATTTTGCAAATTGTTTATCAAGTTTGGCTCTTACCAACCTTTGGGGGTATGGTATTGGAGGGTCAAAATTTCTAGAAATCTTAGGGGATTGTCCCATTTTCAACATCTTCATTAGTCTCAACCAGCGGTGGGGTTGGACTAATGTTCTCCTTACTCGGTTTGATATTTTTCTTAGGAAGGGGATCTACAATTTCTTTTCCACTCCTAGTTTCTACCGCACTAACATGCTCATCGGGCCTTTGCGGTTGACCGGGAAAACTCCCTTGTGGTCTATGCGAGGTGCCGACTTGTTGAGCTTGTTGATTTTCAAGCATTCTATTGTGGGCGGCTAAATTATCAAACCTAGCATTCAACGACTTTATGGATTCCCTTAACTCATTATTGGTCTTTTCTTGCTCATTCTTACTTTCAATCATAAAATCCATAATAAGATCCAATTTAGACTTAGGGGGAGGGAAAGCACTAGAATTGCCATTGAAATTCTTTTGTGTAAATCCCGGTGGTTGTGTAGAAGGTTGTGGGTTTAAAATATTGTTATTCTTATAGGAAAAATTAGGGTGATTTCTCCACTCGGGATTGTATGTGTTTGAATACATACCACCATTTTCCCTATAAGAATTAACAAAGTTTACTTGAACACTAGAAGTAGTGTCAAGCAATTCACAACATTCTGTACTATGTGAGTTTGACCCACATAGTTCACAAACAACATTAATGTTGGCCACGGGATTTACATTAAAGTTTTCAAACTTTTTAAGAAGCATATCAACTTTAGAAGATAAGGTAGTAATGACATCAATATTATACTTACCTGGAATCCCCTGCGGTTGTTCCTTCTCATTGAACCATTGATAGTGATTCAGGGCTATGCTTTCTATCAAGTCGTATGCTTGATCCACCGTCTTATTCATTAGTGCACCTCCTGCGGCGGCATCAATTGTCTCCCTTGTTCTATATGTGAGACCATTGTAGAAAGTGTGCACAATTAACCACTTTTCAAGCCCGTGGTGAGGGCATGTCCTTAGGAGCTCTTTGAATCGCTCCCAAGCGTCATACAGTGATTCGCTTCCTGTTTGGCTAAAATTTGTAATCTTCGTCCGAATTTGAGCAGTCTTGTTCGGAGGGAAGAAACGTCCAAGGAATGCTTCTTGAATTTGGTCCCAAGTTGTAAAAGAGTTGGGTGGGACTGAAATTAACCACTGTTTCGCCTTATCCTTTAGAGAGAAAGGAAAAAGGCGCATCCGAATTGCTTCCGGGGTGACATTCTGAATACGTGTGGTATCACAGTATTCCAAGAATGTTTGGATGTGGAGATGAGGATCTTCGAAAGCGGTGCCGCAATATTGGTTATTCATAACCATAAGCAAAAGTCGCGGCTTTATCTCAAAGTGTGCCGCTTCGGCATTCGGCACTACAATAGGGGATCTAGTTCCCGGGGTACTTGGATTAACAAAGTCCCGTAGGGTCCTAGCGGGTGTCTGCTGTTCTCCGTCCATGTGTTTTTGTAGAGTTTCTCTAAATCTTCTTAATCTTTCGTGAAAGCTTCTTTCGGGTTCCGGATCAAAGTTGTCAACGAATGTCCGAGACCGTTTCATAAACTACAAGAAAAACACTTGAAGAAAAATTAAACGTAACAGATTATAGGACAAGAAAGCAAAATAGTAAAAACAAAATAAAAACTAAAAATTTGTAGTAAAGACAAAAATAAAAAGTAAACCGTTGTCCCCGGCAACGGCGCCAAAAACTTGTTCGGTCGAAACCTAACGGTTTATTTTATATCCGCAAGCGCACGGGCTATTGTAATATAGCGGGTGCAAGTACGAGTCGATCCCACAGAGACAGGGTTTACTTTGGTATAATTTTGTCTTTAGAAAATATAAAAAGGATTGGGGGGTAGATAAAATTTGTTTTTAGAATAATAGAGAGCATAGACAGAAAATACTTTAATTGAATTCTTATAAAACGAAGCATTCTCGGGATTGGAAATCATACACATAATCTTATTCATCAAATTGTCATTGTCTTAGAAATAAAAGGTTTTCATAAAAAGCAAGGATGGTATGTTAAGCCTACACTATTTCGGGCTAGGACAATAGCGTTTGTATTCTTCACTAATTATGTTCTAACTGTTTGAGAAATCCGTTTATGTTTGATCCCGCCCTGTCACAAACGGGCATTCCGGCTTATCTCTAGCTGACCATAATTAGTAAGAATCCATTAAGGACGGAAGTTCAACATACTTTCCATTAAAGGAACATCCCTAGGCCATTGAACTACTCTCGTGATCAATGAACCTAGTTTCTTTATATGGTTCCGTCAATTGAGATTCTCCGCTAGGTACTTCTCTCAATTGATCGAATCATACAAATTGGATATCGCCAATAAGTAAGGCATTTAGAGAATAATATAAAGAAATTGTTTTAGATGAAGAAAGAAGACAAGACTAATCATTTTTTAGATGATGAATAAGCATGTTTTTGAGTTTCCAACCCCAAGAATATGGGGGATTACTCACAAGCCATTTATAATATAAAAGCAATTAAAATAAGAGATTGAGTAAGAGAGACTTATGATGGACAAATGCTGGAAATAATGCTTCACTTTTATTGATCTTCTTCCAAAGTAACTTCAAGAACAAAGTAATGACTTGATCTTCAAATCTTCTTAGAAATTGATATCACAAGTATTTTGTGTTTTCTATCTATCAACTATCGCATTTCTCTCTAATAATTCGTACTTAAGACTGATCTCTAGGGTCCTATTTATAAAAAGGAGGGAACTCTTCAATCGGGTGCAACCAAAAGGTGCCTTTACATCAGCAGTCACGATTTGCACGGCCGTGTCAAGGAAGTTGCACGGCCGTGTGACCCTTGGCGCCAGATTTGAATTCAAGCCTTGACACCTCGCACGGCCGCTCCTATTTTAGCTGCACGGCCGCTCCGCCTGATGACACGGGCGCTCCCTCTTCAAGACACGGCCACTCCATATTTTAGGGCCAAAAGTGGCCTGAAAAATGCCAAGTGCACGGCCGCTCCATCTCCGCGCACGGCCGCTCCGACCGGTTTTCAACTTGGAGTGCTTATTTGCTTGGTGTCCCTTCATCTTTTTGGACCAAAATGTCCATGTATCCTTTGTATATATAAAATGACCCTAAAACCTGTCTAAAAAGGCAAGAAATATACCAAAAGCGTAAAATCTAGAAAATAAGGAAAAGAAACTAAAAAGTATAAGAAATGAAATGAGAAATGATGTTTTATGCTATAAAAAGTATATAAAAATGAGGATAAATGACTATATAATAGTCACTTATCAGCTGGCCACGACATCTTGACATTCATGGATGCGTCTTCCGGGTATCAACAAATTCAAATGGAGCCTTCAGACCAAGAAGATACAGCATTCATGACTCCAGAAGGTATATATTGTTATATTTCTATGCCCTTTGGTCTTAAAAATGCAGGGGCAACCTATCAAAGGTTAGTAAACAAAATGTTCAAAGACCAACTTGGCAAGACGATGGAGGTCTACATAGACGATATGGTGGTCAAATCCAAGCACATTGAGGATCATGTGGAGCACCTTGCTGAGGCATTCAACATCTTGAAAGCCTTCAACATGAAGCTCAATCCGGCGAAGTGCAACTTCGGTGTTAGAGCGGGTAAATTCTTGGGATATATGGTGACCAAAAGGGGAATCGAAGCAAGTACCGAACAAATTAAAGCCATTCTCAACTTGGAATCCCCTAAGAACATCAAGGACGTACAAAGGTTAACAGGTAGAGTAGCTGCTTTGAATAGATTTATATCCAAATCATCTGATAAGTGCAGGTTATTCTACGAAGTACTAAGAAAAAACAAACTCTTTCAATGGACTGACCAACATGAGGCAGCCTTCAAACAACTTAAAGAATACTTGGTGACGTCACCCTTGCTTGCCAAACCCGAACATGGTGAGCATCTTTATTTATACTTAGCTGTATCCGAAAATCTTTGTTAGTGCGGTATTGGTGAAGGAAACCCAAGGTGAACAAAGCATCCCGTTTACTATGTAAGTAAGTCTTTATTGGATGATGAAACAAGATACTCTCATCTTGAAAAATTAATATTAGCCTTAACTACTGCTGCTACCAAATTACGTCATTATTTTGAAACACATTCCATAACTGTTAGAACTAATTATCCTATAAGAAATGTGTTGAGAACGCCGAGATGTCGGGCAGGTTGGCCAAGTGGTCACCAAGTTGAGCACGTATGAAATTTCGTATGAGCCAAGAACGCCCATCAAATCGCAGGCCCTAGCCGATTTCGTAGCCGACTTCGACCCAAGTTTGCACCGAGGTAGAACTGGAAGTGCAACAACTTGAAGGTAAAACTGTTCCTAGATTTTGGACATTGTATACCGATGGAGCTTCAAATTCCAAAGGGATTGGGTTGGGAATAGTCTTAAAATCTCCTCAAGGTGATATCATACCTCAAGCTGTATCTTGTGAATTCAGTGCAACGAATAATGAAGCTGATTTTGAAGCCCTAATCATGGGTTTAACTACAGCTTTGAGTTTGAATATTACACATTTAAATGTATTTGTTGACTCTCAATTGCTAGCTAACCATTTTAATGGCAGTTATATGGCGAAACATTCCAAGATGACTCTGTACCTCCAACATGTTAAGGCTTTAGCTTCAAAATTTCTATCATTATCTTTGGAACAGGTCCCTAGAGAAGAGAACGCAGAAGCAGACGCCTTGGCCAACTTGGGTTCAACTTGCAAATCGATGTTGCATTCTAGTATACCCATTATTTATGTTAAATACCCAGCAATAGACCAAGTTGAGGAAATTCAAGTGGTTACACCATCTACTGGGGCACAAGATGCTAAACCTTCTTGGACCCAACCTGTAATTGAGTTTCTTCAACTTGGAACTATTCCACCCGATGTTAAGAATGTTAGATCTTTTAAGATTCGTATTTCGACTTTCGTTTTGATAGATAATGTGCTGTTTAAGAAGTCTTTTGCAGGACATTACTTGAGATGTGTCGATAATGATCAAGTTGAAGTGGTGCTTAAAGAAATCCATGAAGGAATATGTGGGAACCATTCTGGAGGAAAGGCATTAGCATCCAAGGCCCTCAAGACGGGATACTATTGGCCAACCATGCGTCGAGATGCCATGAGCTACGTACAGAAGTGTGATGCCTGCCAAAGACATAGCAACATCTTGCATCAACCTGTCGAGCCCCTACACCCTATAGTCTCATCTTGGCCTTTCATGCAGTGGGGCATGGATATTGTAGGCAAGTTGCCTAAAGCTCCCGGAGGCAATGTATTCATGTTGGCTCTAACCGATTATTTCTCGAAATGGATCGAGGCAGAAGCTTATGTACAAGTAAGAGATAAAGAGGTAATTTCATTTTTAAAGAAAAATATCATTAGCAGGTTTGGTGTACCATCAGAGATTGTATGTGACAACGGGTCACAATTCATAAGTAAGAAGACCGGGATTTACGCTCATTTGGGGCATCAAGTTAGTCATGTCAACACCTGTCCACCCTCAAGCCAACGGTCAAGCTGAATCAAGCAACAAGTTGATCATCAACAACTTGAAGAAGCGTCTAGACCAGAAGAAGGGAAAATGGGTTGAAGAATTACCACTTGTGCTATGGGCAGATAGAACTACTTCTAAAGGAGCCACAGTAGAACTCCCTATTCTTTAGTATTCTGAGTCAAGCCGTAATTCCGCTGAAGCGACAGTCCCCACATCAAGGTATGGCTTATTGACTCAAGATGAAAATAACCTCTTGCTAACTCAAGATTTAGATACAATTGATGAGATCAGGGATTTAGCCAAGATAAGGATGGCAGCTTATCAGCAGCGAATTGCTAGGTCTTACAACAAGAATGTCAGAGTTAGAAGGTTCCAGGTTGGTGATTTAGTTTTAAGAAATGTATTTCAAAATACAAGAGAATTGAATGCAGGTAAGCTGGCTCCCAAGTGGGAAGGCCCATATCTCATTGATGCTGAAGCTGACAAAGGTGCATACTGGTTGTCAACCCCGAGTGGGGAAAAAATCCCTAGAAGTTGGAACGCTATCCACTTGAAACTTTATTTTATGTAAGTCCAGTTATTTATAACTAGACTCCTCAGGTACGGTTTAAATTTATGTCAAGTTCAATTACGCATTTCAATTTTTCACTATTATTGAAACATTACTAACTTGAGCGTCGGAGGGGCGTTAGCTGTGCTAACGCCCAACCCTAACATGAATTTGTTTTGCAAGGTGTAAACTTGAGCAAACGGAGTAGGCTCAACATGTTGACACGCCAGTACGGCTGATACATGTTTGAGCCTGAGGAGGACAAAGGTCAAGCATGTTGACACGCCAGTACGGTTGATACATGTTTGAACATGAGGAAGAAAATTTCAACATGTTGACACGCGATGCACGGGCCGATACATGTTGGAATTCTAGCTGGAGAGGGATAGAACTTGTTGACACGCCGGGACGGCTGATACTTGTTCTATCTCTTCAAACGAATTACCTCTGATCAAAGGTACTTATGGTTAAAAGATATTCATCTTTTCTTATGAATTAAGGTTTTGACACCTTCGCCTGGGCGCACGTTTTCACACTTATTCAAGTTGTGAACTATTGGTTGTAACATTTTCATGTTACCTTCGGTTTATAACATTTACATGTTATCTAAAGAACAAACAAGCGTCTCTCAGAGACATAAGATACTTTGCTAAAAAACCATTAAGTGTTTTCCAAAAGATTTTTTGCAAACTAAAGGACGAGTTGGATAAGCCAACAAGTCCCTAAAAACCTAAAAAGCTTGGAGTACTAGACCAACCTAGTACCCCCAAATAAATTGTCTCGGCTCTTATGAGCCATTAAAAACTAAAAAACCTTGTTTTTGGGGGCATTCCCCCCATTTGTTGTACCAGCTGAGGTACACAAAAATTGTTTTTTCATCCAAAAATACCCAAAAGTTTTAAAATGTTTTTCAAACTTCCTGGCCTGCTGCCGCCGGTGTCGCATTTTCCCCTTGACCATTCTGAGCTACCACTAGGGTGCTCAAGGTCCTATCAGTGTCTTCAACTAGAGCCTCCAAAGCCGCAGAATTCACCTCCTCTGCGTCTACTGGCTCACCAACAAAATCTTCTAAAGCCCTTTTCTCTGCTTCCACATCCCACTCCAGAGCCAGCCCGTTCTTGTATTCTTCCATAAGATCAATCCTAGCTTCAAACACCACTTTGGTGGCATTAAACGTGAAGTCTTTCTTCGCAGCCTTCCAATTCCTTCTTTCAGCCTTCAAGACTTTCCTTCAACTTCTCAATCTCCTCGCATTCTTGGTAGCCTCGCTTCTTGTATTCCTCGGCATTCTTGGTAGCCTCGCTTCTTGTATTCCTCGCCTTCATAATTGTGCCCGGGCCGCCTTGATTTTCACAAAGATCAAGCCGGTCCATGACAGGAACCATGATATCCGCGACCTAAGCAAAAGAAATGTTAGCCTTTCATCAAAAATCATGGGCAAGATTCAAGTTTTCTCATTTTACCTTGTCGACAAAACAAGCTATAGCCTCCTTTAACTTTTTTCTCTTGCTGTCCCCATGTCACCAATCTCATTCCAATCCATAGCCTCGGTTTCAGATAGCTTCCTTTTCTTCACTTCTTCCTTTTTCTTGGGAGCATTCAAGTCTGAACTAGAGGCCATGGACATTGGAGTTGGAGGTTTATTGTCCTTATTGACAACTTTCTTTGCCTTAACAGCGGCCATCAAGTCAGCGGCACTTACGTTGGATTTGGATCGTGTAGCTACAACAAGAAAACAAGGAATTGAGATAATCGTAATACTCGTGAAAAAGTACCAAGATTTGTGAGGACTGAAACCTCTAGACATCTCGGGTAGAGTTGGGGGAAGATTTTCCTACGTCACCTCTACTTCACCTCCATCCTCCTCAACGAAAAACTCGACAGGGAATGCCTTGAAGGACCTATCGGGTACACCCAACTGAAGAAGCTGGTTCACGTTCGCTTGTGTCCCTTTTTGCTCCGGAAACAGGTCTGACAACTTAGAAACTTCTACAAAGGAAATTTTTTTTAAGAGTTAGTTATTCTAGTATTGAGAAGCATTTCGTAAAATAAAAGAACTATTTTCACTACCTTGAAACCTCCATTTGGAAAAAACACCTTCATCTTGACCCAAGGAGTCCCTCCTTGCAAAGAAAAATTTATTTTTCCACCCTCTATCAAGAATGTCATGATTGGAAATCAGCATAGGCTCACCATCTTTGACCCTAAAACCAAACCTTCACGGACCAAAACTCCTTAAATCCACAGTATATGCCAACTCTTCTAAACCGGCAACCAAATCAGCCCTCTCTCCTAATCTAACTAGGGTTTGCAAGTACCTCCACCCTTGAGGCATCATTTGGGCGTAGTTGAGTTTGGTAGAGGAGAAGAACTTCATAATCAAGTCGGGAAAAGGGAATCGTAAGCCTATAACAAAGGGATACTCCGGGAAGCATACCCAAGTGGGAGAATAACATTCGGAGGTCAAATCAGGGTGGGTGAAGTAGACCGTTGAATCAGGCATGGCGTGGTTCTTCCTAATAACCTCTAGGTTAGCCTTAGGCATTAGACATTTCTCATTCTCAGGTTCCTTCAATAAGTTTTGGGTTATGAAACCCTTGGGTAAACCCTCGTCACTCTCAATCGCGACTACCTTCTTCCGACCCATTTTTTCAACTTAGAACAAGAAATCAAAGATGTAATTGAAGAAGAGACAAGAAACTCACCGTAAGTAGCTACTCGATTTTTCGCCCTAACCGTCTTCCTCGGTTCTTCTCCTAGAAACCTCTGCGGAAGTAACGTTTTTGATTTGGTGAAAGGGAGAGTTGGAGAAAGAGACTACTTATTTATGAAGGTTGAAGGTGGTTGGAACTCTAAAAGCGATCAAATCTTTTTGCCTCGGGAAACTACTTAAAACCATCCCTTTCTTCTCTTTTAAAAACCGTCATCTTTTTTCCTTATTTGGCAAACTTTTTGAATTCTTTTGTCTCTTTCTATTCCTCATTTTTAAATTCAAAAAGTTTGGGGGCAATTGTTGGGCCCTACATTTTTCGGTCAACATGTTTACAACTTACACTTAACAACTTGGTACTAACAACTTGAATTGTTCCATTTACCACTTGGTCTCCTACAGGTTGGACCAGTAACGCTATTCCTATTTTATAGGGATCGTGCCAAAGAAAGCGAAGACCAGTTCAACCACGTTTCTTCAGCAAACAAATCACTATCTCCTCCTCAAAATGAATGAGTGCGGATATATCTCCAAGGATCAACCCTAATTCCGAGTTTATAGGCCCATAATCCTCTTTTTTGTTAAATTAGTTTTATTTTTGAGGTATAAAAGGGGAACACACACTGTATTTTCACACACGTTCCTCACTAGCTTAAGCTCCCTTTTTCATACGCTCTTAGCATTGTAATCTCAAGAGAATTCTTAGTAAACTTTCGGTCAAGGCAGGAGCCAGATCCTCCCGGGGTTTTGTGCCGGCGAACAAGTTGTTCAAGGGCTTTCCCTAGTCAACAAACATCTTGTGTCCATTTCTATTCAACTTGATAGTCATTGTACCTAGATTCATATCACTTTAGTCACTTTTCCCATCACAAAAATATAATTGTTGAAATTTGACCAAAACAAGTATCTACCTTTTACGTCGGATAAAGCCTTGCTTACATAATATACGGGCTTCTGTAGCCCTCCTTCTTCTCGAACTAAAACAGCGGCCACAACTTGGTCGCAAACAGACAGATAGACGAACAACGTTTCCCCTATAACCGGGCTGCTTAAAAATGGCGGGGAGGCAAGATACTCCTTAAGCTGCTGGAACGACGAATGACATTCGGCCGTCCACTCAAAATTTTTTGACCCCCTCAATGATTTGAAGAAGGGGAGAGATATTTCCGCCGACTTAGATATAAAGCGACCTAGGGCTGCGACCCTACCGTTGAGTCACTGAATCTCCTTGATATTTGTAGGCTCCTTCATCTCGACCAAAGCCTTGATCTTTTCTAGATTGGCTTCAATACCTCGATGAGAAACCATAAAGCCAAGAAATTTGCCACCTGCCACGCCGAACACACACTTACTCGAATTAAGCTTCATGTCGTTTGCCCGTAAATTGGCGAACGTTCCCTTTAGGTCGACCACGTGACGTCCGGCATTTGTTTAGATGACCATGTCGTCGACGTAGGCCTCTATGTTTCGGCCAATTTGGGAGGCAAAGACCTTGTTGACCATCCTTTGGTAGGTCGCTCCAGCATTTTTCAAACCGAACGGCATCATAGTCTAACAATAGATACCTCCAGCAGCTTGGAAAGCCATCTTTACTACATCATCCTCGTGCATCTTGATCTGATGATAGCCTGAGTAAGCATCGAGAAAGCTTAATGTGGTGTGCCCAGCTATTGAATCTACGAGCTTGTCGATCCAAGGCAGAGGATAGCTATCCTTGGGGCATGCTAGATTTAGATTGGTGAAGTCGACACACATCATCCACTTGCCATTAGATTTCTTCACCATTACCACATTAGCTAGCCAGGTAGTAGCCTCCTTGATGATACCTGCACTTAAAAGTTTTTGTACCTCAAGTTTGATCGCCTCCTCTTTGTCACGAGCAAAGCTTCGCAGCTTCTGTGCCTTGTGTTTCATGGTCGAATTAACTTCTAGCCTGTGAACAACGACCTCCTCCTTTATTCCCTTCATATCATCTACTCGCCAAGCAAAAACATCACTGCTCTCCTTTAGTAGCTCGATAATTTCTACTCTTTCATCAGCTGACAACTGCTTACCAATCTGAATTTTTTGTTTGGGATAAGATGTATTTGTTATCACTGCTTCTAGCTCGTCTACAACTTCAAGCTCCGGACCATTTCTAAACTGTAAGGTTTCGATAATGATTTCGCAAACCCTCTGTCTTTCTTCAACCCCCAAATATGGAGCTTCTTTAACAATCATATCATCCAGCTCAGCTGCGATCTCACTGGTGGTGGCCCCCGAATTATTGTCGATCTGTAGGCATAGCTCGCCTATGAAGACTTGGTCAACCTTAACTGCCTCTGAATCGACCATGGTGTTTTGGGAGGGACGTGTCGGCTCAGTCATGACATCTTCATGTGAGTGATAGGTCGCATCTTCAATGCAGGTGATCGTAGATAGTCGCGAAGTTGTGGTGACAGACTTTGATAGCTTCATATATCCCTCAGGAGTTTCAACCTCTAGCTCTCTCTTCTTTCTCATTCATAGGACATGATCAAGGTAAGCTATAGATGTACTTTGCATGCATCCTACTCCAGCTAGCATGGTAAACTTAACTCATTGATAGGGGATGAAGGCCACCATTCCAAGTGCGACCTGGCCAGGAATACCCAAAATAGCAGCATAATCACTATTTACATCAATAACAATAAAGGTTACCTTAGTATTGACCCTGAATGGATGTTGGCCTATATCAAGGTCTAACTCGATCTGCCCCTTTGCGTTCACCCTATGGTTAGTGAATCTTTCAAGTCTACCATCATATCGTGACAGCTTCTCCTTTGAGAGTCCTATTTCTTTGAACGTTTTGTAAAAAAGGATGTCTTTGCAGGCCCCCGTGTCTATCAAGAGTTTGCTTGTTGAACACCCATCAATCAGCCCTGGGATAATGAGAACTTGCTCTCTAGCCGCTACATTAGTTGCTAGCTCATCTAGATAAAAACTGATAACCTCATCCCTGATGTAGCTTCTAGGCGGCACGTGAGGGGCTTTGTTGAGATGGAATATCTTATGTTTCATAGCGGTGTTGCTAGCTTGCTCAGTAATCACTCCCAAATTCAATCTAGGTTTCCTCGATTCAAGTATTCATCCAGCAGCTCGCTCACCTTCGCCAGGCTGGGCTGCTTTCACATATCTATCGAGCTTACCGTCGTCGACCCACTTCTGAATGATACGTTTCAGACTCATACAATTTTCTGTAGTGTGGCCCATACCCTTTTGATATTCACAATATTTTTTGTTATCCCTTCTGAACTTATTTTCTGGGTTCATTGGGGCTGGTGGGCCTAGCTCGACTGTGTTCAAGATTTCTGTGCGACTTACTGTCAACGGGGTAAATGTATCGGGCACTCTCTCAGTCGCCCTAGTTCTGTTTTTCCCCTTTTTGTTGTTACCACTGTTTTTTGTTGAGTCCTTTTTATCAGTATTTGCGACCTCAGACTTGGAACCTTTTCCATTCTTCTTTTCCTTCCTTTCTTCAGCTATTGCCACATTGTAGGCCCTTTTAAACAGTTCTTGACGGGTCGTCACACTCCTGACTTGTAGCTCATAGTCTAAGTCAGTTGAGGTTACCCCATTCCTAAAGCAATTTATCACTTCCCTGACTGTCAGGTCCTCTTCAATTTGGTCAACCATCTCCTTGAACTTGTTATAATAGCTCATCGAGCTTTCATTCTTTCCTTGCGCCAGATTGTTCAAATTGGTGACCATCAACTTTCGGGCTCCAGTTGTCGAGAAGCGATCTAGGAACATCTTCCTCATGTAATGCCATATAGTAATACACCCCGGCATCAAACCACAAAACCAGGTCAGTGCGGCCCCTGTGAGGGTGCTGGTTAATGCCTTGCACATCATATAATCTTCATTGGAGAAGAAACACATTGTAGCTTCCAGATGATGTATATAGCTCTGGGCATTGGTCGCACCCAAATATTTTTCAAGATTGGGCAACCTGAAATCTTGAGGAGGTCGTCGATCGAGAAATTCCTTGGACAAGGGACGAAGTGTAAAGTCATTTCGTTCGCCCTTTCCAGTATCCTCCTTCTTGTCGACCTCCCATTGCTCTAGCCTCTTCTTCCATTGCAACCATTCCCTAGCATCCGGATTGTCATCCCTTGCGTGGGAGACGTCATTAGATCTCTATCACTCGTCTCGGTGAGGTTCCCTCCTTGAGTTAGCCCTACGACTTTCACTTTTGAGAGGAGTCACCTCTCTACCTCGTCTATCTCTGTGGGAAGGCAACCTTGCTGAGTTCACCGGCGACCTGCGCCTATCTTCCCTGACTGGCGACCTGCGCCCATTCCTATCTCGGTGAGATTGCAATCTAGCTGATCTGAGTGGCGACCTGCGCCCATTTCTCTCGCGATGTGACTGTGATCTCTCGGTTCTAGCAGGCGACCTATGCCTATTCCTTTCAGCCTCCCTATGTTGCCTCAACTCCGACTCAGCTTCGTGTTCCCTATTCGTATTGAGATGACTTCGCAAGTCGTCAGGTGGAATTGGTATGTGGGTGCGAATATGAGGTACCATCTGTCGCTCGCCATTCTGTCTGGCACTCCCGCTTTGTCTAGCACTTTCGTCGGGCTGCCTGTGAGAGACATGTTATCTGGTAGGCCCCTACCATCAGTAACGCTATTCGAACGTGTCGCCCTCCCGTGCGGATGCAGCGGGGGAGGAGGAGGAGGCATGTTAGCATTGCGATTTCTAGCACCGACCTCCATGTTAGCACCGGTGTTTCCCTCATTATGTTCGTCTGAGGCTTCTGAAACATGACCGTCAGAAGTTACCATGATGATGGGTTGTAAGAAATTTCGAGGCCAATATGCATGATTCCCGGCAATGGAACCAAACTGATGCTGCAAGAATCTTGCCGTAATCAATCTCCGTCCAGCTGCAAAATCAATCTCCTGACTTCTGACCTGAAAACAGAACCCACGACTAGCCGGAATGGTCTCCGGCGAAGACCTCGGGCGTGAGAGTAAGTACGGTATATAGAGAGCTAATAAGTTATATGGAACAATGTATTCTCATGTAACCAAAAAGCAATTACCTTGGGAGGGTTGATATTGCCTTATATTTATAGTTGTTGATGAGAGATATAATTCTGGTAGGATTGTATTAAATCCCTATAATCTCGGATCAGATACGCATAAGAGATCTTGTCCATGAATAACTCCTAATTTGTAAGGAGTCCGTTATGGAAAGAGTTGTATTCACGCCTGGACTTTGTAGGTCATCATGTAATATGATAGGTCGAGGTCGCCTATTGGGTCTAGGTCGACCTGACTGATGAATGGGATCGGGTCATGCGCGAATTGAGATCTGGATCGTAGTGTCGGACGATAGCTAGGTCGGACAATGAGCTAGGTCGACTGTTCATGCTGTTGGGCCATGGACCTGATAATAATTTGGCCTAGCCCACTGAGAATGTGGTGGCAATAATATGTAAATAATTGGGCCTGTTCGTTGGGCCTAGCCCGTCACTTTTATTCCGTTCAATAACATTTATGTTTTGGTCCAAAATATTTAAAAACACATGATGAAGATAATTTCATTCTTATGTAATATTTGAAATTACAATACAATTTTAGTCTAACTGAGAAATGAATTTTATTTTTTCTGAAATTAGAAATGCGGCCTTATTAAAACAGATTTACAATATTTAACTTGTCAAACCAATGAGATTCAACTACATATAAAAATAAATTCTGTAGAAAGTAAAAATAAATAAGTTATAAAATAGTATTACGTGGATTTCAATTGTTATGGAACAAAATCATCTAAACAACAACAACAACAACAAAGTCTTAGTCCCATAATAATTTGGGGTCGGCTAACATGAATCCTCATATGTCATCGTGAAAAAAGGCTGTTGAAAAAAAAAATAATAAATAAATAAATAAAATAAATAAATAAATAAATAAACATACAAATCAAAATCAAAATCAAAAAAATCAAAAAAATCAAAAACAAAAAAAAAAAACATAAAAATCAATATATATATATATATATATATATATATATATATATATATATATATATATATATATATATATATATATATATATATAAAAAATCAACCCCCACATGGATTTTTGCCCTCCACTCCGGCCTCTTCAACACCATACTTTCATCCACTCCAAGTAAACTCATATCATTTTCAATTACTCTAATCCAAGTTTGTTTGGGTCTTCCTCTACCCATCGCCATTTTATCATTTCTCCACTGTTCCGGCCTCCTAACCGGTGCATCACTCGGTCTCCTTCTCACGTGTCCAAACCACCTTAGACGATTTTCCCTCATTTTATCCTCAATGGGCGCAACTCCTACTTTACCTCTGATCACCTCATTCCCCAATCGATCCTTTCTTGTATGACCGCACATCCATCGAAGCATACGCATCTCCCCCACATTCATCTTATGCACGTGACACTGTTTCACGGCCCAACATTCGGTGCCGTAAAGCAATGCCGGCCTAATTGCCGTGCGGTAGAATTTTCCCGTTAATCTATTGGGCATGCCGCGATCACATAGAAACCCTGTGGCAATCTTCCACTTCAACCAACCTGCTTTAATCATATGAGCCACATCTCCATCCTTTTGGATAATGGATCCAAGATAGCGAAAAAACTCAGAAGCTTGGATAATATTTCCATCAAATGTGACCGCCCCTGCCTCCCTACTTCCAACTCTGCTAAATTTACACTCGAAATATTCAGTCTTGCTTCTGCTTAATCGAAAACCTCGAGATTCCAAAGTGTGTCTCCACAACTCCAATTTACTTTCAACAACCACTCTTGTCTCATCAATCAGCACAATATCATCTGCGAACAACATACACTTTGGTATATCATCTTGGACTGACCTCGTCAATTCGCCCATTATCAAAGCAAAAAGAAAGGGGCTAAGTGCGGAACCTTGATGCACTCCAATCTTTATAGGGAACTCTTCGATCTTCCCAACACTAGTCTGTACACAAGTACTAACTCCAGTATACATGTCCTTGATAATATCAATATATTTCTTTGAAACACCCTTCTTTAAATATATATATGTGATCATATGAATATATAAGTATTACATATGAATATATATATTTGATCATATATATATATATATATATATATATATATATATATATATATATATATATATATATACTTTTAATTTTTATAGGGAACCCTTCTTTATAGACTTTTAGTTTTTCACGAGAATTAAGGAGGAATTATTATATTGAAAGTGTTGTGAGTGTGAAAATTAAATAGGAGATAGAATGAGTGGAGAGAATAGTAAATTATAATAGTTATGTGAGTATTAAAATAATGTAGGAGAGAGAATGAGTGGAGGGAATAGTAAAAATTCCTTTCCATTTTAGGAAAGTATATATTATTGTGGGACACCCAAAAAGAAAAGTTTATGTATTATCATGGGAAGGAGGGAGTATATATATATATATGATCATATGAATATATATGTGATCATATGAATATATAAGTATTACATATGAATATATATGATCTAAAGTAAAAAATAATTAATTAGGAAGCAGTAAATATTACATATGAATATATATATGTGATCATATATATATTCTTCTTTGATTAACATGTTCAGACTTTTTTTTCTTTTTTATATTTCCAAAATCATATGAAATATTAGGAATTAGAATTCAAATATACATAATGCTCTACTTATTTATGTAATTTACTTTGACAAAGATGTATTTCTTCAGTAACAAATTTTCAATATCCGAGTAAAGAGAAAAGTGTGTCCTTTCGTCCTCCCAAAAGAATATATATAAAGGAGAGGTGACTAAATGAACCATTCATCCCCCAAACATGGCTGGAATCAAAGCCTTACTTGCAATCATTCTTCTACTCTTTCTAATAACCTTCTTTCACATCCCAAAAGCTTTCTCTAAACCTGCTGGCTTTAGCCTAAAGCTCATTCGTGCCTCCCACAGAAATAGTACCTTTCGTGAGAGGTATAAGTCCTATGTCCATTCCTCAAAGGCCCGAGCTTCTTACTGGACTTCGTTTAATAAATCAACTGCTAACAAAACCATTCATACCGATGTGATCCAGCCTCGTCTCACAAAGGAGATCGAAATTATCGTGGTTGAAATGAGGATAGGAACCCCAGCCCAGAAAGTATTCCTCATATTTGACACCGGGGGTTTACAATCGTGGACACAGTGTGCTTCTTGCACCACATGTTTCCCCCAATCAACAGCCAAGTTCAATCCCCAACTATCCACCACCTATCGTGAAATGTCTTCTTTTGATATCAACTGTAAGGCCCCCTTTTACACCATATACAGAGATCAATGCCTGTACGAATCTTCATACATAAACGGACAGTATACCAAGGGAATTGCTTCCTACGACACTTTTTCTTCCTTGGATAATAATCCAGCCCAAACTGCTTCCAACATACGTTTTGGGTGCTCATTGGCGGCAGGTGGTTTTAGATTCCCTTCCAACACTATAATATCTGGAGTCTTAGGAATGAGTAGGCACGCAGATTCTTTACCCAGCCAGTTGAGCCAACATGGCGGAAAAGGCCGATTCTCTTACTGCCTCGTTGATGGCAACACAGCTCCAAGTGTGGTTAACTTGGTCACGTTTGGAGATGATATTCCGAACATCCCTGAAGGAAATCTTCAAACGGTCCCTTTTATTGAACACATCAGAAATCCTCATGGATGGTCTATCAATGTACTTGATATCTCGGTTGGAGAAGAGCGCCTTAATCTTCCTCCAGGGACATTTGCTCCGAATCCTAATGGTGGTAACGGTGGTTTACTCCTCGACACTGGTGCTCCATTCACGTATTTAACCAGTGTCGCTTACCTTGGAATCAAATCCAAGATTCAGACGCATCTCTCATCTGGATACTTCACTCGAATTTATGGCGAGTCAGATCTCTGCTATCGCTATTCCCTGCTATCCACTCGACATCTAATGGACTACTTGCAGACCATTACGTTTCATTTAGAGGACTTTGCTGAACTTGATATTCCTGTGACAAGTGTGTACCTTTTCAATCCGGTAGGTAAAACTTTCTGCCTTAATATGCAGGAAGCCCGAAGTGATTGGCCTAACATTTTGGGATCATTGCAGCAACGGGATACGCGTTTCATCTACGATCTTAATGAAAATTCCCTGTTCTTTAAACCTGAAAAATGTGGTGGTTGATTTTCACTTTAATTAACTAGTATTCTTTTATTGCCTCTGGGGCAAAAATAATATTTGCATCAGAAACATTTATGTGCTCCAATATATTAAAATCAAAAACATTTGTTGTCATGTGGGTCCTCAATATTTTTTCTGATAACTTTGTTATTGACAATGCCCGCAATCAATCATTGAGATTAAGTTAATTAACGGCCGACCAGCTATAAGCACCACATCCCGGAAATCATCTATTTCTACAATCTGGAGAACTCCTAGACATATTAGGGTCTTCCATGGACCATTCTGTAATTCATTTTAAAGCCTACAAGACTACAAGGATCTAAGATGAAGTTTTCTAAAAGACATATTATTCGGATGACGCAGAGCAATATCGTAGGCCGTTGGGCCTGTACGTGTAACACATATACTCTGATTGTTAGGAAATTTAGAGATACTCACGAATCAATGACAACAATCAAACACACCCACCCACACCAATATATGTAAGAACACATGCAAACACAAGTTATTGTTAACCCGGTTCCTTGAACAAATCAAGTGTCCGGTGGCGATGCCAAGCCAGGATTAAACTAATTATTCTCTCGAATATGTGCTACAATGTGTTATAGGTCGTGTCTATGAATTTATAGTTGTACAAGAAAGTCTTAAATCTATTTATAGAAGAGATCTCGTTGAAAAAGGAAATAAATCTGGCTTGAGTGTTATGCACGTACTGACACGGTTGTGTGCCTATTTGGTGCACGGTCGTGCTCGAAAAAATCCAAGAAACTGATCTTCGGGGGTACGACCGTGTATGCCTCCTTAGCATGGTCGTGTCACCCCACCCGGCGAATTTCGATTTCCTTTTCATCCTTGATTTGCAAATTGATCTCAACCCAAACACCTTCATGATTTAGGCTTCCTTTTCTCCTCCACCATCCTTGTTGTTTTAGGACTCTACTCCAAACAATCTCCCACCTGGAGACTAAAACCATAACCATAGACCCTAACAGTCAACTCCCACCATGGAATGATCCTCCGAACACATTTTACTCCCATACTGACTTGACATCACCGAGCCTCCTCGCTTAAGTGCTAAGGCGAGTTGAAGCCAAGCGATGCTTCAACCTCTCCATGTTGGGCTCCTCTTTCCTCTCTGAACCAATTTCTCCTTTGATTCCTCTAGGCAAGTCCAACATCGCCTTCTCCTTTCAAACCCACTTTCCTCGCAATGCCCCTCCATTAAACTCGATCTCCCTTTGTCTCTTGCATTGAATCCTTGTGGTCTTTCCTCGCTCTTTGTTAGTTCCACATGGCTTGTTCTCCGCGATGATCAACTTTGAGTCATCCTCCCCCTAACATGTCGTTTGTTGATGGCTCTCCTTTCACCAGCAGGCCACTCGGCTAGCCTCTTGCTCCCACCCAAGCGAATAATGTTGTTGAAGGTAGTTTACAACATCTTCTCCTTTCTCCCTAAATCTACAACCTCCTCTCCATTTCTGATTTCCATGACCCACCATTGAAGATTAGTCCATACCTTTCATTGTCTAACTTTCTAACGAAAATCAATCTCCTCTTCAAGCTAGGAATGTGCCTAACATCACGCAACTCAAAAACAGCCCTACTTTGTTTCTTGATTTGTACATCC
Source organism: Adenophora triphylla var. japonica (assembly GCA_022495995.1). NCBI lineage: Eukaryota > Viridiplantae > Streptophyta > Magnoliopsida > Asterales > Campanulaceae > Adenophora > Adenophora triphylla. The sequence goes on along the minus strand of JAFEMH010000810.1, from coordinate 112,783 downwards.
TCTTTTTCCATGAACTTTAAAGGTTGATCATCTCCAAGATAGACCACCCCAAAATCACCCGAGGTGTATTGCTCTATCTCATCTAAGTCACTACATGAATGAAACGATGCACCTGAATCTAGTACCCAATCCTCATCCGACTTCTTTTCTCTCAAGAACAATGCATATGCAATGTACTCCTCCATGAGTCCTGCGTGACCATCAGCTGTGTTAGAATTATCCAGGCAATCCTAACTGGTATGAACCTTAGCTCCACACTTGTAGCACTTGACCGGATGCTTCTTAGATCTCGGTCCTCCCCTCCTCCCTTTACCACTCCCACCCTTAGTGCTTGTATTGAAGTCTCTCCCTTCCCCTTCCTTCGCAACTCCATGCCAAGGACGAAATCTCTGACTTGCGAGTACTTCAACGGTGCCTCGTTTGTTGACGCACTTGGCGCCATGACAATCAGATCCCAACTTTCGAGCAACGATGAAATTAATATCACATCATGTACCTCGTCGGTAAAGGTTATACCGACGGTTCTCAATTGGTCCACCATACCTTTGAAACTGCCGATATGAGCTGCTGTCGTTATACCCTCCGACATCTTCAGGTTGAACATCCTCCTAATTAAGTGAACCTTATTGATGTTGGAAGGTTTCTCATACATATATCGGACATATGTTGTAGCATCTCCATCGTTGTCTTAGTCTACAACGTCTTTTGTGCGATCTCATCATTCAATATGCATCTCACTCACACCTATCGTCTTTCGATTTAGCGTCTCCCAATCTCCCTTTGACATGGTTGTAGGTTTCTTTCTTAAGGCAAGATGAAGATCCTTACTATAGAGATAGTCAGTGATCCTCGTCATATAAAACGTGAAAATCCCTCGGTTGAATTTCTCAATGGTTGATTTGCCCATCTAGATTGCTCCACAGAATTCCCGAGAACGAGACCCAAAAATCAACTAATTATTCTCTGAAATATGTGCTACAATATATGGAAAAACACACACAAACACAAAGAATTGTTAACCCAATTCCTTGAACAAATCAAGTACATTCGGGGGCAATGATAAGCCAGGAATAAACTAATTATTCTCACAAATATGTGCTACAATGTGTTCTAAGTCGTGTCTATATATTTATAGTTGTACAAGGAATTCCTAAATATATTCGTAGAAAAGATCTCGTTGAAATAGGAAGCAAATCTGACTGGAGTGTTCTGCACGTATTGATATGGTCGTGTGCCTATTTGGTGCAAGGTCGTGCTCAGCAAATCCAAGAAACTGATCTTCAGTGTCTTTTCCACCCTGTTTTACAATTCGATCTCAACCCAAACTCATTAATGATTTAGGATTCCTTTTCTCTTCCGTCTCCATGTTGTTTTAGGACTCCACTCCCAACACTGATATCATATTAAAGTCTAAGGTTTCACTTTTAAAACAACTAGTTTTACTCCCGTGCGATGCACGGATCATTACATGTTACTCTAAGACAGAAATTAAAGAAAAATAACAAAAAAGTGAAATAGATTTATACATTATGGAAAACTTCCTTAAACACTACATTATCAGTACATAGATAAAATTGCTAGGACTTATCATCATTACAAATCAATATTTTAAGACCATCAGTTAGTTTCCACTCCAAATAAATCAAATCAAGGTAAAACTCCGTCTCACTTTAAATTATAAAATAATAATCATTAATAAAAAAACTAAATAGAAATATTATTTTTCAAATCTCAATGAACATTTAAAAAAAATAACTACTTTACTTGTCTAAAAAATTAATATTCATTTTCTGAGAGGAAGACACTAATATTATAAACACTAATTATTACGAAAGAATACTACATCATCTAAAAAAATAAATTACTATCTTCGTCCCAATGAATATTTTATAAAATATTACTTCATTTGTTTAAAAAATTAATGACATATATTGAAACCAAGACACTAACATTACAAACATTAATTTTTGAGGCAAATGAAGCAATATTATTTTTAAAAATATTCATAGGGATGAAGGAAGTAATGTTCATTTTTTTGGACAAAAAATGTAGTATTATTTTTTGGTTATTCATTTTGAGTTGAAAGTAATATTTATTTTTGAAATGAAGATTATATTTTTTTATAAAAGTATATTTTTAAAAATATTTATTTGAGATAAAAAAATAATATTTCTATTAGTTTTTTTTATTAATAATTATTATTTTGTAATTTAAAGTGAGACGAATGTTTTCACCTTTCATTTTCGTTTGGTTTGAATCCCCTTGGCCTGATTTAGTGACCGGTAAATCATTTGGTGGATCCACTTGGCCTTGGCTTGTTGACCTGTTTTATTGACCCATAAACCATTTGGTGAATCCGCTTGTGGCCTGTTGGGTCATCCTATTGACCGGTAACTCATTTGGATCGGTTTGACATGATTGGATCGGTCATCCTATTGACCGGTCATCAATTAACCGATCCTTTTTTTTACTCTTTTATCAAAATGCCCTCGTACTTTCCATAATTATACCAATTGTCATCAGCCCGCTTTGATAGATAGGAGTTGATTCCCGTCCAAATATGAGTCCACTCAAACAATAAATTGAAGAAAAGTTGCGCTGTTGCAGTTTAGTTTCTTTTAGGAAATTGACTAATTAACTGTAATCAATATGTGGCCGATTTAATTTCATTAGCGATGTTGCGGTATGGATCGGTATTAGGATAAAATTGATATCATACTTAAATGTAGTATTATTTTTTGATTATTCATTTTGAGTCGAAAGTAATATTTATTTTTGAAATGAATAATATAATTTTTTATAGAAGTATATTTTTTAAAGTATTTATTTGAGATGGAAAAAATAATATTTCTATTTAGTTTTCTTCATTAATAATTATTATTTTATAATTTAATGTGAGACAGAATTTATACATTTAGTTTGAATCGGTTGTGACCGGTTTGGATCGGATCGGTCACACACACACTTTACCGATTTGAAGAATCGGTAATCCATGTTGGTCAACCGGTAAGAAGCCAAGCCTGATTGTTTTCTTATTTTTCTTCTCTTTCTCTGTTTCTGTTTATGTCTTTCTTTCTTTTATCTTTCTTTTTTTATTTCTTTTTCTTTTTTATTTTGATTACATTTTGATTTTCCTTCTCTTTCTCTTTCTCTTTCTCTGTTTCTGTCTCTTTCTTTCTTTCTTTTCTCTTTCTTTCTTTTTTTTATTTCTTTTTCTTTTTGATTTTGATTATATTTTGAGGCGAATGAAGTAATATTAATATTTAAAATTATCATTGGGATGAAGGAAGTAATACTCATTTTTTTTGGACAAAAAATATAGTATTATTTTTTGGTTATTCATTTGGAGTCGAAAGTAATATTTATTTTTGAAAAGAATAATATTGATGCCGCAGGAAATGTGCTTATCAATCTTCCTCCACGTGGCAGGACTGATCACCTAGCTCCTTGACCTGAAATTAGAACCCACGACTAGCCGGATGTGTCTCCGGCTTAGACCCTCGGGCGTGAGAGTAAGATTATGTTTGCAGAGAGATTAAGAACCTATTGAATAATGAAATTCAGATAACAAAATGGCAGTTACCTTTGCACCGTTGTAGTGGCAATGTATTTATAGTTGATGTAGGTGGTTTAATTGGCAGGGCTACATGAGCTCCGAGATTTTAGGGACCGTTATATGTAGTGTGAACGTGTCCCTGAACGGTCCCTGATTTGTAGGGAAGCAGTTATGGCCAGAGTAATTGCACGTGCGCCTGTAACCGTTAGGTCGACACTTGCTTTGGCAGGTCGAGGTCGACACTTGGAGCTAAGTCGAACTGACTGACGGGTAGAGCCGGATCGTACCCGAAATATGACTGGGTCATAAGGTCGGACTAAGTTAGGTCGGACAATGAACTCAGTCGACTGATATATGAGATGGGCCTTGAGTCATGAATTGATTGGGCCTAGCCCATTGAGAATTGTTTGGAAATAATTGCTTGAGGACTGGGCTTTACTCGCTTGGCCCAGCTAGATACTTTTGGTATGTTCAGTGGCCCCCAACTTTCGAGTTGACTTTGTCGACTGGGAAGTTAAGGAAATTTTGATGAGGATTGTTGTGACTCGCAGGTCGCTGCTTGCTTTGAAGCTCAGTCGACTAGAATGATGTGGCATAATCCTGGACGTTGGCTACGAACCGTCAGATCTGAAGGAGCGCCGTATTCCGCAATGATTACTATTTTGACGTTTGATAAACCGTCTTGGAAAACGTTTCCGCCATTAATTAGGAAAATAAATTTCGAATTTTCCTTTTTCCTTTCCAATTTCGGAAAATATAAATTCAAGAGTCCTTCTCCATTTACAACTTTTACTGTCTCTGAGCTCTGATAAACCTCGGCGAAGATAGCAAGGAAGCAACTGGTTTAAATTTGACTTTCGTCCCCTGCAACAGCCTCCAGTTCCGACATTAATCAAGGTATTCTTCTCTGCCCTAGCTTCAGGGTTTCGATTGTTGTCTTGCTTTTGATTTTGCCATGGCTAGAACCTTTAGTTGCGAGCCAGGGGCCTGGTATGGGTATTGCACTTTTAACCATAGGGTGTACAAACATGTAAATGGTGAGTGGAGAGAGATGTCCCTTAATGAATGCGCTTCCATATTGACAAGGTGGGGGCTGAATTTTAGGGAAATAGGATTACTCATTGGAGAGGATGTAAGTAATTTAGCAATTGACGACTCGAACATTGTCTCTTTTCATCTCTTTCACGAATTGCTCGACCACATAGCTTTATTTTATGTTAGAGATGTCAATAAGCCCTCCTTTCTTAGAAGCAGAAAAGGCTTTCCAGGGGAGTCTAGGTCGCCCTTAGGTAGGTCGACTGAATGTGATCATGGGACTGACTCCCCTGCTTCCTCTTTTTATTGCACAGATATGGCAGGTCAGGGAGGAGCCACAGCTTCAACTTCTTCCAGTCCCCGTATAGTGGATACGTTTGGATCTTCTGTTGTACCGGGGAAGAATGAGAGGGGCTATGTGCCTCAAAGACCCCTTCGTGGGAAGAAGAATATGGAGTCTCGTTATGCCATGATCTATAACTTCTGTGGGGTAGATAGGACAGACTTTAGGGTGACCATCCTTAGCAAGAAGGATTTCATGTCCAAGTATCGTAGTACATTTACTAAGGACGCCACTAGGGTCGCTTTATTTTATGGGCAATTTGAGGCGGGCTTGAGGTTGCCACTAGATCCCTTTATTAACGAGTTCCTGGAGTGTATGGATGCTCTTCCTCTTCAACTTGGGGCCAATACTTGCAGAGTATTAGTATGTTTTACCATGGTGTGTAGATTTCTGGGTCATGAGCCTTGCTTGAAGGTTTTTAAGGAATTTTTTGGTGCTAAGCTCGACAATGCTGACTGGGGAATTAGTACTCCCTCCAAACCCAACTCTCCAAAACTGTTTGCCAATCTTCCCAACAAACATAGTGGCTGGAACTCGCATGTGGTTGTGGTGGAGAGCAGGTTGGGATAGGAGTTTCCCTTGCCCAATGAAGAAACTGATGTCATTAGCGAGGAGAATTACTGGGAGCCTCCTTGGCACCAAACTCTGTATAAGAAGCTGTGCTTGTTAGTTAAGAAGGGACCTACAGCCGAGAATCATTATGGACGACCAAATTTAACTACATCCAAGCTGGGATGATGCCTGGTGATGGGGAAGTGCAGCCTCTAGTCCCCGTATTGAGAGGCCAGGTATACCCTGACTAGGTCACCCACGCTCAGGGTAGGTTGGAGGAGAATTGCCAATTCTGCCAGAAAACAGATAACTACTGTAAAGATAATGAGGAACACATTGGGGGGTAAGAATTTACTCACTTTTGTTCGTTAACTCGTCAACTGTTAGCTCGCATGCATAGCTTTAGTATATAGAATTATCTTGAACTGCATATACAACTCTTAGCTCGTAAGTTGTTATCTCTTATGTAGAACTTGTAGCTCGTACACGCGACTATCTTGAGGCATGTCTTAGCTCGTCAATTGTTTGCTCGTATGTAGAACTAGTTAGCTCGTACATAGAACTGTTTTAAATTGCTGAGCTAATCCTTAGTCGCTTTGATGTTATGCAATCTTAACTCCTGAACAAGAGGCAGCTATGGTGCGCATAGTGGGAGTGTCAGACAAGAAGAAAGCCAAGAGGGCCCATGGAGCCACCAATGCAAGAGCAAGCAGGGAGAGAGATGCTGCTGCGAGGAATAATTTGTTACCCAAAGAGAATGCTGGGATGGTGCCAATGGAAGAGGTTGAGTTGGAAGATCCTCTGCAGAGTGGCACCCAATCTCTGGATGTTAATGAAGGAGGTGATGAGTCCAACAAATCAGCTAGACCAAGCTTGAGTTCTGACCCCATTTCTGAAGCCCATGCAGCGACCTCTGGTGCAGGGATGGCTGGGGCTAGCCCTTTGAATATTGTGAATGTTGAAGATGATGACATGGATGAAGAGGATGACCGTGCTCAGAACATGAGGAAGAGATCGCGATCTGAGAAGGGAAAATCTGTTTCTTCAAGCCAACTTCCTCCACCAGCTTCTTTACCCCCCAACCAAGAATCTCTGGAAGCCCAAATATAGAGGCTGAGCAATGTTCCCCCACTCGTAGGGGTCAACAGCATGACTCGCCGTTACCCTGAAGTTAGCCTTGGCCAGGTTGTGGTGAGAAGGGCTATTGATGTCGACCTCTTAGCTCACTTTGCTGACTAGGGGATGACCCCTGAGGAATTCTCAGCTCGATCTGGGCTGGTGCATAGCGAGGTAAGCTTTTACTTTCATTGGTTTAGTCTCCTTTACCTTGAGGTCGTCACTTCAGGTTTTGTGTCTTTTGTGAGATAACACTTCAGTGATTTTCTTCAATGTAGTCTCTCACCATGACTGAGCAAGCTAAGAGCTCTTGGAGGGCTTCTATTGAGAGGGAGAGGCAGGCTCTGCGTGATTACTCCAAGAAGTCACAAGAGGTGTCTGAGCTGAAAGAGAAATATAACGACCTTGACAACTCTTTTGATGCTCAGGAGTTGGTGAAGAAGAAGGCGCTAGCTGATTGTGATAAGGCCTTGGAGGATCTGAAAGCTGCTGAGTCAAGGCTTGGGGAGGAGAAGGCAGCAAGAGAGGCTGAGAAGTTGGAGCATGAGAAGACTAAAACGGAGCTGGCAACAGTTTCCAAACTTTTGAAGGATAAGGACACCTTCTTGATTGAGCTGAATGAAGAACATCGTGCTGCACGGCTGAAATGGCAAGAAGATCTCCAAGCTACTGCCAAGAAAGCTGTTGATAGCTTCAAGGAAGGGGATGAGTATTATAATTCCATTGTTGCTAAGGCCAAGGACTTTTTGGATTTGGGCAAACGCCATATGGCACGTCGAGCTTTAGTCGACCCAGACTTAGATGTCTCATTGGAACAATTAGCTCGCTGGGCCTTAGCACCGCAATATGATACGACCGCTCGGGGTGGACACTCGATCGTACCTTACCTTTACAATGACCTGGCTTTTATTGCCCAAGAAGATCAAGAAGGTGGATGTGAACCATGGGTTGCTCCAGTTCCAGTTCCCAGTGTGAGCACCCCAACCCGGGACCTATCTCGTATCCCGAGCTGGAGAAGCCCAAACTAAGAAATCTCATTTTCCATTTTCAAAAATCTTTTAATTTGCCTTTACAAGGAAACCAATTCTCAATTTTCCCAAAAACAAAATCAAATATAATATCTCCACTTGGAGGAATTTAAACAAATACCTTAAGAACCATACTTCATTAATTACATTGAAAACCCTAATTAACATTATTTAACAAAAGTGTTTTCATTACAACTTATGAAAGAGTAATAATTAAATATGACTCCCTACAACCCACACATATACCTATCCTGACAAATCCCAAAAGCAACCGTCCACAATCGTCTCCCCGGCCTCACTGGTTCAGGTCACATGTCTCAGCAAAATCTAAAGCAGTAAAAGGGAAGGGGTGAGAATAAATCTCAATGAGCTATTATGAATGCAGCAAGATGCCAACCAAAGTGCAACACATAGCATGGTAGCACATAACACATTATGAAAGCGGTAAACACCTTACGTTACCTCATTTTACCTTTCCCGTCTGAACAATAAGTCGTACAACGTGGGAGTAAAACTCCACTCTTTGGTGAATTGCCTCCAGCACATTCACCTCTTATAGGACTCATACTCCAGAGATCCATATAAGAAAAGATACCTATATCAGAGTATCCAACAATAATATCGCTAACTGTAAAGCTTTAGGCTTAATACAAAAGCATTCCCCCTAATCACCAATCGCAACGGTCTGTAAAGCTTTTTGGGTCAATACAGTCGTTAGCACACCCACTCTGTGGCCACAGAGGGGACGGTCCCAGGTATGATGAACCTTCAATCACTTATAGAAAAAATCCATAATTGATTGAATTCCATTATACCCCCGAATATCAACATGTTCAAGCACATAATAGATACTTGAAATATAATCCACAAAAAGGGATAATCATATAACAACATGGTAATGTATACTCATGCTCATCAATTTCATAGTGCAACAACCATTTAATGCACTATGCATAGTATCATCAATAAATATGAATGATAACAAATAAATCCACAAATGGAATAACCATGCAACCCCATAATAAGCATATCCACACATTGGGATAACATAACAACTTGTCAAATAATCAACACTTGGGATGCACATAACAACTTGCCAAATAATCCATACTTAGGATATTAAGGTAACCATATAATCAATAATTCCACAACTTGGAATAACAATGCCACAAGGTGATACATACCCATTACCAATTAGTTCAATAGTGAAACCTATGGCTTCTACACCATTGCAACTATTCACCAAAGATAAGGAGTAAGTGAGGCTACTATATATCATAAACCATTCTTACATAGTCATTATACAACCTCAAATAACCTTAATAAAAGTTCAAGATCTATTTCCCAAGTTGGAACTATTTTGGTGAAGTTACAAATCAAGCCTATCAACCATTTTCGGGACAATATTTAAACTACTTCCACAATTCCATTTTGATCACTTAAGATGTCATTGTGTAGCCAAAGTATTCTAATTTAATCTAGGTTAAAGAGATTTCATTTTGGTTCTAGTTCGATTAGGTTTAAACAGCTCCAAAGTTGACCCAATGTCACTGGGCCGGGGCACGACTCGTGCCCTGTGGCACGACTCGTGCCCCTTTGGCCTTCCTCAGATTCATGCGTCCCCTAAAGCACGACTCGTCCCTCCACATGGCACGACTCGTGCCTGAGGGCACGACTCGTGCCCAATTACCCTTAAGTTGATCAGAACGATTTGGCTCCCATTCACGAGTCGTTATCACGACTTGGCCATGGGCACGACTCGTGCCAGTGGGCACGACTCGTGCCACGGCCAATCTTAGGTACCAACAGCAGCAACAAATAAATAATTCCAAGAAACCCAATTTCAACTCAAATCTCCTCTACTTTGTGAACCTAAAAGAAATTCCTAACTTCATCAATCTCATACTAAGTCATTCCTAAACACATAAGATAGATTCAATCCATTTAATGCTTAGTTGATATACTCCTTAAACTATCAATTTCATACTTAACCTTTTTACTTCCATTTAAACCATACTTCTTTCCTCTTTAACACCATCCATGAACATCATTCTTATATCTAGATCATTAAGCATCTCTCCACTTCAAGAAAGTGTTCTAACCACTCAAACAACATGTATCACAACAATATTAACATCAATTATAACATGAACATTTATTTGAAGGAAAGTCATAATAACTCACCTAGCAATTATGAAGTGGATTAAAGATCTTCTTAGCTCAAAGTGTTCCTCTCGACTCCACGAACCCAAAAGTACACCCGGATCGTCGATTGGAGAAGAATTGAATTTATAGTAATTTTTGGAAGGAATTTAGGAAGAGGGAGTTTCCATGGAATTTTGTTAAAGAAGGAGGAAAGAATGAGGAGGTGAAGTGAGGGGATGGAGGAAGTATGGAAGGGAATATGGGAAAGCATGGGCTTTTGACTAAAGAGGGGGACATGGTGAGGGATTTAAGGAGGGGAAAATGGCCCCCCACCATTTAACCTCCTTCTTACTCTTACTTCTTTTTCAATTTAATTATTTTTCCCTACACAAATAACTACCCACATTTTATTTATTTTATCCATTTCTATTATTATACTCTTCCCAAGAATATTATTTATTTCCCAATCATTTCATTTTAATATTAAGAAATCAAAGATATAAATTAAACACATAATATTAAAAATAATATTAAAAGCACATTTTATGATACTAAATAGGTGCCTAGGTTTAGGTTCGTTAAACCCAGGACCATTGATACAGTGCTGCAAGAGTTAGAAGATGCTGAAGATATGGAAGCCGACGATGTCGAGCCTGAGCAGCGAGTCTACTCAGAGTCGGGTAAACCCTTGGGCCCTCAGCAACACGAAAACATTATTGAAGATCGAGCTACTGAAGATGACGATCAAGCGGATGTTGTCCAGGACTCTTGAACTAATTTTGTACGGTGATGTAACGAACAAGCTTCAAAACAATTTTCTTTTTGTCTTGGTAACTGTTAAATGCCTTGGCCCAGTTTTTGGGAGGCATAAAACTTCTTAACCTTTATTTTGCTCAAGTCTTAGCCCACTTTTGGGAGACTTATTTATCATAGCTGACTTTATTTCTTTGTATGTTGTATGCTTTTGAATTCAGCACGTATATGTCGAGCTAGATGTAGTAGGACAGATAAGTTGTCCTAAGTTTAAGGTCGATCTGGATTCGTGGTGGATTGGTCAACCTTAGACTTGTAAGGATTTTTGTAAATGAGATTGACTCAGAGTCGAACCTGTTTTAAAAGGTCAAAGCTGACCAAGGGTCTAGCTTATAAGAATGAAGTCGACCTAAGGTCGGACTTGTTAATAGGGCTCAGCTGATTAAGGATCGAGCTGATTTAGAATAAAGCTGACTAAGAGTCGAGCTCATTGGGACAAAGTCGACTAAGAGTCGGACTTTGTTAAGGGAACATAACTGATTAAGAATCGAGTTTGTTAAAACGAAGCTGACTAAGAGTCGAGCTTGTTAAACGAAGTCGACTATGAGTCAGACTCGTTAAAGGAACTAAGCTGATTAAGAATCGAGCTTGTTAAAACGAAGCTGACTAAGAGTCGAGCTTGTTGAAGTTAGTGTACAGTGTTTGGTCGAATAGAACTGCGATTTTTATTGAAGTAGGAACATGCTTACATCGAATGGAAAGCTAGAACTATGACAAATTGGGAACTGCTTTAACTTTGAACTGAACTAAGGACTTGAACTAGAAATAGTACTTGATAAGTTGAGTGGCATGCCATGGTGTAAGTACCCAAGTCTGGCTCATGCCTTCCGGTTAAGTTTCCCGGCAATTCCCCGGACTTTCCTAAAGTTCAGGAGCAATTCGGGAATTGTTCCGAACCTTCCGAGGGATGAAGGAATTACTTGGAATTAAAAAACCACGTTTTCCTTTAATATAAAACCCTTCTAGAAAGGCCACCTTGCATGATTCTAGAAGTATGTTGAGTCATTGGGGATAATGCCGCACGGCTGCATTAGGCCAGGACTCCAAGCCGCACGGCTTCATTGGCTGTCACCAGACTGCCTATAAATAGAGGCCTCCTCTACCCATTTTGCAAGATAGTTTTCAGCACTAAAACTCTATCAAAATATCACTACGAAAATACAGCAAGCTGAGAGTGCCAAAAGCCACCTCCCTCCTCCTTGAAGCCTCCAAAAGTTGGTCCCTTCCCTAGGCGAAACTTCAAAGAGAAAGAGGTCACCACCATTGGTAACCTCTCATCCCCTTTATCTTGCATTATACTTGTATATATGTGATATATTTGCTCCTTGCTTTACATATTACTATATATTTGCTTGGGACTTGGTATATTGTCATTAAAGGTCATATCTTTAAGCATGTAAATCATATCCCCCTCCCTTTGCATCCTTTTCATTAAAGTAGCATCTTTTGCTCCTAAAAATGATATCTTTATGCATCCTTTGCTCATAAAAATGTTATCTTTGCATAAAAGTTGCATCCTTTGCACTTAAAAATGATTCCTTTACATTAAAGGTGCATCCTTTGCACCTAAAACCTTTTTTCATACGTAAAGTTGCATCCTTTGCATTAAAAATTATTGCTTTACCTCAAAGTAGCATCCTTTGCTTTCCAAATAACATCTTTATGCATCCTTTGCACATAAAATGCTATTTTTTCATATAAAGTTGCATCCTTTGCATAAAAAAAAAAATCATTCTTTACATCAAATAGCATCCTTTGCACCCAAAATGTCATCTTTTTCATTAAAAATGTCATTTTTATCCTAAACATGCATTCCCATGTCCCCATAGGTATTTGATGCATCCTTTGGAGCGGACCGGTGTAAAGATCCTATCTTTACATAGTTTCTTCCATTAAAGGTGCCACAATCTCTTTAGAAAGGGATAAACCTTGAACCCTATATCTCCGATTATCACTTGAGAAGAGCATAATAGTCCCTACATAAGCTCAATCGTCTCAAGATGTAGGATTGATGGGCTAAGGATACTCCTTTCTAAAGAACTTCACTCTTGGACCATAAAAGAGAGTCCTTCTCTCGATCACACATGACCCAAGGTCAAATAGTGATGATCACAAGTCCAAGATGAGGGCGGGATCAAAGTCCCGAACACATAAAAATCCAAGGAATCCCGAGCGATAACCAACTAAATGGTTTATACGTCCGGAAGACAACTTGGAACATCCCCCCCCCTCTTTTCAACACATGCACACAAGAAAGCACACAAGCAAACACGAAAAATGGAATCTTGGGACACTTGCTTCGGCAAGGCACCTTGGGTGAACGACGATCCGTTCTTCCCAAGGGGTAACTTAACCTCCGAACCCTAATTCCTTTTTTTCAAAGTTTTGAGGAAATCAAAATGGCGTGGCGACTCCATTTTTCAAATTAAACCGGATGTTTTCAAACTCAAGTGAATCCAAACTAAAACACAAAAAATTAATTTGGGCACCACATTCACAGTTTGGCGACTCCGCTGGGGAATACCAAAGGAGAAAAGCTTTTCTTTTCAAAATAAAAACGATACCCGGTATATAGGTGGAAACCACTAACCTTCCTGTATCGCTTCCTAACCCGGGGCTTGGGATAAAAGGTGGTCTAACAATTCCACGTACCGGTATCCTTTTTTCCGAAAAAAATAAAAAAATAAAAAAAAGAATGCTTTTTCCTTTGAGCGGGTTAGCCTCCCGTCACGGATTCCATTCGTCGTGCTCCATTCGTCGTGTTTGCTTTTTTCCTTGCATTGCATTGCATATTGCATCTTGGGAATTGTGCATACTCTGTAAACTGAACAGGAAGCCTGCTGAAGCTGAAAGGTGCCTAAAATGTTCGGGGAGCAACCTGAAATTGCAAAGGATTGGAACCTGGAAAATTGATCCATGCAGCCGTACGGCTTAATCCGCCTCGGATTCCAGCCGGGCGGCCTCATTGGCAATTCCACCAGGACAAAATTGAGGTTAATCTGGCAGCTTAGGCAGCTTGGGGCTATTCAGTTCCAAAGCTGACCAGGCTCCAGAAAATTTACGTGCCTTAACTGTTGCATTTTCCCCCGTCCCGAAAAAATCATTCCTTTTAAAACACATTTCTGAAAATCTCTGTTTTAACTCAAAAAGGAACATTTTTTAGGAGATCGCACACTACGCGCACCTTATATATCCTGTACACTTTACACGCACGTCCCTTTAACCCGGGGTGGTTGTTCAGTTGCAGTCACAGACAGCCTTACGATGCTCCCGGGCGCGCACGGAATCACCCCAAACTCCCCATGGCAGCCAGTGTCGACCAATGCACAGTCCGTGTCACACGTTTCAAAAAACCGTGACTTTTGGTTGGGTTTCGGTCTAGTCCATGTCATATAGCCCAGTTGCATATCCCCGTAAAGGTCAAGCCTTAGTCCATAACGGAAGTTAAGGTCCTTCGCGCAAGCGAAACCTTGCCGAAATTCCGACAAGGAAAAAATTGGTAGAATCTTGACTCCGGCATTGACTTTGACCTTGACCCGCAGGGAATACGTAAGTGTCGAGACCGAGTCCATGCCAAAAATCCAAAGATCTTTCGCGCAAGCGGAGCTCTGCCAAAATTCCGACATGGAAAAATTGGCAAGATCTTGACCCGGCATTGACTTTGACTCACGCACTGCGTATGCAACGAAGTTCAATGTGACACTGTGTCATCCGGCTTTTACCGCCCGACCCATGCCTATTATCTTCTCGGACATTACCGAAAAGTCAAAACGTCATTCGCGCAAGCGAAACTCTGCCGAAATTCTGTTAAGGATGAAAGACGAGACTTTCCCGATTTTGCCTTGACTATAATTCGCATCGCTCGTGCGTTAAAAGTTCCTATGATCCGCTAGACCCGTTAGGAGCGTTCTTCTCTCTTGATCGGTGGGATCCGCATGCCCTATAGGACCCTCGCCCGGGGCTGTCCACCCTGGGAGGTCGAAATACAGGTGGAATACGAGGGGCTTATAGACATAGTGACGGAACCCACTGATCCAAGATCTAGAGTAGTTGCGCAAAAGAAGGGCAGAACCCCATTTCCAACCAAATAGAAATTAATAAAAGACACCGTTTTAAGTAAACTGGAAGATTCTTAATTTGCATATTGCTTGAGCCTTCAGCCTAAACACCTACCCCGAGTCTAAACCTCTCCTATCTCTTTCCCGCAGTGAGAAAGAATTGGATGAGAACACCGGTACAGCAGTTTGTCGACACAGAGATCTCAAATAACCCCTCAAAATCTTCAAGTCTCAAATTCCCAGTGTCAAAATGGCCCACGTGGTAATCAACAATGGTAATGACCAAGTAGTCGGAGAGGCCATCCCAGTTCAACCCAGGCCCCACATCTGGTATGATGTGTGTGATTGTGAGGACTGTCTGGAATATGAGTATCAAGAATGGATTAACGAGGATGCTCCTTCAAGAAAGAAGAAGATGAGGAAGTCCATGCAACAGAAATTAAAGGAAAGGTACGAAGCTGGGGACAAGAGCGTGAGAACTTTAGGGGAGCCTTCAGGCAAGTTTGACTACTACGTCAGTTATGCCAAGGAACCTACCAAGGAACCCGTCATTCAAAACACAGTCCAGTCCAGACTGGTACTCCTGTCGTCGTCGACCCCCTTGAGGCAGAACGTTCTGAATTCGTTGCCATCGTGAAGTTCAATGAAAAGCTAGCAGATTTGGAAGCGGAATACAGAAAGCCCATAGAGTACGTGGCCAATCAAGGAAGAATCAAAGTCTCTCCTGAAGAAGACTTCATCAGCATTATCCAGGCCAACCCTCCTGTTGGCTACACTGACAAGGTTGTGATATCGAAGATCAGTAAAGAGAAGATGACTTATCAGCAGTGTATTGATAAGATAAGCCTGACCCTCCAGTCAATGAGTTCGGTTGTCACAGACGAGCTCGCTGAAAGATTGCATCAGGCTACTTTAGCTCCCCTCACTATCTTTCCAAGGTACCGGCCTACCAATGATTTTCGGCATGTTTTCGATCAGTTTGAAGTTTCCAACTTTCTGAAGAATGCTGAAAAGACTGCTACTCCCCAGGGCAAAAGCAGGAAAGAGTAAACCCCAGTCTAACCCGCGTCAAACACTTCGAGTCAATAAGTAGTATAGGGTCCAGAGTCAGCTGAGTCAGGAATCTTTAAATTCCAGTCCTCCGAGTCATACGAAAGCCTCACGCCTGAGGATTATGAATATGTAATCAATGTCATCTTTCCCCTTGCTTTGAATGAAATGACAGATCTTTCTGAGTATCCCCTTATTGCCAACTTAACAAATGATAAATTAACTCAAAACTTAACAACAGTTAATAATGAATCATTTGAACAAGATGCAAACACACTAAATGAAAAATACATTAAAGAAATCTTAAAGCAGGTTACAGACAAAGAGGAAAACCGGGCCCAAGCTGCCGAGGAGGTTTTGACAAGTGTTAACTTGGGTACTGTCGAGGAATCTAAAGAGACACATATTGGAAACTTCTTCCAAGGGGTTGAACGGGACAGACTGGTCAATCTGCTCAGAGAATACATGGACGTCTTTGCATGGTCATACAAGGATATGCCGGGGCTAGACAGTTCGATAGTGGAGCACAGAATCCCTCTAGCACCAGATGCTAAGCCAGTAAAGCAGAAACTGAGGAAGATCAAACCAGAATGGTCTCTACAGGTCAAAGAAGAGATTAAGAAGCTACTGCGGGTAGGATTCATCAGAGTCATCGAATATCCGACATGGTTATCTAACATTGTGACCATAACCAATGCCAATGGGAAGGTGCGCTGCTGTGTAGATTTCTGGGATCTGAACAAGGCCAGCCCCAAAGATGACTACCCCTTGCCAAACATAGACATCCTGGTGGACTCCATTGCCAACTACGAAGTCAAATCCTTCGTTGATGGCTTTGCAGGCTACAACCAAATCAAGATGGCCGAGGAGGACCAAGAAAAGACAGCCTTCACCACACCGTGGGGAACTTACTGCTATACAGTGATGCCATTTGGGCTTAAGAATGCCGGGGCTACTCACCAAAGGGCAGCGACCGCACTTTTTCATGACATGATCAACAAGGAGATTGAGGTCTATGTCGACGATATGATAATCCACTCCAAAGGCGAGGATGGACAACACTTTGTTGATCTGCGAAAGTTCTTCGAGAGGCTGAGACAACATTCCATGAGACTAAACCCTGCCAAATGCACCTTCGGAGTGACAAGGGGAAAAGTGCTCGGGTATATGGTCACAGAGCGAGGTATCGAAGTCGACCCCCGAAAGATCAAAGCTATTATGGACATGAGGCCTCCTCGAACCCAGACAGAAGTCAAAAGCTTTATGGGCAAACTGCAGTATATCAGTCGTTTCGTCAATCAGTTAACCACTATGTGCGAGCCCATCTTCAAGCTCATGAAGAAGAATGTAGACACAGAATGGACCGAGGAATGCCAGGATGCCTTTGACCAAATCAAGGCGTACTTAGTACATCCTCCGGTGCTATGCCCCCCACATAGACAGAAACCTCTTATGCTCTATCTCACTGTCACTGATACGGCAGTTGGGGCTATGCTTGCTCAGGAGAAGAAAGACTCTCGGGTAGAGAATGCCATTTACTTTGTCAGCCGGAAGCTGCAAGGAAGTGAGCTCAATTACTCAGCATGTGAAAAGACTTGTGCAGGACTGGTCTGGGTAGTTGGTAAGCTGAAGCACTACATGCAAGCCTACCCTGTGAACTTGGTCTCGAAAATGGACCCTATCAAGTATATCTTTGACAAGCCTTCCTTCTCGATGCGTCTAGCAAAGTGGTCCTTCTTCTTGGCTGAGTATGACATCAACTATGTGACGAGAAAGGCCATCAAGGGTCAAGCATTGTCAGACCATCTGGCAAATTTCCCTAGTAATGAGGATCGCGGTCCTGAACCCCAATTCCCAGATGAAGGGATCTTTGTAGTCGAGCCAGAAAGCCGATGGCAGCTATTCTTTGACGGAGCTGCTAACAAAAGAGGAAATGGCGTAGGGATGCTACTGGTCGATCCGAAAGATGAGCACACTCCCATAGCCCTCAAGTTGAACTTCCCTGCCACGAACAATGTCGCCGAGTACGAAGCCTGCATTGCTGGTATAGAAGCTGCTTTAGAAAGAAATGTCAAGGAGCTCGAAGTTTATAGAGACTCAGCCCTGATCATCAACCAGGTCTCCAACAAGTGGAAGACTGTGGATCCTAATCTTCAGCGGTATCATGCCTATATAGAGGAGTTGACTGAGCAGTTCAGAGAAGCGCCTTCCATTACCTGGCAAGGGAAAAGAACAGATTCGCAGATGCCTTAGCTACTCTAGCCTCACTGGTAGAGATCCCCGAGGGAAAGGCAATAAAACCCTTCAGAGTGGGTAGAAGAGAAGCCCCGGCTTTCTGTTGTGAAGTAGACTTGGGACCCGAGCCTATCAAGGAACCCTGGTACAGTCAGATTTACCAGTTCCTCAAAGATGGAGAGTCAGCCTTAAGAGATGAAGAAGGTAGATCGAAAGAAGGCATCAAAGCCAAAAGCTTGCAAGCCCTGAAAAGGTTGGCCTCCCATTATGTCATTTTAGGAGGCGGCCTGTACAAGAAGAGGTACCAGGGACCACTCCTCCTGTGTGTCACCCAAGAAAGGGCCAGAGAGTTGATGACCGTAGTCCACAATGGTCCCTGCGGTCCTCATATAAATGTCAGAGCATTGATGCAAGTGATCCTCAGAATGGGTTACTACTGGATTTCTATGGAGACAGACTGTGTCCAGCATGTCCGAGCGTGCGACAAATGCCAATGGTTTGCCAACCTCAACCATCTCCCGCCTCACGACCTGTATTGCATGACGACTCCTTGGCCATTTGCAACTTGGGGTATTGACGTAATAGGGAAGATAGCCCCGGCAGGAAGCAATGGGCATGAATTTGTGTTAGTAGCAGTCGACTACTTCACCAAGTGGGTAGAGGCCAAGTCCTACAAAGTCCTCACTTCCAAGAAGGTGGCCCAGTTTGTCAAAGAAAACATAATGTGCAGATACGGGGTGCCCAATGAGATCATTTCTGATAACGGGTCACACTTTGATGGAGACTGTGATAGGTTACTGTCAGAATTCAGGATCACTCGTCACAAGTCGTCCCGATACAGACCTCAGACTAACGGAGCCGTGGAAGCGCTAATAAGACGCTCGAGCGGATCATCCGGAAAATGGCCACCCATGGTCGTGATTGGCCTGAGAAGTTGCACCTAGCACTCTGGGGCTACCGAACGTCTGTCAGAACAGCCACAGGAGAAACTCCTTTTGCCCTAACCTACGGGATGGAAGCAGTGTTACCAGTGGAGTTGGAAATCCCGTCACTAAGGGTCGTCCTGGAAAACAGTGTCAATGAAGTAGAATGGCTACGTAGCCAGCATGATGAGTTGGCCTTGCTCGACGAAAGAAGGCTCAAGGCCATGGAACACACCCGAACCTACCAGAGGCGAATGGCCAGAGCATTTGACAAAAAAGTCAAATCCAGGGACATCAAAGAGGGTGACTTAGTGTTGAAAGTGAAGCCCCCTACCAGAGACAATCCCCTGGGAAAGTGGGAACCCGTTTGGATCGGCCCGTATGTGGTGTAAAAGATACTATCGGGAGGAGCAATGAAGCTTGCAGACCTGGACGGCAATCCTTTTGTCCACCCAGTCAACGGCGATAAGCTCCGAAGGTACTATGTCTAAAAAAAATTAATAATAATAAATATATATATATATATATATATATATATATATATATATATATATATATATATATATATATATATATATATATATATATATATATATAATAAAAAGAGAGAAAAAAATCATAGTGCAAAAAGAGTAATACCCAGCTAGGCTGAAAAACCCAAAAAGAGCGGTCTAGGCAAAAAAACAGGGTTGCACATAAAAAAAAAATCTTAGTGCAAAAAGAGTAATACCCAGCTAGGCTGAAAAACCCAAAAAGGGCGGTCTAGGCAAAAAACAGGGCTGCACAGAAAAAAAAGAAAAAAAAAGAGGCCAAAAGACCTAATCCCGATAGTTCACCAGAATGAACTACGAAGACCTGAGCCCCTTAGTCTTTCTTGTAAAAGGGGAACGTAGGCAGCCATATATGGTTCGGTATAAACAATAAATAATAAAGGGCATTCAAGTTTTCATAAAACGGGTCCTAAGCAATCAATAAGACATCTGAAATTTCCATGAAATGTGTCTTGATTAATTTCTAAGATCATATCTTTGTTCATTACAAGTTAAAAACTTCTTGATGAGTTCAAGCACGGTCTACTCTTGACTCTGCTAACCTGCTACAAAGATCTAAAATACAATAAAATGCCTAATAAACTATTGTGTTTGCAAATGGCAATAAGGGAATCCTAAGAAAAGATCTATCAGCTGTCATTCACTGAGTCTTCTTTGGTCTTCTTCCCTTTACCTCGACCTCGTCGAGTATTCTTTCTCTTCTTTTCTATGATGTCGGTCTCCCTCACCCCGATCTCCGGTATCCTCACTGGAGCCTCCATCAAACCTGTGTCAATAAGTGCCCTCTAAATATGGGCACGAGTCCACACTTCCTCCCTCTGAGCCTCAGTCAAGGGAGCGACTTCAGATAGTCTCTTGTATCGAGCCTCCATATCCCTGATAAGGTCACCCGACTGGTTATGGCGACTCGCCTTAGCTTCAGTCTCCCTCAGAGTCCTACTCGAGTCGCAGTCAGCCCCCAATAAAGCCTGACGTCTCTCTCCCAATATGACCTGAGTCGCCCCCATCTCCCTCTCATACCAGTCCAAGTATGCCGTGGTCAAGATGGTACTCTTCCTGCTCTTGAGAATGGCCCTGGGTGGAAAAACAGTGTATGTCCAAGCCCTCGAGAAGAATGAGAAGCTGGCTGGATCCCTCATGTCTAAAGGTATCACCTCCATGGTACGAATGTCTTCCAAATCGCCTAACGGCTCCTGTAAGGCCCCGAACTGCCTGGATACCAAGCATGGTATGTAGAAGGATAACCAACAAAACCCTGGAACCCTCACCGCATAGGACTCCTGAAATGTCCTCCTGGTCTTCAACCTCCAGTGAGGTACCCACCAGCGAATATCCGAAGTGGACAACCTAGCCATCATCAGCTCCCAGTCACCCTGGTCCTGCTGCTTAGGCGAACCCCTCCGAGAAATCACCCAAGGGCACTGAGTTGGCAAAGCCCCTGGCAAAGCCCCAAGCCTCTCCTGCAGCCATAAAGTCAACACGGCCGGGCTCCCGGACCTCATGAAATGGTCTCCCCTAGCCATCCTATCAATGCCGTGAAGGGTCTCACCCAAAACCAGTGGGATAATATCCTTCCAAGCCCTGCAATCCCTAACCATGTCCAAGAGGCCACCATGACAAATCCCCACGGACTCAGCAGTGAACAGAGATGAGATTACGCAGAGGATAAAGGCATCCATAGCCACCGTGGTCGTAGCCATATCCGGAGACCGAAACCTGCCCGGGATATCAGAAAGGTCAATCCTGTCCGGAGCTATCATCATCCCCTCAGCCTCTCCGAGAGATATGTGCAGAAAAGATGCCAACTTTGCCGCCACCGGCACGTCTTCGATTAGAGGAATTGATATAGCCTCAATTTCTGGACCCCCAATCAAGGCTCGAAATTCTTCGAAGGTTGGGACAATCTCATTGTAGGAAAAGCAGTAAACGTGTCTACGGACGTCCGAAAACCTTGCCGCGTCCCTCAAAAGGTCCCAATCGGGCGGGAGATCCTTCAAATGCCATAAAGATTTGATCTTGAAGGTAGTATCGAACAACCCCTTGTGAGATTGAAAGTTATATCTCACCCAAGATTGAAGATCGGACAGAAAATGATCTCTTTTCCCCTTTTGCAATCTGACGGGTTTCTCCATTGCATGATGATCAAAGTTGATGTCTTTAGGTCAAAAATATGCTCTGGGATCAGTTGGGACAAGTCTAGGGTGAAAATGAAATGAAATGGCCAAGCCTTGGTTTTATTTTGAAAAAAACCAGTCCAGACAGAACTGTTAGCCGCCCGGCTTCATTTGCCCTCGGTTCCAGACCGCACGGCCTCATTTTCCATCTGCAGAAAAAATTCTGCAGCAACCCAAGTTGCTGCCCAAAGGGAGTTTTCACCCCACTTTTCCAACAAAAACCTGTACAAAAACATATCCAAACACCAACCATGCAGTTATGTGTCATCACAAATCATTTTGGCCCAATTTCATCTTCAATTCCAAGCAAAAAAGCAGCCCCGAGGCTCAAGCAATATGCAAATTCATAAAGCATAAAGTAGAAAAGCAAATAAAACAGTAATACATTGTTTTTGCCCTATCGGTGCCCAATAAAGTAAAAAATAGACAAATTGTGCATAAAATTGTTCATTGTTTGTTTCTTTCCCACTCCATCAGAAAGATGGACATTCACATGCTCGTACTCGGCTAGCAGCTCCAGGATGCCGGCGTTGGGTCCCTGTCCCCGAGGCAGGGCACTAGAAGAGTACTCTGAGGCCGATGAGGTGGATACCGTGCTCCCTACGTGCCTCCTTTTGCGCACGGGCTCCTGCACATTCGCTGCAGCCTTTGAAGCGCAAGCCAGCTTCTTCACGAGGGACCGGCACACATCCTTCCAGCCCTTGTTCTGCCTGACCAAGCCGTCATAAGTGCGAGCTGGAACCTGAGAAAAAGAGAAGAAATCTCAGAAAAATCTCGAAATTGTAAAAAGCAAAGAAATCTGAAAAAGGGAAAAGACCCTAAAGTGTACTCATAGTGCTGTCTGGCGGCAGAGTATACTGGGGCTCCCTCGTGTCGGGGACAGGTATCCTGAACCTCCTCGGTACCCTGTTGACCACATAAGAAAGGTGAGCAGGAGGCATCGGCGGGTCGGTAGGCTCGGCTTCCCCATACCCCTGAGTGACAGCCAGCTTCACTAGCTTCTGTGGCGTCCTCAACCGCTGCTCCACAAAGGTGGCATATGGGGTAGCCAGATCAAAATACTCCTCAGCTGCCACGCCTGCCTGATACCTCGCTATATCATCCGCCGACCAATCCCTGGGCTGCAGCATCCGAGCTGGAGGATCATGAGGAGTAATGGCATCCAATGGAGGGACATGGCCATGCTGCCTGGAAAAGCGGTCCCCCAGATAAATGACATCACATGTCAGGCCCGTCAGCCACCTCCTTTGCCTCGTCGCCTCCATAGCATCCCCTAGCAGAACCTCTGGGTACCTCCCCCAAGGGTAGAAATCCACTCCATCATGCCCATCCCTGTTGATGACTAGTCTAACCATCTTTTAGTCAAAAGTGATCCGGTTCTTCCCGGTAAACTTGTCTCTAGCGTCTCCCCTCCAACGAATCATTGCAGGGAAGATGGTAGAATCACTCTGCTGGTTCCACGAAAAGAACCTGATCACCTCACAAAACCAGACCTGCATGTTCAAAACATAAAAGGGTCATTTCTCTCATAAAAATCTCAAAAGTAAAAAGAGAAAGAAAAGAAGGTGAGAATACCTCAAGAGCAAAAGAGAAGCAGTCCATAGAAGCAGCCTTATTTCGGCTGTACAAATCCAGGGAGAAGTAAAGCTCCGCCAATCCGGCCTCACCCCAAGAGACCGTCCCAATCTTGTCCACATCCTCCAGGGAGTCCAGAAGGCACATCATAGCCAAAGTCGCAGAATTGGCAAAGATGGTGACTGACAGCATCAACCACAGAAAAGCCCTCGCAAGCTGGTGGGCAGTCACCTCATTAGCAGCAAATCCCTGCATGCAGTTCAGGACTGCCACCTCAACATTCCTTGTCTCCATCCCCAGCCCCTTAGGCTGAAGATCAAACCCAACCAGAGCCCTAAACTCCTCTGTCGTGATATGGTTTCTACAGGTCACAGGCCTCCCGGTGAACTGTAAGCCAGTGATAGCAGTAAAGTCTGCAGGCGTCACCGTAAGCTCCCCCCAGCTAAGGTGAAAGCTGTGGGTGGTGTCCCATCAGAACTCTGATAGGGCCTGGATCAAGCCCTTGCTCTTCGAGGTCACATGAATGCCTTTGCCAATAGCCTCAACGAACAAATCCAGGCCGATAGTCCTCACTAGCTGCTTGGGATTCACCCCATCCTTCTCAAAATCAGGCATCCTCTCCCATAGCCTCACAGCAACCTCAGAAGGTCCCCTAGACTTGCTCTCCTGTAGGAGAACACAACAGAAAGCGTGTCAGTCCTTCATCTCATTTCAAAAGCATGCATATATTCAAAAATACACATATTTTCAAAGAAAAGCAGTCATAAAATATTTCTAGCATCTTTTTGCCTAGAAAACGTGTCTTTCATCATTTGAAACACATCGTGTCAAGCACATTGCTCTCCTAAGCACAAAATTCTAATTTTTCAAAATTATTTGCACATAAGCATCAATTTTATCAAAATATGGCATGCATGAATCCTTTTCGTCGTCCAAAATCGCGTTTCCTCATCCATGATAAAAAATTGACCTAGTTCTAGAACATGCAAGAACTCCGTCACATTTTAGACAATTATTTTTCTTACCTTCGAAAAAAAAATGGGTCATTCTCATTATTTTTCAAATAAATTGCACATGCATGTTCGTTCATCTTCTTAGCCTCATAGGTTAATCATCAAGATTCCAAAATCATCATCAAAATCCTAGGATTATTCGAAAAAAATTCCTAAAAATTCGGGTCAAGACCTAAATCAATCAAAATTCAATCAAAATTGACGGAACGAGCAAATCAAGAATGCTTACCCCAACCGATTGAGGTTTCATGGATTTGTGCTCTCCTCTACCGGGATAAAGCTCCGATGGAGGCGTATTGAAGTCATACTTCCTCTCCGTTCGGACAAGCTCCCTCCTCCTCCTTCGAGCGGCCTCGGAGATGTTCCTCCGTGCTTGCCTAGGCATAGGATTCCCTTCCGGATCCATTTAAATCAGTAGAAGCAAAGGATTTGAAGGATTTTTCGAAAATTCTTTCTCTCCTCTCTCTCTATTCCTCGGCAGCGGAGGGCGGCAATGGTGCCCAATGCCCGTTCCAATTCAGTTTAAATAATCTGATGAAAATAAACTCTTGGCCGTACGGCCTCTTTTGCCCCCGTCTCATGCCGGGCGGCTTCTTTTGCCCTGAGCAGAAAATTACACTTATGCCCCTGAACTTTCCACTTGGGCATATAAATCCCGTTATTTCTTAACTAGAGTAAAGCTGTGATTCCAAGTATATCCGTTATCTTCAAGAAGAATCAATTTCTCTCCCCAGTCGCCCCCGTTACTTCCGTTATAACAGAATAACGCTAGGTGACAATCTCCGAATTGTCGAAATCCAAACTTTAGCTACCTCTATCATAGATTGAGAAGTACGCTCAAGTTCTCCAAACTTAAGCTACCTCTATCACATATTGAGAAGTACGCTCATGTTCTCCAAACATTAGCTACCTCTATCATAGATTAAGAAGTACGCTCAAGTTCTCCAAACTTAAGCTACCTCTATCACAGATTGAGAAGTACGCTCAAGTTCTCCAAACTTTAGCTACCTCTATCATAGATTGAGAAGTACGCTCAAGTTCTCCAAACTTAAGCTACCTCTATCACAGATTGAGAAGTACTCTCAAGTTCTCCAAACTTAAGCTACCTCTATCACAGATTGAGAAGTACGCTCAAGTTCTTCAAACTTTAGCTACCTCTATCACAGATTGAGAAGTACGCTCAAGTTTTCCTAACTTTAGCTACCTCTATCACAGATTGAGAAGTACGCTCAAGTTCTCCAAACTTTAGCTACCTCTATCACAGATTGAGAAGTACACTCAAGTTCTCTAAACATAAGCTACCTCTATTACGGATTGAGAAGTACGCTCAAGTTTTCCTAACTTTAGCTACCTCTATCACGGATTGAGAAGTACGCTCAAGTTCTCCAAACTTTAGCTACCTCTATCCACTCGATAGTGACGTAAGCTTTAGTCTCCTCAGGTGACAACCTCCATTAATTGTCAATCAGGTGACAACCTCCATTAATTGTCAATCAGGTGACTCCTCCATGAATTGTCAAAACCTCAAGGATCCTAGACATCGTTCCTAACTATCTAGTGATGCTTGAACTACGACCAAGGCTTGATTCCTCTGGGATACGTAGGTAGCCTTTCATAAAAGGTCCTGCCATCTGACCACTTTGGTCACCCTGTTCCTTCGTCACTCCTCAGTGGTGAAGTAGCCCCTCATAGAGGTCTAGATATCCGACCACATCGGTCACTTCTAGCATATCTCCAGTAGGATCAGACGCTTGACCTCCCAGGTCACTTTCTCTTCTATTTCCCCAGCAAGAGACCAGTTTCTCTTCGCCATTCCTCAGCAGATCTTATTCTGAACTACGGCCTGGCTTGATTCCCCGGGATACGTAGGTAGCCTACTTTAGGTTCAGCCAATTCGTCACATATGACACCCCTTTCCCTAGTGGATATCTTTTCCGAACTACGATTATGGCTTGATTCCCACTTGGGATACGTAGGTAGCCTGCCAAAGGTTCAGCCACTCGACCACTTTGGTCACCCAATCCGTCTCGGCATTCGCCAGATCGGATTCTTTTCTATCGACAACCCCACTCTCCCTGCAAGTGACGTTGCCGAGGGGCTTCTGTAAGTACCCAAATCTGGCTCATGCCTTCCGGATAAGTTTCCCGGCAATTCCCCGGACTTTTCTAAAGTTCAGGAGCAATTCGGGAATTGTTCCGAACCTTCCGAGGGATGAAGGAATTACTTGGAATTAAAAAACCACGTTTTCCTTTAATATAAAACCCTTCTAGAAAGGCCACCTTGCATGATTCTAGAAGTATGCTGAGTCATTGGGGATAATGCCGCACGGCTGCATTAGGCCAGGACTCCAAGTCGCACGGCTTCATTGGCTGTCACCAGACTGCCTATAAATAGAGGCCTCCTCTACCCATTTTGCAAGACAGTTTTCAGCACTAAAACTCTATCAAAATATCACTACGAAAATACAGCAAGCTGAGAGTGCCAAAAGCCACCTCCCTCCTCCTTGAAGCCTCCAAAAGTTGGTCCCTTCCCTAGGCGAAACTTCAAAGAGAAAGAGGTCACCACCATTGGTAACCTCTCATCCCCTTTATCTTGCATTATACTTGTATATATGTGATATATTTGCTCCTTACTTTACATATTAGTATATATTTGCTTGGGACTTGGTATATTGTCATTAAAGGTCATATCTTTAAGCATGTAAATCATATCCCCCTCCCTTTGCATCCTTTGCATTAAAGTAGCATCTTTTGCTCCTAAAAATGGTATCTTTATTCATCCTTTGCTCATAAAAATGTTATCTTTGCATAAAAGTTGCATCCTTTGCACTTAAAAATGATTCCTTTACATTAAAGGTGCATCCTTTGCACCTAAAACCTTTTTTCATACGTAAAGTTGCATCCTTTGCATTGAAAATTATTGCTTTACCTCAAAGTAGCATCCTTTGCTTTCCAAATAACATCTTTATGCATCCTTTGCACATAAAATGCTGTTTTTCCGCATAAAGTTGCATCCTTTGCATAAAAAAAATCATTCTTTACATCAAATAGCATCCTTTGCACCCAAAATGTCATCTTTTTCATTAAAAATGTCATTTTATCCTAAACATTCATTCCCATGTCCCCATTGGTATTTGATGCATCCTTTGGAGCGGACCGGTGTAAAGATCCTATCTTTACATCGTTTCTTCCATTAAAGGTGCCACAATCTCTTTAGAAAGGGATAAACCTTGAACCCTATATCTGCGATTATCACTTGAGACGAGCATAATAGTCCCTACATAAGCTCAATCGTCTCAAGATGTAGGATTGATGGGCTAAGGATACTCCTTTCTAAAGAACCTCACTCTTGGACCATAAAAGAGAGTCCTTCTCTCGATCACACATGACCCAAGGTCAAATAGTGATGATCACAAGTCCAAGATGAGGGCGGGATCAAAGTCCCGAACACATAAAAATCCAAGGAATACCGAGCGATAACCAACTAAATGGTTTATACGTCCGAAAGACAACTTGGAACATCCCCCTCCCTCTTTTCAACACATACACACAAGAAAGCACACAAGCAAGCACGAAAAATGGAATCTTGGGAGACTTGCTTCGGCAAGGCACCTTGGGTGAACGACGATCCATTCTTCCCAAGGGGTAACTTAACCTCCGAACCCTAATTCCTTTTTTTCAAAGTTTTGAGGAAATCAAAATGGCGTGGCGACTCCATTTTTCAAATTAAACCGGATGTTTTCAAACTCAAGTGAATCCAAACTAAAACACAAAAAATTTATTTGGGCACCACATTCACACATGGATGTTTCAACTCTTCACCCTCTTGATGAGCTATCATGTAGGTCCCCTCTTTGATGACTCGAGTAATGATGTAGGGACCTTCCCAGTTAGGAGATAGTTTATTCTGTTGGGTTCTCCTTCCTGTTGCTTCAATCTTTCTCAACACATGATCTCCTACTTGGAATGATCTTGTCTTCACCCTCTTGTCGTGGTAACTTTTAGTTCGCTGCTTGTAGTTGACCATTCGAAGGTAAGCCATGTCTCGCTTCTCGTCGATCAGATCCAGGTCGATCAATCTGTTGGTGTCGTTCTGCTCTTGGTCGAAGAAGGTTACTCTAGCAGTAGGAAATCGCAGCTCAGCAGGTGTCATGGCCTCTGATCCATATGTAAGAGCAAATGGGGTTTCCCCAGTAGGCCCCCGAGTGGTTGTGCGAACTGCCCAAAGAGCAAGGGGGAGTTCGTCCAACCAGTTACTGCGTCGACCTACCAAGCCCGTCTTAAGTGAGGATAGTACGAGCATGTTTGCTGCTTCAGCTTGCCCATTTCCTTGAGGATAGGCAACAGATGACTGCCAATGCTTGATTCCCACTCTATTCATTTCTTCCTCAAATGCTCTAGAGAACTGTAAGCCATTATCTGATAGTATAGCTCGAGGAATCCCAAATCGACACCAGATGAAGTCATGTATGAAGTTGATTGCATTTTACTCTGTGATGTGAGCTAATGGCTTGGCCTCGACCCACTTTGTGAAATAATCGATGGCAACGATCACATACTTGCAATTTTCCCGGGCGGGAGGGAAGGGTCCAATTAAGTCGACGCCCCACATATCAAATGGCCAAGCAGCGATCACAGGAGTCTGCTCCGTTGTAGGCATATGAGGTAGGTTGGCAAACCTTTGGCATTGATCACATTGCTGAACAAAGTCATGAGTATCAGCTCTCATGTGTGGCCAGTAGTACCCCAAAGTGATCAACTTGTCGGCTAGAGTCCTGGCCCCCGGGTGTCCACCACAAATCCCACTGTGCACCTCGTGCATTAGCTGAGTGATTTCCTGGGGGTGAATACACTTGAGCAATGGTCTTGTGTAAGATCTTCTGAATAACATGCCTCCTTGGATAACATATCTCGGAGCTTTCTTTTTGATAGCTCGAGCTTTCTTTTCGTCTTCAGGGAGCTCGCCACATTCCAAGTATGCCTTCATTTCTTCGATCCAACATTTGTTGTAAACCCAATTTCTTGAAGTGTCTTCCACACACTGAATTTTAACCCTTTCATAAGCTGGATTCTCGAGGTAGGAGATGGGCTCTTCGTGTTGCTCGTCTGTGGTGGCTAGCTTAGAGAGCAAGTCGGCCAACACATTGTCTTCTCGGCCAATCCTTTGGATTTCCCAAAACTCTAAGTCCTTTATCAGCTCCTTCACCAGGTCGTGGTATTTGACTAAGGTGGAGTTTAGTACCTCATACTCGCCTCTAACCTGGTTGACTATTAGTTGGGAATCACAGTACGCCATGATTTTAGTCGCTCCGAAGCACTTGGAGTACTCAATGGCTGCTACTAAGGCTTCATACTCTGCCTGGTTGTTGGAGGCATCAAATTTGAACCTTAATGACTCCTCATAAACTACCCCAGTCTCTGGCTCGATCAAAACAATCCCAGCTCCACTGACATTCTTTGTAGCTGACCCATCCGAGTAGACCTTCCAGCAATCATCGGGTAGAACAGTGACGGGCTGGGACTCTTGTTCTTTTCCCTTATGTTTTTCCTTCTGAACTCGCACCTCGCTATCTTCCCTGGTGAACGTAAGCTCGACCAGGAAGTCTGCCAAGGCTTGAGCCTTCAACGCCTTTCGGGGTCGATACTCGATGTCGAATTTCGTGAGGGCAATTGACCAATTGAGTAAGCGACCTGAACTTTCGGGCTTATGCAAAATTTTCCTCAAGGGTGCATTCATGAGCACCACGATAGGGTGAGCCAGGAAGTAATCTCGCAGCTTCCTTGATGCTACAACTAAGGCATAGGCTACCTTCTCAGCATTGTAATATCTGCCCTCCACATCTGATAGGGCCTTGCTAACATAGTACACGGGCTTTTGAAGCCCTTCCTCTTCTCGAATCAAAACCGCAGCAATGCCTTGTCCCCCATAGATAGATACACGAACAAAGTTTCTCCAGTGGTCGGGATACTCAATAGTGGTGGAGTAGCGAGGTAATCCTTGAGCTGTTGGAATGACATTCGGTCGTCCATTCAAAATTTTTCGCTCCCCTCAAAGCTTTGAAGAAGGGGAAAGACCTTTCTGCCGACTTGGATATGAAACGACCAAGGGCTGCTACTCATCCATTAAGTCGCTGCATCTCTTTGACACTGGTAGGCCTTTTCATGTCGACTAAAGCCTTGATCTTTTCCGGGTTAGCTTCTATACCTCGCTGAGACACAATAAATCCAAGGAACTTGCCAGCTGCTACACCAAAAACACATTTGCTGGGGTTAAGCTTCATGTCATTTGTTTTCAAATTGGCGAACGTTTCCTTTAGGTCGACTACATGACGCCCGATCTTTGTTTTAATGACCATATTATCGACGTAGGCCTCCATGTTTCGGCCAATCTGTGAAGCAAATACCTTGTTGACTATACGTTGATAGGTCGCCCCTGCATTCTTCAGTCCAAATGGCATCATAGTGTAGCAATAGATGCCTCCAGCTGCTTGGAAAGCCATTTTCACTATATCATCCTCATGCATCTTTATCTGATGATAGCCTAAATAGGCAACTAGGAAGCTAAGGGTTGAGTGGCCAGCAATAGAATCAACTAGCTTGTCAATTCTAGGCAGGGGGTAGCTGTAAGCTAAGGGTTGAGTGGCCAGCAATAGAATCAACAAGCTTGTCAATTCTAGGCAGGGGTAGCTGTCTTTTTGGCAGGCAAGGTTGAGATTAGTTAAGTCGACGCACATTCTCCATTTGCCATTTGACTTCTTTACCATGACCACATTGGCTAGCTAGGTTGTATGTGTGGCGTCCTTGATTATTCCTGCACTCAAAAGTTTTTGTACCTCAATTTTTATGGCTTCCTCCTTGTCTCGAGCAAAGCTTCTCAACCTTTGGGGTTTGGGCTTTATGGTCGGGTTGACCTCAAGCCTATGAACGGCAACCTCTTCCTTGATTCCCCTCATGTCTTCTACTCACCATGCAAATACATCGTTGCTCTCTTTGAGTAGCTCGACGATTTCCATCCTTTCTTCAGCTGACAACTGTTTCCCAATCTGGATATTTTGCTCGGGGTAGGAAGGGTTGGTGATTACTGATTCTAGCTCGTCCACAGCCTCCAGCTCTGGACCATCTCTGAACTGCAGGGTCTCAATGATGATCTCTCTGACCCTCTGTCTTTCCTCGGTCCCCAGATGTGGAGCTTCCTCATCTATCATCTCATCCAGCTCATCTGCAACCTCGCTGGTGGTGGTGGTGGCCCCCGAGTTATTGTCGATCTGGAGGGATAGCTTGCCTATGGAAACTTGGTCGATCATAACTGTATCCTGATCAACCATGGGGGTTTCAGAGTGACATATCGACTCAACCATGACTTCGTCACATGAGCGATATGTCGACTCTTCCAAGATGGTGATTGTAGATAGTCGAGTAGTTTTGGTGACTGATTGAGACAACTTTAAGTACCCTTCTGCGCAGTCTCAATCTCTAGCTCCCTCTTCTTCCTTTCTCGAAGGACATGGTTAAGGTATGCTCGAGTTGTGCCTTGAACACAGCCGACTCCAGCTGGTGTGGGGAATTTAACTCGCTGATGGGGAATAGAGGCTACCATTCCAAGCGCGACCTGGCCAGGGATTCTAAGTATAGCAGCATAATCGCTATTCACATCTATGACAATAAATTTTACCTTGGAAACGACCCTGTAGGGATGTTGACCTAGGTCGACATCGAGCTCAATCTGTCCTTTGGCGTCGACCCGGTGATTGGTGAAGCCCTCCAATCTGCCATCATATCTTTCAAGCTGCTCATTTGAGAGACCCATTTCCTGGAATGTCTTATAGAACAGAATGTCTTTGCAGGCCCCCGTGTCGACTAAGAGTCTGCTCGTCGTACATCCATCAATGAGTCCTGGGATGATGAGAACTTGCTCCCTAGCCGCCATATTAGTTGCTAGATCGTTAGGATAAAAGCTGATCACCTCGTCCCTAATGTGGCTCCTTGGTGGCACATATGGGGCTTTGTTGAGCTGAAAGATCTTATGCTTAATGGCTGTATTGCTGGCTTGTTCAGTAATGACACCCAGATTCAGTCTAGGTTGTCTTGGCTCCTGGTGTCCACCTGCAGGTCGCTCACCTCCACCGCCTTGAGGCCGTTTAACATATGTGTCAAGCCTTCCCTGGTCGACCATCCTCTGAATGATACGCTTCAAACTCATACAATCCTCTGTAGTATGGCCTGTATCCTTATGGTAATCACATTATTTGCTATTGTCTCTCCTAAACTTGTTGCCTGAGTCTTTCTTGTCATCAGCGACCTCAACCTTGGGGCCTTTCCCATTCTTCTTTTCTTTTCTCTCCTCGGCTAATGCCACGTTGTAAACCTTCTCGAACAACTCCTATCGAGTAGTGACTGTACGGACCGTCAGCTCGTAATCCATGTCTGCCAAGGAAATGCCATTTCGGAAGCAATTGATCACCTCCCTGTCAATGAGATCCTCCTCGATCTTATCGACCATCTCTTTAAACTTGGTGTAGTAGCTCATTGAGCTTTCATTTTTCCCTTGCCCCAAGTTATTTGGGTTGGTGACAGTCATTTTCCGAGCTCCAGCAGTTGAGAAGCGATCTAGGAATTTTGCTCTCATACTCATCCAGGTCGATATGCTACCGGCTGCCAAACCATTTAACCATGTCAGAGCTGCCCCTGTGAGTGTGCTTATGAGGGCTTTCCACATAGTGTCATCCTCATTGGAGACAAAGCACATAGTGGCCTCCAGGTGCTGCACGTGGCTCTTTGCATTGGTCGCCCCCGAGTATTTTTCTAGGAGGGGCAATCTGAAACTAGGGGGAGGTCGACTGTCAATTAAATCCTTGGATAAGGGTCGAAGAGCAAAGTCAATTAGTTCGACCTTTCCAGTTTAATTTTTTTTTCAGCCTCCCATTGCTCAAATTTCATCTTCCATAGCAGCCACTCCCTAGCATCAGGCCTGTCTTCTCCAGCAGGTGTGACATCATTCGACCTTTGACCCTCACTTCTAGGAGGAGTTACTTGCTTGCTTCTCCTATCTCTGTGAGAAGGTGACCTCACTGAGTGAACTGGTGACCTATGTCTGTCATCTCTTGGTGGCAACCTGCGCCTTTCATCTCTGGGTGGCGACCTGCGCCTATTGTCTCTGGGTGGCGACCTGAGCCTTTCTTCTCTTATAGGCGACCTGCGCCCATTCCTTTCCCTATGGGACTGCGACCTCTGCGTCCGGGTAGGCGAACCACGTCGGCTTCGGTTGGCCTCTAACTGCGTTCTCAAATCCGACTGGGCCTCCTGCTCCCTATTCCTGGTGAGGCTGGCTCTTAGGTCGTTACTTGGAACATGAATGAGAGACTGAGGTCGCTGCACTATCCTGTTATCAACATTTTGTCCCACGGTTTCATTCGGCCTAGTGCTCCTAGCACGTTCCCTGTTGGAAACTTGAGAGGGAGCCACCCTCTCTGACCTTCTATCTACCTGCTCAGCCTCCTCCATTGCCAATAACTCGACCAGAATCTGAGCTCGCTCCATCAGCATTTCCTTTCTGCTCAGTGGGTTGGATGAGGGACCTGCCTTGTTCCCAGCATTCACCTGTCCTGTTAGACGCTTAGGAGGAGGGGCTCCTTGCCCTTCCATAGGGCGCTTATCTCTTCTCCCGTCTGGCAGTCCTCATCCATCTGCTACGGTGTTAGAGCGCATCGCCCTAGCATGATGACGAGGTGGAGGAGGAGGCAAATCAGCGTTTGCATTGGTATTAGCGTTGGTATTGGTATTGACATTCACTTCATTGAATTCGTCAGAAGCGTCTGTAACATGCCCGTCTGGGGTTACCATGGTTGTGAGTTGAAGAACAACTTCGAGGTCAAGCTATGCACGAGCTTCCCGGCAATGGAACCAAACTGATGCCGCAGGAAATGTGCTTATCAATCTTCCTCCACGTGGCAGGACTGATCAACTAGCTCCTTGACCTGAAATCAGAACCCACGACTAGCCGGATGTGTCTCCGGCTTAGACCCTCGGGCGTGAGAGTAAGATTATGTTTGCAGAGAGCTTAAGAACGTATTGAATAATGGAATTGAGATAACAAAATGGCAGTTACCTTTGCACCGTTGTAGTGGCAATGTATTTATAGTTGATGTAGGTGGCTTAATTGGCAGGGCTACATGAGCTCCGAGATTTTAGGGACCGTTATATGTAGTGTGAACGTGTCCCTGAATGGTCCATGATTTGTAGGGAAGCAGTTATGGCCAGAGTAATTGCACGTGCGCTGGTAACCGTTAGGTCGACACTTGCTTTGGCAGGTCGAGGTTGACACTCGGAGCTATGTCGACCTGACTGACGGGTAGAGCCGAATCGTACCCGAAATATGACTGGGTCATAAGGTCGGACTAAGTTAGGTCGGACAATGAACTCAGTCGACTGATATATGAGATGGGCCTTGAGTCATGTATTGATTGGGCCTAGCCCATTGAGAATGGTGTGGAAATAATTGCTTGAGGACTGGGCTTTACTCGCTTGGCCCAGCTAGATACTTTTGGTATGTTCAAATATAATTTTTTATAGAAGTATATTTTGTAAAGTGTTTATTTGAGATGAAAAAATAATATTTCTATTTCGTTTTCTTTATTAATAATTATAATTTTGTAATTTAAAATGAGACGGAAGGATCGGTAAATCATTTATACTTGGTGACCGGTCAAGAGTGGTTAGCAAAAAAAAACATTTACTTGGTAGGATCGGTAAATCATTTATAGTTGGTGACCGGTCAAGAGTTTACTTGGTGACCGATCAAGATTTACATTTACTTGGTGATCGGTCAGGATCAGAAAAAAAAAGGAATGGGTCAGCAACTCTTTTGAATAATTTTATATTTTATTAGGTTTGGATCGGTTGATCTTGTATATAACTTATACCTCTCGACGTCAATACACCCACATCGGTTGACCCTGTATATAACTTATATCTTTCTCATAACTGAAAATTGGAATTGTCATAATTAAATAACAAACTTTTTGAATAATTTTTTCGGTTAAAATTGCAACACTGTGTAGCGAATTTAAATTTGCTCAATTTTATTTAACAGTCAGGATCGGTCAAGGCAAGGATCGGTCAAGGCAAGGGAAGCCAATGATCGGTCAAGGCATGGATCGGTCAAGGGAGGCTAGGCAACGTCAAATTTCAAAGGAAGAAAATTTTAGACGTGGCCGATTCGGTTAACCGGCGGTTCACGGTTACCTAACCCGGCGGTTCCAAACCTTCCAAAATACCAACCGGAACCGGCCCAGTTAACCACCTTAACCGATTATGGTTTACCGGTTATACCAGTTTTAACCGTTTTTAATTTTTTTTCTTTTTCAAATTAGGTTTTTAAAATAAATTTTTACCAAAATTTTTTTTTAAAATCCAAGGCCGGCCAATTCTGGAAATGCCACGGCCGAATGATTATGCTAACCTTGGCCAAGGCCTCATTATATACCAAGGCAAGGTCATTTCACTTTCTTTTTCTATCGACGTGGGAATTGAGATATCCCTACTTCTCCGCCTGCGTACACGGGCTTTTTCCTGCGTGTGAACAACACGCGCCAGTCTCTCGCCCACTCATAGCTTGCCACGTCGAGTTTTCTCAAAATATCTCCAATCAGTTTATAATACGAAAATGCCCAACTTTTTTGTGTAATAACAAAATTGCCACTGAAAATATTGGCGCCAAAATCAGACTATTCTGCTTTTGAGTAGTGTTCATTTTTAGATGATATATTATTCTTTTGTAAAAATTAATGTCATATATTGAAACAAAGGCACTAACATTACAAACATTAATTTTTTAGGCAAATGAAGCAGTATTATTTTTTAAAATATTCATTAGGATGAAGAAAGTAGTGTTCATTTTTTTGGACAAAAAATGTATTATTATTTTCTGGTTATTCATTTTGAGTCGAAAGTAATATTTATTTTTAAAATGAAGATTATAATTTTTATAGAAGTATATTTTTTAAAGTATTTATTTGAGATGGAAAAAATAATATTTCTATTTAGTTTTCTTTATTAATAATTATTATTTTGTAATTTAAAATGAGACGGAGTTTGTACCTTGACCTTTACCGATTTGGGTCAATCGGTTGGCGTGTGTAACTATTGGCCTTTACCGATTTGGTCAATTGGTTACTTACTAATTTGTGCTTTACCTATTTGGTCTTTGGTCAACCGGTTACTAATTTGTGTTTTACCGATTTGGTCAACGGTTACTGATTTGTGCATTGGGATTTAAAGTTGGAGTTGATACATTTAATATAGTTATTTACCCCCTTTTGAATATTACTTTCGTCTCAAAAGTAATACTATTTTCTATATAAAAAAAAATTTGCTTCCTTGTCTCAATGAACATTTAAAAAAATAATACTACTTTACTTGTCTCAAAAGTTAATATTAATTTTCTGAGACGAAGACACTAATATTATAAACATTAAATTTTACAAAAGAATACTACATCGTTTAAAAAAATAAATTACTATCTTCATCCCAATGAATATTTTATACTCCCTCCGTCCCTAAATGTTTGTCTCTTTTGACTTTTCAAACAATTTAATTTAGTGATTTTGAAGCTTTATTTTCGGTTATTTTTACGTACGCTTTGAAAATTATTGATAATATACACCGCCGTTATGTAATACTCCTTCCCTAAATGTTACAAGTTTTAAAAATTTAGTGATTTTGAAGCTTTAATTTTGAAAATGAGACTAACTTTTTGGGACAAAGGAAAAGGAAAAATGAGACAAACATTTAGGGACGGAGGGAGTAAAATATTACTTCATTCATTTGTTTAAAAAATTAATGTCATATATTGAAACGAAGGCACTACATTACAAACATTAATTTTTGAGGCAAATGAAGCAGTATTATTTTTTTAAATATTCATTGGGATGAAGAAAGTAATGTTAATTTTTTTGGACAAAAAATGTATTATTATTTTTTGATTATTCATTTTGAGTCGAAAGTAATATTTATTTTTGAAATGAAGATTATAATTTTTATAGAAGTATATTTTTTAGAGTATTTATTTGAGAAGGAAAAAATAATATTTTTATTCAGTTTTCTTTATTAATAATTATTATTTTGTAATTTAAAGCAGACGGAGTTTGGATCGGTAGCGGCCTTGGATTGGATCGGTTGGGGATGTTTGGATTGGATCGGTTGTGGCCTTGGATTGGTGACAACTATCCTATTTTGGTTTCCATTTACAGATCCTTGACAACCTATTTTGATTTACCGATCTTTGTGACCATTCCAATGGTGACAACCTTTTTTGTCTACATTAAATGATTTACCGATCCTGTGTCACAATAAAAAAAAAAAAAAGGAAATTCGCCAGCATGCACGCGCCTCTGTCGGCGCTTGTAATGCACGCGCCATTTTACTCCCAATCACGACTTGCCACGTGTACTTTTTTTAGCATATCTTCAATTATGCCATGGAAGGAAATGACTAAATTGTCCCTGAAATTTTGGTAAAATTTTTGGCGCTAATACTGTTCATTGGATGACCTACTTTAATATATAGATAGATTGGTGTTAAGGGGAGTGGCCCAAAATCTTCGTATGTTATTGATAATGTTTTTCAATTTCCAATTTGAGATAATATCTCTAACAACGTTCATGTGAATGTTACACGACATCCTCCTTGTCGTTCTACAAGTCCCATCAGTCCATTTTTATCTATTAATAACTTACCTCTTCATCAAGTAAATGATCTGATAATTGGTATTAGAAAGAAGGGCATTGCTGCCAATTTTTTGTCCAAGCACTCTCTCTCTCTCTCCAATATCTAAATAAATTCTCTCCTAAGTCACTCAAATCAATCATCCAAACCTTCAAAATTGGGTCAAGCAAGGTTCAAAGATCAAGCAATCTTCATTCTTTAAGTCCCTACACCATGAGGATTATGATATCTGAACATTCTGAGCATCATCATTTTTAGAACAGAATCTATAAAGAAGATAAAATCAAGCAATAATCATAGAACACAAGAATATACGTGGTTCACCAATTTGGCTACGTCCACGGGCTGAGGGAGAGAATATTATTATCATATGGAAATCAACAGAATACAAACTCTAATCTAGGTCACGAATTCTTGCAAGGAATTCATGTCTGTGCAAACCCTAGACCTAGAGAAACAGAGGAGAAAAGGAAGTTAGAACATAGTGTTGGGGGCAAGCTATATTTATAAGCCCTACTCCTAACCCTGCAAGGATTTAACCCAATACAGTTCTCCATCGCTGATTGGCCTGATCCGGCATAGGGGCCGATCGCCCCCTCCCTGGGTGCGATCGCCCCAACTCAAAAAATCGTCACAGGTGTGATCGCCCCCCCCCCCTTTGGTGCGGTAGCCCCTTTTAGGTAGAAACTTCGTGTGATCTCCCCGTGGCTTTGGGCGCGGTCGCCCCCTTTGCTGCTTTTCCGGAATTCTAAGATAAATTGTTTTATTCCCTTAAATAGATGCTCTCTAATAGCTGCGAACATTCAGCAAAACCAAACAATGTTTGAACTTGCTAGTCGGAACGGACTTCGTGAACATGTCAGCAGGATTGTCCGCAGTACCCAATTTATTAACCTTAATCCGCTTCTCACTTCTCAGCAAATGATACCTAATATCTATGTGCTTGGTCCTATCATGATTGGCCAAACATATTGCACTCAAACTGTCACAAAATATTGTAGCATGATCCTGATGTAACCCAAGTTCGCTGATCAGACCCTTTAGCCATATCCCCTCCTTAACAGCTTTAGTCAATGCCATGTACTCCGCCTCTGTAGTAGTCAATGTCACCGTAGATTTTAGAGTAGCCTTCCAACTGACAACTGACCTACCAAGAGTGAACACATAACTGATCATAGATCTCCTCGTGTCAACATCCCTAGAGTAGTCTGAATCACAATAACCTTCAACTGCATATTCTGTACCACCTCCATAAATGAGCCCAACATCTGATGTACCCCTAAGGTACCTGTAAAGATCCTCTTCACTGCTTGCCAATGTTCCTTACCAGGATTCCCCTGAACCTACTAAAAACACTAACCGCATGAGCAAAATCTCGCCTAGTGCAAACCATAGCATACATTAAACTCCCAACTGCACTAGCATAAGGTACACTAGCCATGTACTCTTTCCCCTCACCTGACATGGGTGCAAAAGCATCCGTCAGACGTGCATTTGCTGCACTCGGAGAATCTAACGATTTCGCTCTAGACATGTCAAACTTCTCTAAAACTTTCTTGATGTAACCTTTCTGGGATAAGAACAGTTTCCGTTGGCTTCTATCCCTGTAGATCTCCATAACCAAAATTTTCTTCATCGCACCCAAATCCTTCATCTCGAACTCTGGAGACAGTAGACCCTTCAACTTCTAAATATTTGACTTCTTGACAGCCGCTATCAACATATCGTCAACATAAAGAACCAGATAGATGATCAAACCATCCAATAACTTATTATGATATACACTACAGTCATACGCGCTCCTTGTGTAACCAATCTCTGTTATATAGATATCAAACCCCTTGTACCACTACCTAGGCGATTGCTTGAGTCCATACAAGGTCTTCTTGAACCTGCACACGTAGTCTTCTTTTCCCAAAACCTGAAACCCATCTGGCTGTGTCATATAAATGTCCTCATCCAACTCTCCATGTAGAAAGTTGTTTTCACATCTAACTGCTCGAGCTCAAAATCCTGATGTGCCACCATTGCTAATAGCACCATGATTGAAGTGTGTCGAACCACTAGTGTAAAAATATCATTATAGTCAATGCCCTCCCGCTGTGTGAAACCTCTTACAACTACACGAGCATTATACTTGACCCCCTCTCATGGTGACATACCTTCCTTCTTCTTGAAAACCCACTTGCAAGTCACAATCTTTCTGCCCTCTAGCCTCTTGGTTAGCTCCCATGTCGAATTCTTGTGAAGTGATTCCATCTCGTCCCACATAGCTGCATGCCATTGAGCAGACTCTGAACATGTAACTGCTTCCTTGAAAGTAGTTGGCTCTGAAACATCGGGCTCTACTTCCTTGGCAACCTGAAGTGCATAAGACACCATATCTTCAAAAACATACCTCACTGGAGGCTTCCCGAAATTAGCTCATCTAGACCTCTCTTGAGCTAACCCATGTTCCTCGGAAACTAGTGATGAACTTTCTGGTGCTTCCGTCGATAGATCCTGATGAACATCTGACTGTGAACTGCTAAACTCTAAAGTATCTTGTAGCTCCACCTGTTTATCAACACTACCAATACCTGATACAACCATAGATCTCATAATAGGGTTAAGCACAGAGTTTTCATCAAAAACAACATTTCTGCTTATTAATACCCTACCTTCAGATGGAGACCATATTCGGTATCCCTTGACACCGTCTCCATAACCCATGAAGACCACTTTTCCATCCCTCGGCTCCAGCTTCCCATCATCCATATGATAATAAGCAGTACAACCAAAATCCCTTAAATTAGACTAATCAATAGGTTTTCCTGACCATACCTCATTGGGAACTCTGAGACTGATACCTGTATGTGGTCCGCAATTTATCAAGTAACATGCTGTACTAACCGCTTCTGCTCAGAACCGCTTAGACAACCCTACATTGGAGAGCATGAACCTTTCCCTAGCTAACAATGTCTGATTCATGCGCTCTGCTACACCATTTTTCTGTGGTGTACCCCTGATAGAGAGATGTCTAGAAATTCCCACTTGCTTACAGAACTCATCGAACTTAGTACTACAGAACTCCAATCGATTATCTGTTCGGAGTTGCTTGATCTTGTGATATTCCTCATCCCACATCGGAAATATGTGGAAATTCAGTGTGTGGTGCCTACGTAGCGGGTTGGGCTTCGGTCTCGAGTCGTTACAAATGGTATCAGAGCAGAACCCCGGCCTTAAGGCTTGCAAGCTAGCCCGGGAGTACGATCTGGGTATTGCTTGACCTTGCCAGGGACAGCAAGGGTTTGAGCAGGGGAGATTGTGATATCCCTCATCCCACATCGGAAATATATGGAAATTTAGTGTGATATATAGAAGGCTCATGCACTACTACTAAGCATCAAATCATCCATTGGACTTTTGGAGGCATGTGATGGGCTGTGGTTGACCTAATTGAGGAGGTGCTTAGTGGGTCAGTGTGTGGTGCCTATGTAGCAGGTTGGGCTTCGGGCTTGAGTCGTTACAGATCTTCTTCCCTGTCTGATTCTCCACAAATGTCTTCCACTGCCTGAAATTGGTGAGAGCCTTACTCTTGTGCCTCATGATAATTACCCATATTTTCCTGGAGTAGTAATCAATCATAGACAAGAAATACCCGTGGCCCCTCAATGATTCCTGACGTGAAGGTGCCCAACAATCCGAGTGAATGTAATCCAGACTGCTCTTCGTTCTATGAACCCCCTTAGGAAACTTGCTTCGTTTCATCTTCCCAAGTATACAGTGCTCACAGAACTTAAGGTCCTTGAATTTATGGCCACACAGAAGACCATGATTAGCCAATATCTCCATCCCTCTGATGCTCATGTGCCCAAGCCTAATATGCCACAGCTTTGTCATATCCTCCTTGACCACTTCAGATGATGTAACCAATACTAACCTAGAAAGCGTCTTTCCTTGGAGGAAATACAAGGAGCCCCGCTTAAGGCCTCTCAGAATCACTTCAAAACCTTTGTAGATATACACTGCTCCACCTTTACCTTTGAAACTGTATCCTTTGCTGTGGAGCTGACTAAGAGATATCAGATTCTTCGTCATCTGTGGAACATGCGTCACCTCGTTCAAAGTGCAGAACTTATCATCATGAGTCCGTAGCTTGATCGAGCCAATACCTACCACCCTGCAAGAAACACTGTGAGCCATATGAATATTACCTCCATCTACCTGCTCATAAGTTGTAAATCACTATCTCATCGGACTAATATGATAAGAATCCCTAGAATCAAGAATCCACGCATCCGACTGTTTTTCAAATTCTTCTACCACTAGAGCATAATCCCCATCAGAGCAGCCAGTATCAACTGTAGTAGCGTTAGCTTCATTGCGATTTTGAGGCTCGCCTTTCTTCTTCCTAGGACAATCTGTCTTCCAGTGCCCCTATCCCTTGCAGTAATTACAAACATCATTCGGTTTCGGGCCCCTCTTGCCAGAAGATTTCTTCTTCTTCTGTTTACTGCTAGAACCTCTGTTCCCTACCGCAACCAATCCTGCCGGCTGATTATTTGTTCCACTATTACCGCTTACCCTTTGACGTAACTCTCTTGTCTTGAACGAGGATTTCACCTCCTCTAGAGTCACCGTCACCGTCACCTTACCATTGCTAGAGTCAACGTAGTACTCATATGATAAAGGCAACGAATAAAGAAGCATTAATGCAGCATCCTCATCATCAACTTTATCATCTATATTACGCTGTTCAAGTAATAAAGATATAAATCGATCTAGGTGATCCCTAATAGGCGTACCTTCCTGCATTAGGAGAGAATATATCCTCTGCTTCAGATATAGCTTGTTGGTCAATGATCGTGTCAAATACATGTCTTCCAATGCAAGCCACAAAACACCTCCAGAATCGGTATCTGGAATATCCGCAAGAACATCATCATCAAGACACCTGATGATTTTAGAGTGGGCCCTCTCGTCTAGCGCGACTAGATCTGCCTCTTCCTTCTCTGCTATCTTCTTCTCTTTCTCCGAACCTTCTGCTGTTGCATCCACGCCAGCACCAGTGGGAACGGCTTCTGCTTTACCCTTTGGATCCTGGTGATCATTGATTACAGCAGCCACTGGAGCCTACAATCTCTTGTCTCTTAACAAGGCTTTCATCTTTATTTGCCATAGAGAAAAACTATTCTTACCATTAAACTTGTCGACCGGTGATTCAATTCCTCCTCCCATCTTCTTCTGCAGCGGAACAGCCCTAGACCTTTCTCAACCTGACCGACTATGATACCACTTTGTTAGAACATAATCTATGTAGAAAATAAAAGCAAGCAACAATCACACAACACAAGAAAATACGTGGTTCACCAATTTGGCTATGTCCACGGGCAGAGGGAGAGAATATTATTATCATATGGAAATCAACCGAATACAATCTCTAATCTAGTGCACGAATCCTTGCAAGTATTTCTTGTCTGTGAAAACCCTAGACCTAGAGAAATAAATGAGCAAAGGAACTTAGAACATAGGGTTGGGGGTAGGCTATATTTATAGGCCCTACTCCTAACCATACAAGGATTTAACCCAAAACTAATCTCCACCGCTGATTAGCCTGATCCGGTATAGGGCACGATCGCCCCCTCCTTGGGCTTGGGTGCGATCGTCCCCTTAAGGTGCAGTCGCTTCTTTTAGGTAGAAACTTCGTGCGATCGCCCCTTGACTTTGGGCGCGGTCGCCCCTTTTGCTGCTTGTCAGGAATTCTGAG
Source organism: Adenophora triphylla var. japonica (assembly GCA_022495995.1). Classification (NCBI taxonomy): domain Eukaryota; kingdom Viridiplantae; phylum Streptophyta; class Magnoliopsida; order Asterales; family Campanulaceae; genus Adenophora; species Adenophora triphylla. Next base: position 69,146 of record JAFEMH010000810.1, on the reverse strand, counting down.
ATAAATTGTTTTAATCCCCTAATTAGGCGTCCCCAAATCGATGGCATCAAACCCAACAAATCTCCACCTTGACATCTAACCTCCGAACATAAAAAGTACTCCCCCTCCTCCTCAGATGCTCTCTAGTAGCTGCGAACATTCAGCAAATCCAAACAATGTTCTAACATGCTAGTCAGAACGGTCTTCATGAACATGTCAGCAGGATTGTCTGCAGTACCCACTTTCTTCACCTTGATCCTCTTCTCACTTCTCAGAAAATGATACATCACATCTATTTGCTTGGTCTTATCATGATGAACTTGATCCTTGGCCAAACATATTGCACTCAAACTATCACAAAATATTGTAGCCAGATCCTGATGTAACCCAAAGTCACTGATCAGACCCTTTAGCCATATCCCCTCCTTAGCAGCTTCTGTCAATGCCATGTACTCCGCCTCTGTAGTAGACAATGTCCCCGTAGATTGTAGAGTAGCCTTCCAACTGACATCTGACCCACCAAGATTGAACACATACCCGGTCATAGATCTCCTCGTGTCATCATCCCTAGAGTAGTCTGAATCACAATAATCTTCAACTGCACATTCTGTACCTCCTCCATAAATGAGCCCAACATCTGATGTACCCCTAAGGTACCTGAAGATCCTTTTCACTGCTTGCCAATGATCCTTACCAGGATTCCCCATAAACCTGTTAAAAATACTAACCGCATGAGCAAGATCTCGCCTAGTGCAAAACATAGCATACATAACACTACCAACTGCACTAGCATAAGGTACTCGAGCCATGTACTCTTTTTCCTCATCTGACATGGGTGCGAAAGCGACCGATAGACGTGCATTTACTGCACCCGGAGAATCTAACGGTTTTGCTGTAGACATGCCAAACCTCTCTAAAATATTCTTGATGTAACCTTTCTGGGATAAGAACAGTTTCCGTTGGCTTCTATCCCTGTAGATCTCCACGCCAAAACTTTTCTTTGTCGCACCCAAATCCTTCATCTCGAACTCTACAGATAGTAGACCCTTCAACTTCTAAATATCCGACTTCTTGACAGTCGCTATCAACATATCGTCAACATAAAATGAAGATAATCTTGTTGCTTGTTCTTCTCTTTTCTTTGGTTTTTGAGGTAAGGTTTTATTTCCCCCTCATTGTAATTTTACTTTATTGCTTATTCTATTAATAAAATTTAGGGGGCTTTGCCCTTTTCGATTAAAAAATATAAAATAGATAAATAAGTAATTAAATAAAAGGTAACATTTATGTTTTGGTCCAAAAAAATTTAAAAACACACGATGAAGATAATCTCATTCTTAAGTAATATTTGAAATTACAATAAAATTTTAGTCTATCTGAGAAATGAATTTTTTATTTTTTTTTTGAAATCAGAAATGAGGCCTTATTAAAAGATGAAAATTCTAAAATATTGTTTTTTAAATATTTATATACCAAAATAACACCCAATTTTTTTTACCAATGTAGCACTTTTTTTTAGATCCGGAATTTCAATTTCCGATTTTAATGTAAATCTGGACTTTCAATTTCCGGTTTTAATTTTAAATAAATCCGGAATTTCAAATTCCGGTTTTGATTTTAAATAAATCTGAAATTTCAAATTCCGGTTTTAATTTTAGGCAAATACGGAATTTTAATTTCCGGTTTTAAAAATATTTTTTTGTGTGTTTTCTGTTTTTGTCTCCGTTTTGATTTTAAGTTAATCCGGAATTTCAATTTCCGGTTTTAATTTTTTTTTATTTTTTTTGTCGACATTAACATAATTTGACTGAAAAAGGCCTGCCAGGTCTTTCTCTGCAAAACTACAGATAAGATATAAATAATATATAAACAGAGAAAATAAAAGAAATAGGAAGTAAAGAAAGATGGAGAAAGAAAGAGAAAGGAAAAAAAAAATAGTAGAAGAAGAGAAGAAGAACTCCAGAAGGAAAGAAAGAGTCTTAAAGAAGGTAGAGAAGGAAGAAAATAAGCATATTTTCATTACAATTTTTGGGGAAATTTTGTTAAATTTCAAGGTTAGTATTTTTTTGTTGTTTATTATGTAAATTTATATTATTTTTTGTTTTGTATTTAATTTTTGAACTTAAGGAATTAAACATTGTGATGCAATTTTGAATAAACTTGTTACAATTTTTGTCTAGTTATGATTTTTTTTAAGTTAGGTTGATGGGACGGAAGGAGTAGCTATGAACTGCAATCTTCATCTCGGGATCAACCTTAACAAGTTCCAAAACTTCTCATCTTATGAACTTAGCATCTAAGTTTTGATGATCATTGCTAATTTCTGTACCCAAGCAAGAATGTGGACCCGTGTACTTAGTTATTTCCCAATAACCACTCTTCTTCAAACTCAAATTCACATAAAAATTGCATGGAAAATAATTCACCAAACACTCAATACTCCAATTTTGGGTTGTGCTTCTTTTTACCTTGATTGCAGATTTTTCTTAATATGAAACATCTTCATTTTATGTTGCACCTCATACTTCTTTAAAAAACACATACCTTTGGCAATATCATCAAATGCTCCATTCCAATCATCAAAGTTACATTCGTTATTATCATAAATCTCTAATCCTTCCCCAATATCACCATAAAATTGATAGTCTGCTCTCTCATACACGTTATTTTGCAGCTGTTCATAACCAACCAAATGTAACCCCAAATATTCCCTCACCCCATCATCACCCTCATTCTCGCTAACATCAGTAGCATTACTATAATCATCATATACATCACCACGATCATCATTTATAAGGGACCCAATATTTTATTTATAATTTGAATCATTATCTTCATCATTATACCATTCCCCATATCTCTCTTCCTCCCCCTCCTCCTCTCCCTCTTCCTCTCCCTCCTCTTCCTCTTCCTCTCCCTCTGGCTCATCCACATGTGTTTGTGTACTTGTTCCAGCGTCCCTCTCATCGTAGTAGCTTAAAGAATCCATCTGTAAGGTATCCATGTCATTAAAATACTTATTTTGTAATGGCTCCTCATGGGTTTCAAACTCCTCAATATTCACATTATCAACTGAATTCATCTTAACATACAATTGCAAGTTACTCAACCCCCAAACTGAGCAGAAACATCAAACATGAGTTTCATACCCGTATCATTCTCGATTAGAAATGGAATGTAATTTGAAACCCCATGGGCGACAATATGAGGATATCTACAAGTAACTTGGAATTGAATATTGACTCGATCTATCTCAATTTCCTTACATAACTTCTTAATCAACTTCTTGTACCTCCATCGAGTTTTAGCCTCAAGTGCACATTTTGGAGCCTTTTCAAAATTCTCAGCTTCAAACGAATTTTCATCACTTCCTCCCTAATAGCACATGAAAACAAGTGGAACTCCATTCATGTTTTTTCTTAAAAAATAAAAAAAAAATGTGTCAAAATCCTAATTTAACAAGCACTATATATAATTTAATTTTAAAAATCAATAATTAAATATACATTGCAACAAGTTTATAAAATTAATTTTAACAAGTTTGTTAAAATTGCATTATAATTATTTAAATAATTCCTTAAAATACCTTAATTAATCATACAGATAATAATAGCTTTAACAACAAATTAAGCAAAAAGAAAAGAAAAACTAACCTAATTACAATTTTAATAATTCTTCTCTTCTTCTACTTACTCTTTCTTTTCTCCTCCTCCTCCTTCTTCTCTTTCTTTCTTTCTTTACTTCCTTTTTCTTTCTTTCTCTCTTTATCTCTTATCTGAAATGTTTGGCGGACCAGGCTGGCCTTTTTCAGTCAAATAAACATAATGTCGACAAAAAAAAATTTATTATTTTTAAAATCGGAAAATGAAATTCCATATTTACCTAAAAAAATTATTTTTAAAACCGAAAATTGAAATTCTGGATTTACCTAAAATCAAAACCGGAAATTTAAATTCCGGATTTACTTAAAATCAAAATCGGAATTTGAAGTTCCGGATTTATTTAAAATTAAAACCGAAAATTGAAATTTCGTATTTACATTAAAACCGGAAATTGATATTCCGGATCTAAAAATAGTGCTACTTTGGTACATAAATCTCTTTTGGTGTTATTTTTGTATATAAATATTTAAAAAACAATATTTTGGAATTTTCATCTTATTAAAACAGATTTACAATATTTAACTTGTCAAAGTCGTGCAATTTTAAGGTGAAATACAAGAAATAGTATTACATAGATTTCTTCAATAGTATGCCATATAGTTTTATATATAACCAATGAGATTCAACTACTTACAAAATAAATTCTGTAGAAAGTAAAAATAAATAAGTTATAAAATAGTATTACGTAGATTTCAATTGTTATGGATCAAAATCATCTAAAGTAAAAAATAATTAATTAGGAAGCAGTAAGTATTACATATGAATATATATATATATATATATATATATATATATATATATATATATATATATATATATATATATATATATATATATATATATATATATGTATGATCATATATTTATTCTTCTTTGATTAACATGGTCAGACTTTTTTTTCTTTTTTATATTTCCAAAATCATATGAAATATTAGGAATTAGAATTTAAATATACATAATGTTCTGCTTATTTATGTAATTTACTTTGACAAAGATGTATTTCTTCGGTAACAAATTTTTAATATCCGAGTTAAGAGAAAAGTGTGTCCTTTCGTCCTCCCAAAGAATATATATAAAGGAGAGGTGACTAAATGAACCATTTATCCCCCAAACATGGCTGGAATCAAAGCCTTACTTGCAATCATTCTTCTACTCTTTCTAATAACCTTCTTTCACATGCCAAAAGCTTCCTCTAAACATGCTGGCTTTAGCCTAAAGCTCATTCGTGCCTCCCACAGAAATAGTACCTTTCGTGAGAGGTTTAAGTCATATGTCCATGCCTCAAAGGCCCGAGCTTCTTACTGGAATTTGTTTAATAAATCAACTGCTAACAAAACCATTCATACTGATATGATCCAGCCTCCTCTCACAAAGGAGGTAGAACGAATCGTGGTTGAAATGAGGATAGGAACCCCAGCTCAAAAAGTATTCCTAGTATTTGACACCGGGAGTTAACTTTCGTGGAAACAGTGTGCTTCTTGCACCACATGTTTCCCCCAATCAACAGCCAAGTTCAATCCCCTACTATCCACCACCTATCCTGAAATGTCTCCTTATGATATCAACTGTAAGGCCCCCATTTACACCAGAAACGGACGTCAATGCCAGTATGAATTTGAATACATAAAAGGACAGTATACCAAGGGAATTGCTTCCTACGACACTTTTTGAAAGTTTCGTGTAGCTAGGAAGCACAATCAACTTCAACAGAATATGGATGTGAGTACAGATGTGTCTCACAACTGTCCACACATCCACATGTAATGCAGCGGAATAAAATAAAATAGAACGATAACACAAGGGTTATATACGCTTACTGATCTTGAGATCAGCAAACTAGGCTTACGCCCAAAAACTTTTCACTATAAAACTTTTGATGATTACAAAAATAAGAATAAGTGAAAAACTAAAAGACGAAAATACTAAATGAGTTCTAATCACATTCTACGACAAGAACACTTCCCCTTTCCCAAGTAGGACCTATTCTAGTCAGAAGTAAAACAAAGAACTCAATGAAACCTACATGTGAGTTACGGATGTATGTCACAAACTTCACTCACAACCTAAAACAACAATGTTGAAAAACTGTGAAGAACAAGTATTTTTCTCTCTTAAAATCCGTGTCGTCTCTTGTGCTGATAGCCTTGTATTTATATGCACTAAGGAGAAGGTCTTCACGTAATCAACATCTTCCTTTGTGAGATCTCAAATCCTATAAGGAAACATATAACACACTCACAAAGAAATAGATTGTTAGTAGGTTAGTCCTAATATAAAACTATGTACATAAATAAAAGATATTTAATTTATTTACAAAGTCCTAGTCAAAGTAGGACATAATAAATCTTCCATGAAAGTCACAAAATCTACTTACCATATTTGAAGATATTTCGAAAATAAGGAAACAAAGATTGTTCCCAAAACTCACGTTTTCAATCTCCCCCTATTTTGGACTTTCTGGTCAAAACCAAAGATTTATGATTTGATCATTTAGATCAACATTTTCAGCACAAACTCCCCTTGAATGGATGTGTGTACAGATGTGTTCACACATCCACACACAAAAACTGCATACAACAGATTAGAGTAAAAACTAACAGTTCATAAAGCAAAAACAAACCATTCAGCAGCAACATGTATTAAGTTATTACAGACCAATGTTTGAAATTTAAAACTGAAATTAAAATTGTCTTAAGAACCACTAAAGCAAAAAAATCTTCTTCAAGTCTTTTCCCCCTTAATTAAAGTTCCCAGTTTCTCCAAGTACCAGCAGCAGCAGCTTCAGCACCAGCACTATCCGTAACTCACATCTAGGTTTCATTGAGTTCTTTGTTTTACTTCTGACTAGAATAGGTCCTACTTGGGAAAGGGGAAGTGTTCTTGTCGTAGAAGGTGATTAGAACTCATTTAGTATTTTCATCTTTTAGTTTTTCACTTATTCTTATTTTTGTAAGCATCAAAAGTTTTATAGTGAAAAGTTTTTGAGTGTAAGCATAGTTTGCTGATCTCAAGATCAGTAAGCGTATATAACCCTTGTTTTATCGTTCTATTTTGTTTTATTCCGCTGCATTATCTGTAGATGTGTGGACAGTTGTGAGATACATATGTACTCACATCCGTATTTTGTTGAAGTTGATTGTGCTTCCTAGCTACACGATACTTTCAATTGGTATCAGAGCTAACTCTTGATATATTACTAAGTGTTGATCCAGAAAGTGTAGTCATTATGGAATACCAAAATCACCAAAACAGGCCTCCTGTCTTGGATGACACCAACTATTCTCTTTGGAAGTCAAAGATACGAAACTACATCAAAAGTATTGATGAAAGGGCTTGGATGTGTATCCTTGTTGCAGTGCAACCTCCTATTGTGGAGAAGAAGCCTGCATCGTGTGTTGGTGAGTCTATTTTCGAAAGAAAACCTGAAGAGCAATGGACTCTTGAAGAAATACAATCTGCTAATTATAATTCGAAAGCAATGGGTGCTATTTCCAGCCATGTTTCTGGAAATATGCACAAGCTTATCACTAATGAAAGTGTTGCAAAAGCTGCTTGGGATATATTGCAGACTCAATGTGAGGGAGCACCAAGTGTGAAAGCTACTAGGCTTAGAATTTTAATGGATATGTTTGAGATCCTTCGAATGGAAGGATCTGAGGACTTTGTTTCATATGCTGCTAAAATTCATGAAATTTCGAATGAGTGTACAAGTATAGGAGAATCTATCTCCAATGCATGACTTGTGAGTAAAATTTTAAGGACCTTACCTGAGAGGTTCAACATAAAAGTGGATGTGATTGAGGAAACTAATGAGCTAAACCTTGAAGCTCAGAAAAAGAACAAATTTTTTAGTCCTGCTCTCAAAAGTGCTGCTGCTCTTCCTAAAGAGCTTGTGGAACTATCCTCTGAGATTGACAAATCAAATATTGAAGAAGATGATGTGACTTTTATTTCAAAAAAAATTCAGTTCCATATTGAAAAACAAAAGGATGAGTAAGTTTCCAAATAGACCTGCACCCAGTGCTGCTGAAAAGCTAAAACCTAGCACTGAAAATGGATTCAAGAAACCAAGCTTTGACAATAAAAAATCCTCTGAATCTGTTCAATGTGGGGAATGTCGTGGTTTTGGTCACTATGCCAATGAGTGTGCTAACACACTTAAAAAGAAGGGAATGAGCTTAACTGCTACACTTAGTGACAGTGAGGATGAAGATGAACTGGCCAACATGTCTATAATCAACTACCATTCTGTGTTCAATGCTTTTTCTGCAGATATAGAAGAAGGAATTTCTGAAGAAACAGTGGATGTGGTCAGAGATGTGAACACATCTGGTGTCACATCTGACCTTATGCTGAAATGTTTCTATGTAAAAGGAGATTCTGATTATGAGGATATGGACATTCCCTATGAGGAACTCATTGCAACTTACAAGGAGTTGCATACAGATTGGTTAAAGAGAATGGATAAAATTGAGGTACTTGCTAAGGTAAATAAATCTCTGTCTGATAAATTAGCTGCTTATGAAGATGAAAAAGCCATACTTTTAAAGGAAAATGATGATCAAAAAGATACGATTGCCAAACTTGAAGTCCTTGTGACCAAGAGAGAAGTTGAGCTTGAAAAATTCAAAAATGAGTGTGAAAAAGCTGAAAGTACTTTTACCAAGTTGAACAAAAGTAAAATGAAACTGGATGAAGCTATTTCTATGGGACAGCTTAACAAAATTTGTCTAGGCTTTGATCAAAATAATTTTGTAAAGGATGGATGTGAGACTTCTACTTCAAAAAGTGTGGAAAAACCATGTTTTAAAGAAAAATCCTTTTTGAGTAAAAATAGGCCTAGGAAGAGACACTACATCTGTCATTATTGCTTTGTTCCTGGGCACATTAGACCCTTCTATTACAAACTTAAGGCTGATAAAAAATCTGGTTACATCAATCAGCCTCAGATGTGTGAGAAGATGTATGCACATCCGAACACACATCCTGGTAATCTGTGACCTCTGCACCACAAAAAGAAAGTTGTAAAGCAATGGGTGGCCAAACCAAGTGCCACCTGCAATGTTGTTTACTCTTTCCTCAAGAGTACTATCTCTGGCTCTTGGTATTTTAATAGTGGGTGCTCTAGGCACATGAATGGGAACTAAGCTGTTCTCCTTGACTATGAATTAATTAGTGGGGGGAAAGTAAACTTTGGTGGATGTGCTCAAGGAAAGATTGTTGGGAAAGGAACCCTAGATGTTAAGGGTCTTCCAAAATTGCACAATGTGTACCATGTGGAAGGCTTGAAAGCCAACCTGATAAGCATCGATCAACTGTGTGATGATGACCTTTATGTGAAGTTTGATAAACACTTGGGTGAAGTGTTTGATAAGGACAATAAATGTGTGTTTACTGGTCCTAGATCTGCTGACAATTGTTACCAATTTGGTGACAATCTCTCTTGCCTAAGCTCAAAAGCTAATGATGTCAATCTGTGGCACCAAAAATTAGGGCATGCTAACTGTAGAACTCTGGAGGAACTTCAAAGATTTGAAGTTGTTAAAGATCTCCCTAAGCTGAACTTCAAGAACCCTGATGTCTATGGTTCATGTCAAATGGGAAAGCAAACAAAAGCATCACATAAAAAGGTCCAACAGTGCTCCACATCTAGATGTTTGGAGCTGATTCATACTGATCTGATGGGACCTATTGAAGTAGAAAGCTTTGGTAGGAAAAAGTATACCATTTTGTGTGTAGATGATTATTCTAGGTACACTTGGGTAATGTTCTTAAGAGAAAAATCTGAAACAATTTGAGAATTCAAGAATTGGTACAAAAGGGTTAGAAATATTTATGGTCTTAAGACTGTGAGGATTAGGTCTGACCATGGCACTGAATATGAGAACCAAATGTTTACTGCCTTCTGCAATTCTAAGGGAATCGCACATTAATTTTCTGCACCAATCACACCACATCAAAATGGAATTGCTGAAAGAAAAAATAGAACTTTGCAAGAAATGGCTAGGGTTATGTTAAGTTCTAAAAACTTGTCCAAGAAATTTTGGGTAGAAGCTCTGAACACTGCCTGTCACATTGGCAATAGAGTGTTCCTTAGGATTGGTAGCACTATCACTCCATATCAAATCCTTCTTGAAAAGAAACCCACTATGAAGTACTTTCATGTATTTGGGTGCATTTGTTACATTCTCAATGATAGAGAATATTTGTCCAAATTTGATTTAAAGAGTGACAAAGCAATTTTCATGGGATATTCCACTAATAGTAGAGCTTATAGAGTATTTAATCTCAAAACAAAGAACATTATGGAGTCTGCAAATGTTTTTTTTATGACTCACTTGATCTTAACCTCAAGACTGCTGAGGATGATGTTTCAGGTTGCTTACTGGACTGGAAAGATACGGAAACAGGTGCTGGAGAACCAACAGAAACTGCCAGTGCTGATAAACCTGCTGAACCTGCTAAGGATGTAACCAAGGATGTGGACACATCTGCATCCACATCTGAACCCACATCTCCTCCCACATCCACCCAAAATCCTGAAATTGAGGACAGTTCCTATGAATCTGATCAGGATGATGCTCCAGAAGATAATGTGGATGGGTGTGTGGATAGATCAAGGGATATTCCCTCTAAAATCCAGAAAAAACCACCCCACTTCACAAGTTGTGGGAGATGTGCATGCTCAAGTGAGAACTAGACAAAAGGACAAAGTTGACTATAAAAAGATGGCTGGTTTGTGGAGTTGCTCATCAGCATACTCCCATGTAAGCTATTACTGTTTTGTTTCAAAGATAAAACCTAAGAATATTGCTGAAGCATTGAAGGATGCTGACTGGATTCTTGCTATGCAAGATGAGTTGATTCAATTTGAAAAGAATGAGGTTTGGACTCTTGTCCATAGACCCTATCATGGAAATGTCATAGGAACCAAATGGATTTTCAAGAACAAAACTGATGAGCAAGGTTTGATCACTAGAAATAAAGCTAGGTTAGTTGCTCAAGGTTACACTCAAATTGAGGGAATTGATTTTGAGGAGATATTTGCTCCTGTTGCAAGGATTGAGTCCATTAGGCTTCTGTTAGCCATTGCTTGTTACCTCAAGCTTACTCTTCATCAAATGGATGTTAAGAGTGCCTTCCTAAATGGGGTATTGAATGAGGAAGCCTATGTTGAACAACCTAAAGGCATTGTGGATTCCAAATATCCTAACCATGTGTATAAGCTGAAGAAAGCTCTGTATGGGCTAAAATAAGCCCCTAGAGATTGGTATGGTAGGTTGACTGACCATCTGCTTCACATAGGATTCAAGAGAGGTGAGGTTGATTAAACATTGTTTGTGAAAAAAAATAAAAAGGAGATTCTTGTGGCTCAAATAGTGGATGATATTGTGTTTGGGTTAAATTCTGACCGTATGCTAGCTGAGTTTGTGGATAGTATGACCTCCACATTTGAGATGAGTCTGGTAGGTGAGTTGAATTATTTTTTGGGCTAACAGATAAAACAATTCAAGGATGGCATGTTCATCTCTCAGTCTAAATATGCCAAGTATTTTGTGAAAAAATTTGAACTTGAACACTCTTCACATCAAATAACATCAATGGGATCTTCCCAAAAGCTGAGTCATGATTCAAATGGTGTGAGTGTTGATCAAACCCTGTACAGAAGCATGATTGGAAGTCTACTTTACCTCACTGCAAGTAGACCTGACATAATGTATAGTGTGTGTCTCTGTGCAAGATACCAAGCTAACCTAAAGGTGTCCCATCTTTAAGCCTTGAAAAGAATCATTAGATATGTGAGTGGGACTGTGAACCTAGGGCTGCATTATTCTAAAGAGACAAACACCAATTTGGTTGGCTATACAGACTCTGACTGGGCTGGAAACAGTGATGATAAGAAGAGTACTACAGGTGGATGCTTCTACCTAGGAAATAAACTTGTGTCCTGGTACTGTAGGAAGCAGAATTGTGTGACTTTATCCACTGCTGAGGCTGAATATGTAGCCCTTGGAAGTTGCTGCACACAATTGCTTTGGATGAATCAAATGCTGAAAGATTATGGGTTAAATAGCAAAATTTTGACTGCTTTTTGTGATAACAAAAGTGCCTTGGACATCTCTAAAAATCATGTCCAACATTCTAGAACAAAACACATTGATATTAGATATCATTTCATTAGGGATCTTGTAGAGCAAAAAACTGTGTGTCTGGAATTTGTTGGGACTGAAAATCAATTGGCTGATATATTTACAAAGGCATTAGATTTGGAGAGATTTTCCTCCTTGAGGATGTCTCTTGGTTTGTGTGATATCTAAGGCTGTGAGCACAAATGTGTCTCACATCCTCTAACACATATGTATACTAGATTAACTGAAAAAAAAATATCATGTATTAGCACAAAATATCTCAGTGTGGTCACTTGTGAGTTCTCATCTTTGACATTGCTCTGATCACTTAATTGTGAGCACTTCCTGTTCTTGTCATCTTTTGATGACTTGATATAACCTTCCTAGGTATCTCACAGTGGGTGCTATAAAAAGAAAAAATATAGTGAGAAACAGCTGCTTCACCTTTAGTATGAAGACATACCATTGTGATCAAGTGATTCTCATAAGAAATCTTGAAATCAAACTTGATAAGATCATTAGGAAAAAGGGCTATCTTTGGGATCAAAGAAAAGTGAAAGCTACTCACAATGCGAAAATCCACAATAAAAAATAGGTGGATGCATCCTAGAGGCTGTGCAGATTGGATTATTGCTCATTAACTTTTTGTGATCTAAATGTGTCCCCAAATGTGACTCACATCCTATGCCACATCTATAAGCTGAGATTTTTCCTTCACCTGTGTGTTTGCATCATGCTAGGCATTCTGCATTTTTAAGGTCATATAGGTTGCTTTGTAAATATGCTAGTTAATTTATTTTCATTCTTAATTTATTCTTTGAATTAACATGTTTTTGATCTTCAATATCTCCCATGAAAGAAAAAGATGTGTATCAATCCTTATTTGAAAAGAAAAGACAATTTTGAATGAGATTCTATTTTGAAAAGGATATGGCTGAAGAATTTTTGTTTCCATAAAAATTCTGACAAAATCTTGTTTTATTTCTGTCCCTTATTTTTCGAAGGTTGTTATGTGTGGTAATCTCAAGGGGTTCTAGCCGTTGGAGGACTTCTAAGGTATTTAGGATGTATGAAACCTTTTTGGAAAAGGAATACCTATTTAAGTTGGAAAGGGGGAGTTGTGAGTATTTATTAGGGCTCACATCCGTCCCATCCCCCATAAACCCTCAGCTAACCTTAATTTCCATTGTACTGTTCAACCAAACCTTATTTGTGCAGATTAAAAGGCCGCTCATAATCAAATTCGTGAAGAAGATGTCCTTGACATCGAACCAATCTCTGTCGCCATAGGTGAAGCTCCAATTGTCGCCAATCCAGCAATTTCCAAATTTTTTGCTGAAATTCCTCCTCCCTCGTCCTCGTCTGGCTCATCCATGGAAGCTCCATTTACGAAATCACCCACATTGGAACACTCGAATGTTCTAGTGTCTTCCAAAAACCCTAATCCTTAAACTTCTCCGGTTTTACAACCATCTGTTGAACCCTCTGTTTTGACCTCAGTTCCAGCTTTTGAAGCCCCTTCAACCAAAAAGAGGAAGCTAACTCCCTCAAAACCCTTGGGCCACTTTGTTAATCCAGCGCCCCCAAAGAATCTACATCGATCGCACAGGGTTCGAAAGCTGTCAGAGGCTGACAAAGCCAAAAATCTCAAGAAACATGGAGGTAAACCATCTTCTGCCATTGTTTGTGATGAAGAAGAAGAAGAAGAAGAAGAAGAGGAAGACTATCCTCTTATCAGAACCAGGGCTCAACCATCCAATGCTCCTCCCTCTGTAGTGATCCCTTCCACTATTGCTACTCCTTCTGAGCCAATTAAACTTGTTGATCCTGCTCCTGTTGTAGCCCCTACTACTTCTACTGATCCTACCCCTGTGATCCCAATTGTTGTTGCTCCTGAGGCTGCCCCTGAGCCTACTGTGGAAAGTGATGAGGAACCCTTGGCTAATATCCTCATGGAATTGAGAGGTAAGAAGAAGATGGCTGCTACTGACCTAGAGCCAATTGCTGAAGATGCTGGTGACTCAGAATCCAGCTATGAGAGTGATGATACTGCTTCTGATGAAAATTTCAAACTGGGTCTTGCTGAGATAGAGCATGAAAAAGAGGATCAAAATATTGATGCCTCCTCTGGTGATGAGACAGAACCTTAATCTATCAAAGTGCCCTCTCCTACAAAGAATGTGCCTGCAGATGTGCACACATCCAGGCGCACATCCACCAGAAAGAAAGCTGAAAAGGGTAATCCTAAATCCCTCTCCATAACTCCTGCCTTTAAACCCTTGTCTTCTAAATTTTTATCAAAGGATGCTTCTGATAGATTTGGCCTGATTATGAATAAGGCCTTCATAGTTGAAATGAAAAGGGATAGAGACACCTTCTCTAAGTTAGGTATGGATAAGTTTTTTGAAGAGAGAGGTTTATTTCTGACTGTAGATCACCCTCTCCCATTCTATCCCAAAATGGATTATGAATTTTATGCTAATTTGACCAAAGGGCTAGATAGACCTTCTTCCTCCTACTCTATTTATGTGAGTGGAAAATTTGTTCCTTTCTCTCCTTCTGTGATCAATGATTTGCTAGGGTTAGAAAATACTTTAGATCAGGTATGTGATGTTTCTGAGGATGCCCTTATTTCTACCATAACCCATGGTAAAGTGACTTCTTGGCCCATTAAGCCAAAAGATTTGGGTAGTGGTTCTCTCTCCTCCCTTTACTGTTTTCTCCATACAATCCTTACTGCCAATCTGTGCCCCTCAAATAATAAGACCTTAGTCACTAGACTTCAAGATGACTTGCTTTATAGGTTGGGTGCTAAAAGGAACATCAATTTTGGAGAATTCGTTTTTAGGAAAATTTGTGGTTATGGAGAATCCCCTTCAAAGAAATGGTCTTTGCCCTGTCCCTCTCTCATCTCTCAAATTTTGGTTGTTCAAGGAGTTAGGCATGAAAAAGGTGAGGAGAATAGTTGGTGCCATCCAAGACAGGAGGTCTGTTTTGGTGATTTTGGCATTCCATAATGACTACACTTTCTAGATCAACACTCGGTAATATATCGAGAGTTAGCTCTGATACCAATTGAAAGTTTCGTGTAGCTAGGAAGCACAATCAACATCAACAGAATACGGATGTGAGTACAGATGTGTCTCACAACTGTCCACACATCTACAGATAATGCAGCGGAATAAAACAAAATGGAACGATAACACAAGGGTTATATACGCTTACTGATCTTGAGATCAGCAAACTAGGCTTACGCCCAAAAACTTTTCACTATAAAACTTTTGATGCTTACAAAAATAAGAATAAGTGAAAAACTAAAAGACGAAAATACTAAATGAGTTCTAATCACATTCTACAACAAGAACACTTCCCCTTTCCCAAGTAGGACCTATTCTAGTCAGAAGTAAAACAAAGAACTCAATGAAACCTACATGTGAGTTACGGATATATGTCACAAACTTCACTCACAACCTAAAACAACAATGTTGAAAAACTGTGAAGAACAAGTATTTTTCTCTCTTAAAATCCGTGTCTTCTCTTGTGCTGATAGCCTTGTATTTATATGCACCAAGGAGAAGGTCTTCACATAATCAACATCTTCCTTTGTGAGATCTCAAATCCTATAAGGAAACATATAACACACTCACAAAGAAATAGATTGTTAGTAGGTTAGTCCTAATATAAAACTATGTACATAAATAAAAGATATTTACTTTATTTACAAAGTCCTAGTCAAAGTAGGACATAATAAATCTTCCATGGAAGTCACAAAATCTACTTACCATATTTGAAGATATTTCAAAAATAAGGAAACAAAGATTGTTCCCAAAACTCACATTTTCACTTTCTCTTCCTTAGATAATAATCCAGCCCAAACTGCTTCCTACCTACGTTTCGGGTGCTCATTGGTGTCAGCTAGTTTTGGATTCCCTTCCAACACTATAATACCTGGAGTCTTAGGAATGAGTAGGGACGCAGATTCTTTTCCCAAGAAGTTGAGCCAACTTGGCGGAAAAGGCCGATTCTCTTATTGCCTCATTGATGTCAATACAGCTCCAAGTGTGGTTAACTTGGTCACCTTTGGAGATGATATTCCGAACACCCCTGAAGGAAATCTTCAAATGGTCCCTTTTATTGAACACATCTATGCTCATGGATGGGTTATCAATCTACTTGATATCTCGGTTGGAGAAGAGCGCCTTAATCTTCCTCCAGGGACATTTGCTCCAAATCCTAATGGTGGCAATGGGGGTTTACTCCTCGACACTGGTTCTCCATTCACGTTATTAACCAGAATCGCTTACCTTGGAATCAAATCCAAGATTCAGGAGCATCTCTCTGTTGGGACCGCGACCATCCCCACCACTCCACATTAGTAAGATATTATCCGCTTTGGGCCCAGCCCGCACGGATTTGCTCTTGGGTCAACTCCCAAAAGGCCTCATACTAATGAAGTGGGTGGACACCTTTTTATACTAGAAAACTCTTCTTTCAATTGCCGATGTGGGACTTGGGTTGATACCCCAACAATCCTCCCCTCAAACCAAGGACCACCTCTAGCGAATCTTGTACCGCCGCTATTCACCACTTGCGGGATACGCCGCCTGATCTATCACCAATATCAGGAAGACTTTCGACACAAGGCACACATAGTGCTCCATTCGCGAGGTCACACCACTAGAGGAAATTCCACATCATCCACACACGGTCCACTGCGTCACGCCCATCCACTAACCACGGCTCTGATACCAGTTGTTGGGACCGCGACCATCCCCACCACTCCACATTAGTAAGATATTGTCCATTTTGGGCCCAGCCCACACGGATTTGCTCTTGGGTCAACTCCCAAAAGGCCTCATACTAATGAAGTGGGTGGACACCTTTTTATACTAGACAACTCTTCTTTCAATTGCCGATGTGGGACTTGGGTTGATACCCCAACACTCTCAAATACTGGATACTTCACTCGAATTTCTGGCGTGTCAGATCTCTGCTATCGCTATAACCTGCTATCCCGTCGACTTCTAATGGACTACTTGCAGACCATTTCGTTTCATTTAGAGGACTCTGCTCAACTTGATTTGCCTGTGACAAGTGTGTAGCTATTCAATCGAGAAGGTAAAACTTTCTGCCTTAATATGCTGGAAGCCAAAAGTGATTGGCCTAACATTTTGGGATCTTTGCAGCAACAGGATACGCGTTTCGTCTATGATCTTAATGAAAATTCCCTGTTCTTTAAACCTGAAACATGTGGTGGTTGATTTTCTCTTTTATTAACTAGTATTCTTTAATTGCCTCTGGGCAAAAATCAAATTTGCATCAGAAACATTTATGTACTCCAATATATTAAAATCAAAAACATTTGTTGTCATGTGGGTCCTCAATATTTTTTTGATAACTTTGTTATTGACAACGCCCGCAATCAATCATTGAGATTTCGTTAATTAACGTCCGACCAGCAGACCTATAAGTACCACATCCAGGAAATCATTTATTTCTATAATCTGGAGGACTCCTAGACATATTTAGGGTCTTCCATGGACCATTCTGTAATTCAATTTAAAGCCTACAAGGCTACAAGGATCTAAGATGATATTTCTAAAAGACTTATTATTTTGGTGACGCATAGCAAAATCGTATACCGTTTGGCCTATACGTGTAACGCACATACTCTAATTATTAGGAAATTTAGTGATACTCACGCAATCAATGACAACAATCAAACACACCCACATAAATATATGGAAGAACACACGCAAACACAAGTTATTGTTAACCCGGTTCCTTGAACAAATCAAGTACGTCCGGTGGCGAGGCCAATTCAGGATTAAACTAATTATTCTCTAAAATATGTGCTACAATGTGTTCTAGGTCGTGTCTATTTATTTATTGTTGTACAAGGAAGTTCTAAATCTATTCACAGAAGAGATCTCGTTGAAATAGAAAACAAATCTGGCTGGAGTGTTCTGCATGTACAGACATGCGGTCGTGTGCCTATTTGGTGCACGGTCGTGCTCGGAAAAATCCAAGAAACTGATCTTCAGTGGCACGACCATGTATGCCTCCTTAGCATGGTCATGTCACCCCTCCCGATCAATTTCGCCTTCCTTTGTATCCTTGGTTTGCAATTCGATCTCAACCCAAACTCCTTAATTATTTAGGCTTCCTTTTCTCCTCCGTCATCCATGTTGTTTGAGGAATCCACTCCCAAAAATCTCCCACCAGGAGACTAAAACCATAACCATAGACCCTAACCGTCAACTCATGCCATGGAATGATCCTCCGAACACATTTTACTCCCAAACTGACTTGACATCACCGATCATCCCCTCAAGTGCTAAGGCGAGTTGAAGCCAAGCGACACTTAAACCTCTCCATGTTGGGTTCCTCTTGCCTCTCTTAACCAATTTCTCCTTTGATTCCTCTATGCAAGTCCAACATCGCCTTCTCCTTTCAAACCCACTTTCCTTGCAATTCCCCTCCTTGAAACACGGTTTCCCTTTGTCTCTTGCATTGACTGCTTGTGGTCTTTCCTCGCTCTCTGTTGGTTCCACTTGACTTGTTCTCCGCGATGATCAACTTTGAGTCATCCTCCCCCTAACATGACGTTGATGCCTTTCCTTTTTTCACCAACAGGCCGGTCGGCTAGCCTCTTGCTCCCACCCGAGGGAATAATGTTGTTGCAGGTAGTGTACAACATCTTCTCCTTTCTCCCTAAAGCTACTACCTC
The DNA here is from genome assembly GCA_022495995.1 of Adenophora triphylla var. japonica. NCBI lineage: Eukaryota > Viridiplantae > Streptophyta > Magnoliopsida > Asterales > Campanulaceae > Adenophora > Adenophora triphylla. The sequence continues at coordinate 50,646 of JAFEMH010000810.1, read as the reverse complement.
CTCTCCTTTTCTGATTTCCATGACCCACCATTTAAAGTTACTCCATACCCTTCAATGTCTAACTTTTCAACGGAAATCAATCTCCTCTTCAAGCTAGGAATGTGCCTCACATCACACAACTCCAAAACAGCCCTACTTTGTGTCTTGATCTGTATATCCTCTTTTCCCACGATCTTCAAAGGTTGATCATCACCAAGATAAACCACCCCAAAATCGCGTGAGGTGTATTGCTCTATCTCATCTAAGTCACTACATGAATTAAACGATGCACCTCAATCTAATACCCAAACCTCATCTGGCTTCTTTTCTCTCAAGAACAATGCATCTGCAATGTACTCCTCCACGATTCCTACGTGACGGTCACCTATGTTAGAATTATCCGGACAATCATAACTGGTATGACTCTTAGCACCACACTTGTAGCACTTGAATGGATGCTTCTTAGATCTCGGTCCTCCCTTCCTCCCTTTACCACTCCCACCCTTAGTGGTTATGTTGAAGTCTCTCCCTTCCTCTTCCTTCGCAACTCTATGTCAAGGACGAATATCGAACTTGCGTGTACTTCAATGGTGCCTCATTTGTTGACGCACTTAGCTGCATGACAATCGGATCCCAAGTATCGGGCAACGATGAAATTAATATCACAGCCTGCACCTCGTCGGTAAAGGTAATACCGACGGTTCTCAATTGGTCCACCATACCTTTGAAACTGCTTATATGAGCTGCGCAACTCATATCAGCATGCTTCCGTTATACACTCCGACATCTTTAGGTTAAACATCTTCCTCATTAAGTGAACCTTGTTGATGTTAGATGGTTTCTCATACATAAATCGGATATCAGTTGTAGCATCTCCATCGTTGTCTTAGTCTCCAACGTGTTTTGTGCGATCTCATCGATCAATATGCATCTCACCACATATATCGTCTTTCGAACTAGCGTCTCCTAATCTCTTTTTGACAGGGTTGTAGGTTTCTTTCTCAAGGCAAGATGAAGATCCGTACTATAGAGATAGTCTATGATCCTCGTCATCCAAAATGTGAAAATCCCTCTGTTGAATTTCTCAATTGTTGATTTACCCATTTCGATTGCTCCACATAATTCCCAAGAACGCAACCCAAAAATCAACTAATGATTTTTGGATCAATAACCAAAGCTGTGATACCAGTTGTTGGGAAATTTTGTGATACCCACACAATTAATGGCAATAATCAAACACACCCACACGCACCAATATATGGAAGAACATACACACAAACACAAAGAATTGTTAACCCGATTCCTTAAACAAATCAAGTATGTTCGGGGGCAATGCTAAGCTAGGAATAAACTAATTATTCTCTCAAATATGTGCTACAATGTGTTCTAGGTCATGTCTATGTATTTATAGTTGTACAAGGAATTCCTAAATATATTCGTAGAAGAGATCTTGTTGAAATAGGAAACAAATCTAGCTGATGTGTTCTGCACGTATTGACATGGTCGTGTGCCTATTTGGTGCAAGGTCGTGCTCAAGAAATCCAAGAAACAGATCTTCAGTGTCTTTTCCTCCTTATTTTGCAATTCGATCTCAACCCAAACTCCTTAATGATTTAGGATTCCTTTTCTCTTCCGTATACATGTTGTTTTAGGACTACACTCCCAATACTGATACCATCTTAAATTATGAGTTTTCACTTTAAAACCAATTGGTGATAAGAGGAGTGGCCCAAAATCTTCATATGTTATAGATAATGTTTTTCAATTCCCAATTTGAGATAATATATCTAACAATATTCATGTGAATGTTACACGACATCCTCCTTGTCGTACTACAAGTCCCTTCAGTCTATTTTTATCTATTAATAACATACCTCTTCAACAAGTAAATGATCTAAAAGTTGGTATTAGAAATAGAAGGGCATTGCTACCAATTTTTTGTCCAAGCACTCTTTCTCTATCTCCAAGACCTAAACACATTTTCTCTCCTAAATCATTCATCCAAACCTTCAAAATTGGGTCAAGCAAGGTTCGAATATCAAGCAATCTTCATTCTTTAAGTCCCTACACCATGAGGATTATGATAGCTGAACATTTTGAGCATCATCATATTGGTTTTCAGCTTTAATGTTTGACAAATATTATGGTTTTTGGACAAAACGGATGATTGAATAATTTCAGTGATTCATATGATGCTTAGTGAATTGGTCCAGTTTATTACGTTTTGGACATGGTCAATCATATCAATCTTAGGTAAAAAAAATAAAAATGAATTGGTGTCATAACTTATTGTAGTTCTGAAAGAGTACGAAAATACTCCTATATCTTTATTAAATCTTTGTGATTCTGATGTTTAAATAAATTTTTATATTATATATAATTTAGGTTAGGGAATAATTGTTAATATATAATTAGTTGACTAACGGCTAACAATTTCGTTTAGATATGTTTTGTATTTTATTAGGTATTTTAATCAAGGAAAGAAAAGATTCTTGGGTTGATAAGGAAAGAAGAATCCTTTTAAATAAGAGATTGATCGAGTCCTTGTTGAATAAGGAGTATTCTCCCTATATAAAGAGACCACCACTTTCATGATAAATTGCGGATTTTCAATAAGAGAAAGATGGAGCTTAAAAAATTCCCTGAGTGATTGTCATTGTTTCTTGAAGTTTAGACCTTGATACATGAAGATTGCTTTAGTGTTTGATAGTTATTAGTTTAGAACGTAGTTTGTTCTTTTCATAAGATTGTTTTCTTTTCATTGTAAGCATTTGCTTTGCAACCTGTTCTGAAACAAGGTTGTGGTTTTTATGAAAAGGTTTCAAGCAAGAAGTTCTTGCTGAAGTGTATATTATTCCACTAGATTTAATTTTGTTAGTGTGACTTATCTTATTGTCAAAGCAGTTTAAATAGTTGTGCTGACACTTCTGTGAACAACTGTACGCACAAGTGCTTACAGTCCTAGCTACAATTCTTTCAATTTGTATCAGAGCCTTCTCTCGACTCAAATGAGATCGATCCTTGAAAGTATACATTATGGACTATCATCATAGCTATAACAAACCACCTGCCCTAAATGGTTCAAACTTATGTGTGGCTATACTCCTCCCATGATTTAAATTTCTCCATCTACTTCTGGAGGTGAGGAAAAAGGGAGAAAATTTATGGTCCAAAGCCTATAGAAACTTGGAACAATGAGGAAATTGTGTTAGCAAACTTTAGTGCCAAGGCCATGGGAGCAATCTCTGACCACGTGGATCCTCATATGTTTAGATTATTTTCTAATCAAACTGTTTCCAAAGTTGCTTGGGACATTCTTCAACTCCATTGTGAAGGTCCGGCTAGTGTGAAACAAACTAAGCTAATGATGTTAATGACAATGTTTGAAACTTTAAGGATTGGAGAAAATGAAACTATAAAAGAGTACTCCGCCAAAATTTTGGATATCTCAAACGAGTCATTTGCCTTGGGTGAATCTATATCCAATGCAAGACTTGTGAGTAAAGTTCTAATAATTCTCCCCGAAAAGTTTAACATAAATTTTTGTTATTGAAGAAACCCAAGACGTCCAAACTGTAGGACTTGATGAAGTCTTAGGAATTTTAACTAATTTTGAATTAAACCTGGGAGTACAAAAGTCAAGCAAAGCAAATTCAATTGCTCTTGCGAGTGCTCTCAAGGTATCTCAGGTTCTAGTTCAACTGTCCAAAGATATTGATGAGTCAAACCGGGGAGATGATGAGTGTGCCTTGATTACTAAAAAATTCAAGAATATGTTGAAAAAGAAACGATTTACTAAGTTTCCTAATTCGACACCCACTACTCCTTCCCTGATTGAATCAACTAAAAAGGAAAATGTTGCAAAGAAACCTGCATCTGAAGGAAAAAGGTCCATTGATTCAATTCAATGCAGGGCTTGCAAAGGTTAAGGTCATTACGCAAATGAGTGTACTAACACTCTTAAAAAGCGTGGAATGAGTTTCTCAGCGACTTTGAGTGATTATGATGATGATGAGCAAACTGAAAATATATCTATATGGCATCCTTCTCAGATCAGATTGTCTGATAGTGATTCAGATGTAGAAGATGTGCAATACTCTTATCGCATAACTTACCACACAACTGACTACACAATTGAGAATAGTGTGTATACCTACTTGAATTCTTCAACTGCTGGTGAAACTAGCAATGATCCAGAAGATGAAGCGAGTGCTACCTATGAGGACTTGCAAAATACCTATATTGAACTCCACATTGAATGGGCCAAGTAAATGGAGCAACTCAAGGTATTCAAACAGGTAAATGAGAAACTAACTACAGAAAATCTCAAACTAAAATCTGAAGTTGAAAGTCTTTCAAAATAAAGTGATTCTCAAAAGGACTCCATAGCCAAGTTAGAAGTTTTACTCACAAAGAAAGATATGGAATGTGAAAAATATAAAACAAATCTTGATAAAGAAACTGAAACACTAACAAAGCTGAACACAGGTAAAGCTAAGTTGGAAGAGGTTTTGAAAATGGGAAACCAAGGAAAATCAGGAATTGGCTATGGAGATACTGTTTTTGTGCAAGAAGGAGAAAGCACTTAAAAAATTCAAAGAATTAAAACTACCTCCTCTGTTATGCCTGAATCTGCATTGTGCGGACAATACAGAAAGAGGAGGTACTTAAGTTATCATTGCTTTGCTCCTAGTCATATTCGACCATATTGTTACAAATTAAAACAGGAACTTGGTTTTCGAAATATGCATGGACACTTGAGCATACATTTGTGTGCATAACAAAACACAAAACTATACACATAACCCAAAGCTGGAACAAAAACTGCCTGGGTAAGGAAGGAAACCATGAATTGTCAGGTTGCCTTCACTTCTCTTAAGAGTGGTGTTGAAGGGTCCTGGTATTTTGACAGTGGCTGTTCTTGCCACATGAATGGGGCACGTGAAAACTTCAATGACAACGAACCTTTCAAAGGTGGAAAAGTTAACTTTGGTGGAGGAGCTCAAGGTAAAATCATTGGAAAAGGTACGTTGAATGTATCAGGTTTACCTAAGCTACACAATGTCCTACATGTGGATGGACTCAAGCCAAATCTGATAAGCATAAGTCAACTCTATGATGATGACTTATTTTTTAAATTTGACAAGTCCAGATGTAAAGTATTTGAAAATAAAAATGTGTGTGTGTTAAGTGGTGTCCGATCCTTTGACAAATGCTACAAGGTTGGCAGTAATTTATCTTGTCTCTCCACTAAAATGGATGAGACTGCTATCTGGCACCAAAAGCTTGGTCATGACAGTGAGAGAAAAATTAGTGAATTAATCAAATTTGGGGCAGCAAAAAATTTGCCCAAACTGGACTTGAAGAAATTAAGTGTGTGTGGGTCTTGTCAAAAAAGGGAAACAAACCATTCATAACAAGGTTCAAAATTGTGGAAAATCAAGGTGCCTTGAATTGATCCACGCTGACCAAGTGGGTCCTATAGAAGTGGAAAGCATGTCTCGAAAAAAATACTCTTTTATATGTGTGGACGATTTTTCAAGATATACTTGGGTATTTTTTTAAGAGAAAAGTCCAACACCATTGATGAATTCTAAATTTGGTATAAAAGGGTCAAAACATATATGGTTTAAAAGCCATTAGAGTCAAATCTGATCATGGTATCCAAAAAACCCTTAGCATTGACGTCCTCAGAAACACTATTTAAGAATGTTTCCGGGACGGCATTCTTCATGATCATTAATGCTAGATCAATGTCCATACAGCCTAAGATCATAGTTATTTTGTTTTTCCAAGTTTTAAAATTTGTCCCATTAATCATCGGAATGTTATTCATAGCTGAAGTGATTGACGAAGCATTGGGGTAAGAACAAGAATGAAATACAAAACATGTATAGGTAACAACATATAAGGAGTGATTAATCATATCAAGTGAGTTCCATCTTTATGATAATTAACATGACATCAAAACTAATCTTTGGATTGCAAATTGATTCAAAATATAACAATCTTTAGGTAACCAAGAAATAAAACAATGTCTTAATCAAATACTTAATCTTCCATCTGGCCGATTTAAGTACCTGAAATACTAACTAATGTTCTCTTACTTGTTACCAAATGAATGTATAAATTTAGTCAAATAACGATCTTCTTTGGAAAATTCATTTTATCAACATATTAAAGTATATGTTCATAACTTAACAACTTCGGATCTAAACAACGTAAATCACTTTGGTAAATATTATTTAGACAATTTATGAAAATGTTAAGCATATAATTAACAAGAAAAAAAGGTTTGAAAAATGTATGTTTTTGCTCTTGAAAATGAAGGGAAAAATTGAATCTGCAGTTGCACGGCCGTGCGTCTTAACATGCATGGCCATGCAAATCCTATTCCAGAAAATCTAACATTCTGCACAATGGTTCTCGTCCGAGTATAGAGAGGTGCTCGGTCGAGCATATAGGTCCGTACGGACGAGCTTGATTAATTGACATTCTGCACAATGGTGATCGACCGAGTATAGGAAGGTGCTCGGCCGATCAAGTAGGTCCGCACCGATGTTCTTACTCAGTCATTATTCTGCACAATGGTGCTTGACCGAGAATAGATAGGTGCTCGGCCGAGAAAGTAGGTCCAAACGGACGTGCATCATTGTAAGTACCCAAATCTGGCTCATGCCTTCCGGTTAAGTTTTCCGGCAATTCCCCGGACTTTCCTAAAGTTCAGGGGCAATTTGGGAACTTTGCCAAACCTTCCAAGGGGCGAAGGACTTTCTAGGAATTAAAATTCCACATAGCCCTTCGCTGGAAAGGCCCTTCTAGAAGGCCACCTTGCATGGTTCTAGAAATAAGCTAAGTCATCTCAGGATAAGACAGCACGGCCTCATTTGCCCTAGGGTTACAGCCGCACGGCTTCATTAGCCATTCCCAGACTGCCTATAAATAGAGACCTCCTCTATTCATTTTAGGAAGGGATTTTCAGTAGTGTTACTCTGCCAAAATACCACCACGAAATTCCAGAGAGCTGAGAGTGTCAAATCTGGTCTTAGGCTTGAATGAAGATCTCTTTTGCTTCCCACATTGGCATGCTTTGCAAAGTTTGTCCTTCTTGAATGGGATCCTTGGAAGACCTCTGACTAGATTTGAATTTGCAAGCTTGGAGATGGTTTTATGGTTAAGGTGAGCCAATCTTTTGTGCCAAAGTCATGACATGTCAGATTGACTAAATGACAGAAGGCAGTGAGCATTTGAGGTGCACTATCTCTAAGTTTAAGCAATAGAGATTTCTTTTTCTTGATCCAGTCAGAATGACTTTATTGCTTTTATCTTTAACAGTACATTTATCCTTGGTGCAAACAACATGAAATCCCTTATCACAGATTTGACTGATCCTAATAATATTGTGCTTGAGACCCTCTACATAAGACACATTAGTAAAAATGATATCTTTTGTAATAAGATTTCCTGATCCTTTGACCTTAGCTTGGGAATTGTCACCAAAGGTTACATTTGGACCATTTTTAGGGGTATATTGTTGCAACCAGTCTTTATTGAAGGTCATATGTCTACTACAACCACTATCTAAATACCAAAGTCCTTTCCTAGGTACCTGCAAAACAGAAAGTAAATTTTATGGTACCCCTTTTTATTCTTTTGGGTCCAAAAGATTAGTTTTTCTTTGGAACCCTAGCTTTGTTCATTGATCCCTTTTTGAAGAACTGGTTTAGGGTATGGTAATATGACATGATTTGCATCATGTAAGGTGTAAGGACAGTGGATTGGGATGGATTGAAGAAGTGGTTTGGGTTGTTGTATTGGGGTTGAAACTGAAAGTTATTTGAAGAGGATGATTTGGGAGAGTCATTTTGACTTGCATGACTTCTTCCATTTGAGAAGTGCCATTGAGGTTTTTGTTGTTTGGTGTACCTATGTTTGTTATAGAATCTCTGTTGCCTTGGGGTTCTATGTGGTTTGGAAGATCTTGGCTGTCTGTCAGGCCTTGGCTGTCTGTCAGGGCTTGGCTGTCTAGCATCTTTTTGCAACTCAATTTCTTTCTGTATATTGGCCCCTTTTTGAACCCAAATATACTTGCTTCCTTGGATTTTACTTGGTCCTATGTTTGAGTGAATAGGACCAGGTAAGATTTCCTTAGATTTTCCCTTGGTTTGAACAGGATAAGTTTGAGTTTGATAGCTGCCAGAACTTAGGTTTTCTAGAACCATTTTTTCAATGGCCCTTTCACTAGTGGGAGGAGTGTACACCTTTTGTGTAGGATCATCAGCACCAATCCCTGTTTTGTCACTGGGATGCCTTTGGGTGTTGGTGAAAAGAGATAATGCTTTGCTTGACATGTTCCATGAGTCTATTTTCTTTTTAAGAGCATCATTTTCTTTTTCAAGATTACTGAGTCTTTGACAATTTTCATGATTACTTGATGTCTCAGCTGTCAGATCCATGTTTTGTTTTCAAGCATGATGCATTGATCTCTTAGCCCTTGACATGCTTTCTCAAGCTCAGAATTGGTTTTTGTGAGGGTGTCAATGGTTGAGGATTGGGAAAGGTTCTCATTGACCAGTGAAGCAAAGCTAGTTTTTTCTTTTTTGGTTTGAATTAAAAGAGTGCAAACTAATTGTTTGAAACCATCAATATTTAAGGAGTTAAAATCATGTACCTCTTTTAGTTCATCTCGAACAACTAAGTGCTTCAAGGTCTTCTTCATTGTCCGATTCTTCATCATTTTTAGCCATAAGGCATATCATGGCTTCTTCTCCTTCATTGTCGAATCATCACTTGAAATCACATACTCTCATCACTAAACTTGGATGAGTCGGCTATCATAACTTGCTCCTTGTTTTTCTCATTCTTTCTTTTGTGCAATTGTAGCAGATTGCACTTGAACTATGGATGATCTCTTTTGAGTAGGAGAGTTTCTTAGGCTGTCCGATTGTCCCTAGGTTTCCTTGGTTCGGGACAATCGATGAGTAATGTCCTTATTTTCCACGGTTGAAGCAATCAATTGTCTTCTTGTATGGTTCTCTTGTTAAGAATTAGATGTGGAAGGGTTGTATTTTTTGTCAAATGACTTCTTATGAGCTCTCATGGTATTTCGACGGCCGTGGATATGAGACTTGGAATGTCTTCTTGAGAGAACCTGCTTTCTTGGAGTTTGGAGCCGATGTTTATCTTTTGAAGAGCATTGTTGACAATGGTCTCAATGTCTTGTTGAGTGATGGGTTTGTGAGAGGTTTCTTGGGCAGCTAAGGCAAGGTTTTGTGAGATAGAGGGAACTGGTTGAAGTTTTAACATTCCTTCTAGTTCATAGGCCTCAAGCTTTCCAAAGTATTGCTCAACAGTCATGGTGCTCCATTCTGCACCTTCTCTTATTGGTAGGGCTACCTTCTCATATTCTTGGGGAAGGTTGGAATATATTTTGAGACACAGATCTTGGTTCTCAAATGTTTTTCCATGGTCAGCAATGGATCTGACCTGATCTTCAAACCTTGGCTTAGCAGCACTTACCTTTTCACCAGGTTAGAATTTGAAATTATCAAGTTGTCTAAGTAGGTTGTATAAGTTTTGGGTTCTAACACTGGTGTGTTTCTGGAATTTGGTATGGATAAGTTTCCATGCTGCCTTTGCAGTTGGTTCTTTAGCAATTTCATGAGCAAGGGAGTCATTTACACTCTTTTGGAGTATGTTCATGACTTTAAGATTGGCACTAATTAGTTGCCTTTTTCGATTCGATCCCGTGCACTGGGATTTGGTCTTACTAGGTCCTCCATCAATACGTATCTAGTGAGACAGGGCAGGTGACTTCATTTTCTAGAGCATATCAGTTCCAGATGCTGTTTGCATCAAGGTAGGTTTTAATTTTTGATGCATATATTTCAAAAGAACCACAGTCATCAATGTGTGGAATGTCTTTCGCATTATTTCTCCTTGGTTGAGGCATGGTGGGTTGAGAATTGATCTTTCACAAGTTCTTAGACTTTTCTAGGTGAAGACAAGCTCTGATACCAATTGAAAGGTCCTGTTTGCTTAATCAGTTCAAAGGTTAGACAGTTAAGCTTTGACAGCTGAGGTGAAATCTTAGCTGTCAGATATTAACTGTTTATAAAAATCAAGGGTGAAATGTGCAGCGGAATGAATAGTGTTGAAATAATGTAAAGACAAGTGATTAGTGTATGTGTGTGTGGGTGTGTGTGTGTTTGTGTGTGATAATACCAAATGAACACAAGAATTTTAAGGTGGTTCAGAGTTCACTCCTCCTACGTCCACCCTCACTGTCAACCATGACAAGTGAGATCAATCCACTTAAATCTAGTTCCCTTTAAGATTTACAAAGGATTGGTTAGGCAAGTTTCTTGAACCTCCTCTTCCTAATTAGTATAGTCAATTAGGGATTTGCTTGTTACGAAGCAAATTATAATACCCACTTAAAGTTAGTCTTAAGTGGTTACACAACAGTTTATACACCTGAATTACAGTTACAAGTGTCTCAAAGTTGTTTGATTGTTGGTTGCAGGTGTTGCAGGTGTGGAGGGGTTGAAGGTAAGGTTGTAAAAGTTGTATATTGAAGGGCATTGTCTTCAGTCTTGAAGGATTCCTTTTATAGGCTTGAATATAGCCGTTGGAGGAGACAAGGTAGTAAATGCAAGTGGGTGAAATAGTGTTTGCATTTAGAGCCTTGTTAACTGGATAATAACAGGCTGTAATCTGCAACCATTTTATATGATCTTCATGGCGATGTGCTGGCAACATCTGTTGAGAGAAATTGGGCAAGGCACATCTTGATCATCACAGAAATACTTCACTGCTGTTGATGTTGAAGATCAAAGCTGTCAGAGGGATGAGACCTTTGCTGTTGAGAATCTTAGCTGTGAGGCTTAGTTCTTTGAGTTTTCAGGTTTAGGAGATATGGAGTTGGGTAGATGATTATGTAATGATCCTCTTGTAAATAAAAACATTGATTTATATGATTAGTCTTGTGTTTGATCATTACATCATTGATGTCCAGTTGATTTAAGAGCACTATTTTAGGGCGCGATCGCCCCCTATTTACGGAATTATTATTTTCGGAAATTCAATTTTGGAAAAAAAAAAAAATCAAATCCGGAATTGGTAATTCCGGATTTCATAATCCGGAATTACCAATTCCGGATTTCAAGTCAAAAGTGCTAGTTTGGTACTTAAGTTTTTGAAAATGTTATTTTGATATATAAATTTTTAAAAAGCTATATTTAAAAAAAAAAATCAAGCCTTGGCTCACAAATTAAATAACTTCCATTTATGATACTAGCTAAACTACTCTGTCCAAATAAACAAGTCTCTCAAGGGCCATTTTAAGAACGGATAATATGTAAAAACTATTCATCACGATGTTGTGTTCACTAGGGACGGCAAATGTGTGGAGCCCAACAACAAGATCACTACTCAACGATCATGTGCAGCATGAGACAAATTTCTTCTGAACTACATTAAAAGGATTTTTTTTTATGGACAAAATAAGAATATAGTTGTTGACAATAGAGAAATCTGTAACTTAGATAATGGACATTCCTCTTCACACCAGTTGCCCATTGATAGCGCCTGAGCGAAGCCTAAAACCACATCTAAGGCGAGTAAATGGAGAGTTTAGCTTCAATCTTTGTTTCAATGTCCTTGCCTCGAGTTTTCACCACCTCTGAAGCTCTATCTTGCAAATCCCTGCTTGCCTCTTTTTTTAACCCACCAACTTCGCATTGTTCCATACTAATATGGCCTCTCCATGTCCTCTCTGCAAGACACTGCTTCCTAGCTCTACTGGATCTTTTCCGCTCAACCAAGCCGAGTTGAAGCAAAACACAGCTTCAACAGATAAACTTGATTCTCATTGGCTCAAACCCATAACCTGGTGTAGTACGAAACAGAAGACAAAGGGGTGTAGTACGGAGGAAAGGCAAAGTGGACAGATACATGATATTTCGGCAGTGGACAGATACATGGTATTTCAGCAATGGCTTGTGCTCGGCCGAACATGGTATTTCAGCAATGGCTTGTGCTCGGCCGAGCAACTTCTTGACTCGGCCGAGGGGAATGGGATAGAAGCTTTGGTTTTCGGAAGTGGTATGCTCGGCCGAGCAGTATGGCTGCCTTGGCCGAGGGGTTCCTGGAAGGGCATTTGAAGTGCTTTCGTGTCTTTTCGTCAAAAGACATATCTGAATTAATTTGTGTCTTTTCGTTAATACATTTTTGGTACAGATACATGGTCTTTCATTATTTGTAGAATGTTCTTGTTATTAGTATAAATAGTTATGGTAGGGCTTTGCAATAGATATACTTTTATGAAATAAACAAATTGATTGCTTTGCAATTGTGTCCCTTCTCTGTAAACTTGGTCAATTTATTTTGGCTTGCAGAAGATCTCTTCGGAGTTCTTATCAAAACACCAATTTGTGGATTCAAATTAGGTCAAGTAATCGGTAATTCGATTATTTGTCTAACAATGGAGGAAGACGTGCTACCTTCGACTGCTATGAGATTCTTCCGCGTCTCGAGAGGGAGTTGGCTGAAGCTCGATGAGGAGCCAGATTTGGTTCAAAATATTGGTCTCGGAGGGTTCAAATATTAGAAGAGCATCATTCCTATTTTTCTGAAATTGTAAGAATTATGCGTTTACAGGAAAATATCTAGATCCAATAATAGAAGAAGTGGTTGTTCCAGTCAATTCCGTGAATCCAATCACAGATTTCCAAGATAATTATCGTGATTTCAAGGAAAAGAATATTATTTTTGTTGATAATTGTATGTCCATGAGGGGAGATGAAGAGATTGTTTGTGAGGAGGCTGTTTGCGAGATAGAGGATGATCGACAAGTGAAGGAGGAAGAAATAAGTGTTGATTGGTCTAAACCATCGATCTTTGATGATGATTTGGGAATTGATGATGGGAAGGAGAAAGGAAGAATTAATTGGGAGTTTGTGGAGGATTCCATGGAGGAAGTTAATTGGAAGGACATATTTTTATTTTTGGAAGAACATAAATTATGTTGGTTTGGGCATAAGGAACAAATTTATTCCAAATACTTGTTTCATTGGAACGGAAAAGTATTCTTTTTATTTCTGAGGACGAGAAAAGCTTTGATTTATTCAAAGTATTTATTTTTCTAGGGCGGATCTCGCCAAATATCGGACGAGGACTCGGGGTCGAGTTCTTTTGAAGAGAGGTTGAACGGTGTAGTACGAAACGAAAGATAAAGGGGTGTAGTACGGACGGAAGACAAAGTGGACAGATACATGGTATTTCGGCAGTGGATAGATACATGGTATTACAGCAATGGCTTGTGCTCGGCCAAGCTACTTCTTGACTCGGCAGAGGGGAAGGGGACAGAAGCTTTGGTTTTCGGCAGTGGTATGCTCGGCCAAGCAGTATGGCTGCCTCGGCCGAGGGGTTCTTGGAAGGGCATTTGAAGTGGTATCCCACTGAATCCCCATTTTCCCTAATTGGTTTCACTGATTCAGACTATGCTGGATGCAATTTAGATAGAAAATCCACAAGTGGTGGATGCCAATTTATTGGGTCAAGAATAATCTCTTGGTCAAGCAAAAAGCGAACATCAGTAGCTACCTCAATAGCTGAAGCAGAGTACATTGCTGCTGGTCTATGTTGCTCTCAAATTCATTATCTCAAAAGTCAACTCCAAGACTTTGGGATGGACTTGTCAAACATTCCTATTTTTTGTGGCAATTCCAGTACCATAGCCATGACAGAAAACCCTGTCCAACACTCCAAGACCAAGCATATTGAAGTAAGGCATCACTTCATTAGAGATCATGTTGAAAAAGGCAATATCAACCTAGCTAAAGTATGCACTGAAGATAATGTCTCTGACATCCTAACAAAAGCAATGGATGAAAAGAGATTTGAGATGCTAAGGGCAATGCTAGGAATGATCAATTTGCCAAAATAAAGGATTTTCATTAGTCAAGGAACATTACTAATGGTTGCTGTCAATAGGGAGGAATCTGACAGCTAACCATAAACTTACACAAAAACCTTCATCATTCCTAGCCAAACAACTTCCTACCAAACACCCAAGTTTTCAAAACACAAAAACAAACACAAATACATATAACCAAAAGCTTCTCAATCCCTCCTTCTCTCACAGCTAACCCTCATACAGACTTTGACAGCTAAGAATTCTATTCTTAACTGTTCCTTGGCAAATCATGAATATCCTCATCTAGGAACCCATACTCCTTATAGCCAAAATCAGGAGCCTCATAGACATTCTCCTTGATAGCCTCATACCTCTCCAACCACACTGGGTGCCTCTGCATGAATGGATCAATGGCTGATGATGAGAATTGTATAGAAGGACACACCCTCCTTGGCCACCATTCCTCTACAGCATTGTAAGGAGGATAATCTCTTAATGGAGTGACAATCTCATATAAGCCTTTGAAGGAGAACTTTGCACTCCTGCAAAGTTATCTCCAATTCCCTCAAGAATTGTTTGACTCAAAGTATGTGAATCCCTGGTTACTGCTGTGAACTCCTTGACAGCTAAGAAATCAATTTGACCAATTGGAGTGTCAATCTTAATCCTCTCTTTGCTGTCAAGCTTCACTAGCTCTCCCAATGTGTAGACTCTCTCTACACTTACCTCAACCTGCCTACTTAATTCACCCTCCTTCCCTTTACCAAACAGCTTAATCTTAGCTGTCTGATCATCTTGACTCTCACAAACTATCTTTCTTTACCCTTGTCTCTAGCTATCTCCTTTAACCTGTTTCTCTCACCCTCCAACAATGCTAGTCTCTCCTCCTCCCAAAACTTCTTTCTTATCTCTCTCTCTCTCTCTCTCAACTCTTCTTCCTTATGTGGATCATCATTTGGCAATTAATCCACCTCCTGTTCTAAAGCATTATCAGTTTGAATTTGATATGACCAAAAATCCCTCTCAAACATTTCCTCCCTAGTTTCCTCAACCCTTGGACACTGAAAGACCAGTTTTTTTGCTGTCTTAGCCATCTTGCTAGGACTGAACATTGAAACTAATCTTTCCATTTACTATATGACTGAACTGGATTGAATGAATCCCATAATCTGATACATTTCCTTTTATAGGCAAATTTTGCTTCAGTCAACATAGTGGCAATGATCAATCAAAATAGGCTTGGCTGGTCATCATGTCTGACAGCTATGATCTGAGTTCTTGCCAAATTGAGAATTATGGGTACTTGCCACTAACAAATATTCATTTATTTCTCTGATATATTCCCTCTGAAAATTCGTCTTTGTGTACGGAATTTACTCCCATGTTTTATGGAAGTTATGGCACATAATGAGTGGGGGACAAAAAGCACTATTCATGAACAATCACATTCTTAAATGCCCACTTTTAACCGTTACACTAACCCACGTATTAGCCATTGAACTACACAAATTCCCTCCTTATTATCATTTAACCTTGCGAAATTAACCCTTCTTCAAACAAACATTCTCCACCCTCCTAATTCCCTTCTCTGATTCTCTCTGTTATTTGAAACCCTAATACTCTGTTCTATTCAACCATGTCTTACACTGAAGCTCATGGGTATTTTATCAAGCCTGATTTCTATGAGCATGAGGTTGGAGCTCTTATCAAAGCCCTTCTTGAGTCCAACAATCTTTGCAACATGATGGAAGCTCAACCCCCCATCTACGAGAAATTATGTAGAGAGATTTACATGGTTGGACCAAGACTTGTAGATGGAGCCATTAGAATCAACATTCAGGGAACTGAAATTCATGTATCTCCGAAGGTGGTCTCTGAAGCCTACAACATTCCAATTAAGAATGGAACCAGGAGCAACCTTTGGGATAGAAAAGATTGTGCCTTGGAGATGTTCTACAAGAGATTTTTTTATGAACCCAACTGCAATTACCTAGTGGCCCAGAACAAACCCATTAAAAAGGGGACCCTGGATTTGTTTAAATCAACCCTAATGGATGTTATCATCAAGGGGTTTGATGGAAAGCAATCATCTTTGGATCAAATCAGTCTAAATGAGTGGAAGCAAGGCTTGAGTTTGATAGCTAAGGATGTAAACTGGAGTGTTGCTCTACTACACAACATTCAATTGGCCATATCGCCTTAACCTTGGAAGTTCAAAAATCAAACCCCAAGGATGAATAACTTCAGATTCATGAGTGGGATCCTACATCATCTGATTCCTAAGCTGAACCCTCCCCTAAAAGATGATTGGCTTGAAACTACCACTCTTATGCAAACCAGGTGTTTCAACTTGAGCACATTCAGGCTCAAGGGGAAGAAAAAGTTGGACTTTGGGGACAGCTCTGAAAAATCTTGATGAAGCAACTCTAAGACTGAAAGAGAAGACTGAGAATGAAATGAGGTTGTGGAAGCCATTGGTCCACATGGTCAATGATAAGAGATCAAAAAAGGAAGCATGACAAAGGTGTAGTGATCAAAGAAAGGGATCAAGAGACCACACCTAGCAAAATCAAGAAGAGAATTGGCCAAGCTAAGATGAAGAAAACTGGGAAAGGAAAGAAGCTTCCCAAAAGAAAGAAGGTGGTAGAAATGGTTGAGCAAGTATCTGAGCAAAAGGATGCTCAAGTAACTCATAAAGGAAAGCAGGTTGCTGAGGAACAACATGCTGACAGTGAAGAAACCCATTCAGATCCTATATTCAAGAATATTGATGATTTTGCTGGAGAAGATGAAGCCAGTCATGATATTTGAAAGGCCCTTTGTTGATATGCGGATGATCAGACAGCTATGGTTTGGCTTAGCTGTCAGATGATTGTTGAATTGTGCAGCGGAATAAGAGAAGCTTGAAATAATGATAGGACAAAGAACATAAAGAAATAATGCAAGTGTGTGAATGTGATTGCAAAAATGTAATAACAAAGAGAATTTAAAGTGGTTCAGAGTTCACTCCTCCTACATCCACCCCCACTGTCAATCTTGACAAGTGAGATCAATTTTATTATAATCTTTAATCAACAAAAATTACAAATGATTGATTTAGGCAAGTTCCTTGAACTTCCTCTTCCTAATTAGTACAGTCAACTAGGGATACACTTAAAGTACAGTCTTAAGTGTTTTTACAACTTGAAGTACAGTCTCAAGATTTTACAAAACAACTAATACACTCAAAGTACAGTCTTGAGTGTTTACAAACTGATTCTACACCTAAAGTACAGTCTTAGAATTTTGGAATTTGTGAATTAACACACTAGGGTTGTTTGTTGTTGAAGCAGAGGTTTTGGGGTGAGGGTTTTGGTTTGGAATAGGGTTTAAAGGGTAGGGATTGATGAGTGTGTGTGTGGATTACAGGAGGTGTGTGTGGGTGTAAGGGAAAGGTTTTGGACTGTGAAAAAGAGTATTTTTCAAGAGTAGTTTGTGTAGAGGATGAACTCCTCTATTTATACCCTTCAATGTAGCCGTTGGAATATGACTCATTGCGGCTACATTAATGAGCCTTGTTGGTCTTTGCCCCACATGTCCACTTGCAGGTCTTCATGAGCTGGCTTGAGCTGTGGCTTGAACTGAGAGCTTCCAGAAGGTCTTCAGTGGTCTTCATTGGTCTTCAATGGTGAACTTGACAGTTTTGAAGATCCAGGTTCCACTTTGGATGAGATTGTGGTAGCAGAGATTGAGACAAAGTGATGGCTATCAGAGGAATGAAGTCATAGCTGTCAGATCATACAAGGCTTAGCTATCAGAGATGTTCTCTAATAAGGACTGAGATGCACTTGATGATCTTGATAGTTAAGATAGGGAATATGATTCATGTTTATTGATTGAATGTAACCAATGTATTAAGATAGAATCATAACTGTCATACTCATAGCTGTCAGATAAACTGAAAGATGAATATAACAGATTTCCTCTTTTGATATAAACCCTGTTCTATATATATATTCCTTTATCAAAACCAATTAACTAAGACATTGATCAAACTTAGGTCCTAACAATTTCCCCCTTTTTGGTAAAGGAAGATCTATTTGGAACAAGTCTTTACAGTTAATGATAAGAGAAATACTAATGAAGGAAATAAGTCAGGGATTCATATCATGCACAAGTAATCAGAATGAATTTGAAATACTTGGATTTGATCTCAAAATGAGAGAAGTTCACAAATTACAGCCATTCAAACACAAAACCAAACCAAAGATTGTTTCAACCACAAAAAAATGTCAACAAAGTACAATTTAGTCATTAGCAAGTTGATCATAAAATTCTACTCTTTCTTGTCTTGCTGAAGGGAGCTCATTTCTTTCTTCTTCCAGTTCTCTTCTCATGTCTGGTTCAACTCCTGTGTAATAGAACTCATTGTTCCATTCCCAAGTCATCCTCTCATCATACTTGAAAAACTTATCTTCCTTTGCTTTCAGTTGAGCTCTAGTGAGAGGCATCTGATCATTTCTTATTCTCATTGTGCCCCACAGATGCTTCTTCTTGTTCCTTGCTTTCTTGCTTTTCTTGGGCACAAGGGATGAATCTGGTTGAGGAACAGGGGACATATGCACTGGGGCTTGAGGAATAGGGGACATATGAAAGGATTGTTGAGGAGGATTGGGAATGGTAGAAGATGGAATGATTATGGGAGAGTCTTGATCTGGGCTTGAAAGATCATCATCATCATCATCACTGTCAGAGTCTAATGAAAGATCAATAACAGTATGAGCTCTGCTTTGGCTGACAGCAATGGATACTCTGAACTCTTAGATCTCAGGAATAGAGATCAGTTTCATTTGGAGAGTTGAAGAGAATGGGATCAATAGAGATGAAGGGTGAAAGATAGGGCTCAATGCCTGGATTAAGGGTTGGGGGAAAGATATTGACAGTCTTGCTTATCAAAAGCATAAGGGCACACTTCTGATCAAATAGAGAGAGAAAGAATGATTTGGCAAGTTCAATGCACAAAGTGAAAACTAGGCCTTTTGGCATGAAGAGACAAGAATTGAGTGATGGAGAGAGAAGTTGGATAAAGAGAATTTCCCAATCAAAGAGTGTATTGAGAGTGATGAATTTTGGGAATGAAGGGATTTGGTGAACAAAATGAGAGGTTGAAGAAGTCCTTGACACTCTCCATTCTTCATAGGCAAAGAAAACTAAACCTGCAAGATTTCTTGCCACCATAATCAAACCATTTCTTGACAGTTCCCATGATTTTGGATAGGTAAAGGGGTTTGCAATTTCTGGGAAATGGGTCACATTGGCCAACCTTGTCCTTGCTGATTTGATGGAAGAAATTGAAAAGTCAATGCCACAGCTAAGCATCCAAGGTTCCTTTTTGGGAAGGTAGGCTTGATTGGGAGTTGGAGGAATGGAATGGCTTGGAGGGCTGTCAGGACTGTTTGGGATGGGATCACTGTCAGATATCTCTTGACCTTGTCCAGCTAGAATTGGACATTGAGGGGAGGCTTCAGTAGGTTCATTCTCAGGAATTGGAGAAATTGGTTTTGATGGAGCAGAGGCATGAGTTGAAAAAGATGGGATTGAGACAGATGAATGATCAAGATTTTGCTTGAGGAGATCAGAGCAAAATTGGGATTTTAGAAGGTTCAAGGCTGCCCTGACTTCTCCCTTGGTCAACTTTTGCTCAAGAATAGATACAAGGACTGCCTCATTTTCAGGGGTTCCATCAAACACAAGTCCCTTGCAAGCATTTAGGATTGATTCTCCCTTTGAGACAAGATTGGGATCAATTTCAACACCAACCTTTTTGAGGCTTTGAATAACTTCAGTAGTCTTATCAGAATTCCCCCTATCAATTTCAACAGTTGGGGTAGGTTCATTCACAAGCTCAGTCTCAGGAATGGAGGGGATGGTTTGGATATCTTCATCCATAACTGTCACCTTTGGGTTACTTGATGACTCTCCTGGTCCACTTCTTTTCTTGATAAGCCTAGACCTGAGTTCATCTATGGCAATCACAATCTCCTCTTTACTAAGAACATCCTCAAGATAAATGAGGGCAGCCTTCTCAGTATCAGGGTTCCCATCCAACTCAATAGCATCAATGGCTCTTAAGATTTTGGCTAACTGTTCAGGTTGGGTAGAGGGGATGTTTTCATCAGTGTTCCCCCTTAAAGGTTGCTTCTCTGATTGTTCTTTGAGGTTAAGGATGGCTTCTATGGCTGACTGGTGACCTGAGCTAGGTGTTGAAGACTTGTCCATTCTTGGACTGACAGTAGTGGATTTTGGAGAAAGGGAAGGGGTATTTATTTTGGTTTTCTTGGCCTTAGGAGCTTTCTTTTTAGGTTTTCTTTTCTTTGGCACGGATTTAGAAGGAATGGATAAAGAGGATTGTACCTTAGATCTGGTAGCTGTCTGCCTGGTGTGGATAGCTGTCAGAGGTTGCTTGCCTTTGTGCACAGTTTTGGATAAGTTAATGGCTGCCTGAAGCTCTTGAGGGTCTATGGTATCATCACCAACATTAGCTTGACCCATTGTGTCAACCTCATGACTGTCAATGGCACCTCTTTCTTCAATAGCCTTATCATGGCTGTCAGACAAGGTAGTTTCACTGTCAGCTACCTGAACATCCTTGCCTTTGCCCTTATGAGGTACCACAGCCTTTTCAACAATCCAGCTTTTCTTCACATTGGATTGCACCCCTCTTTATTCTTCTACATGTAGCCAATGCTATCAAGTCCTTCCAGTGTTCAATCTTCTTTCTAGTTTCTGCTTGCAGTTTTTCTTGAGTCTCAATAAAACTACTGATACTTACATCATCTCCAGCTTTCAACACAGCTCCCTTCTTTTGCTTTAATGCAAAGGTTCTGTCATTGAAACACTTGGTCTCTGACAGCTTCACAGTCTTCAACCATTTCTTGTGTAGAGGAGGATTGAGTTTTGGGATTAGAACATCAAGAATTCCACTCATGAATCTGAAGTTGTTCATCTTTCCACCTTGCTTCTTGAATTTTAGAGTGGAGGTTGAGACTGCAAGCTAGAAGTTGTGAAGAAGAACAATGCACCAGTTTGTGTCTTTGGTAAATAGGCTCAGCATTTGCTTCCATTCATTTGATCCCATTTGATCAAATGAAGATTGCTTGCCATCAATAGCTTTATTCACCACATCCATGAGAGTTGATTTGAAAATGTCAGCTTTGTCTTTCACCATTGCCTTGTCCTGTACACTCTTAAAGTCATGAACTTTAACCCCAAAGAATTTCTCATATACAGTTTTCAATCTGTCTGACCCTCTATCCCATATGTTCTTCACAGCATCAGCTTTGTTTGGGATCTCATAGACTTCACTGACCATTTCTTGAGTAATGGTTATCTTCACATTGTCTATGGTGGCAGTAATTGAATTGTTTTCCTTGTGGTGGCAGTAATTGAATTGTTTTCCTTGTTCCTTTGTCCCACAAGGTAAATCTCTCTGCACAGTTCTTCATAAATTGGAGGTCTGGCTCCCATGAATTTAAGCAATTCATTGACCTCAAGTAGTTCTTGGATGAGTATCCCAACTTCAGACTCATAGAAGCTAGGTTTAATGAAGTAACTGTGAGCATCTGGGTAACTTGGTTTTGATGCTGCCATTGATGGTTAAAGGAATTAGGGTTGAAGGAATACGATAGAGGATTAGTGAGTGAAAGAGATGAATTTTAAACAGAGGTTTAATGAAACAGGGATTTTGGTGATTACGAAAGGAGAGAGAGACAAATAATGAGTGGAGAGTGGGTTTTAATGGGCATTGGGAGTTTCAAAGTTTAGTAACTGTTCATGTGAACAGTGATTTTTGCCCTTCCCCACGTTGAGGCATTAACTTCCATAGAGCACAAGAAGAAAATTCTCTTTTTCAAGAATTTTGCAGGTGAAGAGATGGCTAAGGAAGTGACAATTGTGAGTAATTAACACGATCAAATCACATAAAAGTTGCTTTAACCTAGCTGTTAAAAAAAACTTTGACAGTTAAGTCTAGTTTGAATGATGATGGCTGTCTGAGATAGCTAGGGGAAACTTGCCTATAAAACAATTACAATTTCAGAGGAAACATATTCAGATTGTTTTACAAACACAAATGGGATGATTTTCCTCAAAGTTCAATCCCAAACATATGTCTCAAACAGCAAAACAGTTGGTTTTTGGGAAGAATTGTGAGGAAGATTTGAGTTGGGATGAAATGGAGATAGAGAGAGATTCCTTCAATGTAGTTGAAAGTTCAAAGGGAGTGTGAGACAGAGGTAAGAACAAGAGAGTGAGAGAAGATCAGGACTATGGTGTCAAGGAGGTAGCTGTCAGAGAGAAAATTGACAGTAGAGAGGGAGAGGGAATAAGGCTCTTTGGAAAGACTATCAAGGTTGATCAGGGTGAGTCCAGTAAGGGAAAAAGTAAGGTAGAGAGGGTTTATACATTGGGGGAATTGGTTAAGCAAGATAGGGCTCAGACAGCTATGGAAAGGAGCTTAGCTGTCAAGAAAAAGGTTAAGCCTGAGAAACTGTATACTCCTGTGAGTAGGGATTCACTCTCTCCAGGGGTTGGATTGTTGGAGGGGAGAGGAGATAACTTTGCTGGAGTGCATGTCTCTCCTTCTTCAACAATCTCATACCTATTCAACCAGGTTATTGGTTGTTTTAGCCCTGCCAGAGTTCCTGCAGTAGAGAGAGAAGAGTCAAGAGCTAGCCAACCACTTGTAGTTGCTGGAAATGGGTCTTATTCTGGAGAATTTAGCTTTGTGACACCAATGGAAGGATTGCTTCAACCATATGATCCAGTTGAAGAATGGTGGCCAAGGAGAGCAAGTCCTTCACTTCAATATTCTGTCACTTCAATTGATCCCTTCCTGGAGAGGCACCCAATATGGTTGCAAAGGTATCACCAGACCTTGCAATCTACATAGGAGGCAAGGTGTGAAGGAATGAGTGCTGGAGGAGGATCTGGAGAAACAGTGACATTCCCCAAGAATGTCTGACAGCTAAGGTGAGGATTTGAAGAGGAAGGCTGGTTCTGGAGATTGTTTGGTTTCAAGGAGGTTTTTGGTGAATGAATGAGGATGAAAGAGAGAGGGATTTCATGGTTTGTTTTCTGTTTTTGTTTATGTTTTTGTTTTTCATGACTTTTGTATGGATAGCTATCAGTGGATAGCTATCAGAGATGTTTTTGAGGGAATAGCTGTCTGGCTTCATTGTGACAGCATTGCCCTGAAATATGTAAGCCTCCTTTTTATTTATGAAGAACAACTCTTTATTTTGGCATATTTATCATTCCAAGCATGGCTCTTAACATCTCAAACCTCTTTTCATCCATTGCCTTAGTAAGAATATCAGAGACATTATCCTCAGTACAAACTTTTGCAAGGTTGATGTTCCCTTTTTCATTATGGTCTCTGATGAAGTGATTTCTTACCTCAATATGCTTTGTTTTTGAGTGTTGGACAGGGTTTTCTGTCATGGCAATAGTGCTTGAGTTATCACAGAAGATGGGAATGTTGGATAATTCAATTCCAAAGTCTTGAAGTTGACTTTTAAGATAGAGAATTTGAGAACAACACAAGCTCGCAAAGCAATATACTCGGCCTCAAGCTGTCAAGTGGCTGCGAGGGTTGCTTTTTGCTTGACCATGAAATGATTCTTGATCCAATAAACTGGCATCCACCACTTCTGGATTTTCTATCTAGATTGCATCCAGCATAGTCAGAGTCAGTGAATCCAATTAGAGAGAATGGGAATTCAGTGGAATACCACAAGCCAAAATCAGGAGTTCCTTTGAGATA
The DNA here is from genome assembly GCA_022495995.1 of Adenophora triphylla var. japonica. Taxonomy (NCBI): domain Eukaryota; kingdom Viridiplantae; phylum Streptophyta; class Magnoliopsida; order Asterales; family Campanulaceae; genus Adenophora; species Adenophora triphylla. The sequence goes on along the minus strand of JAFEMH010000810.1, from coordinate 26,947 downwards.
TCTTAAAATTCTCTTGACAGCAGAGAGATGAGATTCCTTGGGATTTGCTTGAAATCTAGCACAAAGACAGACACTAAACATAATGTCAGGTCTTGAAGCTGTTACATAAAGAAGAGATCTAATGTAGCTTCTGTAAAGTGTTGGATTTACACTTTGACCATCTAGATCAAGATGGAGTTTGGTTGTGGTTGACAAGGGTGTTTTGGGGAAGCAAGCTTTGCATGTCAAACTTCTTGATCATATCCCTTGTGTATTTAGCTTGGTTAATGAAGATTCCTTCCTTCATTTGCTTGACTTGAAGACCCAAGAAGAAAGTAAGCTCACCAATCATACTCATTTCAAACTGGTCTTTCATAATATCTCCAAATTCAGTGCACAAGTCCTCATTTGATGATCCAAAAATGATGTCATCAACATAGACTTGGATGAGCAACTGATCATCTCCATATTTCTTGATAAACAAAGTGTTATCAATATGGCCCTTGGTAAATCCTTTGCCAAGGAGATATCTAGATAGAGTATCATACCAAGCTCTTGGTGCTTGCTTAAGCCCATACAATGCTTTGTCCAATTTGTACACATGATCAGGAAACTTTGGGTGCTCAAAACCAGGGGGTTGAGATACAAAAACCTTTTCATTTAAGACTCCATTCAGAAATGCACTCTTGACATCCATTTGGAATACTTTCATCTTCTTGAATGAAGCATAGGCAAGGAATAGCCTAATAGCTTCAAGTCTTGCAACAGGTGCAAAAGTCTCATCATAGTCAATACCTTCTTCTTGTCTGTATCCTTGAGCAACCAGTCTAGCTTTGTTTCTTACAACAACACCTTCTTCATTCATCTTATTTCTAAAAATCCATCTTGTTCCAATGACAGTCTGGTTTCTTGGTTTAGGAACAAGTTGCCACACTTTGTTCCTTTCAAACCGCTCTAGTTCTTCTTCCATGGCTTCTATCCAGTCAGCATCTTGGAGTGCTTCATTTATTTTCTTTGGTTCCACTTGGGATATGAATGCATTCATGAGAAAAGGGATGTTGTCTGGAACTGAGGTTTTATCAATTTGAAGACTGATGTAAAGGTCTTTATTGGGTGGAATGATGTGAGTAATGGTGGATTCATCATTGGTTTTGGGAGGAGAAAGAGGATTATTGGATGGAGATGGAAGATGGCTAGTGGATGGATTACATGATGAATTTGGATGGCCGTCGGCTAAGGGTTGGGCCGTCGCCTAAGGAAGAAGTTTGGGAGATGTCACCAAGGGATGACTATTCTTTTGAGTATTCTCTTCCTCATCATTTGGATTGGTAGTGGGAGTGATTCTTTGTTAACTTGGTTGGCCGGATTGGTTGATGATGGGAGTGGGATTGGTCATGGTTGTCAGCGGCACAGATAGCCGTCGATGAATTTCTTGGAACCATGTATGGAAGATTTGATGAATCTTGTTCATGATGGAGAACAGTTGAATCAAGAATGGGAGATGCTTCAGGGAGATTATCAAGGTTTCCCAAACCTTCATCAAAATCACACAATTCAGTTACACTTTGATCATTGTTTTCATCAAAGTCAACATGAATTGATTCTTCCACAACAAGTCTTCTTTTGTTGTAAACTCTATAAGCTTTGCTTGTGTTAGAGTATCCAAGAAAGATTCCTTCATCACATTTGGAGTCAAATTTGTCCAAATTGTTTTTGCCATTGTTGTGAATGAAGCATCTACTTCCAAAATTGTGAAAGTAGGAAATGGTAGGAACTTTGTCATTCCATAGTTCATATGGAGTCTTCTTATGGAATTTGTTGATCAGTGTTTTATTTAGAACATACACAAAGCAGTGACAGCCTTCACCCCAAAAATACTTTGGGAGATTGTGTTCGACAAAGATTGTTCTTGCCGCTTCACGCATTGTTCTGTTCTTCCTTTCAAAGAACACCATTTTGTTGGGGTGTTCTTGGGGCTGAAAAATTGTGGTCAATACCTTTTGAATCACAATTCTCTTCTACTCCTGTGTTCTCAAATTCTTTTCCATGATCAGATCTGATCTTGACAATGGATGTCCCTTTTTGATTTTGAATTTTATTGAACAGCTTTGTCAGACAGCTAAGGGTGTCACTTTTGGATTCAAGAAGAATGATCCAAGTGAATTTGGTGAAGTCATCAACCACAACAAGGGAGTATCTCTTTCCTCCTAAAGATCTAGTCCTTATGGGTCCAAAGAGATCCATATGGAGTAGTTCAATAGGTCTTGATGTGTCCAATCTGGTCTTGGGCTTGAATGAAGATCTCTTTTGCTTCCCACATTGGCATGCTTTGCAAAGTTTGTCCTTCTTGAATGGGATTCTTGGAAGACCTCTGACAAGATTTGAATTTGCAAGCTTGGAGATGGTTTTATGGTTAAGGTGAGCCAATCTTTTGTGCCAAAGCCATGACATATCAGATTGACTAAATGACAGAAGGCAGTGAGCATTTGAGGACTCCACAATCTCTAAGTTTAAGCAATAGAGATTTCCTTTTCTTGAATCAGTCAGAATGACTTTATTGCTTTTATCTTTAACAGTGCATTTATCCTTAGTGCAAACAACATGATATCCCTTATCACAGATTTGACTAATGCTAATCAAATTGTGTTTGAGACCTTCTACATAAGACACATTTGTAAAAATGATATCTTTTGTAATAAGATTTCCTGATCCTTTGACCTTAGCTTGGTAATTGTTACCAAAGGTTACATTTGGACCATTTTTAGGGGAATATTGTTGCAACCAGTCTTTATTAAAGGTCATATGTCTACTACAACCACTATCTAAATACCAAAGTCCTTTCCTAGGTACCTGCAAAACAGAAAGTAAATTTTATGGTACCCCTTTTTATTCTTTTGGGTCCAAAGGATTAGTTTTTCTTTGGAACCCTAGCTTTGTTCATTGGTCCCTTGTTGAAGAACTGGTTTAGGGTATGGTAATATGACATGATTTGCATCATGTAAGGTGTAAGGACAGTGGATTGGGATGGATTGAAGAAGTGGTTTGGATTGTTGTATTGGGGTTGAAACTGAAAGCTATTTGAAGAGGATGATCTGGGAGAGTCATTTTGACTTGCATGACTTCTTCCATTTGAGAATTGCCATTGAGGTTTTTGTTGTTTGGTGTACCTATGTTTGTTATAGAATCTTTGTTGCCTTGGGGTTCTATGTGGTTTGGAAGGTCTTGCCGTCATGCCTTGGCTCGTCTGTCGTGGCTTGGTACATCTAGCATCTTTTTGCAACTCAATTTCTTTATGTATATTGGCCCCTTTTTGAACCCAAATATACTTGCTTCCTTGGATTTTACTTGGTCCTTTGTTTGAGTGACTAGGACCAGGTAAGATTTCCTTAGATTTTCCCTTGGTTTGAACAGGATAAGTTTGAGTTTGATATTTGCGCGTAGCTTAGGTTTTCTAGAACCATTTTTTTCAATGGCCCTTTCACCGAGTGGGAGGAGTGTACACCTTTTGTGTAGGATCATCGCACCAATCCTGTTTTGTCACCGGAACGCCTTTGGGTGTAGGTGAAAAGGGATAATGCTTTGCTTGACATGTTCCATGAGTCTATTCTCTTTTTAAGAGCATCATTTTCTTTTTCAAGATTACCGTGTCTTTGGCGCTTTTCATGATTACTTGATGTCTCACTGCCGATCCATGTTTTGTTTTTCAAGCAAGATGCATTGATCTCTTAGCCCTTGACATGCTTTCTCAAGCTCAGAATTGGTTTTTGTGAGGGTGTCAATGGTTGAGGATTGGGAAAGGTTCTCATTGACCAGTGAAGCAAAGCTAGTTTTTTGTTTTTGGTTTGAATTAAAAGAGTGCAAACTAATTGTTTGAAACCATCAATATTTAAGGAGTTAAAATCATGTACCTCTTTTAGTTCATCACAGCAGAAGTGCTTCCATTTCTTCCTCATTGTCCGAATCTTCCTCATCTTCGCCTATAAGGCATATCATGGCTTCTTCTCCTTCATTGTCGAATCATCACTTGACACATACTCTTCATCACTGAATTTTGATGAGTCAGCTATCATAACTTGATCCTTGTTTTTGTCATGTTTATTTTTGGAGCAATTGAAACAGTTGCACTTGGAACTGTGAATGATCTCTTTTGAGTAGGTCATCTTCTTAGCTGTCTGATTGTCCCTAGGTTTCCTTGGTTCTGGACAATCAGATGAGTAATGTCCTTGCTTTCCACAGTTGAAGCAATCAATTGTCTTCTTGTAGCTGTCTTGTTGAGAATTAGATGTGGAAGGGTTGAATTTTTTGTCAAAAGATTTCTTTTGAAATTTCATTGCATTTCGATTGCGCTACGGATATGAGACTTGGAATGTCTTCTTGAGAGATACGTTTGCGAGACGGGTTTGGAGGCGATGTTTATCTTTTGAAGAGCATTGTTGACAATGGTCTCAATGTCTTGGTGAGTGATTGGTTTGTGGACAGCTTTCTTGAGCGCTTAAGGCTAAAGTTTGTGAAATGGTAGGAACTGGTTGAATTTTTATCATACCTTCCGGTTCATAAGCTTCAAGCTTTCCAAAATACTGTTCAACTGTCATTGTGCTCCATTCAGATCCTTCTCTAATAGGTAAAGCTACCTTTTCATATTCTTGTGGGAGATTAGAATATATCTTGAGGCAGAGATCTTGTTGTTCAAAGGTTTTTCCATGGTCAGCAATAGATCTAACAAGGTTTTCAAACCTTGGTTGAGCAGCACTCACCTTTTCTTCGGGATAGAACTTGAAGTTGTCTAATTGCCTAAGCAAGTTGTACAAGTTTTGTGTCCTGACACTGGTGTGCTTAGTGAACTTTGTTTGAATGAGAGCCCATGCTGATCTGGCATTTGGTTCCTTAGCAATTTCTTGTTCTAGTGAGTCATTTACACTCTTTTGAAGAATGTTTTTGACCTTTAAGTTTGCACTCGATCAATTGTTTCTCGATTCGCACCATGTTTCGGGGATTTGGTCTTACTAGGTCCTCCATCAATACAGATTTGAGTTGGGTAGGACACTTCATTCTCTAGAACATACCAGTTCCATATACTGTTTGCATCAAGGTATGTTTTTATTTTTGAAGCATAGATCTCAAAAGATCCACAGTCATCAATGTGTGGAATGTCTTTCTCATTATTTCTCCTTGGTTGAGGCATGGTGGGTTTTGAAGAGAATCCTTCACAAGTTGTTAGAATTTTGAATGTGAAGACAAGCTCTGATACCAATTGAAAGGCCCTTTGTTGATATGCGGATGATCAGACAGCTATGATTTGGCTTAGCTGTCAAATGATTGTTGAATTGTGCAGCGGAATAAGAGAAGCTTGAAATAATGATAGGATAAAGAACATAAAGAAATAATGCAAGTGTGTGAATGTGATTGAAAAAATGTAATAACATAGAGAATTTAAAGTAGTTCAGAGTTCACTCCTCCTACATCCACCCCCACTGTCAATCTTGACAAGTGAGATCAATTTTATTATAATCTTTAATCAACAAAAATTACAAATGATTGATTTAGGCAAGTTCCTTGAACTTCCTCTTCCTAATTAGTACAGTCAACTAGGGATACACTTAAAGTACAGTCTTAAGTGTTTTTACAACTTGAAGTACAGTCTCAAGATTTTACAAAACAACTAATACACTCAAAGTACAGTCTTGAGTGTTTACAAACTGATTCTACACCTAAAGTACAGTCTTAGGATTTTGGAATTTGTGAATTAACACACTAGGGTTGTTTGTTGTTGAAGCAGAGGTTTTGGGGTGAGGGTTTTGGTTTGGAACAGGGTTTAAAGGGTAGGGATTGATGAGTGTGTGTGTGGATTACAGGAGGTGTGTGTGGGTGTAAGGGAAAGGTTTTGGACTGTGAAAAAGAGTATTTTTCAAGAGTAGTTTGTGTAGAGGATGAACTCCTCTATTTATACCCTTCAATGTAGCCGTTGGAATATGACTGTTGCAGCTACATTAATGAGCCTTGACTGGTCTTTGCCCCACATGTCCACTTGCAGGTCTTCATGAGCTGGCTTGAGCTGTGGCTTGAACTGAGAGCTTCCAGAAGGTCTTCAGTGGTCTTCATTGGTCTTCAATGGTGAACTTGACAGCTGTGAAGATCTAGGTTCCACTTTGGATGAGATTGTGGTAGCAGAGATTGAGACAAAGTGATGGTTATCAGAGGAATGAAGTCATAGCTGTCAGATCATACAAGGCTTAGCTATCAGAGATGTTCTCTAATAAGGACTGAGATGCACTTGATGATCTTGATAGTTAAGATAGGGAATATGATTCATGTTTATTGATTGAATGTAACCAATGTATTAAGATAGAATCATAACTATCATACTCATAGCTGTCAGATAAACTGAAAGATGAATATAACAGATTTCCTCTTTTGATATAAACCCTGTTCTATATATATATTCCTTTATCAAAACCAATTTACTAAGACATTGATCAAAGTTAGGTCCTAACAATATTGATTATGAAGATCAGCTAAGGAGAGCCCTTGCTGAGTCTCTTGTGGATGCAAGGCATAAGACAGCTATGACTGGGCAAACTTCTGGGACAGCTATGGATGCCTCTGCTCTGACAGATAAGGTTCCTGTGCTTGCTGAAATCTTAACTGAGGTAACTCCTACCCCCTCTCCTTCTCTAAATACATTCTCTAGGAAGAGAATAATTGACAAAGATGCCCCCCTCTCCAAAAAGTTGAAAACCAATACACCTCAACCCTCATCAACCAAAGAACAATCCATTTCACCCCATGAGTCAATAGCCCAAGGAATACTCAACCTAAATCCTTCCAACATAAGCCCAAATGAGCCAAGTGTTGAAAATTAAAGGGGGAACACCTCTGAATCTGAAAAAGATGATCCTCAGTTGAGGGGGAACAGTAGTCATCAATCCCCTATTCTAACAGCTGAGCCTTCCCTGTTCATTCCTCACCTATTTCAAGTCCCTCTGATCAATCTCCTATTCCTGATCATATCCTCAAAGCCTGTGAAGGATTATCCTTTGTGGGATATCCTTATTCATTTCTCTCTGTTATCTCCTTCTTAAGAACCCTGCTAACTGAGGAAGATATGTTGAAAGCCCTAGATGTGATCAAATCTAGAGATAAAGCCAAGAAAGTTAGCTTGCCTGATAGTGATGATCAACCCAAACCTATTGAAACTATTGAACCTTAAGAATCACCTGAACCTACCCCTAATTCTGAAACCCTTCCAGCTTGTGAGCCTTGGATTCTGGATTGTGACATTGATTTCTCCCTTCCCTCCATCATGGCTGCCCACCAAAGATTTAAGGGAATCACTCACTTCCCTGAGATTGCCAACCCCAATATCATTCCCAATCCTTGGCTGTTGAGTAAGAATGCAATCATGATCCATGCCAAAAATAGATGTGGGCTCATTATGTTTGGCCATGAGGAGTGGAAAAAGTATAGAGCAGCCCTCCCCTCTTCCTTCTTTCACAACTCTCCCAGATTACCCAACTTCATGGAACTCTCAACCATTATTGACTGGGAAGTGTTATTCTCCCAACTTTTGTCAAACAACATCAATGAATGCATTTACATGCCCTCATCCCTTGTATATGCTCTCTGCATTGAATTGACTAAAGAGATGTACTAGAGAATCTGATGCAATAAAGCCAAGATCTCTCCAAGCAAACTTCCCAGATCATGGCTGTTATTGCCAAGCCAAACCCGATGCCCATGTTTCCCTACTTCTTGAGTGCCTCCTTCCTTCATTCCCCTAAACACCGAGATCTCTCCAAGCAAACTTCCTCCAACCTTCAACCCCTCAACATATGTGCCTCCATATCATGTGACCATCACCGATATGCGTAAATTCACAAGGACCATGATAACCAAAATGAGACACATTTTGGAAGTCTCGATTGGACCCAAATCGATAAGAGGACATCCAAGGGAAAGGCCATTGAATCGATGAGGAAGCCACCAATCTGGGAAAAAGAGCATCTGGAGCTGCCCCCAATGTTATTGTGTCTAGTGATGATGAAGAAGATTCTCCAGTAAAGCAAGTACATCAGTTTACAACCTCTACTATTCTCACTGTCACCACAGATCCTCCTCACCATCCAGCTCAACAAACCATCTCTCTGCAGTCAAATCCTTTCTTTTCTAACCTCTTTTCAGGAACCAGAGGTCAAAGCTCTAGAGGGAAGAATGCTCCCAAATGGGGTAACTTAAGGTTAAGGGATGATGAAGAACCTTTGTCCAAAGCTGTTCTCAAGGAAAGGCAAGATCAAACCTTCACCTATGATGATGAGATGAGCTGGAAATGGAACAATGAAATGTACTTCAGAGGTGTAAAAGAGAAAATAAAGAAGGTGCTGCTAGCTGAAAGAGATGAACTCCTTGCATCAAGGAGAGAAAGAGATGAATTTTCTGATTAGAAAATTTTTTGTCTTTTCTGGCTATGTCTTTTAACCCCTAATGTTATCCCCTGTTTTTAAACAATTGTTATTTTGGATAATTTGTTTGTTTTTGCACTTGTGGTTGAATCAAGAAGATTAATTTTATCTTCATTGGTATATTTAATTCATGAGTATCTTGCTGGTCATATCTTTTATCAGATATATTACTTTGCCAAAAAGGGAGAAATTGTTAGGACCTAACTATATAAACCACATAGTTATACAGGGTTTTGACAAAGAAACATATCTTATCCAATGTTATCTGAGAGCCAAGATAACTCATGAACATTGGTCAGCCATGACTCAAACTGCACATCTCATAAATCAACTGGACAGCAAAGAGTCAACTAAACAGCAATGATCAAACACAAGACCAATCATATAAATCAATGTATTTATTTACATATGGATCATTACATTTCTCCTACCCAATTCCATGACCCCTAATCCTGCAAACTCAAAGAACTAAGCTGACGGCCTAAGGTTCTCAACACAGAGGTCTCATCCCTCTGACAGCTATGATCTTCAGCATCAACAGCAGTGATGCCTCCATGTGATAACCAAGATGTGCCTTGCCCAAATTCTCTCAACAGATGTTACCAGCTCATCTCCATGAAGATCATATACAATGGTTGCAGATTACAGCCTGTTATCATCCAGTCAACAAGGCTCTAAATGCAAAACACCCCTATTTCACCCACTTGCATTTACTACCTTGTCTCCTCCAATGGCTATATTCAAGCCTATAAAAGGAAACCTTCAAGACTGAAGACAATGCCCTTCAACACACAACTTTTACAACCTTCCCTTCAACCCTTGCATACCTGCAAAACCTGCAACCAACAATCAAACAACTTTGAGACACTTGTGACTGTACTTCAGGTGTATAAACTATTTTGTAAACCACTTAAGACTGACTTTAAGTGTGTATTGTAATTTGCTTCGTAACAAGCAAATCCCTAAATGACTGTACTAATTAGGAAGAGGAGGTTCAAGGAACTTGCCTAATCATCCTTTGTAAATCTTAAAGGGAACTAGATTTAAGTGGATTGATCTCACTTGTCAAGGTTGACAGTGAGGGTGGATGTAGGAGGAGTGAACTCTGAACCACCTTAAAAATTTTGTGTTCATTTGGTATTATCACACAACACACACACACACATCTACACACACATACACTAATCACTTGTCTTTAAATTATTTCAACACTATTTATTCCACTGCACATTTCACTCTTGCTTTTTATTCTAGTTAATATCTGACAGCTAAGATTTCACCTCAGCTGTCAAAGCTTAACTGCCTAACCTTTTAACTGATTAAGCAAACAGGACCTTTCAATTATTGTGATAGTGATTGGGGAGGTTGTGGTGATGATATGAAAAGCACCTCCGGCTATGCATTTTCTCTTGGTTCAAGTATGTTTTCTTAGTCATCAAAGAAGCAAAAATATGTGGCTCAATCATCTACAGAAGCGGAGTATGTTTCAGCTGCTATAGCTACTTCTCAAGCTATATGGTTGCGAAGAATTTTGGAAGACGTTGGAGAGATTCAAAAGGAGTATACTACAATTTTTTGTGACAACAAATCCACTATTGCTATGGCGAAGAATTCAATTTATCATAGTCGTACTTGCCACATTGCTATCAAACATCATTTCATTTGTGCACAATTGAAGAAGGTGAGATCAAGCTCAACTATTTTAAGAGTGAGGAGCAAGTGGCGGATATCTTTACAAAGGCACTTCCCAAAGAAAAGTTCCATCAATTAATGGAGCTTCTTGGAGTTTTGGCAGCACATTAAGGGGGAGTATTGAATTTAATGTGCTGATACATTCAGCCATTCTTTCCCCTTATCCAAAATCCTTAAGTTTTCCTATATATGTGTATTCTAGTTTTCCTTATTCATGTTCTAGTTAATGTTGGAAAATGTATCTAGATTGAGTCTAGAATATTCAGCACTCTAGTATAAATATGTGCTTGATATAATGGCTAAGATGAGAAAAATATAAGAGTTGAGAAATACAAACAAATATCCTCCATCACCAACCCATATTACTACCTTCCGATCCTAACAAACCTAACACGAGTAACAGAAAAGATGGGGAGGGGTTTCTTGCTATGGGCAGAACAACAAGAACACTGAGAAACAATAGGAATCCCGCAGGCAACCAAATCTAAGTCTCGACAGGTTCATTTTTCACTGCCAGCTCCATCACTATTCAGCTTTCCATGCATGAGTTCTGATAGCCATGTATGAGACACTTTGATAGCCATCTATCTGAGCAACTCTCTGAGGAAAAGATGGGAGAAATTAGAAAACAAATCCTTGCAGAGTTATTTGTCAGACCAACTTTACTTTGAGACATCACTCTCACACTTCAATTTTAAGCCCATAATCAAATAAAAAAATCAAACCAACCAACAATATGCTAAGGAATTCAGCACCTTTACCACTCATGAAATGTGGGAGTAGATTTTCTCAAATTTTCAATTGAATATAATAAAATATCAACGTGCATGAAACCAACACTAATATGTCAATTACTAAAAACCATCTTTGGCAGTAGAAGAAATTCAAAACAATTGCCACCAAAATCGCAACTTGTCCTATTTAAGAATTGCATTCGATTTGGGGGACTTTTGGGGAATTAATCATTATAATAACCCTAAAATCAAGCATCCATTATTATATATAGTCTCTATCAATCTTTGGTTGCTCCGCTCTGTCCTTCTCCATCTCTCTCAGACGGCTGAACGAACTGCTTCCCTCTCTTTTTCATCTTTGGCAATAGAAGAAATTCAAAACAATTGCCACCAAAATCGCAACTTGTCCTATTTAAGAATTGCATTCGATTTGGGGGACTTTTGGGGAATTAATCATTATAATAACCCTAAAATCAAGCATCCATTATTATATATAGTCTCTATCAATCTTTGGTTGCTCCGCTCTGTCCTTCTCCATCTCTCTCAGACGGCTGAACGAACTGCTTCCCTCTCTTTTTCTCAAACACAAACACACACACACAAACAGATACACATAGAATAAGCATGTAAATCGAACACACATATCAGATGAATCTGTTGTCTGACGAACGAAAGATGCGATTGGTAAGAGACGAAATCCAACCACAGAACGTCTGTCGGGCAAATCTGTTATAAAAGTTCTAAGATCACTGTATGTTTTTTCACTATTGCTTCTGCTTATTGTCCAGATTTCATTTTATGTATGAATTTTGTAATACGATCAGGCAAATCAGTTTTTTTTCCCTTAGTTTTCTTTGTGTGCGTTGATTGCCTTTTGAAGATATTTGCATCTTACAGCTGTAATGTTAGATTTGGTTTTTAATGGCTTTATCAATTATGATCTCTGAACTTGTTGAATTTCTCTTTTACATGCATTTATTTTTATTGCTGTCGATGGAAGTATTCCGCATAATAGATTGAAGTTGAATTGATCGATTTTGTTTTTAATTTGTGGATCCATTTATTTTTATTAATTATGATCTGTGATCTGTCCAATCATGATCGACCATTTTTTTTAATTGATTCATCTATGCTCATAATGACTGCTTGTAGTAGTTAAGAATTTTAAGGGATATTCTAATGACAGTTCTTTCATTGTAGCCCCTTCTTATTGAAGCAGCATCAATACCAATTGTGAGTCAGATCAGTGACCAAGTATGCTCCCCCAGATTAACACCTCCTCTGATACAGTATGAGGTGGGCAGCAAGCAGCAAACAACGAAACAGAGGGATCTTCTGAGCTTGAGGCGGGCGCCTCAAGCAAGCCCAGGCGGGCGCATGGGTGGCAGACGGGGGCATCAGCAATGCGGCCTGGAAGGATTCTGCCGTGGGTGTGGTTTGGGCTTTAAAGTGTTTTAATAAGTTTTAATGTTTTATTTTAATGTTTTATTTTAATATTAAGTTAGGGTATTTTAGTCTTTTGTCATTCTAATGCATTCTAGGGTTTGGTAGGGTTCTAGAGTATTCTTAGGATTAGTATTTAAAGAGTGTTAGGGCTCTTGTATTCGGTAGACTTTGATTTTATGAAATAGAAAAAGAAAAGCTTTGGCTTTCGAAATTGTTTCTTGTCAATATCGTTCAGCCGTTCTATTCTCTTAGCCTTCGTTTGCTATCATTTGGTATCAGAGATTCGGTTCGCATATCAATGGCTAAACGAGGAAGCGTGGGTCGTGGTGGACATGGTGGTCGATAGAGCAGCCGTGCAGCGGAGCCCCAAGAAGATATCCATCAATACAGACGACGCCGTCGCAATATCGAGATAGAGGAGGTATGAAGACGGATTCAAATACTCCAGATCCGCTTGGATCGCAGAGAAAGACTTCTCGCGATGAGGGTTCAGATCCGGTTGTTCTAGCCGAGGAAAAGGAGTACTATCAAGAGGGGATGGATTCCCTCGGCCAAAATCATGGACTTCATGATAGGTATGCAACTCACCATTCGAGGGAAGTCGATAGTGTTGGTCCCAAAGGTGGCAACAAGGGTGAAAATACAGCTAGAGGGGGGGGGTGAATAGCTGTAACAAATTTTTCGCCCTCTTTTAAAAACTAAACCTCTTGCTTACAAAATCCTCTTGCAGTTGATAATAGACTGCAAGTAATGATGTAAAATGCACAGCGGAATAATAGAGTGTAAAGCGGTTTGCAGAGGCGGTTTGTAAAACGCGGTTTTGATTTGCGGTTTTGGTAAGAGCAGTTTTACAAACACGTGTATTTTTGACAATGTTAACTCCAAACACTATTTCACAATAATGGATAACTAAAATAAGATCAAACAGAGATAGAGATAAATAATTAGTAATCACAGGAAATATAAATGCAGAAATATAAGAACACGTGATTTGGAGTGGTTCAATCGATAAACGATCTACGTCCACTACCAAGATGGTTAGTCTTGGATTTTCAAGAGTGATTTTACTATGAGTTTGAGAGATTACAAGATACAAAGATCGTTACTCAAATATAAAATCTATTCTATGAAGATCAAATCCTAAGACTATAACCAGTGTATCTCAAATGAATAAACTATGTGTTTAAACAAGTGAGGTGTGTGTGTGAGAACAAGATCAAGGCTCTTTAAATCTGTGAGATGTAGAGCTCAATGATTCTTGAATGTGTTAAGGCTTGATTTCTGGGCTGGGGAATATTTCTTGAAGGTTGAAGATGAAGATTCAAAGGACTAAGAATTTCGGCGTAGCTTCAGCTTCAATGAACACAAAGACTTTCTCTAATTTTTCAAGTAATCTTCAAATGGTGAAGATTAGGGGTATTTATACCCAAGCATCAAGAAACTAGCCGTTGGATACAAATGTGTAAGGACAAAGACTTGATGCAATCCTATTGGTCCACAATATCCACTTTTGTCCTTTGGTACAAACTGCCGCAGATAAAGCTGATCAAGCTCCAGCTGCAAGCAATGAGGTTAGGACACCTGTCACCTTTTCAAGATCCTTGCAGATCTTCTCTGACATTGAATCACGTGACAAGATTTAGTGGTTGACTTTTGATATTGCTGACGTGGATTCCAACGGATAAAAAGTGGTTCACTTCAAGTCTTCAATCATTGGATGCGGTTGGTGAGGAGCGGTTAGGATCATGCGGTTTGCTACACTGTGAGGTTGCACAGATGCGGTTGCACATGAACCGCACAAGTGCGGTTCAAGAGCGGTTACATCATAGCTTGGTTCAAGAAACAGATTCAAAGGAGAAATACACATGCGGTTACATGTGCGGTTCATAGGGGCGGTTTTGAACACTGCTCGAACTGCAACTCTCCAATCCAATGAGTTTTGTGCCAGTCTTCAAGCCTAAATTTAACCTATTCTATAAAATGGACTTAGCTAAAAAATTGAAGTCTAAGCTTCATTACATAGGGTCCTAAAGTCCTTAAAGTAGACAGGAGGTTATGGTATCAATCAAATCTAATACAAAATAGGAGGAGGGTTAAAACATGCATACCCAACAATCTCCCCCTATTTGATTGATGCCATTACCTACTATAACTAAAGCAAACATTGTACTTGGTAAAAACATGTCCATAAGAATTAACATGGTAATTCATGTCCCAAGTCAATGCACACACTTAGCTTTAACCTATAGATTTCTATACTATCTAAAAGATTAAAACTTACAATATGGAAAGTATAGAAATGCATTCAGTGCACTTAAAAATATGAGTTTAAGTTCAAAGTGCGGTTTAAACTGAATGTTTAACCTTCATTAAAAAATTATTTTAAGGTAGAAAATATTTGAATGAGGTTATAAACCATAAGCGGTTTCATTGTTCTACAAACAAGCAGTTTGAATGAACAAAGTTTTGGAACCATGATGCAATTTCCATTAATTTCCAAGATGATTACAAGTACAGGAATGAAGGAAAATTACAAGGTTACAAAAACAAAAAGAAGTTGGACAAAAGAAAATACATGAAGTGCGGTCCAACAAAACAAAAGTAGTTCAGCAAAAGGGAAAGAAATTACAAGTAAAGAGCGGTCCTAATGCCGACGGTGTTGATGTTGATGCGGTTGTTGATGGCGCAATTGATCCTGACGCTGGTCCACCTCTTGATTTGGCACATGCGGTCCGGAAGGTCTGAAGGCTGAGCTTTCACCTCTGATAGTTCTTCTTAGGGCTCGGAGGTCTTCAGATTGACTTCTCAAGGTGGTCTCAACTGCTCTAAGTGCGGTTACGGATTGAGCAGCGGTTGAGCCAACAGCATCAACTGATCTGGTATGGGCAGCAGCACTATCCTTGATCTCTTTTGTAAAACCTTCAATGCAGGCCTTCAAGGAATTGTAGAATGTGATGATCTCATCCTGAATGGTTACAGTTTGAGTAGATAATGCATCTCTCAAAGGTTCCAGATCCACAGTCACATTCAGGTTGGACTTCAATTCCTTTATTGAGTTGTCTAGCTTGAGGTTGAATCCTGCCTTGAGGTTTTCAAACCTGAAAGAGATATCATCATCAAAGGATTTTACCTGCTCCTTGAGACTGTCTCCCACTATGTTGAGATCAACATTAATTCTGTCTTTGAGGGAGTCCAGCTCAGACAGGACTTTGAGTTCCAAAGCTTCAAGGGCGGCTTGAGAAGGAGCGGTTTGGGTAGGAGCGGCTGAGGTAGAGGCTTGAGCAGGTTGATAGTTAAGGCTCCTTATATCTCCCATCAACTCAGTTTTGAACCTACCAATTGTGTGATCAACAGAGTCACAAAAGGCGGTTGTAAGTTGTTGCATGAAGTCCTTGAGTTGATCTTTGTTGACAGAGTCCCCAAGGAAAGTAAGAACTGCAGCTTGAAGTTCAACTTTGAATTTGAAAAGGGAGGACTCTGCAGCGGTTTTGAGGGCAGCTTCAATGTTTGCTACATCTGAAGGTGATCTCTCCCCCTTAATGGCATCAAGCAATTGGGACTTTAAGATGGCCATTTCAGCGGTTTGAGAATCAACCTTGGCATGTAGAGAGCGGTTGGAGGCTTCTAGGTTTGAATTGGAAGCAGCCAGGGCAATGTTGGATTCAGTAAGTTTCAGCATATGGCCTTGGTTTACAACCAACTGTGATTGAATCAGTTGGAGGGTGGAAAGAATTTGGAGGTAGTCAGAGGGGGCGGTTGAAGTTGATGGAATTTGGGTAACTGAGGGAGGCGGTTGAGATTGAGTTGGAAGGGCGGTTTGAGATAGAGGGTTCAGAAGGGTTTGGAAAAGGCGGCTGGCTGGGACCGTGAAAGGTGAAGCGGTTGAGGGAGGTATGGATAGTGTTTGGGGTAAGGTAGTAGGTGCGGTTAAGGTTGGGATGGAAGGAATTGGTGCGGTTGAAATAGGTGTGGTTGGAGGAGGTGGAATGTTTGTGGTTGGAATACCAGAAGTGATAGGGTTAGAATTGGAGGAGGAATTTGTATGGGTAGTATGGACTTCAACAGAGTTTGATTTCTGTTGAGGAGGTGGAGAAGGAATGCGGTTTGGAGAATTTTCAGGAGGAGGAGGAGGAGAATTGACGCGGTTAGGGGATGGGGATCTATTGCGGTTTAGATTTGAAATGGAGACGGCTGGGGTATGATGAGAATAAGGAGGTGATTGAGCGCGGTTAGATTGATGGGGGGAATTGGAGCGGTTGGAACGTCGAGGAGAAGGAGTTGGGGTTCTGGATTTGCTAGAGGAGGAATTGGATTTGGTAGAAGAAGGGGTTGATGAATTTGAGGTTGAATGGGAAGATGAATGGGATGAAGGTGGGGAAGGAGTAGGTTGTTTAGAAAGGCGTTGCAAAAAGCGTTTGGGGCTTTAATAGGGGTTCTCCTTTTGGGTAACTGCTTGAGCCTAGGTTGCTTCTCCCCCTGAGCGGTTGCAGCTCTTTGCGGTTGGGGAGGAGAATGCGGTTCAGGAATTGGGGACTTAGCAGGGGATGGATGATGGGAGTGAATAGGAGATTGAGGTGGTGATTGGATAAGAGGTTGGGTTTGGGGCATTTTAGAAGGAGGCGGTTGAGGAATGGGTTCCTTGGATTTTCCTTTAGCTGCACCCTTCTCAGCCATTTTTCTTTCTATCTTCTTAATCTCTGCCTTGTAGTAGGCGGTCCGCTCTTCATCAGACATCTTGGCTAACTTAGCCTGAGTTTCCTTTGCCTTCTTGGCTCTATCAATCAAGGGAGGAATAGTTACATCCTCCTCTTCTTCTTCAACTACTTCATCCTGAAGAGTCATCTTTTCTTTTCCCTTCCTTGGCTTTTTTCTCGATCGGGGCCAGCACTGGGCTTGAACCACGCGGTTGGGTTGGTGCGGTTCTGGTCTGCTTGAGAAGCGGTTCAGCAGCTTTTCTCTTCCTAGAAACAGCCTTCGCAGCTTTAGCCAGACCCTTGACTGCGATTGCAGGGGACATTTCAACATAAGGTTCCTTGGCTTGAAAGGTATCAGCATCATAGAGGGACTTGTATTCATCATTGCCAAATGAGAATCTGAAGGAGTGGCAAGTCTTGAGTCCAAAAGTTTCTTCAACTCCCAATGATAGCAGATTTGCAGAGTGGTAGTTCTCATATCTTCCACATCTTTGGTAGTTGGCAAATATGGCAGTTAGCAATCTACCAAAGGGTCTCCATCCGGTATGCACATCTTTGGTCTTGAAATTTGGTAGGCATCAATACCGCCGCGCCTCTCTCATCAAAATTTGGGCCAATGAAGCTTCATGCCATTGTAGATGGCACAAAGAATATCGCCACCGGTGAGAGGTGAAGTTGTTGTGGTTTCCTGTCTTCCCACACACAGACTTCCCAACTAGGTAGCACAAATGGCTCATCATCTCTCCAAACTCCCTCCTTGCTATCTTCTTGTAATAGCCAGACAAGGAATCCAGCTTTCCAGTGAGGGTGGAGCAAGTAGCATCCTGTACTTCTTGGGATACCTCAACAGGAGCATTAGACACATGGAAATCAAAGGTGCCTCTAATATCCAAGTAGTCTATGGAGACTTTGAATCCTTCAACTACTCCCACTAAGTTTAGAATCTTGGTTCCATCAGACAGCTCAGTCTCTCCACGCACTGCGGTTGAGTAGAACTGGTCAATGAAAAGAGGGATGGTGAAGGTTTGCTGTTTATTGAAGAGGGGAAGGATTCCAGAAGCTTGCATTTTCCTTATCATCTCTCTTCCAAGAGCATCAGACCGCAGTTCAGCTTCATTGATCTCCCACCCTGGTAAGAAGTACTTGGTATTCTACAAGTAAAACACACAAGTTAGAACAATTTAATAACATCACAGTTCACAAGCGGTTGGTGCACACATGCGGTTGGCAATAGTGCGATTTTGGAAATGATAATTTCCAACCTCAAGGAAACTGTGAACACAGGTAGGAAAACAAATAGGAAAAATACAAAAGTATATTTACTTAGTACGTGGCATTGTAATCCAAAATTATCCCACACTGCAAGCGGTGCTTAGAGAGGAAATTTATGGTGTCCAGCCTATATACTTAGTAAAACTTAAGTAATTTTCAAGCATGCGGTTTCAAAAGGATATATATGCGGTTTTGAAAACACAAAGGTAAGCAATTTAAGATATGCGGTTTCACAGTAGCATGCGGTATCAATGACGCGGTTCAAACATGCAAATAAAATTAAAATCTCCAAAAATTTTCTAAGTTTTGAAAAACAAGATTTGAAGGTTAGGTCAAACCAAAACATAAGAAATTTCTGAAAATGAAGATGAACAGTCACATGAGTGCACGAAGAACACGAAGAACATCAAGAACAGAGATTTGAAGAAAGTTAACCAAAATGAAGAAATAACCTGTCAAAATGATCACATTGATCAGTAGATTAACAATATAACATTAAAAATTTCTACTTTACTCAGAATCACCAAGAAAATGCAAAAATCATAAAGTGGGTTTTCGAAACTAAAATCTTCAAAAATTCAAAATCAGTGTCCTAGATGATCATTGATCATGAAATAAAGTCTAGAAACTTAATCTAGGCATAAATCCGAACAAAACCCAACAAATTTCATGCAAAATGATCAAGAAATGAAGAACATATGAACAAAAATCAGTTCTTGGTGTTCGAGCATTCAAAGGTTCAACAATGGCGGATTAAAGAAAGTTTAAACAAGTATGATTTCAGAAAAGTAAAAAGATTAAGGTTCAGAAGTCATACCATGTCTTCGATAAGTTTGGGTGCCATTGAAGAAGAACTTAGAGCTTTTAAAACAAATATTATGAAGAGAGAGAAGAAGGGTTTGGTGAAAACTGACACTAGATAGGTACGGTGCCAGAGAAGACAGAATGGAAAGTTTGAAAAGGAAGGTTGTGTCTTCTATTTATAGGAAAGGTTTAGGGTTTGGCAGGTGAAAGGACAGTTAAACTCACCAACTCAGTGAATCATTACAAATGATGCACCCTTTCAGCTTCAACGCATCAACCTATGACGGCTGACATGAAGGCCATTAAATGCTAATGTTCCCTTTGCATTAAATGCATTCAAATTTTAAAATTTCGTGGGAAAACATTTGCAAATAAACCCTTAAAGAAAAATAAGGACTGAAAAATAAATAAAAGGAATTTGAACAGTTTTTTTTTTTTTTTAACTGTAAGTAAAAGAAAAGATAGAAAATACTCCAGGTTGAAACGCGGTTGAGGTCCAAGCGGTTGAGCTGCAGCATGCGGTTTTGAGTGAAGCGGTTGGCTGCAGTGTGGTTGGACATGCCATTTCTCCTCTGAGGAAGGAAAACCTCTTGGAGTCAAGAGCCTTTGTGAGGATATCAGCAATCTGGTTGTCTGTCCCCACGTACTCTAAATGGATATTCCTCTTCTCCACATGATCTTTGAGGAAATGATACTTGATATCTATATGCTTGGTCTTGGAATGCATGACAGGGTTGTTGGAGACTGAAATTGTCTAAGTGTTGTCGCACATGATAGGGCAATTTCCTTCATGGATTCCATAGTCCACCAACTGCTGCTTCATCCAAAGGATTTGACAGCAACAACTACCAGCAGCAATGTACTCAGCCTCTATGGTTGACACTGAAACTGAAGCTTGCTTCTTACTGGCCCAAGCAACTAGTCTATTCCCGAGGAAATGACAAGTATCACTAGTGCTTTTCCTGTCAATAGTATAAGCTGCATAATCTGCATCTGAATAACCTACAAGATCGAAGTTCGAATCTTTGGAATACCAAAGTCCAAGTTTAGTGGTTCCAGATAAATAGTGGATTATACGCTTGACTGCAATAAGATGTGCTTCTCTAGGATCAGCTTGGTAACGAGCACATACACATACACTAAACATAATATCGGGCCTACTAGCAGTTAAGTAAAGTAATGAGCCGATCATACCTCGATATAAAGTCTGATCGACTTTCTTACCTTTGAAATCTTTATCTAGCTTATTGCCGGTGGCCATAGGAGTATCATATGCTTTAGCATTTTCTAATCCAAACTTCTTTATCAACTCATTGGTGTATTTGGCTTGACTAAGGAAAATACCTTCTTCGCATTGCTTGATTTGAAGCCCGAGGAAGAATGTTAATTCTCCCATCATGCTCATCTCAAACTTGCTTTTCATTAGCTTTTCAAAACGCTTACAAAGTAACTCGTTAGTAGAACCAAAAATAATATCATCGACATAAATTTGAACAAGTAAAGTATGCTCATTATATTTGGCAATAAAAAGAGTTGTATCGATTTTACCACGTTTAAATCCTTTTTCTAGTAAAAATTTTGAAAGAGTCTCATACCATGCCCTTGGAGCTTGCTTAAGTCCATACAAAGCTTTCCTCGGAGTTTGTAGACATGATTGGGAAATTTGGAGTCTTCAAATCCGGGCGGTTGAGCAACATACACGGTCTCTTGCGGTTCGCCGTTGAGGAAAGCACTCTTCACATCCATTTGATATAACTTGAAATGATTGAAAGAGGCGTAGGCTAAGAAAGATTACGATAGCTTCCAATCTTGCAACTGGAGCAAAGGTTTCGTCATAATCTATTCCTTCTTCTTGCCTATATCCTTGTGCAACCAACCTTGCTTTATTCCTAGTGATGCTTCCATTCTAATTCATCTTATTCCTAAATACCCACTTAGTTCCTATTATTCCTTGATCCTGAGGTCTAGGCACCAAAGTCCAGACCTTGCATCTTTCAAACTGGTTGAGTTCTTCTTGCATAGCAACGACCCAAATGGAATCTTGGAGTGCTTCATCAATCTTCTTGGGTTCAACTTGAGATAAAAGAGAAGTATGCTCGTCATATTTTGATCTCCTTGTTTGAACACCAGAAAATAGATCACCAATCACATTTGTAAGGGGATGACTGCTAACTTCACGAACCTCCGAGGGTAAGTCAGTTGGACTGAGGTTTGCTGAAAATCTTCAATTGGAACATTGTTAGATCCTTCAGCAAAGTCATGGAAGGTAAGTTGACGAAGAGGTTCTATAAGCTGGATAGGGGAATTCTCAACTTCTTCTTCCCTTGGAGTTGCATCTGGAGTAGGAACTTCAGGTGCGGTTTCAAAGGTGCGATTTGAGGGAATTTCAGTTGAGGGTGCTGGATTTTGCGGTTGAGGTTCAGGTGTGGTTTGAGATGGTTCACCTGGTTCATTATGCTCAACAAAATCATCAGCAACATTTGGAGCCAAATGTGGCTCAAGGAGAGAATGCTCATCGAAAGTGACATGGACAGACTCAACTATTTTTAAACTAGTTTTATTGAAAACACGAAAAGCTTTTTAATGTTTAGCATACCCAACAAAAATACCTTCGTCAGCTTTAGCTACGAATTTACCTCTATTTTCTCTTCCGTTGTAGAGGACAAAACATTTGCAGCCAAAGATCTTGAAGAATGCAATGTTGGGGGTTCTTCCTCGCCAAAACTCATAGGGAGTCTTGTTATAGGTTTTGTTGATGAGGGAGCGGTTCTGAGTGAAGCATGCGGTATTGATTGCTTCGCCGTAAATACCGAGGTAGCTTCGCTTCGGATATCATTGTCTTTCCAAATTTCAATCAATGTCCTATTCTTCCTTTCCACAACCCCATTTTGTTGTGGAACACCAGCGGTTGAAAAATTGTGATCAATCCCATGGTCATCACAATACTGAGCAACACCGTTGTTCTTAAATTCTGTTCCATTATCTGATTGAACACTAACGATGTCGTCTTCTTTTTGAGTTTGGAGCCGTCTAAAAAGTGAGGTGAGAATCTGATAACAGTCATCTTTGGAAATCATCATCTCAACCCACGTATATCTTGAGTAATCATCCACCACCACTAAGGTATATCTATTTCCTCCAATGCTGGCAGTGGTTACGGGTCCAAACAGATCTATGTGAAGCAGTTGTAAGCATCTTGAAGTTGATGGAGCGGTCTTCTTTGGTGAAAGACGACGCGGATCGCTTACCAAGCCGGCATGCACCGCATTTCTCCGGATGGTGGTCAGCCACTTTGGGTAAACCACGAACGAGGTTTTCCCTACCAATCTCTGCAAGATACTTGAAGTTCAAGTGGCTCAACCTCTTGTGCCATAGCCAACTATTTTTGCTCAAATTCTTAGCTACAAAACAGAGATTAGTAATACTACATGCAGAATATAAATCAATAATGTAAATATTACTCTTACGAATCCCTGTGAGTAGGGTGACGCCGGAGATGCTATCTTTGATAAAGCAATTTGATGACGTGAAGTTGCAAAGCATTCCTTTGTCGCAAAATTGAGAAATTGAAAGGAGGTTATGCTTGAGTCCTTCAACAAGAGAAACCTTCTCAATGGTTAGGTTTCCTCTCCTTATAATACCATATCCAATGGTCTTGCCTTTGTTGTTGTCACCAAAGGTTACAGACGGACCACTTGCTTCAACGACATCTTCAAGCAATGATCTATCTCCAGTCATATGTCTTGAGCAGCCACTGTCAAGATACCATTCATTTTCCTTGGAGTGACCAGCCATGAAGCAGAGGACCTGAAATGTAAACATTAAGAACGAGGTCCCCATTTATTCCTTGGGTCCTGAAGTTAGCAACCCTTTACGACCCACACCTCGTTTGGATGTAAGAAGATTTACTCTTCCTGGCATTGGATGTGAACCGCAAAAGGCATTCTGCAGCCTTGTGACCTAAACCATCACACACAGAACATTTATAAAAGCTACAAGCTTCATGAGGTTTTACTAACTCCTTACTCTTCTTAGGAGTTGCATGCGGTTTGGGAGGAGCGGTTGTAGCTGGGACAAAAGGAACAGGCTTTAGTTTGATCACGTATTTTCTAGGAACGCTATTCCTGCTTTTGAAGGCACGAGGAGCGGTCGAAGAAGAGGCGCGGTCAGACCTGGAATTGCCAGAACCGCCTTTTCCACCAAAAGCGGTTGGAGCAGGGATTCGACCAATTCCATAAGCCATTTCCTCTGAAGCTACACTCTCAGAATCCTTTGGCTTCATCTGAGAGTTCTTTCCATATTGCTTTCCCTTTGGGTAGACATAATTAATTTGTCGTCCTTCACCCTTGCCTTTAGCAAGCTTCCCCTTAGGAATTTCTTTAGTTAGTTCCAAAATTTCCTCATCCTTTTCACTCGAGGATGCACACTTCTCCTCTTCCTCAGATCCAAAACCTAGGCCTTCCTTAATTCCAGGAGGAACTTGGGAGTCCATTATTTTATCCTTGGTGGATTGAGACTTGAGCCACTAATCAATAATCTTTTGGAGATCGTTGATTTGGGTTACCAAGTCATCATTCCCGAGTTGAAGTGCAGCAACCTTAGTTTCAAGGATGCGGTTCTGATCAAAGAAGAGGAGTCATACTTCGATTTGGTCCTTAAGATTTGAAATTTCGGACTTCATCACGCTTTCTCCGTCTTGCATGCATTAAGTTCATCATGAGCTAAGCTTAAGGCTTTCTTAAGATTAGAGAATTGATGGATCACCGTTTCACTTCCTTGAACATCCTTTCATGTTCCATGGGAGAAACCTCTTCCACCACCTTTACAAAATTTTCTTCTTTGGAATTGTTTTTGAAGGTGGAGCATTTGTAGGAGGAAAAATGAGACGTGAATACGAGCAATTTCCTATCTTAATGCTAGGAGTAAGTTTGATATTTTCATCCAACGTAAAATTTGGAAGTTTTGTAGAAACCTCTTTTTCTTCCATATCTTGCGACTCGATTGACTCGTAATCCGACTCATCGGAAGCGTTTGCAATTAAGCGTAGATTAACCTCTTCGGTTTCATCATCACTTCCATCATCAAAATCTGTTTCAATCCAAGTAGCCAATTCCTTGGAATTCTCTTCCTCCTCAAGAACCATTCCCTTGCGACGAGAAAATTTTGGCAGAGAGGTTTTCTTTTCATGTATTCATATTTAGGTTGTGGACACTCAGATGCAAAGTGACCAGGTTTTCTACAATTGTAGCAAAGCTGGATCACTCTTTTCCTTTGTATCTCCAAATTTTTAGAAAACGTTGCAGGAGGTTTGCCTTTTGAAAATGATTTTGTGAAAGGTTTTGAGGATTTTCTAAATTTTTGGAATCTTTTTCACAAACTTGGCAAAATCATCATCATCCATCTCGATGAGTGATGAGGTTGATATGGAAGGATCCGTAGTTTGATTGAATGTAGATGGTTTCTCCTCATGTTCCACTACGGACATGGATAGCGATTTGGTTTTCCCTTCAATCTCTTCAATATGATTTAATTTTAATTCATAGACTCTAAGATTGGCGTACAAGTTACTTAATGACCGAGTACCCAAAAACTTTGGAGTCTTCTAAAGAGGTAGCCTTATTTACCCATTTAGAACCTAAAGCAGATAGGAAAGTCATATTGATTTCCTTATCGATTAAAGTTTTGCCAAGGGATCTACAAGCAATAACTACCTCAACATATCGGCCGTTGGTTTGACGCAAGGTTTCGTTGGATTTTGTTGAAGTTGTTGTATGATCTTTCAACAAAGATATAATTTGCTTTCCTTGCATTCGTCATCACCTTGGAGCGTAGCTCTCAATGGCATCCCACATCTCGCTTGCGCTTTTGAGGTACATCACTTTCTCGTAGAGTTGATATGGGAGGGTTCCGTAAATGATGTGCCTAGCCTTCTTTGTCCAAGGCAACCAATCTCTTCTCTTCATCTCGACCACTCATCTTTTGGCTTTTTGACTTCCGGAGTTTCAAAGAATTGGTGGTTGCATCGTTGTTAGCCTTCATTGGAATTAGAGGGCCATTGATCACGCACTCCACGACATTTCATCTATAGTTTCCAAATGAATAAGCATTCGGCACTTCCAGCATGTCAAAGTGGTCTTCGTCCAAGATTGGAATGTGTGAATAGTTTACAGTAGTCATTGTATTTGTATTTGCCATATCGAATCAGCACACAAGCTGTTAAGCTTGAAAAACAGTGGTTTTAAAATGCGTTAGCTTTGATACCACTTGTTGGTCCCAAAGGTGGCAACGAGGTGAAAATACGACTAGAGGGGGGTGAATAAGTAGCACAAATTTTTCGCCCTCTTTTAAAAACTAAACCTCTGCTTACAAAATCCTCTTGCAGGTAAATGATAATAGACTGCAAGTAATGATGTAAAATGCACAAATGAATAATAGAGTGTAAAGTGGTTTGCAGAGGCGGTTTGTAAAACGCGGTTTTGATTTGCGGTTTTGGTGAGAGCAGTTTTACAAACACGTGTATTTTTGACCATGTTAACTCCAAACACTATTTCACAATAATGGATAACTAAAATAAGATCAAACGAGAGATAGAGATAAATAATTAGTAATCACAGGAAATATAAATGCGAAATATAAGAACACGTGATTTGGAGTGGTTCAATCGATAAATGATCTACGTCCACTACCAAGATGGTTAGTCTTGGATTTTCAAGAGTGATTTTTACTATGAGTTTGAGAGATTACAAGATACAAAGATCGTTACTCAAA
This sequence comes from Adenophora triphylla var. japonica, assembly GCA_022495995.1. Lineage (NCBI taxonomy): Eukaryota > Viridiplantae > Streptophyta > Magnoliopsida > Asterales > Campanulaceae > Adenophora > Adenophora triphylla. The sequence continues at coordinate 1,102 of JAFEMH010000810.1, read as the reverse complement.
TATAAAATCTATTCTATGAAAGATCAAATCCTAAGACTATAACCAAGTGTATCTCAAATGAATAAACTATGTGTTTAAACAAGTGAGGTGTGTGTGTGAGAACAAGATCAAGGCTCTTTAAACTGTGAGATGTAGATCTCAATGATTCTTGAATGTGTTAAGGCTTGATTTCCGGGGAATATTTCTTGAAGGTTGAAGATGAAGATTCAAAGGACTAAGAATTTCTCGCGTAGCTTCAGCCTTCAATGAACACAACACTTTCTCTAATTTTTCAAGCTATCTTCAAATGGTGAAGATTAGGGTATTTATACCCAAGCATCAAGAAACTAGCCGTTGGATACACGTGTAAGGACAAGCACTTGATGCAATCCTATTTGTCCATAATATCCACTTTTGTCCTTTGGTACACGCCGCAGTATAAAGCCGATCGTGCTCCACCAAGCAAGCAATGAGGTTAGGACACTGTCACCTTTTCAAGATCCTTGCAGATCTTCTCGACATTGAATCACGTGACAAGATTTAGTGGTTGACTTTTGATATTGGCGACGTGGATTCCAACGGATAAAAAGTGGTTCACTTCAAGTCTTCAATCATTGGATGCGGTTGGTGAGGAGCGGTTAGGATCATGCGGTTTGCTACACTAGGAGGTTGCACAGATGCGGTTGCACATGAAATGCACAAAGTGCGGTTCAAGAGCGGTTACACTGCAGCTTTGTTCAAGAAACAGATTCAAAGGAGAAATACACATGCGGTTACATGTGCGGTTCATAGGGCGATTTTGAACACCGCTGAACCGCAACTCTCCAATCCAATGAGTTTTGTGCCGCCTTCAAGCCTAAATTTAACCTATTCTATAAAATGGACTTAGCTAAAAAATTGAAGTCTAAGCTTCATTACATAGGGTCCTAAAGTCCTTAAAGTAGACAGGAGGTTATGGTATCAATCAAATCTAATACAAAATAGGAGGGTTAAAACATGCATACCCAATGAGATAGGAAGATCGAAACTCTGGAGATTCAAATCCTGGAGATTTTAATTATTTGGGGATTGATACCGTTAAGTTTAAAGAGGGGTTTGTTATCGAATCTTCAAGTCATGAAAA